>JAFBJW010000130.1:3504-603504 GCA_016785235.1 Pseudorhombus dupliciocellatus | reverse complement strand
GTGACCCGCCATTATCTGCCCACTTCAGATGTGTCTCCCTTGAAAAAAGGCCGGACGGGAAATGACCCTCCTTATGGGAAACCTCAAGCAGCAGGTAAGTCCAGGTAGAAATGTATTCTGTTGGCAAACACCCATCATATATTCAGAAAGACACACAGTCTCCTGACCAAAGCAGAACCATATGTCCAGAGTCTGATGATGAATATGAGAACTGAAAGATGATTAGACAGTTGATTAGCTTTATGCTGAACCCCATGTGTTTTGCTCTGTGTGTGTGTGTGTGTGCATGTGTAAGCAGGTGAGCGCACATCCATCTGTGTGTGCTGCTGCTGCAGTCAACAGCTGACAGAGCAATTTCAGTCATTGCAGACAAACACTAAAAATGTCCTTAATTTAACCACTGGCCTGCAGCCGTCTCCGTGCCCGGGGATCCATTCATCATGCGTCGCCTCCACTTAGCTTCTGGCTTGATAGGAAATATTTGCAAAATACAGACATTACCTCAGGAATCCCATAGAACACAGTGCGATTGCAGCATCGGGCTCATTGTTAATAGTGAACACACTGAGAGTGTGAGTGGGTGGCAGAGATCTTCTTCCTCTGCAATCATCTGTTCAGACAGTTTCTTGATGCCGTTGCATTTGTGTTTTGCCAGAGCCGCCTCTCAGAGTTGCATCAGTCACAGTATATGAGAATGTCTTTTTTTTATTTATTTTTTTTTTTATTCACACTTCATTAAAGAAGAGTGGCAAATACACTGTACACTGTGTCACAGGCGGCATGTCGCTGCTCATATGCAAATCCCTGCCATGAGTACGCTGTTTCGTCAAGGCTGCCTGTAAAGTTTTCACCTCTATTGGCGCAGTGCTGCTTTTCTACAACTTCGGGTTCATGATTGTTTACCATCAGCTTGGGGAAGGATCCAATCGGGTGGAATAAAGTGTTATGTTTTGGTATATAGCTCGATACTATCGCAAAGAAAAATGGCATATGCTGTTCTGCAGGTTCATTTGCTTTCCTGAGAAATAACAATCAGTACTGCATTTCAAATCCTTGGAGCATGTGCATCCTGACTGGTTTTCTCAGTGTTTTTTAGTTCACAGAAACACGTTTGGGGTCTAAACATCTGTCACTTCAAGACAACCCTTGATATTAGGTCCCTTTTTCCAAAGCATGGTACCAACAGGAAACTCTTGCTTTGGAGACACGAGTGGCAGACTGACAGAATGTGTGGACCTCTTCAATGTGTAGGGCTGAGAGCTTATTTTAAGATGTTCTTGAGCTGCTGCATTTTGAATTCAGTGTACAGATTTACTCTGTGCCAAGGTTTGGAGACTGCCTTGGTTAAGACGCTTCTAATAAAAAAGCTCATTTTCAACATTTGGAAATGGGAATATCTCGTGGAATTTATTCAACGACAGCTGTTTATCATTTGTAATTCACAATAATGAAACTAACAGGATTCCTGTTATTTAAAGAAGTCTGAGTCTGTTGGCTGATGACTGTGTACAGAGACACAAGTGGCCCTCAGGGGAGGGAACGAGACAGATCTGGTCAGTTTGGGGCATTGCTTGAGGTCTGCAGGTCCACTTTATAAATTCTCCTGTGCCTATTAAGTGGCTAAATAAAGCTGTGACTCTCAGACTGTGACATTTAAGCCTGGAAGCTGCTTTTGTCTACCAGACTCACTTATAATTACGCTGCTTTTATATTTCACACCCATCAAAGCCTCACCATTTTGTCTTCTGTCTTATTATCATTACATATTTCCAGCTTCAGACATTGTTTGCATGACACAATGACTGACCTTGGATAAGTCGCGTCTATGCCCACTCCCACCCTGAAGTTAACTCATAAACTAAGGTTTCCGCAGCAGAGCCACACCTCAGCTTCACCGCGAATCTCCATCCATCAAGGCGACACATCAACATGTCAACCCATCACACCTGTTTGTTTCAAGGTTCCCAATCATTCATCCATTCATCCTTCTCCCACCTCCATAAATCTGCTCATCCTTGCCAACCTTCCTTTACCCTTCCTTCCTAGTCATCCTTTAATTGCCCCTACCCTCATTCCTTAATCCTCTCTCCCGCCATTGGATTCCTTCGTATTTAGTTTGGTCCCCACCCATTGCATGTCTCATTGGAGGCGTTGGCTCATTGTGGCTTAATAAGTTCAGGTGTTATGATGCCAGTTGCTGAGGCTCTCTTCTCCTATCCCTATCAGAGAAAGATAGTTCATTTTTCTCAGCGTACAGCTCATGACAGATGCAAGGATCCATAGATATTGAATTCTGGCGGCCTGTGGGATCATTAAAACATTCATAAATGTTTAACAGGCCCTCATGTGTGCATGAGAGCAAGCTCCATGCTCACTTAATGAGTTCACTGGTCATGTGGTTATACACTGTAGCTATGTCATTAACCATGAGTACAACAACTCAGGCTCCCATCTTAGCTCATCTCTGGTTCCAGAGGTTGGGCCCATGGCTGAATGTCCTTCCCACTGGTCAATAGCTACTAGCATATACATGTCCTCACACAACCACTGTGTTCAGCTGTTGAAGAGCAACTGATAATCGTGGTTCTCTTTACTTGACTTGCCAGCATACATACATATTTCTCCCAGTACTGGCACAGCTCAAACTCAGAGCAACATTGTTCTAATTACCACTGACATAAATCAGTTCGACTTACATTGTATTACTTTGAATGAATCTGATGCTATGTCTCTCTCACACACACACACACACAGCACCCCCACTCAGAGAAATAGCAAGGATTTCATGAGGCAGTTTTCATTTTTGTCTTTGAAGTATGAGGATGTTGTTGTTGGCAGATCAGATCTCACTTACAAACCATTTACTCCCTCTGTTCCCCAGTTTATTCTGCAGAATAAAAACTTCTCTCCTGTGAAATAAAAATGTTGTTCTAGCCTTAAAAGGACTTGTCAGAGTGGTCTGTGTGCATTATCTTGTCACTGCATTACTTAGTGGCTCTAACACACACACACACACACAGACAGACACACAACAGCACAACGATTATATAAATAAATAAATAAATCTTTTTTCCAGTATCCCACTCACTTTGTCTCTTCTACTACGTGCATCCCATTTCTTGTATACATGTGTTTGGCACTTGGCATGGACTCTTTATGATCTTGGCATGCACTAGCGGGCATGTCACTTCCCGTACATACATACTGTCTCTCTCCCGGTCCTCCTCTCACTCTCTCTGCATGTTCCTGGCATGCATAGGTGGCGCCGTCACTTCTGATTTGCTTAGGGAGCGTGATTGTGTGTATGCACGTGTGTTGCTGTTTAATGCATGTGTGTGGATGTATTTCTCGCTGTGTTACTTTGTATGAGGCATGATGATTGGTTTCTTTCTGTCTTTCTGTAATGTATGCTTCAGGACTAAACACGGATGAGAACATTGGGATATATCACGGTGCAAAGCAGACATTCACTCAAGTGTTTTGTCACATTCTACTAATAGACAAAGCCTATTGGTGTGTAAAGTGCACAGGCAGTGTTGGAGAGTAAAACACACAAACAAATGCTTATAATTATGTGGCACAGAATGAATAATCATTCAATAATAATTAAATGATTGACCATTAAAGACCATTAAACCTCCAAGCATGCAAGGTTTCCAGATGTTTTATGCTTATACTCAAAAGTGCTTTTGAATGAAGTCATGATAGTCATGATAAGCTATTGCCCGTTAGGCACTCACTAAGTCTGTCCACCAGTCCATATAGAAATACTAACAGCAACTATTTTAGCAATTTTATAAATATAAATAACATGGTCCCCAGAGGATAAATCCTAATGTGTGTGCGTGTTCATCGCCTGAAATGCCAGCTCGTAGTTATCGCTGGCTGTTGATGATTTGTAAATCCTGACAGAAAATGTTGAAACATTCAAATATCACATAACTGGTTTGCAACAGCTGTTCTGGGAATTTTAGACATGAAGGGGAGGATGGATTTGGGTTGATACTTGGCTAAAACATCTGGGTCAACAAGGGTTTAATTACTCCTACTTTAAAAGCCCGTGGTATGTGAATAATGATAAATTCCTGAGCTCTGATATTGACGTTGGTAATGAAAGGAAAAGCACATAGACTTAGAATATAGTCCAGCAGAGAGGTTAACAATGGTTCAGCCCAGAGTGATCTATTGGAGAGCAGCAGTCTAAATATGAATCAGGCTACGTGCAGTCAATTCCAAGGTTACTGAACTGGTCACTACCAGATGTGAGAGGGTGTGATTTCCTTTTCTCCAATAGTTTAGCTGTTCATATAGAGTCATTACTGCTGAGGGTTATAGAGATACATGGTTCAGTAGAGCTCTGACTTTCTGTCAGCCTGGCTGCTGCTGAAAAGAACCCTGGGCTTGTTCTTATTTCCCTCTATTAGTGATGAATAGCAGGAGGCTCAGGCATTATCGAGGCATAATTCCTCTACATTGGTGGAATGTACAATGTCTCCTTTAAAAGACAAATTAGTGAATTGTATCATGGAGCTAACCTCCTCTTTACAATACCTTCTGAATCACGAGTAGGGAAGACTGTGACCATGTTCACCATTAAAATAAATGGCTATTAGGTTGCAGGAGTCACACATGACACCCACGGCTCTCCCACCCATATAACACAGAGGGTCAAAGGTCCCCTCTCATTGCAGACAGCTATTGACCCCGTCTCATTATCTGCACTTGATGTGCACATCCGGGCAGAGGGCGATCACATGCATTCCTGTGCACTGAAGCTAAATGTGCGAGCCTGTCTCATTTCTCTGAGAAGCCAATAATGCTGCTTTCCCCACGGAGGGGAAACAATGGCAAGTCTCCATGACAGCTGCTCTAAAAATGATACATATGAAAATGAAGCCACAGTAGCCAGACCTTTCAATTTTCAAATTACACTTTCTGTTCTTTAAGTTCCATTAATGGCAATAATTCAGACATCAGCATGTGGCCCGCTCTGCTGATGAATCATACTCTTTTCAAGTGCAGCGGTATAATTTTCAAACAGTTAACGTCCGTCGACCATAATCACTGACTTCATACAGCAGAATCAGCTCCACTGAGATGATAAAGTCGTGATTTACTCACCTGGAGTGCACTCATTTAAACTAATAGCATGCGCCTGCAGTCAAAACATGCTTTTTGTCAGGCCTCTCAAGCTAAAATAACTGCACATTGTGGAATGTGCCTGGGCCACACTGGGTGTGCATCAGAAGCGTTTGCGTGGTGAACATCTAGCTTTCCCTGTTATCAGGTCAGAGCCTCCATACTGACCTTTTCACCTGCACACCTCAGACATGAGCTAACGGCTGCTCTTCAGGAGGGTCGGCATCTCATCATCTACAGTTACAATGATCTTTCACACAGTCTGTTGAAAAGCTCCCAAAAATAAATATTGTCTCTTGATAAACTGTATCTGTTTCAAATAAAAATGCACTCAAGCATTTCTGTTGGCACTATCGAGTCGCACATTCAAACCATTTTTTTATAGTGAAATATCTGCAGGACTGGAACTCAATGCCACTGACTCCTGGTATTGAGTTCCTGGCAATACAGTAGTCCACAGTATGGTACACAGTATGTACACCTGCAGCACGTGTTCTAACAAGACACCTGCATGAAGTACAGTCAGCAGCAATGTCAATGTGCTACCATCAGCATTGAGTGCAAACTGTATGTGGTGTCTGTTAAATGAGAATATTGGACAACTTTCACCATGTAAAGATTTTTCGTGCAAAGAGCCAGGTAACCAACAAAGTTTTGTTCATTGTAATGCTTGATGTTGAATAGATACGGACAATCACAACCCTCAACCATCCCCCTGATATCTAATCAAATCAGCCAACAGATAGTGGATGTTTGAATATATTTAATTTGGCGTGATGTCATTCGGTTAAACATTTGAGCTGATTTGAGTGGATGTTGAATTTGGCTTCTCTCCTGCAGCATGCCATCTGTCAGACGCTCGCTGGCTACCTGTGCAGTGCTTTACAGTGGCAGAAACTTCTTTGTGCTGTCAGGAGGTTTCTGCACCGTTATCCATTGCGTTTAGAACAGCGCAGAGCTGGTGGACCTCCAAGTCGTTTCCTCACTTTTGCCTCTGTGAACGACTGTCAGGTCAAATAACAATTCATTTGGCCCATTGCTTTCTGGAGGGACACCAAACTGCTAATGATGACTGGCCCTGCCCCAAAGGCACTGAAGGGCAGGTGGCCAATCACTGACCTCGATGGAGACACCCACATTTGGCTACTTGCAGTTATAATGCACAGACGCAGACACACGGGCGCTAACAGAGTGACTCACGCTCTATTACTACTGTCACACACACAGAGAGAGACAGACTTGGCTGGCTCTCTAAGATCTATTTAACACATTCTAAGTGGGACAGACTTGGCGCGGTTTAAGAGAGAACACACAGCGTCTAGAGGAGTGTGCTTGAAGCCAAAATGACCCCTGGATGTGCAGAACATCTGTGCTACAGCTAACAGATTAGCCACATTAAGGACTGTGAACATTAAGAGTGTGCATGTAAAATTAAAAAAAAAAAACCTCTGACATTTTTCTGGATAACGTGTCATTAACATCACAGGAATAATTTTAACAGTTGAATCACTTTAATTTCAGATAATTTTCGATTTCTTGATTCAACTGATCTGTCGGCTCCACAGGAGCTGAACACAGCTGAAGCTTTAAGATATTTATTGTGAAGCGTACAAAGTGAATGAGTGAACAGGAGCTAGAAGGCAGACTGGATCGAGTTATGTTGCCAGACAGAAGCTCTGGATTCCAAACAGAGCTGAGCTGAAAAACAAACGACAAAAATAAAAAAAAATAAATGAAAAAAAATAAAAAACAATGATCGATGGGTCTATGTGTTTTATTCCCAAGAGGCTTTGTTTTCGCTGAGGAGAGAATAATACCTCTTAAAAGCGGATGTTTTTTTTCTCTGTTCCATATCAGTGTAGCAGTCTAATTGTGAAAAAGCAGAAAGGGAAATCATCAGGTCTGTAAAGCAACTGAATGTGAACTGTTGTGGTACTGAGGCCAGGGGACAACAACAGCTACAACTAATGACACTAGTCAATGTGGGATCCAAAGTCTCACACATGAAATGACAACTAGGCCGCATTTACAACCAGTCCTGTATGCAGCAAAATTCAACTTGCCAAAACCTAAAGACACCCGGGTAAACTTAAGTTCAAAAGTTGAAAACTGCATCATATTGTTTTTCACAAAATACACATCATCGACCTGATGCAGTGGAAGATGAGGGAGATGGAGGGAGGGAGGTAGAGGGGGCACAGGTGGCAATCTAGGTCCAGGACATTTCACAGGGGGAGCGGCATAAAACGGGTGATATCCTCACTCTGTTGTGACGCGTCTCCTGCAGATTCGAATAGAGGGAGGGGAATCAGAGCAAATGAAGGGTATAAAGTGGATGAGAGAGGAAGAGGTGGCGAGAGACTTGAGAGGGGATACTGGGAGAGAGCTGGACACAGACTGAGAATGTTAAAGAGAGGGGCATGGAGTTATAGAGAGAAGTTAGGCGGGGTACAGTGACAGGGAGATAGAAAGGGTACAGTGTGCAGAACAAAAGGTTGTACAGGGACAGATGGCTTCAGGACGGAGGAGTCTTTAAACACTCAGCCGTGTAATGCTGCCTCGTCCTCTCATTGCTTTGCTGTAAGACTGACATCTGGTTAGCTGTCAGTGGTTTTAGATTCTGTCCAATTAGTCCGGACAGGGTTACAATTCCAACGTATTGTAATAACACAGCATGACTGTGTTCACTGTGTTCCTTGTTAACTCTGGGCTACACTGAAAAGGTTGGAGAATGAAGTAAGTTCATCTTAAATTTCCGAAGCGAATTACCTCGCGATGACATTCTCTCCATAACAGCACATTGTCTGCACAGTGGTTTTCGGGGCTTATCATCGGTGACCTTTCATTTTTCAATGAGAGATGAATCATTTGTTTGTGGGCTTGAATGAGGTGCTGATGATTAGACTCAGTACAAAAATTCAATACACGCAACGGACGCAGATTGTGACTGATTCTTTGGCTTTCACTTTGTCAGCGAGGTCCTGAAAGCAAACTTTGGGAATGCTCAAAAGCACACTGTATCTTCTCAGCTTTGTATTGTTGTCTGCACCCGCGTTGCAGACGCAGGAAATGAATCGCTGGTTTCACTGAAGAATATCTAATAATGAACAGACTTACAGTGTCTGTGTTCACAGGCACAAAGACACATCGGATATATAGACAGCAAGACACGAGTGAAACAAAACACAAAAACCTCAACAGCCTTGTCTGCATCAACTGTACTTACTTCTCAGTAACTTTTGTTTTTTTCTCTATGCTGCTTTGGCTCCTTGGTTACTATTTGATTGAAGGACCACAACCAGTGTGTGGGTCATACACCCCCATTAGCATTCAGGGAACCAGGAGGCCAGGCAGCCAGACGTGCAGGTGGCCAGTCGCTGAGCTTGTCAGCAGGTATTCAGGCTCTCTGTGATGCTGATGGGATTTGAGCATCCAGAGTTCAGTCTTATCTCTGCCATCAGCAGCCTCTCCTGTGACTCCACAGTCCTGCGCTGTTATCACCCCCCCCAACCCCCCCACTCTTCCTCCTCTACCTCTAAACGGACTTTATCTCATCTCCCTGTGTTGACATCAGCAGTCTGTCCTGTCCTCACTGCGTCTCTCTGATTCTATTTAAAAACCCCATTACTGCCCTATCAATGCTCAGCGTGCACGTAGACGCAGCCTCACGCAGGCAAACAAACATACGCATATGCATTCAGATACAACAACAAAAGGACGCACGCAGAGCCGTACACAAATGCAACACTAGCAGATAGAAAGTGCTAAACACTGAAGGTTAGAGACACTTGAAAAGGTTACGTAGGTCGACAGAGTTTGTTGACCTTCTTCTCCTTCCTTTCCTCCACCCTTCTTCACCCCCTGTCACTATTTGTCCTCGTCATCACACAGGCAGTGGTCGTATGCAGGTTACTGCGTGTGTGTGTGTGTGTGAGAGAGAGAGCGTGTTTCCAGATAGGACATTATTCCAAGAATAGTGAAAGATACTGATCTCAGGCTGAAGGGTCCCGCACACTGACACACCCTACACACACACACACACACACACACATACACTTTC
This sequence comes from Pseudorhombus dupliciocellatus, assembly GCA_016785235.1. Classification (NCBI taxonomy): domain Eukaryota; kingdom Metazoa; phylum Chordata; class Actinopteri; order Pleuronectiformes; family Paralichthyidae; genus Pseudorhombus; species Pseudorhombus dupliciocellatus. The sequence continues at coordinate 594,305 of JAFBJW010000130.1, read as the reverse complement.
TCCAATCTAATTTAATGTTGTTGGGAGCATATTCTGTGTATGGAGAAAAACAGTGAGATAGCATTTAAGAAATACACTTATCTCCCTTTGTGTGTGTGTGTGTGTGTGTGTATTTACTGTAACCCTGTCTCTGTTCAATCCCCCCTCCCCCCATCCATTATTAACCCTTAAACCAGTTTGTCAAACCTTGTCTGGCTCCACATTAAAGCCTCCTCTCCCTGGTCGGTGCAGGGTATGGGCTTCTCTAAAGGAGAGGCAATGTGCAGCTTTTACTGGAGAAGGGCCACTAGGGCAAAGGTATTTTTAGGTACTTTTTAGCTTTTCATCTTCATGAGTGAACCTGAAAGTTATAAAACGCACCCTCTGCCGCCACAACCTATCGCTGATTGATGCCCCATAGCAGTGATTTAACCTTTATCCACTTCATAAAAGCTGTATTTGCTGCTTCAGACATCTACGAGATGGTTTATCTCCCCAGTAAGTGATTTGTATGAACCTTTACTGGAGCAACAGCTGTGGTTTGTTTGGAAGAAATATCAGGAGGCGGAAGAAAAACCAAGGAGTTGTTATACATTATTATCACAGCATGTTGGCCCTGTGCCTTAAGCTAGAGAAGTACCGCGACGCTGGCCGGGCCACCGCGGGTGCCACCGAAATCAAAAACAATAATGTACGGAATTACTGGCTCAGAAAAACAGGATTTACTGCCTGGACAAAATGTCAGTGTCAAAAACTGAGGCATTGCTCAAAGAAGAGAGAGATTTAGAGACAAAGGACATGTACCTGACAGATGATTACATGAGTACATAAAGTACACAAAGTAGGGTTGGATTTTTTATAGTCATAGGGACTTTTAGCGTGTGGTGGAAGCACAGACTCGCTGCGGGGGTGGTCTGGACAGTCCAATAAGTCCTGTTCCTTCCTTCAGACATGACAGTCATAAAAGATAGAGAGCTGAACTTTATTCAACCCGATAACTTAGGTAGGACGAATACGCCCAGCGTGAGGAAGAAGAGGACGAGTTCAGCTCAGTTCAGTTCAGAGAGAGCGAGAGAGAGGACCAAGGGCCTGATGAGCGTTGGTGCAGGACCCTGATGTCTCCCTCAGTGTGTCTAGTTACAGGGAGCAGACTAAAATAAGTGATATGTTGACATTCAGTTTTCAAACATTGCACTCGGGTTTTGTTGATTTCAGAGCAGCAGAAAGAGACTTGGGTAAACCAGGAAGAACATGGAGCCGTCACGCAGCACAGAGGGTCCAGCCATGAGAGCAAAACCTCACAGATGTTCGTGGAAACCGACTCTGTGATTCATAATGAAACATAGTACTGTTTAGTCAATACTCGTCTGTGGTCAGTGTGCGACCACTGCCTCGAGCTCTGTGTCAAGAGTCATGTGTGAGTTTAGAGCTCACCTCTTTTCTGGTGGCCGCAGCTCAGTCTCCTGCACCAGAGCTTTTTAAAGACTCCATCAGGAGCCGTCGTTGGGTCACAGGAGGGTTAAACTGGGCCGAAGAATTATGCTTCAGGAATAAAAGAAGAACTAAATGCTCCGATGCGTCTCATCACTCCTACGTGCACAGTATCAGTAAAATGCCGTCAAATGGACGATGAGGTGTGAAATGAAAGTTGACTTAAAGAGAAAAAAGAGAGGAAGCCGCTTGTTAAAATAATACGACTTACTGACAATATCATAGCCTCTATATCCAGGAAATATCCCCTTTGCACACAAATGACACAACAAACTTACACACCTGTCAGTTTTACTTTCCCCCTGTGTTTAAATCACAGACAGGAAACAGCATAAACATGCTGCTGCTTTCACTCTACTGCAGGGACTTTGTCCTCCACACCCAACCAATCAGCTCCAAACAGTAATAATTTGGAGATAAACTTCCAACTGGACAAGAGAAAGGTTATCGTGCTTTCATGGGTTTTTATCACAAGCCATCTTCTCACTCTGCAGCCGGTTGGATCTTCAGTCTTCATAAGCATCAAAATAAATCGCACACACGTGGACTGGCTCCCATATTTGTAACCGTATCTAGATGTATTCCTGCATAAGCTCTCCCAACCCAATCATGTGGGAAAGTTGATGACTCGGAGATACTTCCTCCTGCACCACTTAAAGCTGAAAGCACACGCTGGAAAAAGTGTGCACTGGTGCTGGTGCTGTTTTGAGCATTAGCCACGACAGTTATGTCTTCTTCAGGTCACTTTACATGGATGGAAACATCATTTTAATAGGCCCACTCCATTTAGCAACAAAGACATGATGACCTGGATTTAATTTCCGTAAGTTTTTCTTCAGTTTTTAAGATCAGATCAAGTCAGTTATCTCTGATACCATTAAAAATAAATAAATCCAGAATCAACTGATTGTGTCTTAAGTCCTCCAGACCCAGAAAACTCCTGGTGCAACACCTCTATATACATTTCAACAGCTGGATTATTCGACCCTGTGGTGGATAAGCTTGTTACAGCGTGTAACTTTTTACAGTGTGCGAGGTTTTTACCTCTGAATAGTGGAATACAGAAATTCACTTGCCCATCAACTGGAGGTTTAATATGTAGTCAGCATCTTCAGATACAAACCCCCTCCCTCCCTCCTTCCCTCCTCCACCCTCTCTACCCAGCTCTGTGTTTTTTCCTTCTTCTCTTTCTCGTTGCCAGCTCAGCTGTCCGGCACGGTGTCATGCTGTTTTAGCTACCAGCTCACTTTGCCTTGTCATCCATTTTCTAGTTTTCTTCCCTTTCATATTTATTAAGCCTCCTGACCGACCTCAAGCTTCCCTTTAAAAGCCGAGCCGACAAGAGAGGTGAGAGTTTCCCCCTGAGTGCGCCATCTTTATAACAAACGGCAGAAAGATGGAATTAAAAGGACAAACTGGAGATAAGGCCTCTGAATAGAATAAAAGTTCAGATTAAAAAGAAAACAGATAATAATAAATGCACATTCTATAACCCCTCAAAACAAACGTTTCTTCAAGCACCAAGGCCAGAGGTTGTTGTGTCCGAATATTGGTGTTGCATTATTTACAGAAGATGAACGATTTTGGAGAAGAAGAAAGTATTACTGCATGGAAGTGTCTGCCAAGAAAACCTTGCGAGTTAGAAGATTAACCATGAGCAACTTTGCGCTTGGGATTATCTAGAGTTCCAAAAACAACTCAGCAACTGATACCAGAAGTGGATTGACTGCTGCACTGTGCCCACAAAAGAATTTAAAATAGCTTTCCATCAACACCACCTGACTTCCTCCACTACTCTGACTGTTACAGGTCAACAACAAAACACGGGTCACGGGCATCCTTGGATAACTTTCCTTTAAACTTTCCAAAGCTTAACACATGGACAAGAAAACCCCTCACGCTAAACTTAAGGAATTAACAGTGGGACAATGCTGGGACAGAACTGAGAAGAACAGACGAAGGGGCAAAGAGAAAGAGGCTGTATACAAAATCTGAACAAGGCATCAAAGGTAGTCAACCAAGAAGGGCGGACACGCAGAGGGAGGAAGTGGAGTGCACTAAAACTGGAAACAAGGATAAGAAACAAAATAAAACAGGAAGTGACAACAAAAGCTAGAGAAAGAACACATGGAGCGACTTGAATCCAAATGTAAATAGGTAAGGGAGATAACGAGGCACAAAAGGTCCAATGACAAATGTCTGCAAAGTCTTAGTCAAAAGTCTTTCAAAGATTCTGTTATCCTTAAAAATTCTCAAAATGTCAATATTGAAGTTAGAATGACAGACCTGTTATCTGTCCTATTACCTTACGACCAGCAGCGCCCTTATTTTCTGACATCGAGGAAGTGGAAACTGACAGTGGCCACAGACCAGACTCGTCATCAGATTCACACAAATCTGTAACAGACGTGTTTTACTGGGCTCCTCCGTGAGGGATTAGAGTTGACCTGAATTAGAGTTTGATGATAGCCAGGGTTGGTGACCTCAGCGGAGAGATGTCGCAGCCACTTTAAAACTTTAAATGAGTTGAAGGAGTTAAAAGAGAATCTTCAAAGAAAGCTGTGTGTCTTGCCACCGAGTGTGTAAGCCTACATGTGATGACCCTGCCACGCATCAGCACACGCCAACATACTGCAGCCATTCCCCTGTAATCCTGCGTCAACTTAGAAGAGGCGTGTTCCATGTGCTTCATATGAGCATGTCCTCTTATGTCACATGTATGTACAGTATGTACAGTATTTGATTTCAGACTCACGGGCCTTGCGGGAGGAAACGTGTACATGTCTGGCCCCCTCCAAACACTTTCATGACAGTGGGTTGGACAGGTGTGTAACTGGGCATTTGGGTCAACATTAAAATCAATTAAAATCAAAATCAATGTTGGCCATTATGTCCATCATCACCAGTGAATACCCTCCCCACCAACCCAACACACACACAAGAGAGAGAGCGAGAGAGAGAGAGAGAGAGAGAGAGAGAGAGAGAGTGGTATTTCCCTCATAATAGGGACTGGGGCTTCTTATTAAACCTCTCCTCTTAACTTGCACAGATAAGAAGCTGCTTTATTAAATGTCTTTCTATTCAAGCTCCCATTGATTCATTTTAGGAGGCATTTCAAAAAATCTATTCCCCGTACCACACACAATGCTTCAGCTCCTGCAGCTTAGAGAGACTTTGACTCCTGATCTGTTTCTCCTTTTCTGACAATTGATTGTCCAGCACTTTCCCCATTTCCGCTGCCTCATCTGTCCCAGAGAAGCCTTTTGTAAAATATGGAAAGAGGTGAGTGGAATCATTTAGTTGTTTTTCTCCAGGTTCTCCGGTCCACATTCCTCAACACATTAAACAGCGAAGTGATTTAATTAAATGAAAACAATAGACAAAGAAAGACAAGTCCAAATAGTTGCGTTATCTTCTCTGGTAAATTTACCGCTCAGAACAATCAAAACACGTTTCAAGACAGAACCAGAATTCAACTTGGAAACACCAAGAGGGAGTGCTGGGCCAATTGGGCACAGTCCACATGAACACAGAGTTCATGTTCATGGCTATAGTGACAAATAACAATTTGGAGCTGACCCTGCTTTTAGCCTCAGCTCCACTCAGCCTTTCAGCACCTGTTATCTCATGGTTTGGTCTGACCACCCACAACTAGACTGCATCAGATCACTCTAACCACTCTCACCCAGCATGCTGCAGTTATCAGCCAAACCAAACAAAGCTCTGGTTCATGCTGTAAGTAAGGCACTATCCTCAGCAGCAGCCTGCGTGCCCTGCACAAGTGTGTGAGTGTGTGTGAATACAGAAAAACAAAATAAGGCGAGGAAGAATTAATTGGTGGGCATTCTCCTCAGCAGAGTTTCTCTGGATGAAGCTGGTTGGTCAAGGTCAACGTAAATACGGCCACAAATATACATTTGCAACATCGGAAAATGAGACAGAGATATTTGAGTGCTTATACATCCAAAGGTTTTTCCCCATCATGTGATGTTGTATAATAAGTGGCACCATGAAAGGAGTCAGAAATGCATGCATACATCAAAGATGCAGTTTGTGGTATGTCTGCATCCGGCGGGACGACAGTAACAACCTTCGCTGCCAATTTATATCTGCTACATTTCCCACACGCTCGTCTAAAGACGTGGAGACAACAGCACAACCTGCATCTTTAATGGCAGCTGTGGAATCATTCAAAACACAGTTCCAAACAACCAGGACTTCCTCTCTGTTCACATCACTGGACAGTGAGGGTGGGTGTGTGTGTGTGTGTGTTACTTTTTGGCTTTGTCCAGCATGATGTGACTGTCACATATCATGAGAAGCATACAAATAAACATAACTATGGCACACGCATGTAAAACATACATGGGGTACCACATTGACTTGTGCAACCAAGAATGTTTGAGACACAACCTTCCTCATTATTAGAAGTCAGTATTTCAATATGAAACTTTCGATTTCGGCCTCTCGCTGTTCGCTGACATGCCCAGCACAGGGAACCATTAGTACATGAATCAGGCAAACTGAACCGGATGGAACCAGATAATGGAACCCCCTGTTCAGTGCGATGCGTGCTGACTCGTGTTCCCCTCAGCCTGCAGAGCTGAACCCACATGGGCTCTCCACAGCTTTGATCACAAGTGAAGAACAGGAAACAAGGAGGAGCGCTCACTGTGTGGGCCGGTGACGGATGAACGAAAGAAGCACAGCAGAGGTGCGGAGAGACCAGGAAACTCCAGGTGCACCTCTATCCAGAGAATTATGAAGCAATTATCAAATGATGCTGTTCGTTAAAAGAAAACAGTCATCACTTTACATGGAATTTTTCTTAATTGATTTGGTTTGGTTTTTTTTTTTTTTGGTTTTTTTTTCATTTTTCCTTCTTTTTGGCTTCTGCGGTGACCTAAAGGTGAAAGTGCCTTGTCAGTCTGAAACACAAAAGGCATCCATCTGAGGCGCCGTGTACCCTCGTGCTTTTTTTATTCTTCGTGACAGCAGCATTTGGTAGAACACTAATTGCATCTCATTGGAATATGTGGGAGGATTAAGAGAGAGAGAGAGCTACAGGGAGAGGCAAATGGAGACAGGTGACTCAGTTTCTCATGCTCACAGAGATAAAGTTAATCACGCTTTCTAATTTCCGCCAAAAAATATTAAATCACACCGTTAACTGTTACCTTGTATGTGAACCTTTCACCTGTTGGCATCAAATCTCAGCCTTTTGTCAATGTTCATCTTTAGCCCATTAAATACGATCAGGATTATTTTCTTGATTTTATCGGAACTATCTGTAAACTCTGAATAAAACACATTGACACAGATTTACCATGTGTGTCATAGCACCAGTTATCACACTCCTATAGAAAGAAGGGGAGATACTCAAACTCTGGCTGCTGGAGACCAGTTTCTTCTTTGTAACAGAGATGTGAAAATGGAACAAATGGAATTTTGCAAGGACCATTATACAATACCTACCAATTCTAAAGAATTTCGATGAATATGTAGTAACAAGTAAAAAAAAAAGGAATTCCAGTTCTTAGTGTCTTCAAGAACACATCCCTGCTTCCATTTTCTCTGGGTCACCCTTCTCACACAACTTCTCCTTGCTCTGCCTTCCTATATTATGTGTTATGAACCCTGACTGTTAGTATGAGTCTGCTGTACTTTCAAATAGAAGGTTTTGAATTTCTGTCTGTAACAGTGGACCTCCAGTGGACAAGACCTCTGATGCTTAAGTATCATGTTTGGACAGAACTGAACGGCTTAAGGTACATACTGTATATTTAGAGAAGCAAGAGACATGGAAATTGTCTTGCCATGTCCAACTGCAGCTCTGTTGCTAGGCAACAGCCATAGGGGAAGGACAAGCTGGCAATGCCGATCAAGGAAATCCTCGGTAGACCAGGCCTTCTCATTTCGGTTCAGCCTTCGTGGTCTACGAGGTCCCTGAGTTGGGACACAGCTTTTGACTGGGCAGACAATATGAATGGCTCACAGTGGAAATGAGCAGGTAACAGGTGAGTAATAAAGTCACTCCAGCAGCGACTCCAACAGGAAACATTAAACGGTGTTATAACAGTAAAGGTTCGGACGTATTAAAATTCCATCAGTTGTAACAAACTGTGAGGTTAGGGTTAGTAGATTGGAGTTTCTGTCCTTTGAATGTGTAAGATGAAATCCAGACCATAGATGAAAACAGAATTTTCATTTAAAAAAGTGATGAATTAATGAATAAAACAGATCTACAATTTCAGGGATTTATAAAAAAAGATTTGGTCATTTGTATTTAGGGATCTTAGGAAGCTTCAGCATTTCTCAGGAGATTAATCAACTTGTCTTCATTTGATTAATCTCAGGAGATTAATCAAATGAAGACAAGTTTTATAGCCTTCTTTGAATAATTCTGTGAAGCACCCCTGAGCAAAAAGAGCCTTGAATACATGGCAAGAAAAACACAAGATGTACAATAATGTCAAGATTTTAATCTGAATTTTTCTGAACATTCATTGAAGTTACTGCCTTGAAGAAGATTGAGGTTGTTAAACCTGCCTCTTATGTCATGTTTTCAAATGACACAAATCTTCAACTTTCAGCAAAGGTCTCCAGATTCAAACCCACTGCTGAAGGATCCTTGATGCAAGGAAACATTATTAGCTGAAGACTGGAGCTCAACATAGCTGCTCCCGGGCCCTGGCAGCAGCTGTGATGCAGCTGAGACACGAGTGGAGCAGGACTCCATCAGACAAATACACACTAATAGGACACCAGGTATGAAGAGGACAAACGAGACAAAGGAAAAGGGAACTTGGGTCTAATGGATGTCAACAGGAAAGGAGGGCTCCAGCCTACACTGACCACATTGATGCATCTATGAGCTCACTTTTAAATATGGTTGCACAACTGTTCCTGGTGTTCCCCCGGCTCTTCCTCCTCCTCCTCCTCCTCCTCTCTCTCTTCTCACCTCATTACCACCTTTCCTATCATCCCCGTTTTTCCTGCTCACCAAACCGTCGAGGCAGATGGCCGCCCACAGTGCGTCTGGTGCGGCTGGAGGTTTTTTTTCCCATGAAAGGAAGCATGTAAAGGGCCTAGGTGATAAAATACTGTATGTTTTCATTTATTTCTTTATGAATCAAAATAAAATTTGACTTATCATTTTCCCGTCCTGGTCTATGTTGTTGTAAATGTAAATGAATAAAGAAACAAAGGCCCCTTTTATCTGAGAAATCCGTCATGATTACAATTCAGTTGGACGAACCTTGTTCAAATATTTATTGCAAAAGTAGTTATGTCACACATAGTCACTTATCATGAAATAGATTCCATGGAGTGATGGGGAGACACTTAGAGCTCATATTGGAGCCTACTGGGAGGTGGAGGTGCTGAAGCTACTGACAGGTGGGATGGATGGGATACATAAATAAATCAGCAAACGGGGGGGGGGGGCCTCGCTGTCTCAGTCGGCACTCTGATTGGTTAATTGGAGTTTAGTACCACCCCCTTGAAAAATGCACCCCAGCACAGACATGTTAAACCAGCGGGGGTGCATTTGGAGACTTGAACCATTCACTCAGAGCCTGATTTTGTCCAGATTCCGTCCACATGAACCTTTGCCCACTGCCACTAAACCTCCCATCTCTAATCAACCAGTTACCCTAACACAATATTTCCTTTTCCTCTGTGACGCAGCAACAGGAGCACATTTTTAATGCAGCGCAGGCAGATTAATAGGAACATAGCTCTGTGAAACTCAGAGCACAACGCTGACCTGTCTAATGCGGAGGAACCATAGCCTTGCCTCCCCTCAGAGCTTTGGCTTAATTGTTTTGACCATGTAACACGTAATTGTGTGTGCAGTGTAATCATAGAAGCAGATGCACTAACAGAGCAAAGAGGAGAGGATATACGGAGACGAAGGGAGAAAACACATGAAGGAAATGCTGGATATTGGAGGAGCTGGAGATCTCTCTCTGTGACTAATTCTCTCCTGATCTCTCATTCTCCCCCTCATTTAGAAAAGACCTGTTCGCTCCCCCTCTCTCTGACACACACCCACACCACTACCTCAACACACACGCGGCATACACCCACGCTCACAATTCCTCTCTTTCTCACATGCACTGTGTCTGCACACACACACACACACACACACACAAAGCAAAAAGGCAGAATAGCCCGGAGTGTTTGCAGCCCACACTGTTTCCTATGTGAGGATAAAGCTACACACAGACACACACACACACAGATCTGAAACAGAGAACAAATTTATATTTTGTCTTTTGATCCAAAGCCGTTTGATTTTCTCCGCCTCGCTTACACAGCCACTTAGCAGCTGTACGCTTGTGTAACCAGTCGCTGCCATTTTGTACTGACAGTGTCATATTTCTTCTTGTCTGCTTTATGTTCTTACAAGGCTCTTTGTCGCGCACATTTTTTATATATATCGTGGATCCGAGATACTTCCACCACAAGGCCTGCGACGGCTGCCTGAGAGATTGCACCAACTGGTCATAAAGAGAGGTCCTAGTTTTACAATCTGATATTCAGTTGAATAGAGTGAGGAGACAGGGAGGAGTGGGATTAGATGCGATGAGTAACTCGGTGCGAGGTCATTCTCTGGTTAAAGTCTCATCCACATACACTGTATGTTGTGATCCCAGCATTCATCTGTGCAGCATTCTTGGCACTTGAACAAATGACATGTGATTACAGCAATAAAAGCACAGTATATCTGTATAACACATTACTGTATATCTGAGTGAGTGCAGTAAAACATGACAAACATCTGCTCTCTCCAGAGCTGCTGTGAAACATTTGATCTGCCATTAAACATGGGTTTCAGTGACAAACAAGAACAAATCAAAGTTTAAGTGTAGACGTTTGTCATTTTACAGAGTTCTTTAGGGTTAGCAGCACTGTGGTGGGTTGGTGCCAGGTGCATTCATGGTGTTTGTGTCTCTGAGATAGTGGTCGCTTCAGAAAAAGGACCAGTTCAAATTGATATGTTATTATTCATGACTTCCTAAACGTGAGATGGACCATTTCACAGGGCTGCACTCACATGCTACCAGAGAAAAGTACTAAGCCTTTATACTGCAAACAGTTGGCTGCCATATTGATGTTTAAAACCTTGTTTCCACTTTGGGCCAAACCAACTTTTAAAAAACCTGAAATCGTGCAGCTCTCCAGACAGACACTGGTTTAAAATGGTGTCAAAGCTTGTAAGTTAGGAATTGAACTTTGAAAGTGCATTTTTTATAAATAATAAACATGCAAAGTTCTGTATTTTCTCCATCACTGAGTGAGTAGTTTGCACAATCCAATACTTCAATTAAATGAATCTAGAAACAGTGATAGTGTGGACTGTGGTTTGAGAGAAAGCTAACAAATCATACAACTTTAATTTGAAGGTTTTTATTAATAAAGGTGCTTTAATTAGAATTTGTGGTTTCATAAACCAGACAGAAGCTTCAAGTAGATTGAAATTACACCCCACCTCAGCTGCACTGTTACAACAACCTTCTTCTTTTCCATTACAGGCCGTTCTTTAAAGTGTATCCGAAGCCTGTGTCATTTTTACTTCACTCCCAACCTCCTCTTCTAAATGAAGCCATTTATGTAACTGCAAAACTGTAATTCGACAAGCAGCCGTTTTTCCACATTTACATAACCGGATCGACCATGTGAGTGCGTGGGGGGGTTCAGGTTGGAAATAGGTTTAGGTACGGACTGTGGTAGTGATTGGGCTTGTGTGTGTGAAACCAAACCTTTCTCAGGCCCTAGTTAAAGGTCCAGTGTGTAAGATTTAGACGAAACGGATCTGCTGACAGTAACTGAATATTTTGAAAACATCACTCTCATGATAATTGTAATAATTGTATGGTTCAGTTCTGAATGTGATGTACATGGTGTCCAAAGGTCATGTTGCTGAGTCAGGTGACAGGACGAGGCAGGGAAGAATAGTGACAGCTGCTGGGCAGGTGGGGAATGGCAGGAGAGCTCGGTCTAAAGATGAAATGAATTATGATTGGAAAAGAGAAGGGAGGACAGGATACAGCAGGATTCTGTTTCCACATGGATTATACCAGCTGTCTAGGTTTTTTTTGTCTCTGTGTGTGTGTGTGCGTGTGTGCGCGCATTTCTTACATCTTTATATGCCTCGTAATCGTATTGTCTCAATCCTGAGGCAATGTTTTTCCTCCAGAGTACTAACTGATTAATAGACTTGACTCAGAACAAACAGTGCCCCGAGCAGAATAGTTCAGATCATGAGCATTTAACTGAAACATAAAAAATATTGGTAAAGAAGATGAAATATATCTGACTCTTTAGTCAGAGGCAAAGGTCCCAGATAAGAGAGTCAGAGACAGGATCAGCGTCCTTTAACAAGATCTTTAAGACAGAAGATCAGGACCCAGTGATCAGTCTGAGAGAGCAAAAGACAAACGGGAAAATAGTCTGTCGGGGGAACAGAGGTTGAACACGTCAGAAACAAAGTCCTGGATAACTCAACGTCACGCTGCCAAGACAAACTGGCAAACTAATGCTGGGCATACACAGCTACACATGCACACACCAGGGGAATCAGAGCGTACAGTACAGGACCTGGCTCGTCACACTGTACGCCGCGGCACCTCCTCTGAACCAGCTCCAGTCTGTTGGGTCATGTGTTTGTGATCAGGGGACAGGAAACAACAGGTGCGGACCAGAAGGCAAGTGGCTTCAAACGAAAACAGGAAGCAGGGCAGCATGCAGAACCAAACGGTATTTTAAATAAAGTGTTTGTGTCCTTTCGATCATATTGATTAGGTATTAATTGCTAAATTGGGTTTGAATTAGTTATTTGATGCCGTTAAAACTGTCACTGTGCCTCATTACTGGTCAAAGTGTGTCTTAAGTCTTTTGAAGAGTCTTTGTGCGTTTCTCATTTGTTTCATGCTTTGGCAGTGACATGTGTGAGAAATAATCTTCTCTGTTGAAGCACATGCATGTGGGTGTGAGAAAGATGAGTGGGAGAGAGAGAGAGAGAGAGGGAGGTTGAGATACTGTATGTTTGGCCCCATTTGGTCCTCTAGAAAGGAATCCTTGAATCAAAGTCATCTCCCCCTCTTCCATCTTTCGAGGCAAGAGTGGTGAAGATCAATATGATTAACTATCCTTCTCTGGCCATCCCTCTCATTTTCTCTCGCTTTAATTCTTCCTTCATTTCCATCAGCAGATCTCTCTCTCTCTCTCGTTTCTACCTGCCTCCACCTTGTCTTCTCTCCAGCCTCTTCCTTCACCCTCTTGCCAGAGTCCCTATGCACACTCCCTCTCTCCCCAAATCTCCCTCTATCCCTCCCTCTCATCTCTCTCTTTATCCCTCTCAAAGGGAAATATCATAGAGAATTTGGCAGACACTCCAAAGAGAGAGAGTGGGCAGAGAGAGAGCGCAGGAGAAGGAGAGTGTTCTAGAGTAAAAGAGAGGACGGGAGTGGGGAGGAGAGCCAGAACAAAAAACAATCTCACATCTAATTTTCTGATGGTGGTTTCTGTTTGCTTTGAATGATTTATACCTCCCTCTGTGCTCTGCATGTCGTGTATCTGACGGACATGTTTATTTTATGGTGGCCCCCATCAAATATGTAATGAAACAACACAGCGGTTGTTTAGAAATGGCCGTGACAAGATGTCAATGACAGCTGCTGTTTGCAGCCGCGACAACATCACGAAATCTGTGTCAAACATTTTACTGACGCGCCCCCCCAGGAGTCCACCACAGAGAGGTCAGAGGTCAGGGTCGGCGCTGGAGCCTGAAGCAGCAGCAGTGTCAGTGCTCCTGTCCCTTTCATTCCTCCTGTAATTGTTGCTTCAGACGACAAACGACCCAGTAACAAGCACAGTGACTGCTGTCTGGTGCCCCCTGCTGAAGCTACTGGGTTTGTTTCCTCCAGTGCAGATGTGAGCGTTATCAGCAGGGCTGCAGCGGTTTGATAAAGCGTGGTTAAAATTCTTCCTTGCCCACTTCCTACCTCATCCCTCAAGGCTGTGTTACATGGACTTATCATCAAACTGAACAGTCTGCGATGCTTTTTTATTTATATATTCAATTTGTCTTTTTTTTCTCCATTTTTTTTAAAGGGATTATTCTTTTACTCGTTAGAAGATCAATTATTTAATTTCCTAATTAAATATCCTGGCAGATTCATTCAGCAGTTAGAGAGGGTTGTTGACAAAACATAAGGTTGGTGGTTTGAACCCATAAAGTAGCAATGAATGGCTGAAATACCAGTATGCAAACATGCTAATGTGTAACAGGTCTAACATGACATTACATGTTACACACTGTCCAAGGAATCACATTAATCAGATGAGGGAGCAAAGGTACTTCACAACCTTCACCTGATGATGGTGCTGAATGAACCAGCCAGGGAGTCAAAGGCATTTAAGGCTTACCTCAACCTGTTTATCAAATATGATGGCTATCTATTGAACAGTATTGACGGACTGACTATCTAGAGGTCACTACCCTTCAAAATGAAACCATGTGTCAGGATGATTTTCTGCCGCAGAAAATGTTTGCTGTAGTTTTATCAGACATTCCTGTTTTCATGACTTTGTTCACGTCTCTCCGTCACTTGACTCCTGAGCCGCTTCTGAGTCAGTGTCCGTCTCGTCCGTCCCTTTGTGTTTTTCATCTTGAGTCAGACACACTGTTCATGTTTCACTGTCGCTCCACATTTTGTTTTGAAACTTTTACAGTACTGTACAAAAACTGTTCAGTAAAACTTTTGTGTTCTGGTATTTTATATTACTTGACATTATGTAAGGCAGCACATGAAAAAAAAAACACCTCACACCCCTCTCCAGTTCATTCACTGGTCCAATGGCAGCACATTTACCAGTTTACCAATGTAATCAATATTAAAGTCTCACGTTTTAACCAAAGACCTGCATCTATCAGCTATTTCTCAAGTAAGGGGGTGTGATATTCAATGTGTGATACAGTCGAGTCTCAGAAGGATCCAACCCCTAAATTCAGACACAGCCACAGAGAGGGCATGAAGTGGAGCCAATACACAAGTGCTTATAATCTGAGGCCAAACCAACTGGTTCCTAAAAGCACAGAACTCTATGAGAAAAATTACCCACTTGATTTAACGTCAGCATATGTCTATGGGTCTTAATTGCTACATTAAGTCCTCTTTAACACAAGATGATGTTCACTTGGTGAATGATGATCCCATTAAGAGAATATGAGACAATAAAGCACAGGGAGTGGATGCCTCCCCCTGGATAGAGCATTGTAAGACTATAGGTAAGGCCCCACCCCCTTTCCATCTTTTGATTTCAGAGGATAAGATGGCACCAGACAAATAACAGACTTTATAAAATACATTTTTCAAGTGTAAGGTTGTCTGCTAGAGTGCATTAAATATTGCTTTCTGAAGCTTTTTGAATTATCACTGTCTGCTTTAATATGCAAATAGGTGTAAAGTATTGCTCTGGTATGGGATGAAAACAGTTATTTAGTTCTTTAAAATGTATTTTCTATTACACCAAATTGACAGTCATGCATAAGGATTCCATTTGTTTTGAGGATGTGAAAAATTTAATGCATTTTTAATGTACGCCATGGTGATTCAGTCTAAACTTCTTTCCCCATCCACACGTCAAAATCATAATGAAAATATATGGATGTGTGTGAAATGTGAATGCTGAAGAGGACTGAATCTTAAACGCTGAACCAGCATTAGGCTACACAGTTTGGCTCATGCATTAAATCCAGTGGTTGTCAGCCATCCCATTGTAATTCTAAATAACGCTTTTCATGACAAAGTAAGCAAACTGGAAATGCATCGGGAGTCGCGTTAATCCAACACAAACTGCGTTCACATCCACACACCAGGATGTTTGATGTCGTCATTGAACTGGGCACAAAAAGGGGAAGGGACCATGCTGCAGTGACAGGCAGGGGCTGTCATATTGTATGCAGTGTGTCATCTCCCATTTACAGACATGACAGGACGAACCCAAAACATAAAGCAGTGTGTTACTGGTTACGGTCACATGCAGAATACTAAACAACTCTCTGTCTCTGAGCGTCAGTGGACTCCAACCAAGGGCTTGGGACCCAGCAGGGGTTATAATTGAATCAAAAGCTACAACCACACTGTTTGATTTACATATCTCAACTGCAATCATGACTGTCCTAAGCCGAGCACACAGTTTATCATTACATTAAGGTTCAGCCACGATCAAAGACAGCTGATAACGATGGCAGAGCTGTGAAGGCAAGTAGCAGAGAGGGAGGAGGTGAAGGGCCAGAGGTCACACTGGTATTGACCAGCACAGACAAAGACATCCTCTGGCACAAGCAAATGCTACTGTTAGCTTCCATGGCAACAAAAATTGACTCTTAAACACAACAATCACTTAAACTTTTTGAGATTTAAACTATGAAATAGGGTTCATCCTCTGTGCGCAATAAGATTTAATGGAAAAACATCCATTCATTCTATATAAAATAACAAAGATCACGCCAACGCTGACGCCATATAGCGTGGTCAAATGGTGTGGGTCAACTTGAGTATTTTTATACCCATGTACCCAATGAAACAAATAAAGTACACTAAAACGTACCCTAAAGCTGCCCCCAGAGCTACAGAAAATATTAAGCAACTGTCTTCAAACATCAGGGCCGAGTTTTGGACCTTGCAACGAAAACCGAAATATCTATGTGTGGAAATCAGTGAACCCCTTTGAATCTAGTGTCCAATTACCAAAATAAATGACTCGCACATCAACTCCAGTTCTCACCATTTATGAGTCAGATGCTGCTCCTGGAACAATTATGCAAATGAATGCAAATATGACGCAGAGCATCACAGAAAAATAAAGCGTTTCTTCGATGCAAAAAAATGTAATTACTGAGTAATGTAAATACATCCTGTGGCTACAGACTGGAATCCTTGAGGACGTTGCTGTATCTTGATGAACAGCCATCATCCGTCTTCATCAGTCTTTTACTTTTATTGTTTCCTCTAATGATGGGAAACAATTTTTTTTTTTTTTTTACCATTTTGTTGTTGCAATTGTACTCGTTGATAATGTGATTGTGTTGTTGTTTTTGATCTGTTGTCCTTGTTGTTGTGTGTATGGGCCTGTTTGATCCCTCTACTAAAGCAGCAGCTCACAGAGAAAATGAGCCACATCCATCACACGCTAACACACACAAACACACACGGACAAAATGTTGACGATAAACTCACAAACACCAGCACCACTGCCTCGCATTCTACAGGCACATGCATCAAAAGACGAGGAAGATGTGGGGAAAAAAAGGAGCAGCATGAACATGAAACTGTTGAACAATGTCATTATCTGCTCTTCGGGCTCACAAAGTGATTTCCTGCTGTGTTACATTGTATGCATGTGTGTGTGTGTGTGTGTGTGTGAGAGAGAGAGAGAGAGAGAGAGAGCATGTGTCTGAGTTCTTGGCAGAAAGCACCGGGCGATGCAAACGCCTCTGTGCATGTTTATGTGTGCACACGTCATCTCATATGTGTGTGCACTTGGCACAGTATGTTAAGCACTGTAAGCCCATTTCCCAGAGCTGGATTTGATACACAACTGCCATCCAAACACTTCCTGGAGCACGTCCAATGAAATGGACCGGGAGCGGAGTGCTGTCCCCCATTGGCTGTAAAGCAGGAAGAGCTGGTTTATCGGGTGAGATTGATTCATGACAGCTTTAGTGTGCATCCCTAGTTGGCTGGATTATAGGGAGCAGGAGCAGGAGAGAGGGAGAATGGGAGACAAATGGAGAAAGAAAGACAGAGGGGATAAAAAGAAATCAGCAGAGAAAATGAGGTGGGATAAATTACACACGTGGAAGACATGACGAAGTCTTTTGCTTTTAGTACCAAGTACCAATATTACACTTTTTAACATTTTAGTGTGTTGCACAGATCCTAAACTGTTTGTTCCAACGTAACTCTGACTCACTCACTAATTTGATGCATAAACAAAATTGCACGGAGCGCTCTGTCTGCCCTGTCACATTTCATCCACTTAATGCTCATGGACAAAGTAGCTATAGTGAAGTGGCTGTGGCTTTTAAATGAAAAGATGAATAGCTTTGAAATTATAAGCATATTTCTCGATAATGTTTTGCATTATTACTTTTGTCTTTTCTCACAAACGTATGTAAAGCGTCCACGGATCCTGTGAAAGGTTGTGCACTCACTCTGATATGGGCAGTTATATTGTTTGAGAGGGATAGATCTCTTTTTATTAATAAAGGTATAAATGAGCTTTTCCCTGTGCAAAGTATAAAATATATTTGACATTACAAGAGAAAAAGCTTTGTGGCAGGCATGCGTAACGTCTCCATTCCATTTGTCAGCAATCCACAATCTAACACAGATTAAGGGTAGATTACTCAGCAATAAACAAAGGCTTCCGGGAGAATGTCTTGACATAAACTGGTATTATTCACCAACGCTATTATTGACGCAGGTATTGGCTCCAGCTTAGAGCCGTGTGTGATCAGTCCAGCTCAGACCTGAAAAACAGAAGGCAATGAGGGAGTGCGAGAGCTTTTTAAGATGGCGAGGGGCCGGACTGAGGGAGGGACGAGACAGAAGAATGCAGTTGGACAAGCAGGGGACACCCGTCCAAACTGGAACAGCAGATGAGGACCAAGCAGGAAATGGCAGGAGACTGAAGAGACCGGACTGATGTGGCTGCAGCATTCATACAGTTAAAGCAGGATGAAGGATCTGGCAAAGATGGCTTTTACATACTGAGGCGGAGAGTTGTTTGAACTGAGTTGTCTTTCTTTTAAAGGGCATCCTCAAATAGACTATCTGGATTATTCTTCAGCAGTTTGATCAGAAGACGAAATTCTCCTTGTCTTGGCAGATTGACACATAGTTTATCTTTTTTCTATTTTAAATAATTAAAGAACGCAAAATCTATTTCCCCGCTTTACGCCTTTTTGTCTACAATTGCTCACACAATATTAAAACATAGCAGAATCTGTCGTTGACTTCAATGTCAATGCCAATGACTCTTTTATTTAACTACTACAATAAAACAATAGGTACAAACATGAATGCAGCAATGCAACGAATAATATGAAAATACAGATGATAAGAAATAATAAAAAAAAAAAATTTAAAATTTACTGGGATAAAAATTTTCTCCACCCAAAAATAAGGCCAAACAGACAAGATGTGTATTACCAGTGAAAATGTTTTGTTCAGTAAAAATTAACAATAACATTTTATGGAAACAACTGTAAAAAAAAAACTCCACCAAGATATAGCTGCAAGGCGAACACATGAGGGAGGAAAGAGAGAAGAAACGCGCTGCAGTGGCGACAGATAATACAAAGACCACACTGGCAGCCTGGATGTTACGGTGGCCACATCTTGGATGTGGCTTCACAGAATACCCTGCAGGTGCTAACTTGAAAACACGTTGACGGGAGAAGAAGAGGACAGCAGTGCCACATCCTCATTTTCACTGAATGTCATTTGCAGGAGCATAAAGATGCAGCCTGTTTGAAAGCTACTCCAGTGGAACTCCAGTTTTTTGAATTTGAATAAATTCAATGACATGTGATTATTAAAATGTATTTCCTCTATTTAACAACTATGGAAAATGGAAAGAAACTTTTCTAGTGCTTAACTATTTGCTTTTTTTGCGTCTTTATTTGTTGGTCTTCTACATTTTGACGAAGCAGCCCAAATGGAGTATTTTCAAAGTAATTTCTGAGGCTCAAGAGCCCTTCCGCAGTACCAGTCATGATGGGAAAGTCCATTACTGTTCCCTCTCCACTCCTACATCTTCCTATCAGGTCCAACACTTCAATCCTTCAGGTCACATGCCCACTTTCAATCGGCGTGTGTTTAAGCAGCTGTCAGAGGATTATTTTATTCTCAGATCTCTGTGATGTGCAAATGTAGTGCTAGCCTCCGAGCTAATCAATGGTTTCTGCTCCGCATCCCTCCCACACTAACTATTGCATCACGCGCTATTATTGTCCGCTTGAGCAGTTTTGCAGCTCATCTGAGACACAGACGCACCCAGCAGGGGCGGAGCAGCTAATATCACACACTGAAGACTGCGCACTTTGAAAGGTTAAATAGCCACGGCCTGTGTATTGACTTTAGAGCAATATGCTATCAGCCACTCTTGTGCAACAAGAAGAAATGAAAAAACATTACTGGCCCCATCCTGCTGTGAACTCTTAGAGAAGCTGTATTAGCCCGAGGTTGTCCTTTCTTTGTGTGTGTGTGTGTGTGTATGAGAGAGAGAGTGAGAGAGAGAGAGAGAGAGAGAGTGTGCTGACCCTTGCCAGAGATAGTGTGTGCAAACTAATCCTATTTCCCTACAGTGGTCAGGGAGGTCTTACTGGAGATATGGTTCTTGTTGTTACAAGATAAGGATGCAATGCTCACTCTCTCTCTCTCTCTCACACACACACCCCCCCACACACACACACACACACACACACACACACGACCACACACAGCTTTAAGACCTTTAGAGCTTTCATTTTTTTTTAATGAAGTTTGGGTATTTTTCCTCCATCAAACCTCAAAGATGATAATGTAATTAACGTTCCCAGAGGTGAAAAAGTTCTCGGGTATCGTAATTGGAATCGGACTATAAACCAAACCCCTCCCTCACAGGGATTCTTCATGACTAAGTCGATCTTTGTGAGGTTCCAACCCTTCTAGCTGGTGACCACATGAACACGTTGACACTTTCAGCACCCAGGACAAAAAGTACATCTCATCTGTAATAACACTACAGAGTCAGTCATTAGTTAAAGCCTAATGTGATCATTAACATCGTCCTTAAAGGTGCCATTCGCTTCAGGAAAGCTCCAAGAACAGAATAAATCATCACAGCCATGATTAACCCGATTAGAAGACGGTTACCGCTGAGGTCACAGATCACCCTTGTGTGATGTCTTTTAGTGAATTATAAGGTCTTGCTGTGGATTGTTGACCTTGCTCTTGTATCAGGGATGTGAGCGTTGAAGGCATCAATGAATTTCACTCTCTCAGAAAGGAGGAGAAACTCTCTGCTTCAGGAATGTCCGTCTCCTGCATCGCCCACATTTTTTTTTTACCATGTAAGGTAATCTCACCCTGTCACCATGTTATATAAAGCTCCGTTTAGCAAAGTGCGGTTTGTACCTCTGTGCTCCTGCCCAGCTGCCCTGTCCCTCTGGTCCTGTTTGGAGCAGTGTTATACTGCATGAATAACTAAACAGACATTCAAAAGGGGCAGAGTAGAACAAATGTCTTAATAATGGAACAAGACATTTGGTTTACTCATCATGAACAGAGCGATAAAGCCGCGGAGCCCTGAAGACAAAAGCTGTTGTCACGAATCCCCACTTTTATGTTTCCTTGTTGGTTTTTACAAAGCAGCGGAGGAAAACAAGATATTTTCCACACAGCGATGGTTATGTGGCCCTTAATAAAATGAACAAGATGAATCCTGTGGTGATGAACGCTTCCAGCTGCCAACTGACAAACAAGGGATGTTTTACTAACTTGATATACACACTATCATCGCTATACACAAACTACTACAGTACACAAACACAAAACAAGTGTGTGTGTGCAAGTGCAGTTTTGATGTATAGGGATATTAAGGGTGTTTTTGAGTGTCTGTAATATGTATGTATGGAATTGCAATGTTCCCCAAGAAGATGAGTGTCCAGTTGTGTGTGTGTGTGTGTGTGCGATGCTGATGCTTTGTTTAATGTCACTGTCTGTGCGGTAAACCGACAAACATCCAGAGACTCTTCCTTCCACTCTCAGGCTCTCCTGACTAATTAAAAATATCTTGTACTGGAGAGAATGGATTACTGCAAAGGGCACACACACACACACACACACACACAATGAGGCGCGTTATTAATTTGTGGCACGGTGACCCCTACAGAGACTTGTACATTTGTGTTTTTGCACTTGCCAATGAAAATGTTACTGGTGACACGTAGATATAGATTACAAACAACTTTCGCCCCCTGAAATGTTGCATGTGTGTTTGTGTGGCGTGCACGTGATTGTGTTTGAGGAAAAACTATGGCAATAGAGATAGTTTGTGTGTATGAGTTCCTGTCAGCTGACTTTCAGAGGTCTCCCTTTCTCCTTCCTGCCATCAGTGGGACCTATAAAGCTGAATGTCTCCAGCTCAGCTATTGTGGTTCTGTCAAGCCTCTGCTGAGAGCGACACACTGCTGAGCGTAAACAGAGTTAAAAGGTGCTTTGAGAAGCACGTTTACATTCATACAGGGACGGCAGAGTAATTAATGGAAAGGCCGATCACCGGGACCACTGGCAGCTTTGACTGGCCCTCACTCTGCATCCATTACGTGCCACGGAGCTGTCAGATGTGCAGGGGCAGTAAATGTTATTAGTGCTGTTATCTCACAGGGGAGCCTGTAGTAACAAACTCACACACTGTGCTGGACGTCCCGCTGACATGGATATTTACTGGCTCTGAGGTATATGTATTCGATCACTGTTTCATTGACACCTGGTTATTTTCACATGAAGCAGGAGGAAACAGAGGGACAGCAAAGCACCACAACAACCAGAGGCCAGAGGGGTGACGCAAACATGCTGAATAAACAGGGGTTCATAACACTTGAATAGAAATGTGACGCCAAGTACGGAACTACGAGCAAAGGGGGGAAACACTTCTGTCAAACCAGAATCAAATCAGGGCGATTGCGCTGTCATAAATCAGTTCCTGCAGGAGAGTTTGAGAGAAGTCCTGGTTCAATAGCTCTTACACCTTCTTATGGGCTTATGTTAAATGTTCTTTTACTGTGTTTAGTAAGTAACCGCAGAGCACGAAATAGTAGTTTAAGTTATAACTTCTTATTCAGGCTCTGAGTGCCATGCATGGCTAGTCTCAGAAAGGTCTGCACAACATTCAGAGCACGTTTCATCATTGGCTGAGTGGTTAGTCGCCTTGGGTTGTTATTCATTTTAAAATCGAGCCACAACTTCATATTATTAGTATAACGGTTCTTTTGGCCTATTTCACAATGGTAGCCCTACATTTAAATCTGAGTCTGACACTTCTTTCATCTGAAGTGTAATCGACTAATCTTTGAGATCGACCGGTAAACATTGAAACAGTTTCCAAAAGAAGGACTCGGGATGCCATGTTATGCCAACTTGAGATGTTCAAAATCTATTCAGTTCATTTGTGAGTCTGAGTCAACATCTTAGTGCCAAATTTGAAAGGACCCTCTCATGCTTTAAAGACATTGTGTTCACAAGATAAAAAGGATTTTGTAAAGGTCCCTTGATCCTTGACCTTTTGCAGTCAGGTTAACCTCGAAGCCAAGTGAATATTTGTGCCAAATTTAAATCAGTTCCCTCGTGAGATCTCGACATATCACGTTGACGGACAGACACGACACCACTGGCCACTGGTGTGTGGCACCGTGGGGTGTGTGAATGAGAAATTCAATTCCCACATTTAAAGAAGCTTCAAAATATGAAGTAAACAGTGGTTTGGCAGATCTTATTAGAGCAGTCACTGAGGAGAAACATTGGCCTCCACTTCCTCTCCATGAACCTGCAGCTGGAGACTTTCCTGGCATGCAAAATGAGGCTCAGAGTCCTGGAGGAACAATGAGCCTTGTGCTTGTTTTATCTGTGTCTCTAGTGCAACTGACAGAATTTGAACAAACACATTTAGTGAATTATGCGATGCCGTGTTTACAGTATTATCTCAAGATAAGCTTGAAACCTCTGTAACATCTTCCAGGTTGTGCTTTATTCCCAAAACGCTGTGTTGCAGTGCTACCTGTGAAGAATACAGACTCTATGATTTTCAGTATGATTTATTACAGATGGCACTTGCTCAGATCCAAATAAGTTCTTTTTTTCAGACAACAGAGGATCTCTTAATGTCTATATTGTACACTATACTTCCATCTGAATAAATTAAAGTGAAATCGTGCCACAGCTTTGGACATTATAATTAGAAAAATGATCAATGGTTTTGTATAAATGTCCTGCTCGTCTGAATATGGTAAAAACAAGCTCAGAGCCTCACGGACTGAGCCAATGTAATGTTACTGCAGTGTAATTGTTGCCCTATCCACTTGAAGCCTGTTTCTTCACATTACAAAGGATTAAGCGCACAGACGGGTCTGGAATTGACGGGCACTGCTGTGTTCTCTCAGCTCATCTCTGGGTTTTCCTGCGACTGTCGGAACCCCTGCAGTTTAGCCTGAAACCGCAAAGAGGCCGACTGTCACCCAGGACTGCGGGGAAGCCCCGGCACGAGCTTTGGTGCTGAGGAGGCTTTGGCCGAGTTGAAAAGGAGCCCAAATAATTCCCTCTGTTCCTGCAGGGGGAGGAACCAGCCGAACTGCTACAGATGTAGACCACTGTGAAGCCTCAGCTCAGAGTGTGCTGCCTGTGAATCCTGCCTCAGGGTTAAGAATCATCAGTTGGATGCATTTATTAAGGTAATATTTGTAATAAGTTACATCCATGTTTATGTATTTTTGTCCCTGTATGATTCTGCGGTTAATCTTAGTTAATGCTGGAGCTGCTCACCCACTTGCTGCCATATCACTGTGGTGATATAATAACCATTTAGGCTCTTACTGGTTAGGATTACACGTTAGTCAGAGAGTGTTTCTTCCTTAAATCACTCATAGCTGCGATGTTGTACAAGTTGATGTAGATCCAAACTGAGACGTGCTCCACACACTGTGCCCCCCTGAGGCTTAGAAATGCTGCTGACATATACTGTGGTAGGTTCTGAATCAACAAATCATTATTGACAGCCAAGATGGAACAGTGATTGGGCGTTGTCCAAGGACGCCTTTTGCCTTCATGAATATCTAAAGGGATTTATGTACACGCTGGAGGTGGTAGTTTGGCATGAATACGGCTTCTATAGATTTACAAAACTTTACTGCCAAAGAAATGTCCAGGGTTTTTTTTTCCAGCCTAATTTGTTCAGTAGTTCCTTCCTGTCAGAATCACTCCGTGTCCATCATTTCTGACTCATCATAAAAGTGGAATCTTAAAGATTAACTGAGCTGATTTAATACTTTATTTATATTATGAATCATTTTCTCAAGTCAAATGACTGACAAGACAGACAGTTATGAAAAAAAAATGGTAAAAATGATGAAGCAGAAATCAAGTGTCACAACTATTGATTCTTGTTTATGCCCCAAAGTAAAAAAAAAAAGAAATACTTGATCGTAATAATGACACTTAATGGTGTACAGACCAAAACACAAACTGTAAATCAAGATTAGAATGACACAAACAACTAAAAGAGGTCCACCTATACAATAACGCCATGAACAAAAACTGAGGAAACTAAAAACAGAGTAAATAAACACATACCAAGAATAAAGGGCAACAAAAACACATCAGAGCACCAGAATCGTCTGAAAAAAGCAAGTCTGCTAGAGCAAAGACAAGCTGAACCACAGTTGGTATAAATACAAGCCTGGAAGATTGGAACAGTTTTTGGCAGCAGGAAGTAGAAGAAAAATCAAATACATCAGAAGAAGACCTTACATAATAAAACAGGAAATTAAATCATACGTCTGTGTTAGCGCTGGTTTCTACCACAAGGTCAAACCCTCACTAACCATAAATAATGTCACTGAATTGCATTACACAGGGAAAAATTCAGAAAATAAAAGCATGATCAAGAATTTCCTATCTTTTTGTCAAGAGACTTGTTTCGAGTAGTGGATGGCAGCAAGAGCAAAAGCTTATAGGATAACTTTCATATACTATAAAGACTTAACAATAAAGAAGTTGTTAAGCTCCATAAGTGCAAACTTTACATTATAAGATGTGCACTCAAATGATTGTGTTTATTTTGTCTGTGTGTCTAGAGCTAAGCAAACCTTTATGTATTCATTTATTTATTATCTCCTCTTTATAACGTGTAGTATGGACAGGGAGGAGTTGCCCTGGCTTTACTCCTCTCCAGTGAACAATCAAACGCTACAGCATTAACATTTCTATTATTGCCCTCCTCTGTCTTTACTGTGCATGTAATCTGCAAAACAAATGAGCAGAAAACTTAAAGTGGGAGCTTTTCTCCAGTGTGTCATATGGGTTTTATGTTAAATGCTAAAGTTCTGCAAAATTACAAAGGGACTCCTTAACTACCTCAGGACATTCCGTTTATTCGGAGCCTAGAACATCTTGTTAGCCTTCCTGGCTTTTCTCATCTATGTCAGCAGGTAATATGAGGCACTCCAACGTGTGTTCGCGTAGCTGCAGCTGAGGTCACGCACGATTGGGCAGTCTGGGTAATCGATCACAGAGGAGTGAGGCCGCTGACCAAAGTCTGGATGGGGATGCAGTGATGTTTGGCATGAGACAAATGCTGTATATTATATATTAAAACAAGTTCGAGATGTAGACCCCAAAGTTATAATTATGAAGCAGTAAATGATCATAACATGGGCCCTCACTCTAGGACTTGTCATTAAATCCACCCATACTTAAGAAGCAGGAAACAGAAAGACTTATGAGAGAAGGGAGAGAGATGATTACACAGAGAGAAGATAATGGGATTTCCTGTTATTTCTTTATTTTTTCTCACTTTTGGAGATTACATAAAATCGTTATTCCTTGACTAACAATATGCTCCCGTATTTGTCAAAATCTCTGTAATTAGACGAAGCTCAAAGGAAAGCGTATTGGTTTGGTGAGTGACTCATGACAATCAAACCCTGTTGTGCTGCTCTAACAGCAGACCGAGTGGGGTTGTGTATGAGTCACTGTATAGGCTCCTTGGTCTAGCTCCACCTCCAGGCCTATTGAGAGCTTTGGGATGAGTCACTGGTGTGACATTGGGAAGAGAAAGGCTTGCAGAACGTTACAGGAACTGCTAATCTCTGGTTTCATTATTGAACTGCAAATGAGAGCTGAAGACGTTCTTCACAAAATTCCCACTCCTGAATATCTGCAGTGACCGTGGCATCGATCACAGGGCATATTTGAGGCTTTACACTTTTTTAAATGAAACAAACTACAGAGCTACAGACAGAACAAAATAAATGGAAAACTGCACATACTGTATCAGTCAGCGATTTGTTCACTTACTCACCAGAGCAACACATCTGATTTTGTTGGAGCTGAGGACTTTAAGTTTGAAAATATCTATTGTGTATGAAATCATCATACAACAGCTGTAAAGAGCCTGGATTCTTTCCCAGGGAAGTTGTCAAAACAGGATATGTTGTGTTTTACTCAGCCCTTATGTGTGGGTTAATGACATGCTAATGTTGACAAACACGTTAACGTGTAATTCGCTCAGCTGTTTTGCTCAGTATCATAAGAAGTGAAACAAGGGAACGCCTCATAATGGGAGACTCCATCCCCAGAAAGCTCTTCGGCAAATTGAGTTTAGTGCAGCATCTGCTCTGCCTCTGTGTTTGTGTTTTATTGTGTAATCAGCAGCGGAACTTGCAACCAGAGCAGTGATTATGGCAAAGATTAGAACAAGATCATGGAAATACTTGTACTGTGATATTTGTGCTGCCGCTGATTAAAAGTACCTTATGTTGCTGTACATCTATGGAAAAGTACAGATGGAGCTGTTGTTACTTTGATTTGATATGTATATATTTATTCTCTTGATTATCTGTGAAATATGTTTCCAAGTGAGATCTTCTGACAGCTTTGCCGTTTTAATTCAGTGGGTAATGATGGATCTGTTCAGCTCCTGGAGGCCGCCACTTTAGCAGAACCACAGGTCACATGTCTGGGGAGGAGCAGGATGGATCTTACTCTTATGGTCACAACGCTGATGGAGGTTATAACACAGGTCAGCCAAACAGGTTGTTGGACTTTATCTGTTGCCCATTCCTGAAAAATGAATGGGATGGGACGGGATCCCTTCAGCAATGTTTTATGAGTAAAGCACCTGGCGACTAATCTAGAGACGTATTTCTACTCTCCGCGTTAGACGGTCACCAGCGCTGCTGTGACTCTGCTCACCTCTCTGTCTCTCTCTACGTCTGCCCCGTGAGAGGCACAGGTGGTGGTGGAGCAGCCGCGTGGGAGGCGACGCACTGCGTGACGGGCAAAAGCTGCTTTCAGATGTGTACAACAACCTTGACTTTTCCAGACATCACCCAGAGGAGCAGCATGTGTGAACGCAAGTTTCCAAGTCAGTCGAACTAGATGCAACCAACCAAAGTTAGAAAGTCTGTATAAAGTCTGAGCTCGTGTCTAGATGTATGGATGTTTGAGTGAACAGATCATACAGGCAGAATGCAAATAAGATGTCATGCCCTGCGCAATACATTGAAAGTCTTATTATTTCAGGCAGTTAAAACATTTCTCAGTTTCATAACAGGCCGCTCTTGACCCAGCTATATGGTTTGACCTCGTTTTGTCTCGCTCCAAAGACCAGACAACATTTTCATAGTGTTGCAGTTTCAACAAGCAATCTGTAGTGAACTTCACGACTTAATGAAACTTCATAAGCGTACAGAGACGAGGGCGCAGAGACAGACTGTGGGGGACATGACAAAAAGCCAGAGTTCCTGAAAACTTAAGACATTAATCAGTGTGAGACAAACTCAGACAGACTCCTACACACAGTCTTACAGTGAGTTGATACATCAGCTGCTGTAAAGTGAACATTCTCAAGCCATATTTTGTTTCTCATTACTCGTTAAAATCAAATGGATGGATGAAAGACGAGGAGACAAAAATACAATGTTGAACCTGAGAGTGGTTCGGGAGGACAGAAACCAATACTGCATGTTGGGATATTTACCCAGTCACATATTCTAAAATTATAAATTATAGACTTGAACAAGCAGAAACCACATGTACTGTTGAAATATACATCCACTGCTAAAGCTTTAAAAGTATTTTGTGAAAATATTATGGCCACCCAGAGCTATTAGACACTGAGTAATGGCTGTGTACTGTGCTTACAGCCGCGGCCATTACCCTGAATGGATTTCCTCCTTCCCACTGACTGGATAAGGAGAGAGAAAATTATTTATTCATTTGATTCACACACCGCTAGAAGCGTGCGAGTCAAAGCGCGTGTGCAGCACCTGACACTGTTCTCCCCTCCGCTGTGCGTATGTGCGATGACTCTCCAGTGATGTATCTCACTCTGAATGAATGAGTCAAGTGTTTGAAGCAGCATTAACGCAGAGTCACAGAGCAGATGGAAACACACTGCTGAGCCCTCTAACAGCCCACTTCAAACTTTAAAAAGGGACGTGTCAACTTCAAAAACACCCGTGTGTTAATTTCTAAGTGCTGCTGAACAAAATGCTGACGAATTAAGTGTATTAAAAATTACACATCATACTTAAAAATGAAGCACGCACGAGTATGAAGGGCAAAAAAGCAAGTAGTAAAAAAATCTGAGGCAGCCAAACAAGAAAAAAACATGTCTCTTAGTCAGAGTGAACTTTGACCTTTCACCAGCAAACTCGAATCAGGTCATATTTGATTTGATTATATATATTTTTTTTTGCCAAGAGCAGTTTTATTTTTCTAGCCTAATAAATAAACCAAAAAGAGAGGATCCTGCGCCTGCCAATGGGCTGACCCCCATTCTGCCTGTATGTTAAAATCTAATTAAAAGATTAATAAAAATCAAACAAGGGTCCAACTGAAGACCTCCAGTCCAAACATAACAAACTGAAACAACAAGACCAGAGCTGTCTCGCACTCCGAGCTCTCGCTGGGAAAAAGAGGAACCAAATTGAGGACAGTTGAGGACAGGAGATTAACTCCCACCAGGCGGTGTCCTGCACTGTCGGGCTCTTGTGCCCCCTTCATCGCTCCTCAGGCCCCTGCCCATGTCTCATGGGAGGGGGAGAGCAGAACACACCACTGCACAGCAAGTCCCTCCAACTGTTTATCACGTGAGATACAATGAAAACCCATTAGTGCTTAAATTATTCACCTTGTTAAAGTTAAAGTAGTAATGCTTGAGTTAGGTCTGTTTTAACTTGCTGTGATTTCACACACGACACATGAAACAGGTCACTCAAATTGCAAAGATGATACCTGAACCGTCTGTTCAGGCCTTTTCAGGAGGGTTCAAAAAAAACACACATGCCCATCTGCAACATCTGTCCTAAACTGTTGCACATCACTGATCAACACGATGCCCTGTACCGCGACGCGGCTCGGAGCTTCTCGCCACCGGGTCAAGTTAGTTTAAGTGGCAGCTTTGTGTTTGTGTGTTGTCCCTTACCTTTCTGTCAAAAGAGCTGCGGCTCATGTTGAGATCCTGAACACTCTCTCTCCCTCTCTCATCTGATTCCTCTTCACACACACACACACACACATACACAGGTGCCCCAACTCAGGTGTGATTAATCATTCAATGATCCTGCCGCAGTCACACCACTGGGTATAGGAACATCAGTGTGTGTGTGTGTGTGTGTGGGTGGCAGACAGAGAGTAAGGGGATATGACAGCTCTGTGTCAGGAGCCTCTGACTCATGGTCAGATTAATTGTATTCAGGAGCATGTTAGCTGACTGGTTTTTAGTTTGCAGTCGGAATCAATATGAGACAAGATGAGCAAACACACATATACACACACACGGAAAAGCCCAGTGTGTAATATTGATGACTCTCATTTTCTTACATTCTCACAGTGAATGAATGGATGTACAATGCAGCTAACAGTGAGCATGTAAACTAATCTATTCACATTATTGTCCAAGGTGTGAACACACGCATCTGTGTTCACTCTGCATTTGTGTGTGTGTGTCATTATATAGCCCTCCTGTGGTGAAGGATGTGTTTTCTTTGTGTCTGTTTATCTCCAGAATAAATAGCTTAATGGAAAGAAAGAATTGCACAGCGAATCACAAAAGAATGTGTGTGTTACATTTACATGTTAACTATGAGGTCTTTCTACTTCTAAAAATGAGCACGTTGTGAGTCTAATCCTCTCTGTCAGAGAACATGTGCCTTAACTGGAGATTGTCCAAAATACAGGGCTATAAGAAAAGATATCCTGAATGTAAACAGCAACAGCTAATTCTTCATTATGAATTGGGGGGCTTTGGTGAGGAACATTTTATTTATTCAGAGCTTGTATAAAAAATCTAATAACTGACTTTGGAACAACTTTGACTTACCCAACCAGACATTATTTTATACTTCCCTTATCATTTTGTTCAGAGCTGCGTGCACAGGTCTCAAAGAGAGAGGATGAAGAGTAAGGGATGAAGGCATCTATTTACCGATCTATCCCACACCAGATAAATACTGAATGTCAAAGGATGAACCTTCTTAAAGGACAGACGTATTACGCTGGATCTGTTTGTCCTGTCGCTAACACACCCAGTTCATCAATATCAGCAACTCCTCAGCAATTTCTCTTCTCCTCTAACAACAGTGATGTCATGTTTCAAAGGAACTGACCAGTGGACAGTGGTGTCTATACTGGTTGATCGCTCATGTCCAGCCTAACCTGCTGGTTGGTGATGGGCTACATTGAGGTTGGCTCTGCAGGACTGTTGTATTATTGCTCTCTCGCTCTCATTAGAGCCGACAGACACATGGAGAGAGATCGTCCCTCGTCCCGCTTTTATCTGCTGGCCAATTTGCAGCTTGTTGTGAAGTTTAATGACAGTGAGCCTGATGCTAACACTAGAAGCCGGCCGGATGCACATGGTATGGACGTGTCTGTATTCACCAGGAAGGTGATTCATTCAGCAGAGCTTTGGGAACGGTGGGAAGGAATTTTGAGATTTTTGCGTGAATTGCTGAATTCTTTTCCACACTGGGGCACGGGCTCTTGATGATCAGTGAAATCTCGCCGCGTTCGAACACTGTCCACTGCTGCTTTGCCACATGAAATTCAAAGCAACAGGTACAAACAGTGGGTGAGGCAGCTGAGTTATATTTTATGCAGTTTCAATACAAGATACTTCATTGAAGTATAATCTCCTCCAACGACGCATAACTGCAGTAAAGGGCTGTCAGCTCCTATCAGACGGTGCTCCCCTGTGGGCTCGTCTTGACAGGAGGAGACATCAGAGGTGTATTTATGGGTTGACAGCCAGCTGGTGAGGTTTGAGCCTTGTCCTTCCGTGTCTTCTGATACTCTTAGGAAAAGTGAAACACACTGAGTCGTTACAGCCGAGCATTTCCCTTTAATGTCACAGCAAGGACACTCAGCCCTTGTTTTTGTCTTCAGGCCCATCCTAACAGAAAGTTATCCACAGAGGTGACTGTTCGATTCCCTCTGACCATTCCCTCTAACTCGATTGGTTTCTACCGAGCTCTTAAGTAATCTTTTGAAAACGCCTAAAGATATTTATTTCACGAAGAGGAGTTGTGAATATGGACATGACAACCTGGGAGCGATGAAAGAAGAGGGAAACAGATTAAGCACACGGTTAGAACAAAAAAACAAAAGATAAAAAGTTACTTTGTGGAGAAAACCCCCACAAACAATACCCAGCCACAATATTTCATACATGGGAAAAATAATCTGCAGAATGCAATACATGGATATAACTAATCTGCATGATAGACTTTAAAAAATAAATAAGCTCTGCAAGCACAGCACACAATGGTGTTTGTTATTGGAGACAGCAGCAGATTAAGGAAGGAACAACAGGAGCAGGAGACTGAAGGAGGCTCCACTAGGTCTATCAGTGCGCACACTAAAACAGAGCCAACAGATATCAGCAAGTCACGCTGTATATTCTGTATTTTGGGTGTTTCCGGTGTGTGTTTTTCTCAGGGCACTTTAGCAGCTACTGATGAAAGACTTTAAAGGCGACTTTACCCCTGACAGTCGAAACCAGCTTCATGTCTTTGTTACGGTGAGTTTTGGTGTCACATTGTAACTGACTGAGCAAAGACTTTGGCCGGACATGAACATATATCTTCACATTCTCTGTCTGAGCTCCATCTCTAGTCATAGTTTGCAATTTAGAACCAATAGACATGTTTTCATTCCTTGAAATATCAGTCCCACCTTTCCTGTTGTGTGTCACCTGTGTTGCGTTACCCCTCCAAATAAGTCCATCTGCCACAGAGATTTTCTAAGCTTCCTCCTGCGGCCATTAGCACGCTGCCACTGCTACTGTACTTTAAATGGCCTCCGACATATCTGCAGACTGTGGGGGTCAGGGAAGGCCTGAACTTTTAACCTTCCCATAGGGCGCTATATATAGTCTGTGTTCCATTGTAACTTCTATATTCCATTGTTTCTTTACTGTTTGCCTTTGTTTGGCTCCTCCTAGTGCAACACACAAAGCAAGGCAAAGTTGGACATGCTATTGCTCATTAAAACAGAAAGAGACCCAACCTGACACCAATAACAACCATATTCACCTAATCCGCACACTGGCTACCTTTCATGAGGACAGGGGGGGGATTACGCCGTAATGAGTCAGTCGGGCTGTGAGCAGTGGAGAGGGCCAGGTCTGACAGGTGGGCTACGTTTTTGTATGTGGATCAAAGCAACTCATTAAAGAGTTTTGCATGTGACTCGTGCGAGCACAACAGGGCTTTATTTTCAAATAGTGTTTATCAGAAAACATCCATGCTGCTGGTTTAATGGAGCATCCAGTGCTTCTTCCTTTTCGGCCTCATCCCTCAGGAAGGCCAACATGCAACCCCACTTTGGCCTTTAAGTGGGTGGCTGGGAGGAGTTAGAGGCTGTGCCCTCTGGCTCATCACATCTAAATGAGGTGTCAGCATGCGGCTAACTGGGTGGCATTTATTCTCAGTGCCTTAAACCAGTACTGTAAAGGCTAAAAAAAAAAAACCTTCTCAATTAATTCAGTTATTTGTCGGAGTCTGAATCCAGACTGGACAACACCTATTAGTGACCCCTGGTGTAAAGTGTGGACCGGATAATGATTTCCCAAATAGTCCATCTGCCACAGAGATTTTCCCAGCTTGCTCCTGCGGCCATTAGCACGCTGCCACTGCTACTGTACGTTACATGGCCTCAGACATATCTGCAGAGTGTGGGGGTCAGGGAAGGCCTGAACTTTTAACCTTCCATTCACCGTAAGACACTGTGCCGCCTCTGCGCTTTTCAGATGCAAAGCACCAACGAGCCGCACAACATGGAGACCAGGTTTAACATTTAAATTGCAAGTAAGATTTCCATCGACAACTGTGCCTGTGTGTATTCGTATAAATAACTGATTGCTACATAAAACTCAATTTTCCATCTGCTATTGGTGTAAAGATGTGGTGCAGTGAAGGAGAGCAGCAGGAGTGGTGCCTTGTTTGTTTCTGCCACAGCGGGACTCTGAATAGAAAGCAACATGCGTATGCATACATATTAAGAAGAGTACATAAAGCCCTTCGCTATGAAGAAGCAAATACGCTTTCATGCTTTTATTTCATATTGAAATAGCTCCATGATCCACATGTACATTTCTGTTGTAAATTGAAATATTCTTTCACAGGCCACATTTTGTCCTATAGCACGGCAATGCTTTGATTCTCCAGAGAATGAAAGAGCTGTCGTTTCTCTCCAGTGGTGAGCCAGCGGTCCAGACTTCATCAGCAGCCACACTGAATACTTCTGCGGCTGGCAGGAAGTAGGTGGAAAGTGAGTGGAGTTTGGCTAAATAAAAGCACATAGTGGTGAGGAAGAGGAAAATAATAAAATCAAATTCTGGATTCAATGGTTCCAGTCTGTCACACACAAAATGTCATGCTGTTGCTGATATGCACCATAGTTCTGTTGTGTTAAAAGGTTGGAGATTTTGCAGTGGGTCAAACAGTAAAAAAATACAAGAAAAACATGTTGATCTTCTGGATCCATCACCTGATCCAAATCTACCAAGCCTCTTTTCAAAAAATCACTGTCAATTCTACCAACAATCAGACAGAAGCAAGCATCGTGTTGATGTAGTTATTTTTAAAATTAAAAAAGGTATGCTCACGTTACACTCCTCTGAATCAGCCTCCCTGGGCTGCTCGTAGTATAATTACCAGACTCTGGACCTTGGTGCCCAGACTGTCCTCGGGTTTATTTTTGTTTTGGGAAACTTGTTATTTTGGTGATGTTGAACTTTAAGCTTTCATTGTAAAAAAAAAAAAAAGAAAGAAAAAAAGGAAAAAAAACACGTTTCCTCCCTTTCATCCCTTTTCCCTCATCCCCATCTCTCCATCCTCTCTGTGATTAATAATTGTTTTCTTCTTTATTTCTAATATTAGCATTATCTTTTCTCTCCCACTCATCACTCTCTTCCTCCAACCCCCTGCCGGCCCTTACTTCCCCTCCCTCTCATTTCCTCTCCTTCACCACAGCCTCTCTCAGTACTCTGCCTCTATTATTTCTCCCCTTTCTTTTTCTCCCTCTATTCAAGGTGATTAATTTTTTCTGCCCTATGTGCTGTCCCCTCTCCCTTCTTTAAAAATCATTATCCAATCTTTTATTAACGTTGTTTGGGCTTATCTGTGCTAAGCCATTAATAGCTTGGCTTATTCTTTGCTCGAAAAAAAAAAGAAGTAGGGCACCTGTTCTCTAAGCTGCGCCTGAGAATCACTTAACCTGAATGAAAAAGTTGGGATATTTGAATTTGTATTTCCTCTGATCATCTAATCCCCAATGTTCTGTGGGAGTCTAAGCTCTAGATTCACTTGGAAATATATATATTTAAGTGCTCTTACTTTTCAGGGGGAAATTACAGCAGGTGATAACCCACAGAGGCAGCACCTTCCTTATTAAAGCCAATGAGGCGGACTAGGACTACTCCTCCTAACAACTCATCTGTCTTGTTTCTAAGTGAACAGGTCTTAAAAGTTGAGTTAGATTGTTTTGTCTCATCCATTGAAAATCCCTGTTTTGAAAAAGCTGGGCGAGGATGCCATGCGCGACGGAAACGGCTCACTGAGTCACACTGGGTCGTCTGCAGCATCAGTTGTTCGCACAGAGAGCGCGCTGTGTGTTTGCTGCGGAGCTGCTACGTGCGGCTTCTGGATGAACTACTGCGTTGCCTCAAATAAAAGTCACCCCTGTACACAACTAAATGTCAGGACTATACAGTATGAAGACCTGCGTCTTCCATCCTCCACGAATAAACACTGTTTTAATTCTAAATGGAAGAAACTAGGAAAGACATAAAGGTAAGGTCTGCATGTTAATGAATGCATTCACAGGATGTTATAGCAACTACTCTGACAGCATCTGAGATATTAAAATCCACCGATCAGTGACATTGACACTGACATGCAGGCCACCAACACCTCATTGTCATTCCTCCAGAATGATGATGTTATTATGATGCAGCCTACATATCTTAGGGTCCATTCATTTAAGCTTTAGTCACAATAGTTACGATTAATAAATATAATTCACTCCATATACATTTGCAGCCCATAAATCCTTTGCGGCCAGAGTATTCAATATAATGTACCAGGAAGGCCAAGCATCAACACTGGTGGTCTACAACTATGCCATACAAAATGTTGATTGTATACAAGCAGTAAAATGAGAATACAAATCAAATACATTGAATAAAAAAAGGTGATATATTTTTCATTCTCTACTTTGGAACAGCCGGCAGGGCTTCACCTGAGGACCTGAGGCTGTGAGCAGGTCCGTGTGATGTAGCTTGGGGCCAAGCCCCAGCATGCTTTAAAAGTCATTAGACCTCATGATAGCCTGGAAAGAGATGAGCCAATGTGGGAATAGAGCGAGCCGTGTGTGTGTGAATGATTGTGTTGACATTTCAAACTGTTACAGAAAAATACATTTAACAGGAACAGCTCGAACACAGTCTCTCTCTGATTCTCCGTGCGTCCTAAGTGACCTCTGTGCGGGACTTCCTCCAGTGTCCACAGCATAATTAGATAGAGCTGAGACCATCTGCAATACATCCATCACTGACACACGCACGCACACACACCCCGCTGCACCTGCAATGAAGACAGAGAGAGAGGCCACAGTCCACCTCTAATCAAGTTAACTCAGACATGTCCAGGTTAAAGGAAATGAATATTTGCTGCATGCTGCTCCCTCCGACTCCGACTCAGCAGCTCTCGTCTGCATGGAGCGAGAGGCCTGACGACTCCACAAATGTCAAGGCAATCAATCAAAGCATGAAAAAGGCTTAAGCACCGACATCATGAAATTCTATGTTTGGTATTTAGTTCAGCGAGTGGGGCCAGACACAAACAGTGCCTTTGTCTCAGGAGCCCGATGGAGAAAACATCTGCATGCGCACAACTGGAGGGTGGCTGAACACACCAATGGAATGGCACATGACTCCTGAGAGGCTGAGTCTAACCTTAGAGGAGGCTCTCGCTTTATGGGGTGAACATGGCTCAGAACCCCGCCCGGTGATTCAAACAGTGTCTTCGCCTCACCTCCCAGCACTGCCTTGGATGAAAATGTCTGCTGCTGCAAGTGATTGGAACCGCTCCGAGTTTAGCTCTCCAATCAAAGTGAACAATTAAGCCTGCCAGGAGTTAACAACCGAATCAGCTCATCATTCACGACGGCTTCTTTGCCAGCGTCTTTCTTTGTGAGCCGTTCCAGTTCAGAGATGACGGCGGATCATGAATCCTGAGCGTGGAGGCGGCAGATCGTGGGCTGTGATTACAATAAGACTGCTTGATCTACAATACACCAGCACACATACTCTACCATTACTGACAATAACTCCCCAGTTCCTGTGTCACTTCTGCTCACTTCTCTCCGAAGCAGACATTTTCCTATGTAAATACTCTCTTGTTTTCTCTTCACTTGTTAACATGTTCGGGAACTCGCAGCTTCATTTGGACTCGGGGGGGCTGCCCAGCCTGGATTAGACGATAGAGGTACAGTATGTGGCCATGGAGCTCGCTCATGAACACGTCCAGGTGAGCATGGAGCGGTGATTGACACAGCTCAGTTGGTTGTTCTAATTCGCCTGCAGAGAGGGAGACACGCATGGGAAGACGAGAGGCACAGGCTCCGGCAGGAGCAGCTGGACACTTCGTTGGATTCATTCTGCTAGTTTGTTATTTCCTGATAGAGCTTCATCTAAACGTGAGAGGAGGGAGTAACAGGAACGCTGAGATAAAGTCCCTGAGAGTGTGTGTTATTGTAGTAAAAAAAAAAAAAAAAAAAAACGAGCTTTTATCTAAATGATAATAAGCCTCTGTCCTTTAAAAGCTGTAGGCACATCCCTGCACTGAAGCATCTCCTCACAGCGTGCCTGATGTGTCATTCTGAGCAGGAGGACCCGTCCGACTCATCGCGTCTCTGTGTGATTTTGTGATTTAACGCAGTAGTCAGTCGTGTTGTTTATCGACTGCAACACCGCTGATCACATGTTAAGAAGGCCCGCACTGTGAGCAGCCCAGCAATCTGTCAACTGTAAAAGTCCTGTACTGTGGCATAAACTGCGAGGAGATCAGACCCGCTGCTTCGCTCTTCTTTACCTGGGGGTATAGTATGGTTATATAGTAATGGCTGGCATCTCGTTTTAAGACATATTTTAGCCTCCATAATGAATTATTATCAATTAACCTCGTACATCTGGTTTTATGTTGCTCCTCTCACCTCGCAGCTGAGTTACTAGTACTTAAATATTACTGAGCAAGACCCAGCACTGAGAGCAATACACACCACTTCCATGATACGGCGAAGAAGAGATACAGATGCATTCGACCTCAGATTTTCAAGGCTGTGAACTGCTATTTACATCTAAATGTAAACTCAAAAAAAAAAAAAAAAACATCACAGAAATGCTTAGCATTTACTTTCCATGACTGCATTGCATTAATGCTCAGGGTCATTTTTCCTCTTCTGTATGTATTTTATCCAATTTACTTCTTCATATCCATATCTCTGCTTATAGCCACTGATATTTTTTGGTATTGCATTCATCTTTTCATCTGTGCAAACACACGTGGCAGCAAACATGTTTCTGATTCGCTACAAATGCATGAAACATGTTAACAGATTCAGTACGACTCATGTCTGCAAATCCTCTTATAAGCAATGGAAACACTTTGCTCCTTGAACTTGCCCGTGAGCCGTCACATTTTTAAACTCACTCCACTATCAGAGCCATCCAGGCCATCTCCCCCCCCATTACAGGCACTGTGGTTCCAAACCCCTGAGCAGGATTGGATTTTGTCTGCA
The DNA here is from genome assembly GCA_016785235.1 of Pseudorhombus dupliciocellatus. Taxonomy (NCBI): domain Eukaryota; kingdom Metazoa; phylum Chordata; class Actinopteri; order Pleuronectiformes; family Paralichthyidae; genus Pseudorhombus; species Pseudorhombus dupliciocellatus. The sequence goes on along the minus strand of JAFBJW010000130.1, from coordinate 555,696 downwards.
GGCCCAGAGTCAGACTGACACCAGTGGCAGGGATATGCAGAGCAAAAGTGACAAGGGGGGGACGACACAGCCACACAAAAGATCAGCGATGCTGACCTACGAGGGCGATCAGGGATCAGATGTGGTGTGTCACAGAAACAGATTCACTTTATTCTGCTGGGCTGCAATTTAAGAGGATTCTCTCCAAACATTCAATAGACAAAAGGCACAAAACGGTACTTTTATATTTCTCTAATCCCACCAGCAAACAGCAAGAGACACGTCCTGACTCGGAGCATCTCCGCTGTGACTTTGATGGGTGAGAGAGAGCGATGGGCATCAAACGAACAGCAGACGGACAGAGTTTGTCTGGCACGGCCACCGAGGCAGCATCAACCACAGAGAAGTAAGGCAAACAAAGGCGGACAGATGTAAATGTGCTGTGGACGCACTGTACACTGGGTTGGAGGGACTGGACGACAGAGGCCAAGAAAGACACAAGAGCGGGATGGTTTGTGCCACGACTGACTGGGTCCTGTGAACTCCAGCGAGACTGACAGAGATCGAGACAGAGGATTTTAAAACAAGGAATAATGAGACAAAAACATGAGGAGGCGAGGGCTGGGGCTTCGACCACTCTCCATCAACATTACAGCATATGTCACATCCCAACAACGGGAGCCAGAGTGAGCAACAGATAACGAGCACCTATAGTTCGGGATTCAACGTGTGGATTTGGATTTAGACCTGATGTTTGTTGGATGAAAAAATGTAATTTCTGCTTGTTTGCTAAATAAATACAGAAATTCATGTTATATTATTAACATATCGTCAGCCATTTGTTCCTGAGGAGAAAACACATAACGAAAGGACACAGAGGGACGAAGGACCGGTTAGAGGGACTTAGCCGTGCGAGACGGACGTGTCTACAGAGCCAGAGGGCGAGAGACACGGTCGAAGTGACGAGCCTGCAGATCAAACGCTAGGAAGCTACTCTGCAGCCTTCACTGACGTACGCATGATTTTCAACAGATAAGATGGCTGACACAACCACACACACTGTCAACATACACACATGCACTCGTGCAGTGACAGTGAGGCGAGAGGACACGTTTTATAGGCCGAAGGGGCGTTAAGGACTGGATAGTGACAGGTGTCGAAAGGAAGAGGGGGAACATAAGACGGGGAAGTGTAGGGAGAAAATAGAGAGAGGGAGTAATGATGGCAAAGAAAGGAGAGACAGGTGATCTGCACGCCGTGACACATTTCCACCTTAACTTCGACATTCTGTGTGTGTGTGTGTGTGTGTGTGTGTGTGTGTGTGTCATCTCACATCTCTATCCCAGTGAATGACAGTGACAACACCATGAAGACAGTTTGTATTTCTTGACCCCAGACAGAGACGGGTCTCCTGAAACCAAACCATCACATCACAGCGGCTCCAGAGAGTTTACAATTAATTATAAAGCGCCTCCTCGTCGGGTCAACATGGAGTGAAGGCAGAGAATACCACAGACAGGCTGGTATTTAAAAAGCTGCTCATCTTTTATAATCAGTTTGACTCCGTCTGATGAATCGTTGTGCAAAGTAAATGAAAACTGCAGGTAACCATGGAAACATACTTAATGTTGATGCTAAGTTCCTCTCCAAGCAGAAGTGATGGAACTGTAGGAATGAGGCGGTGCATTTTCCTGTGAAGCTCATTTATTCTAACAGACGGCTTCAACAAATAATTCTGCAGATCTATGCATTTGAAAAAGGCCCCCAGCAGCCGACACCACAATGTTTCCAGTATTTTATCCTCCAATCACCCTGGGGGGTCATTCCAGCCTGTTTCCAAACCACTGAGCTGTCTGCTCCTCACAGCCAGCGCTAAAGCCTGGACAGAGGAGGCAACAAGCAAACATGACTATTTTCTTAATACTTCATGTGACCCGAATATAATGTCACACTTTCTTCTCTGCTGTTCGGCCACAGTTTCTGTCCCCTGTCTGGAAATCAGTCGGTTCCTTAAAATAAGCGTGGAGCAGATTAATAAATTACACAGTGTAAGTACAAATAAATCCTGAACTTGAATCACGATGCCATCTATAAATCTGTGCCTCGAGAGAAAACTAAAACAGAGCATTAAATCTGAAAATTGCTTGTGAAATCTTTATACAGTGGAAACACACAGTATTATACCTAAAACCACAATTTTGGTTTTGGTTAATTAATCTTTATTTTGTAGTTTTAACAATTTTTTTATACAACTTGTGAGAACGTTGTCACCGATATAACTGCTGAGATAATGGGAAATGGAAAATAGAAAGGTCAGGCATGTAAAAAAAATGACACAGGCCCAAGAGTCTCATTGTGTACATTAAAATGGTTAATTGTCATTTGGATTGGCACCAAATTGCACATGCTCAAAAATATCAGTCGTACAGACACACAATGTTTTCATCTCACTACTGGAAACAAATATTTCAGCTGAGTGAGCAGGTTTTGGGGGTAATCCTGCGAACAAACAAACAAACAGATGCAGACGAACAAACCCCCTCGATGGAGGTAATTAGCGATAGTGATGATGAGCAAGACTCCCCTCCCTGGAGGAATGAAGCCAGAGCAAGTGGAGAAGTCAGGGGATCTCATGAGGGAGCAGCAAAGGAAGGAGCTCATAAAACATCCATATTGCAACATGGGAAACAGCTGCTTGAGTCCCCTTTGAACAACAGCATTTATTTTATGATGTTCCCACGTTGAAAAAAAAACAACAATCATAATTATTATTATTGCGACCGTGCAAATGAAGTTAGCATTACCACAATGTTTCCATATCCTCGTAAACGCTCTCGTTTTAGTCCAGATCAAGATTTTTTGGTTCAACATTAACAGGTCAGTGATGTGTCTAACGCAGATTTAACTTCAGTCACTGCTCTGTCACACTGTGGGATCGACACCGGCGAATGAGGTCTCCCCGCGCAGCGTCACAGCAGAGAACGTTTCATCGTTTACTGAGAGGACACCGCTGAAGGGACTCGCCTTCAGATCGATAATTAGGACGTTACTTTGCAGCCTGCATCGGCTTATGATTTTCCACTGATAGCAGGGCCGACACCACCAGACACACACACACACACACACACACACACACACACCCTCACACGCTCCAGTGCAGCAGGACACACACTGTGTCTTTTGGAATTGTCAACCTTTCAAATTCCCCAAACAGCCTCTCAACAGCAATTAGCAACAAAGCCACCAACTTATCTAAAACGAGGGACGTGTGTGTGTGTGTGTGTGTGTGTGTGTGTGTGTGTGTGAGACCCGTATTAAATGTGACATTGAAGTAGCAGAAACTTTGTGTTACTTCAAACTGCAGAAACACTGCATTAAGTTGGACTCCGACACTGTAGGAAAGTTTTGCAGCTCTGTGTACTAACATTAATTTAGAACTTAATGAGTTTGCTAATGACTTGAGGCGCACTTCATTGTTCTGCCCTGTGTGCCCTCTGTGATGATGTAGTATAAGTGCAATTTGTGTGATTTATTCAACTTCAACAGCCCGACTAGTCATTTGTCTTGGCTTTATTGTCCACATACCTGGGGTTCTATATATTCAAATTACTAAATATATGTACAATAAAATTAAAAGTGCCTGTTACATAAACAAATCTAATGAAGGTGTGCTTTAAACTGCAGAGACATTAAAGTGCATACTGTCTGTAGTTGAGGAGTCAATAAAAGTATTATCAAAAGGGCAGGCTGTACTGATTTGTATACTTCAGGTTCAACACACAGTAGAAATGTAATGGACAATGTGAATGTAGACGACAGAAATGAAGTTTCCTTTAGAGATTGGTCATTTTTGCTACTTTTGAAAAGAAAATGTAAATGAACTAAGGGCACTAATGACAGTCAATAAACTCTTCAATGCTCTGGACAGAGAGTAATGGGCTCCGTGGAGACCCTGCTCCTGGGCTGTCCTAGGTTGTCCTGGGTCCTCCCCTGAACACAGACTACATGAAGTGTTTCTTATGCTGCGTGTCCTCCTTTTCTCTCCAGCTGTGTCCTCTGAACCCTTCACACTCAGCCTGCACTTATCTGAAGCAGAACAAAACTTTTAAAAGGGGTCAAATGCTGAAAGGCACAGGAGAGTTCGCGTCATTGAAAGGCCCCTGAAACATCAGCCGCGATCGCGAGCTGACGTCAAGTCCACATGATGAACGTGCAACTTGAACCTGCTAACCTTTTGGACCAATTAGCATCACATCACTTCTGAAGGCAAAGGTGTCCCTGTTCTCAACACACACACACACAGAGTCGATCACACGTAGGTGAAATCTTTGATACCATCACGCTTTCACTTCAAATTGCGGCCCCATCTGTTGCGTGGCCCCTGTCAACTAAATGTCGCCTGATGACATCATAAGCATGTCAACCTTTCCCCTTATCACACACACACACACACACACACACACACAGTTCTCACACTTGGTCTGACACAACCAAAGCTCTGCGTGTGACACTTCCTGTCTTGTCCTTTGTATAATCCTCCACTCACCTTTTCTCTTTTTCTTCCTGTCCTTTTTTCTCTTCTCGTCCGTCCTCCTCCTCCTCCTCATCCCTCCTATCTAATAAGCCCCCTTTCCTGCTCGTTCTCCCCCAAATCCACATTTTGTAACAATATAAATAAATATTTTCAACTCTTCATTCTCTCAGATCCTGCCCCCCCCCCCCCCCACCTTACCCCCTGCTCTCCTCTTCTCCTGGCGAACCTTGCTTTATTCATCCGGGCAGACTTTTTTGACTGTGTAGTTGAAGTGACACAGGAGCATTATTCACGCCGCCTGTCCTCTCTTTACTCCATCACCTTGCACACATAGAGTTGCAGACACTGGGACCACAAAAATTTCAGCCACACACACACACACACTTTCTCTGACTACAACTCAGAGAAAATGCATTCAATGTCTCATCAATTTCTGATTAGATAAAATGAAAAATATCATATTTATGAAAACAGCGTTGCTTCCAAATGCAGTTGGCCCACATTTCCAGTTCAAGGTTTGGAGAAATATGTGGATGACTGAGATATAAACACATCAAGAAAACATTATGTACACCACTACGCAGAATTAATGATGAGAACTATAGTGATTTTGTGCCAGTTATACTTCCCACTGAAGTAGCGTATAATTAACCTTATAATTACATTCATAGATAACAAAATAGAATCATACATGTACAAGTGCTTTATGGGTTATAATTTTAATTCATTATTTGTGAGTAATTGCAGCATTGTAGTTTGCAAGTTTGTTTCGTCACATTTTGTGTCTATTTTTGAACACAACAGCTGTTAAATATGATGGCGAGCCCGACCTATTTGGGTTGAATTTGTATTGTGCTCTGCTTTGTTCCCACTGTTTCCAAAGCTTAGAAAGCTGACAGGCAGACTCCTGGGTAATTGTTTAAAGAGACGAATCCTGGAGATGGCTCATTAATATTGATTAGGGGACTGATTTACAGACCGCCTGACAGCTCCCTGGGATACGAGCACATCGTCGCTGGACGGATTTTAGAGGCCCTATGAAACCAATCTTCTTTGAGATGTTAAAATAAGTGTCTATTTTACAGTCTGCAGTAAAGACAGTCTGACTGATCATAAATTACAGGACACAATCATGATCATTGCATACCAGGACTGCTTAGATAATAGTGATCGATTTTTTTCAAATGGATTGTGGTATAGTAAGTCAAAAAAGGAGTGAAATGTATTCATGTGCTGATGTCAACAGTGGAACTGTGTGCACCAAACTGCAGGCTAATCATCCAGCAATGAGCTGTGGAACATCTTTCTCAGCCAAGGAGTCAAACAGCCACGACCGTGGAGATTTACAAGACTGAAAATGAAGGTCGATGTCCCAACAACAACATAAACGGCTCAAAGAATGTAATGATGATTAGAATAATGGAATAATGATTAGAAGCTTTTCTTTGGTCAATAATATCAGAATCAAGTTCCTCACAAGTCAGAATTTAAAATGTGCATCAATATTAAAAGGATGTGAAAGCATTTTGCCCCACAGGCAGAAACTAACGAGACTTCAAAACACATGAAATAAACCAGAATGTAAAAATGGTCATCTGCTGCCTTTAGTGGATGTTGTGGAAATCTCAAGGAAAGGGGACAAACATTGTGTATGTACAATTACAGCTAGAATTATGTAACACGACCATAACTACATAATTAAACGATGACCACTTTCATTTCATATGGTAAATGACGGTTGGTAGCAGTAATTACTTGCACTGCTAGCTACCTGCGTATATGATGGATGGATGGATGAGTTATTCTACCCTAAAGAGAAATCAAACAGTTAAAATCCCCTCATACGTCCAAGGCTGTGATTTCGAAAAGTGGTGCAGCCCTTCTGTATTTCAGGCTGAAACAATTGTTTGCTACTGCATCTTCCAAAGCCGTGGTGCCAAACTGTTGTGTGATCCTGCAGCTCAGCTCCCTGACCTCAGTGTTTGAACTTGAAAATTAGTTTCACATTATGGCTGAATGCATTATTAATAATATCATGTACCCTCGGGTCTGAAATAACATTCAGATTTATAAAATTAGTCCAAACCAAAAGTTTAAAAAAAAAAAAATCTCAGCTGCCATAGCAACTGCTTTCCTCCCTTTAGTGTTGTTATTATGCTCAGATCGAATAATAGAATCTTGATAGAAAGGCAAATGACGAAACTAAATTCAACAAGTGCAGACAGGCGAGTCAATCTGAGGGGGGAGCGGGCGGTGTCACTCATACACCCACCAGCCTTTGGGGGAAGATTTTCAGACCAAAACAAGAAGGGTTTCATTTAATAAGCCTCATCCCGTCAGCGGAGGCTTACTGAGCACACGGCTCCTCTTCATCACCGACGCCGAGCTTCACTCACATGATTACACTCGTTCACAGCCGGAGCTGTCTGCTGAGAGCAGGTTCCACTATTGCCGGACCTACACAAGCTTGATGCTTTCAGAGCATACACACTCAAAAGATGCTAGATTACGGTCTGACACGCATGAGACATTAGGGTGCTCGGACTTCATAAAGGCTCGGTATGGCTTGCACACTGCATACGGCAGGAATATGGAGGAGGGAAATACACAGCTGCGTTATTTGTTTAGTGAAGTCTCTCGGGGCTGAAATAATATGCTGTAGCTGAAAAACACCTTCAAACATGTTCTGGCCAGAGTTAGATTAAAAGATCAATACCACTTTTAAGCTTGTGTGTTCACTAAGGAGCTATGGCTTTGCTTCAAAGAAGACAGGAGGCAGAGGGAACAGCATGCCAGGCTGACTGCCCATGGAGCGTCACATGGAGACCTCTGCCTACCAGCCATAGCCATGTTTATACGACCCCATGTCCTCCGGCTGCCCAGAAATGAAGACCCCTCAACAATGTCATACACCAAGAGTCAGAGTCTGAGCAACAGTGATGGGCTGATCATATCACTGATACACACTCAGTTCATGTTGGCTGGAGTTCTGTCTCATCTAGACTTTGTTGGATGTGCATCAAGAAGGAAACTTTTACAAATGAGGCATTCTCCATACAGAGCAAGTCTGATGGAGTAAAGTTCACGAGAAATGTCAACATCGTGAGGCTGATCATTTTTATTTCTAAAAGATGCCTTTGGGGTTAAACTAAATCTGGAAAGAATCCATAATGCATGTGGATTTATATGAAAAGACTCTGAATTTGGATTTCTGATGCAATTGAAAACACAGGGGGAGCGTGACATGAAGTAACAGCTTGTTATATCTGAGAGAAAATTGGGGCCAGAAGCCAAAAGTCTCACAAATACAGGAATAATATTTGATGAATCTGGAGATTCTTTGTGCAAATATACAAAGAGAAATGTCCAAATGCAGATCGTCTTTGTTTTATTCACTTTCCCCAACAGCACAAAACTTGCATGTAACAAAATAAGATTCCTTTTTGTCTGATGGACAGTTACAGTGAGGACAAAAAGTTCTTTGTGCTTTTCCGACGTGAATAAAAAGATATGACGATGTGTTGGCAAAATGAAGGGACGAAAGGACGACAAAGGAAAAGCTGAAGAAGGATGAGACAGGGAAGACGGGTTAAGAGACAGATAATCATTGTTAAGTAGATCGAGTGGAGAAACGAGTGGCTACAGAGGAACAGAGAGACATAATTATCACATCGGAGACAGATAGGGAGGAGTTGAGTTTTGCTGAGGCCAGCTGCATGCTGGTTCACAATCTGCCTCATTTACTTCCACTTGTCTTCGTCCTCTCTCCCTCCACACATACATTGTTTCCCTGTGTTTTCCTCCGAGCACGACGGAGCGTTTGATTGAAGAGGGAGAAGAGGGGTAAAGGCATTGGAGGAAAGCGAGAAGCGAAGGAAGAAGACAGAAGGAAGTGAGGAACTGAGCAAGAGAAGGATGTCATTTTCGAGAGATTACTTTTTCAAATTGTATATCTGGAGGTGTGTCAAGCAGCCGCCGTGTCCTCACAGGGATGGTTCACCCCAGCATTAAACTTTACTGATTATCTACTCAACAGTATGCCGGAGGAGGAGTCCACAAAACACAACTCAGAGTTTCAGGGGTAAACAGCGTTGCAGCCAAATCCAATACAATTGATGTAAACAGTGACCACTTTCTCAACTTAGAAAAACGACAGATGAAAACATAAATGCCTCCATGCTGCTCCTGTGGTGTTATCCAAGTGGCCATGAGCGCTGGCATTCAAACACGACTTACAACACATGCATTTAGCTGTGACCCACGCTGGGACACTGCCCTGGAGGTCAGTAAGGGGATGATAGCCGTACGTAACCAAAGAACCAGACTGACACTTCATCCGGTAAACTGACCGAGCTTGTGTTGTGCACATGCAAAACAGGAGAACAACATAAGTTTTCTTCTAGGCCGTGCGCCTCTCGACCCCGTTTATCATATTCTCTCCATCTAGAGTCCTTGTCTCCAACAAAACGTGTACACATTTGCAATAACTTTAAGATCTGCATCGGACAGTTTCATGCCTACCTTGTTTTGGCCGGGAATATCTGACATGAGTGAAGCAGAGGCCCAGCGAGCAGCACAGAGACTTCACAAGCAATCAGGAGAAGTGAACTCAGGTGCAGAGAGTCAGACCAGATAAAGACAGGAAGTAAAACTAGAGAGAGTCACACAAAGGAAGAGCTTCAGATTAAAACAGGAAATATGAAAAAATCTGTTGGCATCAATGTGTGTGTGTGTGTGGGAGGTGTGTCATAACAAACCAAACGCTTAAACGCTTTTTTTTTTTTTCTCTCTTTTTTGCTTTATCCTCCTCTTCTGCATCTTTCACCCTCCAGTGACCTCTTCACCCAATAATCCTCCTTTTCCTGCCTCTGCACACCAGGTGGGGAAACATCATGGTATCACCGTGAAACCAAACCGCCACCTTCGGCCCCGCGTGCACGTTTCCCCTTCTTGCCTTTACGCCTGGTTGCAAATATTTTAGAACTCGTTGCGTCAGGGAGAACAGTGAGAAGCTCAAGACGAGACAGGACTCCCCTCTGTCTCCCCTCCCCCTGCTCCTCACGTCGCCTTGTCGGTGTCAGGCACTTTGTGGATCCACTGTTCCACTAATCGGAATGATTGCTACCCTCGCTCTCCCTCCCATGTGCCCTGCATGCTGTCACAAATGAAATACACGGCGCAGATGACTCAGGTTAGCATCAGTTTGGAGCCAAGAAGAAGACTTTGTTGCTGAGACTGTTGTTGGTTTGTGTGTGTGTGTGTGTACATGCACGTGTCTTGACGTGGGTGAATGCGCATGCGTGCTTTTGTCTGCACTTGGGTGAATGCCAGTGTGTCTGTTTCTGCGTGTCATTCTACACTTTTTTGAACACGTGAGGAAGGAAGTGTGTGTCAGGCCCAGCATGCACGTGCAAATGTGTTCATTTGGGTGAGAGCATTTCCTCCTGCAGGTGTGTGTTTGGGTGGGTGTACGTGGATGGCGATGGGTGCGGAACCCACATGCCTGTGTGGGGGTGTGTTGTTCTTCTCAGTTTCACTTTCAGCTTTCTTCAACAACACACACGCTGGAAGCAGCAGCAGGAAACAAATGTATTGAATTCTGAATAACATCTGCATTTAGCAGCGACTTGGCTGAATCACTGCGTGGGGGAATGTGCCAATCCAAAACGCTACGAAATCGAGAGTTTCAAGATTGTGTCTCAGAGGTGAGATAAATGTTTCGAATATTCTTCATTGGATAGGAATCAAACAGCATCTATTAGCTTACAACATGTTGATGTAGTAAATATTCACGGATCATATCAAAGTTGAACTGACCAAGTCAATATCTCATCCTCACATCTGTCACCTGATCCACCTCATCCTTCCTCCGATGGGATCCAGGGACTGCCTGGTGTAAAGACTTATTTGGTTTCCACTTTGACTTCACATGGGGAATCATCGTGTAAAGGTCATGAAAAGGTCAGCCCGGGCCCTGGCATCAGCTCAATAAGGGGAAGAAGGGATGGAGCGATCAGAGACAAGACTAAATAATGACTCAGGTGAAGGTAATTGTTCTGGTGGGAACACTGGGTCATTACAACAGCAGGGAACAGGTTGTAATTAAGTATTTGAAAACACCAGAGATGCTGATAAAGCTGTGATTGATGACTAAAGCCCACTTTGATGAAATGACACGGCGGCATCGGTGACAGACAACAGGTTGACGTTTTGCGTGAGACCACTTAAGCTTTGTGCCTCAAAGAGACATCGACCCCATCTTGGACCTGTGTGTATGAAGCGTCTAAGCCGAAGAGCTGTCAGTGTGGTCAGAGGTGATGGAGTTAAACTGGACGTGGCGAGCACAGCTCTCACGGGCAGACTTGGGAAACTACATTTTCAGGTTTTCATTCTCCTGTTTGTCGACCACTCAGCACCACGTTTTCTTAGAGAGATTAGCGCTTCTTAAAAAGAAGCCTTCATAGTGTCTGGATTTCAGCTAAGACATGTCGGTAGTCGATCAAGTGTGAGTCCTTCTCATAAATAAAAAAATACACGTTTATTTATAGTTACGCTTCACCCTGTTTTTATATATTTTAAAACCAAGATATTCAGGCCTCAGCACATTTGCACATGCACAACTACCTAAGACATTGTGCTCAGCCACTTTGTCCTGCCCTCCTCTGCAAGGTGGGGGTGTCCAGCTGCAGCACGCAGCAAGAATCTACACACTGTACCTTCAAGCTAAATGAAACTTCACTCAAATTAACGCACATTAGCTGAAATAACAGCGCTCATTATCTCCACCATTTTGTGTCTAATGTTCATAATGTCCTTTTCAAGCCAAATGAGGACAATGGGAAACAAAAAAGCTCTGCTGTAATCAGCATTCATTTAATTTGTTACAGAAGTCGACTTTTCTGTGGCAGAGGAGACGGGCGCGGCCAGAACGACGTTAAAATGCCAAGCAAATGTCACGATGCTGAAAAATTCCCGCAAACAAATGTGACTTCATTATGAAAACAAAGAGTCATGTGAGCACAGAGGGAGCGTGAGCTCTACCTGAGCCTTATTCATATGTGAGAGTTTCATCTTCTTCCTGTAAAACTAATTTAGTCTCACATGTTTAAACACACACACACAAAGTAAACAGGCTCTTGTCTTTGTGTCACTTGAGTTGCTTTCAGCGTTTTCCCATGAGGGGCCTGAGAACAGCTGTACAGCAGCATATTGCATTAGCCATGAATTAATTTACTCAGGGACAGAAAGAGGGGGGCAACAGATAGTTTGATTTTATCACTGATTCATTTTTCATCTCTTCCTCACCTCGCCCTTTATATTTTTATTTCTTTCTCCAAACTTTAAACTTCTTTCGCCGTATTTGGCTCAGCTGCAAACACCTGAGAGAAATAAAAATGTGCAATGTCTGTATTTAAAGATGGATATCGGCATTGAGGTCCCGCCCATACGTCTTCACAACCAATCACGAGTCAGTCAGATGACATCAAATAGCTAATCATAGCCACTTCTCTGACAGATAAACAAATCGATGTTTGCCATGAGGGGTAGGTAGAGATGTTTTGGCTTCACTTTTGGGATGACTGTCATGTCATCCATCTTTATGCACAGTCTATGATCCAGACAAACACAACACTGGACTGATATCAAACATATAAACATGCTGTCCCAGGCCCTGGTCATTTAGCAGCTTTGGAGAAACAAATCTAAAGCTGTATAATCAGTTTAGTGGTGAGGCGTGAAAATAAAAAGGTCTTGTGCTGCGTGTCCCTTTGCATGTCGCAGTATTCATCTGTGTGAAAGTCCCAGAGGTGCTCTGCCAAAAAAAGCTGTTGCTCGTTAGAAGCTCCAAGTGGTTTTGGAAAAAGTCAGGTGGAAGAAAACAAAAACGTCAAAGTTTTGAATCCACTTGGGTTTCTGTCCAGTTTTTGTTTGTTCAAATATTTCTGCATATTGGGAGGAAGTGGAGACGCCTCGGCTCAGTATCAGTGTCTTCAAATGTGCTGCTTACTGCGAAACATTTTAATAATGGAGGTTTGGTGTTGTAGACACACAAACACACATAGACACACACGCATAGGTGACACACACAGAGCACAGTTGAGGGAGACAAATCATCTCCCTGGCTCTTCACAGCAGGAGACAGCTCTTTGACAGAAGAACAGAAATTGTCACACAACAGCTCGCTGACACACACACACACACACACACACACACACTCACACGTCCCTCACGAGACTCCTGGGTAGGAAGGCAACCGACAAGCTGCCAGTGTGTGTGGGGGTGTGCGCATCAGTGTGAGCAAAGCTGCTCTTAATTAGCCAGCTATCCTGATGACAACAGGGTCAAACTGTGCAGGGCTGCACCGTGTGCGTGTGTGTGTGTGTGTGTGTTAAGGAGCATCGTTTGACTTCTCTCTTCCATGACATGTCTGAGAGCTGAAAACACATTCTAATCACTTCTGAGGCAAACACCCCTGCCACGATCGCCAGGAAACACACACACTCTCACACACACACACACACACACACACACACACACACACACACACACACACACGCATGCTGATGGATTGGGCCCAGGCCAGGCAGAGTATAGCTGCTATTCCCTTTGTTTCTTGTTTGTTGAACAGATGCTTCGTAATGACACACGCTGACAAAACGTGGCGTTGCTTCATTTAAAATCAACAGGAAACACTTTCATTGCCCCTCGATGACGACTTCTTCCTTAAATGAAGGTTTGGTGAAACCGATCCCATAAGTGATGGATGGGCATTTACACCAGTAACAACCCTGTTCACCTTGAACGCGTCAGCTCCGTCTGCAGTGGTCTCCATCAACTGCTACGTTTGGCCATTAATCGCCGGAGCGAGCCCCGAGGTGGATGTTTTAATTAATAACAGCAAGAGTGTGGGAAGTTCCCCAGACCATCCTCCAGCTGTGTGTCAGGGTTTCAGCGGTTCAAGTGCACATGATGTAATGAAATCATTTTGTGGCCTCAGTGATGTGACTGTGGAGCCGCTCAGTTCATCAGTTTATTCAGGAGGACAGAGAAAGTGGCCGGGACAAAACGTATCCAGCGACTTCAAAAGTTTGAAACTAGACATTTTAACAGTGCTGTGGGAGCTCAGCTCAAATGTCGTTTGTTATCTCCCCTGTCTGAGTGTGCCGCAGCCCTGCCGCTCCTGATGCCCCCTCTGTTATCGTTATTTAGCCACTTAAAGCCATAAAGAGAGCCGGCATAAAAAGAACAGAGTGGGACCATGAGGCTGCAATAATGGGCTCATAATGGACTATAAAGCAGCAGTAAAATCCACACACTTCCCCTCGTTTGCTAAATGACACACAAACACGCGCCATATCTCGGAGCCGCAAACCTGTCGCAGGCTGTTATCGAACATCCGCTGATGACTGACTGTTACAAACGTGCTGCTGACGATTCCACTGTGATACATCACAGAACCAGTCTGCAACGCAGACTTATGGGAAAGTAGAATTGGAAGAATATACACACACACACACACACACACACACACACACACACACAGAGAGAGAGAGAGAGACACCACACGGCTCTCCAGCTCTGAATAAAGAGTGTTTGAGCTTATTGCCTGGGGATTAATTCTGAGGATCGCCCCGGCTCGTTTCACCCTCCGTCCTGATCACTACCCTGAATTACCCTGTCCCACATTTCCACTGGGAGCCACAGGCTGTGACCACTGCCATTTAACTAACTGCCCACAGTGGCTTTCACACTGACCGCACAGCCTGTGCAGTATTTCACACGTGTTTCATGTCAAAGGTTAAGGTTTCCTAGAGTTTACATTAAAAAGAACCATTTACACGTTAGAAAAAAAAGTTGTTAAGTTTAATATTCCATAGAAGATGTCTATCAGGGTGAATGTGGGAACTCTTAAGAATCTGTTGTCTTGCATTTAGCACAGTTCGATCCGAGTACAATCAATGCAGAATACAACATTATAATTCATTCATATCTAGAGCCTATCTCCACCTGCTCATGGGCAATTATATGGGTTTACATGAGTGATCGCATTAGCCTGCGAACTTGGTCACATTTCATTATATTTATTGTCAATGATATTGAGCAAATGATCCTGACTTATCACTTCTAAAGACAAAGTACTTGACACATTCAAAGATTTGATATTTGGAAAAGCATCAGACTCTTTTAGAAAACAAACAAATGTCGCTGAGCAGATACCGAGATTATTGAATGTGTGAAAAAGCCGAGTCTCTTACAAAATTTCATTTTTTTGTATGAGAATAAAGACTCTTGAATCCTGAATCTTGAGACATTCCAAAGAAATTTGAAGCATACTCCGTGATCGCACCATGTAGAATGCAAGAGCCATTAGTCGACCTTTCTGTTCCTCGTCCAGTTTGGACAGAAAAAGTGGACTTTTGAGTGATCCAACTTTAAACTTCATTTTCAACTCTGCTCTTTCCCCACAGGAACAAAAACCAAATTATTCCGAGAGGTGAACAAAAGAGAAGACGCTGCCACAAATGGGACGAGACATCGGGGCGCGTTGTAACAAATAGCAGAATGTCTCCCAGCTCCCAGGAAACAAACACGCACCAGCTTCCGAATTCCTGTCACCTCGCCACCTGTCTCCGGGCTACGGGCTCAGCAGACTAATACACGTCGCATATCATCCTGTCATATAACTGTCCCATCAGTCTCCCTTGCCCCGCCATCTTAAACAATCTTAAAGCAACCCTAGAAGTGGAGGAGCGAGGCGAACAATCCACTGAGGTGATTCGGGCCACAGGCAAGACGTCAGGAACCAGACGCTCAAATTTAGTTTCCCAGTAATCTCTGGGCCTCCACCTGTAATCTGTACAGTGAGGGGCACGGAACTAAATCTCTCCCTTGTTTCTGGAAGGCAGAATTCAATATGTGCGCTTCAGAACAGCAGACAGGTGATGATGAGTGTGTGTGTGTGTGTGTGTGTTGTGTTTGAAGCTAATAAAGCTGATGGCACTTTGAGTTACTGGTGTGATTAAAGAGTTACTCTGTCTTCTGCTGCATCTTTGCTCTGCGCATCCTGCGTTCCACTTTCATTTCCACCGTCTCTCTCTCTCTCTCTGGCTCTCTCTCTCTCTCCAAACGCTCGCGAAGACAGGATCAGAGAGGAGAGACAGAGAGAAGAGGGTGGGCGGTTATTAACCTTTCTGGAAGAGCCACTCTGTTGATTTTCCTCTGTGTTTCATCTAACACTTCAACTAATTAAAGCCATCAAACATGCACACATGCAAAGCACACACACACACACACACACACTCACGGTGCTAAGGGCATCCCTCAGTCTGCTAATTAAAGCATCTGGTTTTACCTGATCTTTGCTGCTCTACCCTCCCCTGTCTCTCCTCTTTCGCTCCATCTCTCCATCGTCAGAACCCTGACTAACCAGGAGGCTCATGTATATCTCTGCTCACGTCAGTTTCTACGCGGCTGCAGGTTTGTTCGAATCACATTTCTCGCTTTATATTTCCTTGAACAACGACTCGGGGCAGCGGAACCGAGCAGAGGCGTCTCTGTGGTGTCAGGGGCCTTGAAGTGGCCTTTTCCATCTGAAAGGAATTTTAATAATGAGACATTCTTTGCAGGATAATGGCAGATAAATAAGCAGAGTGGTAAAATAATAAACAATAAAAACAGGAGCTCCCGAGCAGTTGTGCCCCAGTGACTCGGCAGCTGCTACGAAGCATCCACCAGTGTGTGACAGCCAATCAAAGGCAGCAATAGGATGAAAAGGGTTATTCAATTTTAATGCTGACATACAGAAAAACACTGCAAGTGTCTTCATTTTCTTTTTGAGCTCAACATGGGCTGAACAACAGAGTGGTCCTCGAGCAGCTTTGATCAGACTTCACTGAAACGTGTGTGGGGACGACTTCCTGTGCCCATCGGATTTCAGGACCTCCCTCTTTTCCTTGAGCGAAGGCTTAACACAAGGGTCAACAGTCAGGCTGTCGCCCCATCGGAGATATGAAAAGTAGCACCAAACTGTTGTTGTTGTTGAAATTGAGAGGCGCCCGGAGCCCACACTTCCTGCTGTTTCTTTCTTGCACGTTGACACATTGCCACCCTCACCTGTGGTCCCGAAGTATGTGACTGAGAGGTGCTAACGAGGTGACTCGGGTCAACCTCATCGATAGAGTCAGCATCTCAGGAGTTGAAGGAGTGGGTTGTTGTTGCTGTGTTGGTATCTGATGAGGAGCCTTGTTCAGGCTACGTGGGGATGTTGGAATGCGAGACGACCCCAGGGCAGATCAATAAAGGAGGTTTCACACCTCAGGCGGCCTGAAGGCTTTGGCATAACAGATTTAGATGTTATGATATGGGGAGAATGCTCACGTCAAGGTTAAGATGTGTCCGACAACCTGGGCCCCAGATGAGTAGAATTTGTCACAGATGTTGTTCGCATGTCTCACTCCATCAACTTTAATGAATTAACTTTGACATACAGCTGCAGCTTTTGGCAGCTTTCACCTCCCTGTAACCTCCTCCGCTCTTTTTCACGTTTTGCTCCTTTCACCTTTTCCCGTCCCCCACCAGCGAAAATCCATAGATGGCTAAATAACAGATTTTTACCCGCACAAATATTTAGTTTGAACTTGTGTAGAAAGAAAATAACCTGCTTTTCATAGTCTGCTGAGCAACGCGGTCGAAGCAAACTATCTTTTCCGTCAAAAATCCATAACTCTGCAGGATGTTCACGTCAACCAATCAGAAAACATGAATCTTGCCAATGCGCCCCTCCATCTCCCCACGTCCCTCAACGATTTTATTTCTCCCTCACACACACACACACCCTGCTGAGCGAGAGACACAGGGTTGGCAGACGAGTACTGCTGTCATTTGTCAGCTACATCCCAGAGGTAAGATAAGGGATAGGCCGCACAAGTGTGCAGTCATTGTGTGTGTGCATCAGCTAAATTGGGCATAGCAGGGATTTTGTATAGAATGACTGAACAACAAAATTAAGTTTGATGCTTCCCGGCTTGAACTGGAAGGAAAGAGAAAACAAAGAAGATGAGACTTAAGGAAATATTGCAGGAGGCCGAGCACATTTAATCACATTTACATCCATTCTGCTTGTTTTAATCGGGCTCTGTGTGGCTATTGAAACGAGCCCAGTCCGGCTCATGTGCTTGAATACGTTATCTCACAGTCTGAGGCATGTTTACTCAAAGACTTTAAAAATAAGAGCCAGCCGTAAGTAGTCCTGCATAATACACCACTGCCATCCTGTGGTGAGACGATGTGATTTCTTCTAATGGGCTCTAGAAATAAAAATAAATCTCAGATGAAATTGAAAAGGATTTGATTTGATTTTTTAATGTGCAACTTTTCTAATTCCTTGATCCACACAATTCCTATCGACATGCACAAACACACACACACACACACACACACACACACACACACAAGCCACAGGCCCTTGCTGCCATAATATCATCCATTACACTGTGATCTCCACTAATAGACCACTCCAGAGGCAGGCTAATTCAAGAGAGTGATTAGCATAAGTGAGCTATGGCATTCATTAGTCCTGTGAGGGATTCATAACGCTGAGACTAAATGAATGGGATCTTCATATACTGTCCAACAGGAGCCCTGAAGTCCTCCATAGCGCGTGTGTTCTCTCCTCTGATGCTCTCACACTCACACGCTCTCACTGCGACACAGAGGCTGGGTGCGTTCGGGTGTAATCTAAGGCAATGGAGGGAAACATTGTGTTCAGGGCTGACAGGGGGAGAAAATGTGAACCGTTTAATGTAACAGAGATAAAACTGTCCTCGGTGGACAGGCCCAGTTTGGGGCTGCGTCTCTGCCACTGTGGGGGTTCATTTGAGTAAAACGAGGACATTTCATCTGAGGAAATGGAAGAATATGGGTGGAGATTCATTTTTGAGGAAGATATTAGGTAGAAAAACTATGTTCAGCATGGAAGTAGATATTGTGCGGACACAGTACTACTTGCCATGACGATGCAACAGATTATCAGATCATCTGTCATGTCAGAGAAGCTGCAGGCAGGACGAGGCTGGAACGTGAGGTGCAGCCTTCTCTGGTCTTTCAGGTCGCGCTGCTGGGGAGCTAAAGACCATAAAATTAGTTTGGAGCGATAAATTGTTCCGACCAGCTGAGGGGTTTTTGCCTGGACAATCAATTTTTGGATAAAGTTGCTAGGCACGCTATGCTGCTGTGGCCTTCCTGAGTCAGTGTAATGCTGAGTGGGATGCAGGGTGTGTGTGTGAGAGGGAGTGTGTAGGTATATTGACACTGGGGTGTCTGGTTGAGTAATGGGGGCGTAGCAGAGTTTAGATGGCTTCTATCCTCCTTCCTATCCAGTGCTGGAGAAGGTCATCACTCATACAGACAGAGGGGGAGTGAGAGAGAGAGAGAGAGAGAGAGGGAAGGGAGCGAGTGACGGTGCTCCACCAGGCAGGAGAGAGAGAGAGCATATGCATTCGTGCACAGGCGAGATGGAGAGCATGAATGATGAGAACAGAGCGATGGCACCAAGAAGGAGAAAGACTGATAATGCGGAACAACGAGTCAGGCAGAGGGAGGTGGAAAATGTGTTCGTACTCAGACATGCAAGAAATCGCTCTCGTAGGAAACTGCAGCTATAAAAAGTGCTTTGTGTGTGTGTGGAATGTTTGGCAGGCACCGTCTCAGCCAACTCCGAATCTCTCCCGCCTCACGATAGCACAACAAACACATCACTGCATGAAAGCCACTCTCAGTCATCTGGGCAGATAGAGCGTGTTCACCGAGTCTTCAGATGCTTTATCCACACATTAGGCTGCAGACAGGCGCCCACCGTCATCTTTACTGCAGAGGAGAGATTGAAGAAACCTTTCTCTTTCAACCTCTGCACTCCATTTTCCAGACTCCTATGAGGTCACTGTGACCTTTGACCTCTGATCCCCCAAATCCTATCAGTTAATTTATTCAGTCTCAAACTGAAATTCGGGTGAATTGAATTTAATGCTTACAGCTGACACTTAAATGACCCCACAGGAGCAGTGCGGAGGGATTTTATGTTTTTTTAGATTCAAACATTAACCAGTGAGAGAATTTTCCTTTTTTTGTAACCGCTGCCAAAGGGGCTTCAACTGAGCTCATAGGAAAATGCTGTGAATTATGTCAGCGCAATCAATGCAAACAATTCTAAATGATGAGAGGAATTAAATGCAATTAAATTATTTACTTACTTCTTTATTTCAGTTTAGTGCACAGACAATATTCGACTCTCTCTTGGCTGCTAATCCTCTTCTTGGATTTGAGCCCTTTCCTGCTGTGTACTTTACTGACTAATTGAGCCAGCGAGAGAAAGTGACAGTCCAAGGAGTGACTGGTAAACTGCTCTGCTTTCATGGAGTTTTCAGTCAGAACCCAAACCTGGAAGATGAGTGATAAACCAACAGCTACAGGCTCTGCTCTTGTTTTTACCATTGTTTGGTTTGGTGGCTGCGGTACTGGCTCACTGGGCCCTTCTATACTGACCATCCTGGAGCTGCTCAACAGACAGAGTAATGTAACGACTGCTCAGAGACTGACGCTGATTTCACTGGGGTGCGAGAACATTCAGTTTAACTGAACTCTTTGGCTGGAAGCTCAAGGTCCTGGAAGACTCAAGTTGGCTCAAGTGAATTAGATGAAAGGAGCGCACAGGCCTGCTAACAGCATGTTGCCTCCCATTTTCACCATCTGAGTTGTGTGTGTGTGTGTGTGTGTGATGCTAGTTATAAAAACAGGTCCTGAAAGTATACAGATGGAAGCACATTAAAATGTATTTGATTTTTATTTGGATCTGCACTAAATTCTAACATTTCTTTTCATCAAGAATCTCTCTATGACACATCAACAGAAAATGTTGAAAAACAATCTGTCAAAGAAAAAGATCCCTGGATTTGTCAAGTTGCATAAACCTGCAGCAGAAACATGAATCATGATGAAAACACAATATCTTTGGCGGAGAGTTTCAGGACGTTCAGCCTTACAGCTTTAATATTTGAATTCACGCTTACTCTCATGATGCAGCAGCTGAGGAGTCAGCACCAAAGCCCCTGAGTTTTCCACCACATTGTCAGTTCAGCAAACTCTCCTCTGTTTTTTCTCGGCAAAAAACTACAGAGGATTTTATGTAAGCAGGATGATGCCTTTTCACCTCACAGGCAGACTGGCTGGTTTCTTCACTTTTCAGATTGGCAAATGATGGAAAATACAATTAATAATTAAAATAATTTATTCATCAGTTTAGTTACTGGCCAAACATTTGCCCATATACACACATATGGCCTCACTTTAAAAAAGTACATTTTGCAGACATTGACACTGACACATCCATCCGTCATATAATCCATGAGGTAAAAGCATCTACAACTTAAAAGACAGTGGTGTCACTGTCACTACAGGCATTCCAAAGTACAAGGGACCTCATGTTGCCAACCGCTCTCTCCTCGATGGACAGTCCAAACATTTCAGGGTGTCCGATGTCCCCGGTCGCATCCAGGGGTCTGTGGCGACAGTCTCTAAGGAGCACTGATGGTTAAGATTGCGAGAGAACCGAGGAGGGGAGGAGTCATCATCAGACAGATCCACCAGTCCTGAAGAACAGCAGCAGGGGGACAGAGTGAAACACTTTGTCACATTGTAAAACAAATCACTTCATCATAGAGTATCATTTGAAAGCTGGCTGAATATAACAACCTCTTGGCTTTACAGCTCAAGTTAAGAATTTTAATTCAGAACTGTAAAAAAGGAATCTATTACTTTCCTGAGAGATGAGCTGTAATTTATCCAAAGCTGAAATAATTACAAAACGACTGGCAGAAGATGAATCCATCAAGTCGTACCGGCTGTGTTACCACGACGACGCAGAAATGTCAGATGTCCTTTACTGTTCGGACTCCCACTGTGCTCGACCTCCTGCTGCAGCCTGTTACCTGTGCGAGTGGAGTAGTCGTCATATTGGCCGATACACTGGCTGGATGCAGCTCGTTCCTGGATCAATCACAGGACACCAATATAAGACATGATGGTAGTCACGGTAGGTGTGAAGTTTACAGGCTGCACCACAACACACACCAGAAACCTGTGAGGTGTGTGTGTGTGTGTTGTGTGAATCAGAGTAGTACCTGAGGTTGCTGTGACTTATTGGCCAGCCTCCTCCTCTCCCTGGCTGATAGATGGGAGGTTCTCTTGAAGTCTGGGTACTGGGGAGCTGGAAGGGCATCGCCAAGAGGCTCTACACATGCAAAAGAAAAAAATGTGTTGCAGATAAACATACATTTCACAGTTTTTTTGAATGTACAACATCTAGGTGACTCTTCCATGCAACAGACAGACAGGTTTAGAGTGAGGGATCTGCATTATATAATATCTATGATAGCGAGATTGACTCTAAACCACAGTCAATGTCAACGTGGTGACTGTAAATAAAACTAGTTGAAGTAGCGCATAGAGATTTGGATGGATGTTTCAACGGCCTTACCAATAAACACTCTGTCAGACTCCAGCAGAGAACCTCTTCTAGATCTTCCCATCACACTCCTCTGCAACATACGCAACCACTTTCATAAATTATCTCTAAAAGTTAAAGTTTATGGAAACAGTGAATCTATAGCACAAAGAGGTAGCATATTACTTCAAACTTATTTCATAAGCATTCAAAATGATTTATTTTGGACTCACCAGATAATCATTTTGATGTGGAGGGGAGAGGTCAAAATAATCTGGAACGCAACAAGTGCATTCTTTAAATAAGGTGTAAACGCCACTGTTCAGTTCATGTTTCACATGCAGATCAAAGTTTAAATAGTGACATAACATAATAATTTTCCAGCTTCAAAAATTATACGCGATCAGCTCTAACCGTCCTGGGCTGTTGTCCTCTGGCTGCTTAGCTGCTGACCTGGATCCCTGAGATCGTATCTTCTCCTGTTGCTCACACCCACTTCCTCTCTTGGAACATCACCAGAGCCAAGCCTCGACTTCCTGTCTGACTCACAAACAACCATAGCAACACTTTACCCCCCATGAAGTTGATTTGCTGTTAATAATCCTCTATCCAGGGTACTACCTGGGTATTTGAGCTGCAGGGAGTCATGGATCCGCAGCAGGTTTCCCGGCTCCATGTTTCTGGAGTTGGGTCTACGGACTGGAGCTTGGAGACGCATCCTGGCCATATCGAAAACATCCACCGGGGGGCGCTCCTGATGTCTGGACAGTTAAAGCAGCACAAAGTGTCAATCCAATGACACAGCAGAATGCCGATCAAGTCAGATACATTCACTGTAATGTGTGATAAATGAAATGCTTCAGTGTAATGCATCTCCAAGCGCTCACCTGTCACTCAGTGGAGAGTTCAACTCTTCCCAGTCGTTCTGACGCAGATGACCCTCTAACCGCTTCTGTTCACAGCGAAGCTGCCGACGCAAAGCTGACAGCTCGCTGAACACGTCACGCTGGTCACCTGAACACATACAGATGCAAACCTATCTTCAAACCTACCTGACACACGATAGATCAAATGTGTCTGCACCCATGTATAGAGTACCTGTCGCTCGAAGCTTGTTTTTACAAGCAGGGACAGGAGGTGACTGGAGACCAGATAGAGAACGCTCCTGAAACAGAGAGGTATGTGAGAGGTGAAAATAAAGAGAGAAAACACTAAAATCACTTTTTATGATACAAGAGGAAACTGTTTAAGAAGAAATAAAATACTGATACCAAGTAATCTGTGAAGAGATGCATTTTGTACTGTGTGTAGTCTGAGTCACTCACAGACAGAGGGGCAGTGGAGCGTTGGCTGTCAACAGTGGGGGGTCTGGGGGTGTATTGGTGTGACACATGTTTCTTCTGCAGCGTTGGGATTGGAGGCGAAGGCTCCCTGTATACCTGAAGAAAAGTCACCAAATACCAGCATTGTAATGTGACCATGATTACATGAATGGGCTACTGGGGTTCAGATAAATTCAACCATCAAAATCATTCTCAAGAAAAGCAGAGGAAATTGAAATGAAATGAATTATCTAAGTTTGTGTGATGATCAGATGGATCATCATCACTGCAGCTCTGGAAAATCTCCCTTGGGAAGAGATACTGGTAATTATTGTCGCTGTTGTGGAACTGTATGTAGAGGAAATAAATACTAGAAGGTTTATACTCCCAAAATTACTCAACAAGTGTGGGAAATTTGTTTCCAAAATAAATACGTTTTCTGTGATGATAACAAAGAGCAACAGACCAGAATTTACCTGAAAATGTCCACCTCATCATGTGATAAGAATTACTGAAAACATTTGAGAAAGGTTTCGATTTGTCCAAACCATTAACATGGTTATGTACCGCAGTTATATAAAAACTCTTTGGCGTCACATTTCAGAGAACCAACCTGTTCCACTCGGATCTGTCTCTCCACCTCATTCTTCCTTCTAATTTCCTCTGCTTCCTTCTCCTCTGCTTCCTTCTTCCTCCTCTCAGCCTCCTTCTTCCTCTGTTCAGCCAGCTGAATCAGCTCTTCATTCTTGGCCTTTTGCTGAGTGAAAGGCAGTGAGAGATTTACACCGTGTTTCTGTATTCTAGTGTAAAATAATCCAAATTTTTCATGTTAAGGAAAAATACCTGCCAAAGGCGCTCTGCTTTAGAAGTTTACCTCATTTTCCTTTTGTTTTTTCTTCTCTTCTTCTTCCTCGTACTCCCTCTGGATGAGAGCTCTCTGCTGTGCCAGCCTCTTTTCCTCCTTCTCCTCCTCCAGTCTGGCCTTCTCCCTCTCCTCTGCCTTTTTAAGCATTTTCTCCTCAATCTGTTGAAAAACAGAAAAAGGGAAACAAAGAATGAACATCACTTGCAGATTGGGACAATTCTCTCAAGGCAGGAAACAAAGAGGAGCTACTTCTAGCTCTACTAAACTCAATTTTTAGTTTAGCATGATTCCAAAGGCAGCAAGGAAAACCTCCAAAGGGTTTTCAGCTGGCAGCAGACGTGATGCAGGACAACGCAGCACGGGCTGTTGGAAGCATTACCTGCTGTTTGAGGTAAGCTTTGTACTTGTCCTGCTCGTGGAGCTGTTGCTGGGTGGGTTGGTTGGCAAACACTTTGCCTCTGGCAAACTGGGGGGTATGGACATGAGTGAAACCTGCACAAAGAAGACATGAAGGAATTTAACTGCGAGTCTGAGATCCAAAGTACTTCCTTCTCTGAAACAAGTGAAGGGAAAGGAAAAGGATTAAAACAGCCCAAGCTGAATGTGCAGCAGATCTTGAAACACCAAACAATAATTAGATTGTGATAGGTATATATGGATGCGGATTTAGGATGTTTATTTTCTTATATTTATATAATTGAATAATATTTATCTGTTTTTGTAACCTTGTTAAAAGTATTATGACTCATTTATTTGAGCTCTCAGTTGATAAATGTGACGCTCTGGTGAATCTGAATAAGACCGTCTGCTCTGTAACACATAGTCATGAATGTAATTTCTCTATCATCTATTCTACATTAAAACCTATACGACATATTTTCTGTGACTAGTAATCTGGTACCGGAGACTCTCTCGTTGGGGTCAGGCTGCTCTGTCTCTCGTGCAATCACGGCGGCAGTGGCTTTCCTGTGCCATTGCTCCGGGTTGATGTAGACCTCCTCATTCACCTTGTGCATCCGGTGGAGGTCAACTGAGCAACAGAAGCAGTGAGTTACAAACATGACTATTTGTAGAGGGAGTGCATTAGGGCATGGAGACATAGAATATAAATTTATCACAAAATTCTTGCTCTGAGGTTAGTGTTTTGGTGGCTTGCCAAGCCCAACATTGTATGTTATAAATAAAGACAATGCAAGTTGAGACGTACCAATTAGATTTCCTGTGCTGTCCCTGAGAGGAGCTCCTCCTCCACCCCGACCCCATGGCTGGTGGTTTTTCATGTAGGCCTCCAGCTGGGATTCCTGTCGCTCTTTCTCCTCCCTCTCCAGACGTCTCCTTTCCTGCTGCTCCTGGATCTACAGGGCAGACTTTCTTACACCACTGTGGAACTTAATTCGTCAGTGCATAATTCTGCTTAAAGCTCCCTGTGTGAGCTGGAGAATTCAGCTCACAAGGGGATCTGTTAAGTCATTGGCCAATTTAAAAATACGTCAATATTTAAATGCTGCTCTTGAATCCGTCGCACTTAAGTATCAGGAGCTATTCACATGTAGGTTTATTTTTTATTGGAATTGCATTTGAGATTATTGGTCTCTGTGATTGTGTGTTGCAGAAATGCTCAACTAAAGCTAAGCAAAGGGAAGCAAAGTAGAGAGGATTTTTATTTAGAGGGAAACTAGGAGGGAAGAGAATGAGGTGGCACTGCAGCATGAACTAACTCTTGTACAAGAACTCACAATTACTTCTACCACCAACAACAGATTATCAAGGATGAAACATTCTAACTTATCTTGCACTAAATCTTTGAGTCTTAACTAAATCTGTTTTACCTTGTTGCAATAATGGTTGCTCCCTCTCCTGGAGATTTCCTGCCAACATACCATAGACTAGGATAGAGTGAACTCATTTATCCAACACTATTCTTGCTGTGAACTCTCTGCTACGAACCAAGGACCAGTGACAAGATGACACTGATCCTACACAAACTATTTTACAAGTGTTATCCAAGAACCTAAGGGAAGTCTTTTCCAGCAGCCTAATCTTTATATGATACCCACATTTAAATCAACTCTAAATGTAGATCACACTCTCAGCCTCAGTCTGAATTGTTAAGAACAGAGAGCTCCTTGTTTGGGTTTTTAATGAAGTTCCTCAAATCAATGAAAGATTACCATTTACGCATACAAATAACTCATTGTTAATTCAATTGATTTGCTTGTCTGATGATAAGTTAACGAATCAACATTGCCCCAAGGTTTTATTTTAGTCGCTGGGGCAGTGTGACAATCACATTTGTTAAATTAAAAAATGCTGATATCAGATTAGGAACCCAGATCCTTCCACTCAGTGTAACACTGATGTATAATTCACGTCTCTTCTTTGTTCCATTATTTCCATAAGTGTAAATACCTGTTTGATAAATTCTGAGGAAAGGAAAATGAAACAAGTGGACTTCAGTATTGTTTAGATCCTGAAAACATTTGACTCCTGACAGTGTTTATTGCTTAACGAGTCAGTGGGGGAACGAAGAGGAAGAACATATGGCAGGATATTACAGCCCGTCACAAGGATACTCTCTAAATTTGCCCTCTGCGATCCTGAAGCAGCTGTGGAAGTATTATTGTCGCAGTTCGCAGGGGAAAACCTGTTTAGTTCATTTTGTCCCTTTTAATTTTTTATAATGGATGAAGGTAGTGAGAGGATTGACCCAATCTGAGAAAACAGTCTTATTCAAAATCAGGCTCAGAATGACCTACCTGTTCTTTGAGAGCGTCTCTGTAGCTCAGGATCCTCTTCCTGTTTGACTTGGAACTCTCTGAAGGGAAACCAGTGACGTGCGAGTCCACTGAAGCAGCTTCAATGCTAGGCCTAGTTGAGGAGGAAACAGTGTTCACATGTTCTCTGGATTTCTCTTTTTACTCCACTTGCTTTTTCAAAGTAGCATGTCAGCTGATCTGAGCAATGACTTACAAAGAAAGTGAAAGGTTTTAACTATGAAATGTTTAATTTCTATCTGCTTCAGGGGCTTTGAATCTAAAGTTCTTGTTTCTTGCGTTGGTAAATCTGTCAGCTCTTTAGAAAAACAAAAGGTTTTTTGAGGCTTCAAACAAGGTGCATATGTTTGGTATTTGTTTTGATTCTACACTGTAGTTCTTGGTGGGTAAATCTTAACTTGGGGGGGGACATTAAATGCAAACGATCCCTAAAGTAACACAAGTCTGAAATTACCACCTTGTCCTTTCAATTCAACAAGAAAGTTTAAGATAAATAACACACACACATGCAGAAAAACAATATAATTTAAAGAAAAATCTTTAGTTTTGAGGAGCACATAAGAATAATAAAAACATAAACAACATCTAGATGTTGGTGCTTATTGTCTCAGCTTGATTTCATAACTAACATGAGGAAGAGAATAGGAGATATTTACTGTAATGATGGTTCAGGGCAGCTGCTGCCACTAGGCTGATTGTTAGGACTGTGGTTGCCAAGCTGACTGGGTACAGCTCCCCCTGGTGGTATGTTCAAGTAAGGGATTGGATGACCAGCACTAGGAACAGACAAATGACCATCTACAGAGAAAATAAGAAAATTGTGATGATACGACTAAACTCCAATTTTAAATTTGCTTACTAAACACATATTTTAATGCTGAGTAACAGAGGAAACCAATACTCACAGTAAGCCATGTTTGGGTCAAGCAGGTTTCTGTTGCCATAGCACTGATTGGGCTCAGCATACAGGCTCCTGTAGGCTTCAGTGAGTGCTGAGGGAGGATGTGGGGTGAACAGAGGAATTCTGCAGACACAGGGTTACATTCAAATTCAGAGCTTTCTGTGACCGGTAAAATTATTCTGCCAGTTTGTCACCGATTCTGTACACACAGATAAACATCATGTCATACAATATTTTCAGATATGATAAATCAAAACAGCCCTCTGGCTGATGGTGTACCTTGGATTGTCCATGGCTCTGGGGAAGGAGGGGGCAACAGGCTGAATGCTGGGAGACAGAGCTCCACCTCCCAGACCCAAGGCAGAGCTGTACTCGAGCAGCGGGGACTGGAAGGCCACATGAGGCTGCTCAGGAGGAGATGCTCCTCTTTCTCGAATGCCACTCTTCTCATTATTGTGCAAACCTCTCAACAGTGATTCGCTCTCTGCTGCTGCTGCTGCTGAAGGCTCTGAAACCTGAAGATATTTTCTCCTGCTCAGTCCAAACTGCCTGATTCGGTCCGGCTGGTTTATTGTTAAGGAGAAAACAGGGATACACCTCAGTCTTTCCTGATACTGAAGGATCAAGCAGTATAAAGTAATCTAATCACAAGTGGTCAGGTCCGAGCACAGTCTGCTTCACAGTCCTTCAAAGAAATATTTTACAGAAACTAAATAATAGTTATTTGTCAGCTGACCTTTTTCTCAGGATCAGTCATTCCAGTCGCAGCAACTTTTAGCTCCAAATCTTTCTCCCTGCAACAAGGACACAAACATGTTTCTTACAGCAGTGGCTCTAAAATGAGGATCCACTGCCAAGTGTCCCATGACATGTTTCCAGATTCCAGAAGACTTATCAATGGTAACTATTTACTACACAAACAGGAATGTTCAAGATGCTCAATGACTACTATTTAAGCTCAAGTCAGAGCCTGGATGGCAGCTCCCCACTCTCATGAAGGACATTCAGAGGCTCATTTTTCATACCTCTGCATACAGGTGTTATATTGAAAACAACTGACAGAATCACTAACAGAATACCTTTTCTTGTTCCTGTGTTGTTCAGCGATCTGCTCTTGCAGCTCCTGTCTGTAACGTTCTTTCCGTCTCTGCAAAGCCTCTTCTGTATCTGCTGCTCCTGGATGTTTGAGGCACAATTGCAAAAGCTTTTAAAATATATATACATTTTAAGTAAATCATTGTTTAGCAATGTCCATTTGCTAAATAGAAAACATGTTTTAACCTATTAAAAGACCAGTAACAAATTCAGCATCCTCGTGTTTGGGCTGCGTTTTCCATCTCCTGCCCTCCCTGGCAACGCTGACTGGATTCTCCCTCTTCTCCCTGAGGGAGGGAAAATAAACAGATTGATGCTGAAATAGCTGAATACAGACAAACAAAGCATTTAAAGAAAATACAAATACTAAAATAAGACAGAATGCATCATTTTCCAAGCTACCTGCCATCAGTCTTATTGGTTTGTTTCTTCTCATGACTGGCCTCAGTCCCTGTGTATCTGTGTCTTCTGACTTCCATCAGCTCCAGCTCCTCCTTTAAATACTCATCTTCCTCTGATTCCAGCTCCACTGGCCTCCCCACCCTGCCATGATGCCTATAAGCCAGCGGAAACTCATCCTCGTCAGGACAGAGGGTCTTCTCCTCAGCGAGGTGCAGGGCCCTATTGTCCTCTGTTAGAGTGGCTGCATCCCTCTGAGATGAGGTCTGCACTTTGGGAACGCGCTCTTCAAGGTTTTGCTGGAAGAAACAATGCTTGGGTGTGAGAAGAGCATCATGGGGTAATATTGTTCATTTTATGCATGAATATGCTGCTGCTTTGACATTCCTGTTCATAGGTCATTTAGTGAAATGCCCGTAACTTAATAATTTTTTAGATATCATTTCATCACTGTAGAGAAGTAGTTACCTTGACACGCACCCTGTTGTTGAGGGGATTAAGTGGACGAGGCTCTGCATGCTCCAAGTTTTTCATCTGTAACATGAAATATTCCTATCATGATCCAACCTTTTGAATTTACACCGCAACACAGGCATAATAATAGAAGTGGTGTTAGTTTATGGATCAAACTACAGCTCAAATCTAAAAGTAAAGAAAGTTGATATAAAATATCCCAAACACTGCAACATTAAATGTATCCACCTGTACTATAAATATAAATGATTCCTAGATTTATTATTTTTTTGTATTATTAAATATCACATTTTGTGATATGATGAACAAAATATTCAGACCATGAGAAGTTTAATCTGGGTTTTTCTATGAATGACCTCCTGCGTTTCAGCATGGTGATGAGATACTTAACGACAACAACTGAACGTTGCATGAATTGTGGGATAAAGAGAGTTGCAAGGACAATGAATGATTTACAGGGATAACTGTGTAAGAGATATGTAGTAAATAACACAATGTAATATTTCAAATTCACCTGTAATTGAACTTCTATTTTAAACAAAAGAACAACTGTCACCTGAGCCATGTATTGCCTGTAGTCCATACGCAGCTCATGCTGCAGCCTCTGCTTCTTCCTCTCGTATTCCACACCAAGCGGCAGACCCAAACTTTCATCTGACACGTCACATCAATATAATATAATCCCATAGAAACAAGGTGGAAATGTCAATGTCAAAACCAGACAACGACCACCTTAAAGATTTATTTAGGAAACTGTGAAGGACAAGGGAAAGAATCCTTTAACCATTAAGAATTAAAGGAGTGAATGTGGCGATATACCTTTTCTCTGTGAGACAGACTTAGGAGGGATGTTCTCCTTAACAGTTGACTCATAGGCTCTGTGGGGTTTTGCCTGTCCGTGCAAAATAGACAAACATCATGTAAACAACCACACCTCTTGTGAATGGAACATACAGGAGCAATGTCAAAAGGTCTGAACAGCGTCATAGACAGAAGCTTATTTCCTGGCTCCCCCTGTTATCGTGCAATAAAATCAGCTTCCTTACATCATGTTAGCCATCTTGTTTTAGCTTCTCTTCAATTTATTTAGTTAAACATGTTCTTTTATTTTGTTCAGGTTAAAAATGAACACATTTTACTGGATGAGCTGCAAGGTTTAAATCTGCATGTGAATGTATCAAAATAAAATGTAGAAGTGAACCACTTCTTTAACAATGAGTGAGGACCTTTATTTCCATGTAAGGGGGGTCCTGTTGGAGACTGGCTTTATCCTCAGCCACTCTCGCCTTCCGCTCCCTGATGAAGTTCTCCAGCTTGTCATCCATCTCCATTAGACTAAGCTACACAGCCCAGCTGAGGACATAAAACAGTTTAACATTTAACAGTACAATTACAGAGCGGGTGGAAACCGGATGTTTTCATCCACAGGAAGTAATGATCCTAATGAGGTGTAATGGAGCAGCTGCAGGTAATTGATTCAATCACTGTTTACCTGGCATGAGCCTGACCAGCGGATACAGAAGGCATTCACACGCGTTATTTGATGTCACATTACACCAAAAGACTTTCTGTTCGATTCTCTGCCAAGTTAATAATCATACTGTCGCTTTAATTTCCCGTTGTCAGGCAACCGATAGCATGCGATAGCGTCACTCTCTTCGCTGATAGCGCTCATCGGCTAATTCAGCGCCTTTCATTGAACCACAGGCTGTCGTCATGACAACTGGAAATAACTTCAACACACGCTGAGAAACGCGGTTCATTAAAGAATCCCCGGCAGCGTTAGCTAGCCCGTTAGCTTCTGTAAAGGAACGGAAAACATAAAGTAAAGAGAGCGGCACATTAACTAGTGAAGCTAGCCTCAGCTAATGACTAGCCCCTCGCAACATTAGCATTGTGAACATTTAGCGGCTGAGGGCTTCACTGTCGCTGGAATTAAACCTAACTCACCATGGAGCGAGGCTCCACTCCGACCTGCCCGAAGAAGGAGAGGTTAACCCGCTGACAAGTGTTGGCGCTGCCCGACTCGTCTGAGTCTGAAACCACTATCGACCGTATCACAGCTACACCTGACTTCCGCTTTACAGCGTCACAATAAGAGCCCAAGTGGCTAACTATAAACAGTCTAGGCGTGACGAACCCCTGCCAGGCATTTTAATATTGATAAACACTTTGCTATATTAATTTTCTATAAATGTTAAGTAAAATTGACGCTAACGATTCTTTGGGCCATGCAATAAAGATTATACATGATAACATGTGGATTCTTAAAATTCTCAGATGCTCTGATTCAATCCAACACAGCTGGAGCTTGAACTGAAGCTTTGCCATGTGTAAAATAGTTTGTGCCAATTTAAGTAACCACAACCACTTATTCTACATTGAAGAACCATGGGAAGCAGCTACTGTGATAATATCAATGATAGAATAATAGCAATGATAGAATAATGTGGTAATCGCAAAGCTATTATAGCATGGCAGCTTGTTTATATCACACTTACACAAACATTGAACAAATGCAAGAAAAGCACATTTTATCCTCAAACAGTGTAACTAGTGGTCAAATGAATGTATTTGTTCTTTTGTACTTTTTGTCTTGCTGACTTATATTTATCAACTTTTTGAGCAGCAATGCAGAGGTGGTATTTTTATGCATGGATAACAACTAAGATTTGTGTAGAGAAGCTACACACTGGTCCAGTCGAGATTAATACTGATATGCAAATCATCTCCAGCAGCAGTGGCATGTTTTTAAAGAGGATGTCAAAAAAAAAAAAAGAAAAAGTGCCTGAAAAATTAATGAAAAATTAGACTACATTTTGGGCCCAACAAAAACATCAAGCAACAATGCTTTTGTTTTATAGACACCGTCGTACATTTCCTGTCTTTGGCTTCTGCAAAGTGATGGCTCAACGCTCAGTGTGACGTCACTTTGTCCCCAGCTACCCCCCACCCCCACCTTGTTTGGACTCACCCACCCGCCCTTTAGGGAACACATGTTGCATTCATGGCCTGTGAAAACACTGCTATAGCCTGCTGCTATAGACGTTGCTGTCACACCGATATGTTTTCAGTGGGAAGTGAGACATTAAACCTTTTCACTTAGAGAAGTAAGATGCAGTTTAAAAACACGTGTGTCAATGAATTTTTCACTTTTTTAATACATATATGTATAAATATATTATAAATATATACATATATTGCCATATGCCAGTATGTATATGCATGTTTTGTACTTTAATGTCAATATTTTTTGCCTTGTTCAAAGCATCAAAGAAAAGCTATAGTACTAAAGGCAACTTACTTTTTTCTGACTGATATCAATTTTCAGGATCATCTCATGTTGAGTGAATTCAGAGCCAAGGTGCTCCACCGTGTTTGCACTGTAGCTCCAGGTGTCCAGGGTGAGGGCTAGGCAACAGGAATGCAGATGGTTGCAATATGCAGTTACACCACTGGAGGTCACTTAATCCTCTAAATCTCTAAAGACTATTACCATGAACTCATCTTGGTGTTTATGCTGTTCAGTGATGTGTTTAGTTCCAAGAGACTGAATCATGAGGAACAATCTGTCTTACAATACTCACAGATTTATTTTTGACTTGAGACCATTTTTATGAAAAAATAGCCGCATCCTCTTTTTGTTTGCAATTTATTGCTTATATAAACGCTCTAAACAATTTTTGGTAAAAATAAAATCTATCAATAATAATCATAAATAAAATCATCACAATTACTTTTACAGGACATTATATTGCACAATTATAAGCTTTAACAAGAATCACAAAACACGTGTGTTGTTGCTCAGGTTGTGTGTAGCAGGAATGTCCAGAGGTCCGTGGGCGATGATACACACTGTTTGCCTTCAGAGGGCAACGATTGGAACTTCAGCTGTTTGCTGCATTGAATCAATGCCTGAAGGTCATCAGCTCTAGAAACCAATGACCAGACAGTCAAGTGTTTTACTTTCAAACAATGTCATTCTACTTTGTAAACTTTCACAATTTACACAGGAACGTATGATGTCATGTTGTTTTGGTGCAGATCTTTATCCTTCAGTGCTTTTAAATGTGGGTCCCATGATGTAAAAACACTATTTGTTCTTGTGTAAATTAGTGTGGTCTCTGGTGCAGATGTGATCTGTCAAGTTAGACTGGTGTTTGAACAGGAGGAAGTCAGACTCCACGTGGCTTCTCTCCGTTCAGAAACACATTTCTCTGCTGTCAGACCAGCTCTTCCCCACAGCAGAGTTCCCCAGAGCCTCACAGCTGACTAACTCTGCTGCTTTCTGTCTGAGGTTTAAACCAAAAGGCCGTCTCCCTGTACAGCACGGCAGTTTATGATTGCTCAGCTACAGAAAGGTGAGATGAACCAGCAACACCAGTTTCATCCCACATGTTTTGCGTTACGTGTATGAGTGTGTTCAGATGTTGTCCACCTCTGCGCTGAGTTCAGGACACAGTTCCTTGAGTAGCATTTCCATCAGCACCTAACAGAGATGGAAAAATGTCATTTAGATGCTTTGTTGTGAACATAATGAAAAGTAATGAGGTTTAAGATGTTATATATTATTCTTACATAGAGTAGGTGCTTGTTGGCACTGGCCTCCTGCAGGGCGTTAAAGATCTTTATGATTCCATAGCGGGCGTTCTGCTGGCCAACTAAATTTGCTAAAGCATCTGATAGGAAACAGCAAATAAAGAGGTCATGACACATATTAGGTGGTTTGCTGATGTTTGTTAGCATCAAACAACACATTCCTGAATTGGAGCCAATCTAACTGAATTAGATTCACAATTCCACTAGTCACACCTGGGATATTGTCCAGAAGTTTCTGCTGAGCCCGTTCCTTTGTTTCACTGCGTTCAGAGTCAGTTCGAACCCTGACGTGTGGTGCCAATTTCCCATTGGGCCAGAAGGTGTCCCTGAACACACCGGTGTAACACACCAACATCTGCTCACTGAAGATCCAGTTTACTGTGTCCCGTATCTGTCTAAAATAAACAACAGAGGATGTTAGACTCTTTTATAATCAAATAAATCTCGCTTAGACCTATCACAAAAATTACTCCATCTGTTTTGCTGTTTGTCAGATTATGTGTGAGCAATAGAGATAAAGACACACATGCACTATTGTAGAGGAAATGCTGGAATACCTGAAACCAAACCTAAGTTCATCTACATCTATCTTACCAAGTTAGTAACAGAATCACGTTCTCATACCATTTCAAACTTGAGATCATTGTGGTTAGCTGTCATGCCATAGTTTATATGTAAACAGATAAATAAAATGTAACTTACTTGTTGATGGTTCGTCCAAATGTCACCTGGACTAGTGCAATTAGAGTCTTCCTCACCCATTTAAACACTGAACAGACAAATCCACTCAGTTAGAATTCATGATATGGCTCCATACACTTAACAGTGAAGGTATAACGGATTAGACCTTTGTCTCTTTCATATTACACTTTTGTATTAGTTATCTGACAGCTTACTACTCACTTCCTCTGAGTTCAAAGATCTCTCCAATGAGCATGAAGCAGGGTTCAGCCAGTGCGTCCTTCTTCCCATCTGTCTCATCGCCATAGTCTGACAGATCACTGTCGTCATCATTCTCCTCCTAAAGGCACAGATGAGACACAGCATCCAATTAGACATGGGGACACAAGGAACTTTGGGTGAAGACTGTCCAGACTGTGGTGTAGCCTCAGACGTCACGCATGAGGGTGTACCTCCGTGTGGGAGAAGAAGTCTCCAGGTAACCTCTCCAGGAAGGAGGCCAGAGAGAAAGATGATTTCTTCTGAATGGACATCACCTTTAAAAATATGTAAATAGTTAAGACTCATAGCGACACTCAATGGCTCAGTATGTAACTTATATCCATGTGTGGAATGCAGTAGAAAACATCTCCTGGAATCCTTACTACTAAATTGGCCTAATCCCTTAGAATTTCACATTGACTCTCTTGCAGGGCTATTTATGTGTGTGATATTCAAAAAAATGATATTTTAAAGGCCTGTTTTATATGAAAAGTACAGATCAGATAAGTTAGGTACCTTGAGATGCTCTGGAGATGGGCTGAGGAAAGCGTAGAGAGCCTCTGACTGGCACAATCGCTCATCCGCCAGCAGACGCTGCAAAGACACACACACACAGACAGCTTAAGTCAAAATGGTGAACCAGAAGGAGGGATCATGAGCATTCAGGCTTGTATCCTAATGGTAATCTCATCTTAAAAAATAGAAACTACAATTTATTTTATTGAAATTGTGGCAAAATTGTGTACTGTACTGTATTTCCTTTTTTTCCACAGGTTTACCTGGAGAAAGGCATTCAGTTGCGTTTTGCTCTTGTCCAGGAACTTCTGGTCGATGGATTTGAAAGGAAGTTTACTGAGTGATGGTAACTGGAGTTTTTTCAGCGATGGAAAACACTGAATCATAAAGACAGACAGTTAATGTCAAACCACATCACTGAACATCACTAATTCCAGCAATGGAATTATACAATCCAATTACCAAGTGCACACATCAGTTCTCTTTAAAAAATACTTCTAAAGAGCACTGATGTTTGTTGTGTGATGTGTACTCTTCATCTTAAAATAGACATTCTACTGTGGAAGAGGCATGGGGCACTGGAACAGCAATACACCACTTCTATTTGTGGTGATGAGTGTTTAATGATGTTAAGAAACATAAAATGTGCAGAAATCGATGTTCTGTTACCTCAGTCAGTTTACGATGCAGCATCTGGAACTCAGTGAGTTTCCTCTGGACGCTCCAGTGGCTGGTGGCTGTCTCCTCTCCTTCCACCAGGCTAACACACACACTGTAACAGGCTACCGTCTCACCACCCTCCTCTGTGGCCTGAAACGCATATAGATAAAGTTAAAGTGTGTAAGGGTCTGCACAATTAAGAACAGTTAGAGACATTAGAACAACTGAAAACAAGCACGAATACATACCCTAATTAAAACTTACCATGTCATGTGTAAGAACGTTTAAGCAGCAACATATACTTTACCCCATTTTCCCATTGCATTTATTGTATCTCTGCTAAACAAATTACGTTCATCACTATGATTTTAAAATAAGACACAACCTCTGCAACCTATTTATTCCAATAAACCAACACTGCTTGGAGTTCTAGGAGAAATCACTGGCATGCCCCAGTTAACAACTAATCTGTTTTTATGAATGGTTCTTGCATGAGGCCCAAGGTCTTAAGTCTTTCCAGTTACAACACTCTTCAGCTATGTGTTTGTACATGTTGTTTTACTTAGATGAAACCCTTTACCCTGAGGCCACTGAGGACCTCCACAGAGTTAGGTCTGTTTAGGAGAATTAGCATAATGAGTCATATGAAGTATGAAGTTGTAGTTACCTCAGCAGTTGTAATAGTCGCCCTCCAGTGCCCGAGGTTTTCACACCACCAGTCTGTCCTGGTGATGTGTTGCTGAAGTTCACTGTGCTCTTTCTCCATGGCTCCAATCTCTTCCTTTAGTTTGCTGACAATCTACACAAACAGTGTAATGCAGAAACAACAAAAGATAAAATAGAACGTGAGATGGCTTTCAGTTCAAATTATGCCTTATGAAAACATTTTTAGTTTGTTGTTTTTACTCAGATTGTACATTTGAAATTGTCTTTATGTGTTTCACACTGCAATGCTGAACGTCTGGAGTGAATTCTACCTTTTTGTCTGGCTTTGGTGCATTCTGGATGGAGCCCAGTGCCTGGCGTTTGTACTCGAGTTTGTCGTACAGTTGGTGGAGTTTGCTGGCAGCATAGCTGGCCTGCTCATTTATTCCTTTACTGCCTTCATCGCACACTTCTTCTCCTCCATCGAGACCCTGACACTGCACACAGAAGGATACAACAATAAAGACTTGATTGTCTACGAAAGACAAAGGGAGGAATACGACAGGTCTGGGTATTCAATTCATTCAGATGCCGATGCTACGAATATACGCCTTTCTCACCACTTCATCCTTTTCCTCTGTGCTACACTGTGATTGGCTGAGCTGCTCATCTTGTCGGATCAACCGATCGTAGAGGTCAGAAACCAGGAAGGAGGGGTAATAACGTTCTCTCATTGTCTCAGTAACCTAGAGGATGAATGAGAGTATTAGAAATGCTTTATTACCAGTGAAAATCATCTTCACTGGTCATGGTTATAGTTACCTGCTCCTGCAGCCTAACAAAGACTTGTGTTCCCCGGTTCCCCACCAGACTCTGCTGAATCTCCTTCAGAAGGGACTTTTCCACTGGAATCTCTTTGCTCTCCACAAAGAACTTTTGATAGATTTCCCCAACGATTTGGGGAACCTCATTCTGTCCATCACAGAAACAAATTTACACGTACTGTAATGTAATACACCATATACTAGTAGTAGTAGTAGTGCTGGGCTGAGCCACCCAGAATATCAGCTCACCTTGTTGGCAGTTTTCAATGTTTCTGTCAGTTCCCAGAAGCTGATCAGAGCTCTTTTATCAACTCTCTCCATGTAAACTCTGAAATACTCCCTGTAACTTGGATTACACAAGATGTCATCAAACTGCAGAATCTGGACATGAAGGAGAGAGAAATAAAGAATAAAATAATAAATAAACTGTATGGCACAACAAGAAAATGCATGCAAAATATTTGGCCTTAAATAACAATGTGCCATTCTCTGTTTAGAACAAAGGCAACCTAAGTCTTACCTTCTGACTTTGAGGCTCATCGCTGTCGTCAGCCCCCCCATCCTCATTGTTTTCATAGTTTGGTCCTCCGAGGAGGCGGATCCGTTTCTCACATTGTTTCTTAGCAACAGTCAGTTGATTGATGTAACGTTTCATATCTCTGGCCCTCAGCAGATCAGCCTTCATGGCTGCCGACTCTTTACCTTTTCGCTCTATGAGAATAAGGGAGGCAGTGTGAGGTACGATCTTCATGTCATGTGTAAATGTTATAGACAGGTATGACTTCACTGATGTTTAGTCAGTTGAAATATTTAACTGTTACTGATTTGTCTTGATAAACAGAAAGAATACTAACGACCTTGTAAATCATGCTGTGCAACCACTGGATTGAAGCTGTTTGTTTGGCATTTAGCTAAGTTCCTTAGTTCAGCCTGACTCTTGACTCCAAGGTTAGGGTCAGGCTCTTGGACATTAACCTAAATTAACATGCGGGTCAACTGTGTGCTGACACAGCTCAAATGTCACATGAAAGCTGATCTGTCAGGCTTCTACAAGGGTCGAGAGATCTTTATATAACCATTTAATGAAAGCACCCTGTCGGTCATACAGTTAAATGCAGTGTTTCTGTACCTTTCTGCTTCTTGAGCTGAGGCAGGCTGCTGATGGTGGTGGCATGAATTATCTCTGCCACTATCTGATACCTACAACATAGAACATACGTACATCAGTTATTTTAATTAAAGTAGTGAAATCAAAAAGAGCTGTCTTGAGTGAACGTACTGAAATGAACAATATAAATTCTGTGGTATATTAGATAGAAAACTGAGGTGATGTTTTCAGAAACTAAAACAATATTCCCCGACATAACAAGACAATATATCAGAATCATGCCTTGTCTGCATTTAGTTCAAGTTTTATCCTGCATTGCATCCTACATTGTCTGTTCCCATGGTAACCTCAAAGCAGCGAACATGACAGCAGTTGGCCCTGTCTATAATGTCAGTCTCTATATACAGTATGGTTCATTTGAGGATATATTTATAGGTGTAGGTCAGCCTCAGTTAAATGGGGCAGGGCAGGTGTGCACAGTGTGTTTCATGCCTGAGTTGTTTGAGGAAATTGACATCAGTCGAAGTTGATATTAGTTTGATGAAGTCTTCGTAGGAGGCAGCGTAGGTGTAGGCTTTCTTCTGCTGCTCAGCCTGCTGCTCCCTCTGCTCCAGCTGAGACAACAACATCCTGTTTATGGAGTCTGGATCACTAAGGACCTCAACCAAAGGCTTCAACACTGGATACAGACAGGGAGACACACAGCAGCACAAAGATATAAAATATATTTTAAATTCTGTTCACTGAGTAACCAAATATTATTCTACTGTACATACTGGTAGACACACAATAACCAAATTACCTTTAGTAGTGATGACTTCTGTGAGGCAGCAGCGTAGTGTGTGTGACTTGGCATCCTTTTGTGGCAGCAGACAGATCAGCATTATTCTGGCTACACAGCGGAGGAAGGCCAGCTCAGAGTCGGAACTGACCAAACATGGATGAAGTGGAAATGGTCGGGCAAACTCCTCAGGTCTAAAAACACATACACACAAGAGAGACACAGATTTAAGACTGAGCTATAAACACAGAAGGTGCATTTTTTTTTTTTTTGACTGCTATTCTGGCAGAGCAAGATGTCGTTATGTTTTTTTAAACAGCGACTCCCTGGATGTAAAACTGCCACTGATATTTCATTCTTCAGCTGCATCGCTTCACACGATCTATGCTTCTAAAACAACAATAGTGCCTTAACTATTGAGGACGAGGGAAGCTAGACATCTCTGTAGTGTGATCAAATCAGCCTGACTTCCAAAGATAATGAAAGCGGATGATGGGTGAGTCATCATTCCGCTTTCTTTGGACCTGGCAGATGCTGCCAAGAGACAAAGGAAACAAGGCTGGGAGAGTATAATGTTAGGCCCTGTACTGAACTGCTGTAATTTCCCCCCATCTGCACGCAATACATTACCCTGGACACTGGTGGGGAGGGAAATCTTGTCAGCAACAAATTAGAGATAAAAAGTATTGTCTGTCAGTAGTCATGGTTCTGTGCAAAGGAAGCTGTGTGTGTGTGAGTGAGTGTGTGTGTGTGTGTGTGTGTGTGTGTACCTTACAGATGCAGCCTTGAGGTCAGTGAAGTGTGTGTGCAGGATACGGATGCTGTCATAACACACCACATTGACAAGATCTATATCAGCAAGCCTGGATCTCAGCTGCCCGATCATCTGCCACCAGTCCTCTGACAGCATGGAGTTCAACTGGCCCTCATCACTGCTCAAAGGAATGTACCACGACAGGATATAGTCTCTGTAGGCATAGTCGAATACTGGAGAGGGACCAGAGAAATGGAATATATATTTTGATTTAGCAGTCTGAACATATACAAAAACATGTTTATACATTATTCACTTATTCACAGCAAATATTTTCCTGTGTTCCATGTGTGTAGCTACAGTGATTGTATGTCTGGTCCTAAGCAACCAGAGCCGAACACCATCTGTGTAGTTGGACATAGACCAGCTTGAAATACTAAGACATGTTGTTAATAGTCAAACAGCTGCAACGAACAATTAATTGGATTGGGCAATATTTTGCATTACAGTATAAATCCTTCAATAACACAGAATACCCACATCAATACTAGTTTGTGAGAACACAAACAGAAGCATGTGTAAATACACACCCTTTGTGTAAATCTGGAGCCATCCGCTTCCTGGCTGTGTGCAGCTGTATGTGTGTCTATGCTATTATCTTTGGGAGGACCATTTCAAGCACAGACCCATAATAGGACATTTTTGCAAAATGAAGGTAATTTGGTCAGTTTTCAATAGACTGACAGGGGGTTAAGACTTCAGGTGTTAGAGTGTGGGCTCATCATGTCATCCAGCAACCTCTATCAGCACTGTGTTGAATAGATAAGTGAATTTAAAATTTTCTGAACCATCCCTTTATGTTAAGGTAAGGGGCTAGGGAATGCCTATGAGTGTCCTTAAGGAGTGAGTGAGTGTAATCCACCATGAGTGGAAAAGGGATCAGTAACAGGTCATGGTGAGTGGCAGAAATGAATGATCGACCAGTCAGCAGTTTTATCTCAAAAACAGAAGTTGAACATTTTTTCAGGCAGTGTCAGAGACATTTCAGAGTCATGTTTAAAATGAATGTTCCTGTAATGTAACCAACCAAACAGCTGAGGCCGTCAAAGGGCAGTGAGATGAAGGAGAACTGATCAATGTCTCTTGTCTCTTGTTGTTCAGAAAACTGGCTATGCACCACCTACAACATTGTTAATTGAAGCTGAACAACATTATATTGAATTTTCATTTTATAATTTCAGACAATCTGGCAGAAAGGATTAGCTCCATACTTGAAAGCATTTGCAATAACAATGGCAGACGTGTTTAGAGGCGGATATTTTACCTTCCTTTAGAGCTTTGTCCACATTGTGTGACACCACCACCCTCCTGCTCTGACTTGATTCCTGAATTGGAACCAAAAAACGGACCTGAAAAACAAAAAGCAAAATAAAAAAAATAAAAAATAAAATAAATCAGGAAAGGGAGAGGGAACAGAGCTGTGTGTCTAATGAGCTGAAAATCCTGCCAAACACAGTGGGCCTGAAATTTCATAGCTCATACAACTTGTCAACAAGACAAATGCTTGAGACAATACTCCTCTGCTGTCAACATCAATAAGTCATCAGGCACACAGCAGCAGCCTCTGAAAGGCTGCTGCTGTGTGCCTGATGACTGTGTGCTGGGCTGTGGCTGCTTGTTAAGGTAAGAAACCAGCCAGTCACAAGGACACAATCACTTTCCTTGGAGAATAAATCACCATAACAGTGTGTGTGTGTGTGTGTGTGTGTCCAAATCCAGCAGCATGACTCTGCCTTGTCTAATAAAGCTCCACACAGCGAGGGGGCAGGCAGAGAAGATGAGAGAGGGGAGAAAGATGGTGAGGGGAAAATAATTGACAGTGAAAAGGATGGAGCTGCAGAGCAGAGGACGAGAGACAATTGATGAAAAATATGATTGTGTAGGCTATGGTGTGTTCAACACTGTTTGAGGCTTGTATGCTTCCTGATGACATGTACATGGCATGTCTGTAAATCTGCACTGACAGAGTGGAAACGCAAATGGCCAAGTGAAATGCTCCAGACATCCCAGTCTCTACTGCCAACCCCCCAGCAAAAAGTCTAACTAGTGTCCTAATCTGCAGACGTAAGAAAACAACAGGAGATCCGGAGGAGGATTATTCAAACAAGGATATGGACACAGTGACTGATGCAAAACTAAAACGGACCAAGACAAAACAATACATATCCTGCAGCATTATAGAGCAAAGTCCTGAGAAAGTCCAGACCCTGGGTTTGTGTCTGACCTTGAGGAAATCGTTTGGGGCATCAGTGTCTTACCATGAGCTTGTTGAAGAACTCCAGCCATGCAGCTGATTGCCTTGTGTTCCTAGCGAAGCAGCTCACTTTGAGAGGACTCTTCCTGATGAGCAGGACGAAGCTCCCCGCCAGGAAACAGAACAGGGCGAAGGACACATAGATAAACAGTTTCAAGAAGAAAGAGGTGAGGGTCAGGCCTCCCCAGGCCAGCTGGAACGCTACTGCTGCCACCACGCCCAGGCAGAAAGCCGGGACGAACCGGAAAGA
This sequence comes from Pseudorhombus dupliciocellatus, assembly GCA_016785235.1. Classification (NCBI taxonomy): domain Eukaryota; kingdom Metazoa; phylum Chordata; class Actinopteri; order Pleuronectiformes; family Paralichthyidae; genus Pseudorhombus; species Pseudorhombus dupliciocellatus. The sequence goes on along the minus strand of JAFBJW010000130.1, from coordinate 512,463 downwards.
AGAGCCGACAGAAGAGGTGGAGGTGGCGGACATGGGCCCCTCTCCTTCTCCGGCGCTGCTATTCCCTCCAGCCTGTGGTGTAGTGGTAGTTGAGGGGGTGGGCATGCTGCGACCCCACCATCCATAAATGTGCCACTGCTGGTTGGGCTGAGAATTTGCTCCGCTTGTCTATGTGCCAAGTCACAGCGGTGGGTATATCGTGTACACGCGTGTGTACCCTCGACTACAACACTGTCTCCCAGTAGAGGCATCCCCGCGTTGACATCTCATCACCGACCCACGCCGCTATGTTTTCCACGCTCCTAGCATCGGCCCGCCCGGCTGCCACAGCCACGCAGCCCCGCCAGATTAGTCCCTTCACGGCGCAGGAGCCTCCCGACTGCAGAACCGGGACACCGGGCTCGTCTTCTCCCGGAAGAGGCGCCGGCAGGTGACAGACACACAGGCGCAGGGAGTGGGGGATGGCGGGATGGAGCAACAATCAGCACCGTCACCTTGGAGACAAATAGGTGGAAGGGTAGCTTAGTGACTGTTGCTAACCAAAATAGCTAGCAGAAGGCTAAAGTGTGCAACCGGGTTACTGCTAAGTTTCCTGGAAGCAAGCAAAAAAAAAAAACATTGGAAATAAAAGTGAGAGGTAGCGGATAAAGTTTCACTGCCGTGTGCTTCCGCTGAGAGTAAAGCTACTTACAACAATGACAGCTAGCCAACTAGCTCTGATGCTCGCTAAGTAACCAAACCAACGTCAGCTCATGTTGGCTTACGCACCCAGCGTCTAAGTAAAGGTGTGCGGGGACAGCGCTGCACTGTCGCTCGTCCTCTGGGTCGAAGGGGACATCGGTAGCTTTGTAACGGCGGTTTAAAAGTGCCACAGGATGCGTCCGCTCCGGTGCCCTCGACAGATACAAACAGGCAACTTGTTATTTTCCTCGAGCTCCAGCTGACTGCCAGTCCGTGAACGCACAGCGGCTCTCGGCCAATCAGCGCCCGTGTTGCCCGCCAGCTCCTGCGCCTGTTTTGGGTACCGCGACAGTCCGAGACGAGTGGAGGGCGGGGTTAGTTCGGTGTTCACGTTGTTGTGGATTCAGTGAGGCGAAGAACACCGCCCAACAGAGCAGCTGCACATGGAAGAACCAAGCATACCGGCAGACACAGGCTCATGGCTCCTTCAGACACAGGGTTCAATGACCTGGTTGTCTGATAGCGGTTTGGCATCTTCGAGGTGCTTCCAGCAGCTCGGCTAATTTAATAGGATCAATGATATTATAGCATTTGTATTAAGTTTATTAACCAAATAAATATGCTGCGGATAGCTCGTTGCACAATTGACTTGTATGTCTTACATAAAGACCTATAGTGGACTCAAAATACAGTGGTTATAATAATATTAGATAAATGTCTATGTGAAATAGTTTACTGATAAACTTTAGTTTACTGATAAAAAAAGTGGACCATTTTTTAAAATGCAAATGGCAGAGAGTCAGAGCTAAATGAGAGAACACATGTATAGTTTAACAATAACATAACTGAATCTAATGAGTTCGTCGCTCTCCCAGGCACACACACAAAAACACAAACATCAGCAGATTTGTGTGCATGACACTTCCCCTTGCAACATCCATGTCTCCAAAACAGTAATTGTTTCCCAACTCCTGACGATGCAAACTACCCTTCACACATTTATACATTGCTGTGTAAGCTACCTACACTTCCACTGTGTTGTTCAGACGTGCACTTGCATTCGGATGATTGAATCATTGGTTCATCTTGGCTTCATACACTGCTTATAGTTACTACTGAGCAGAATAACCAGATGCAATCCAATACGTCCACTCTAATGAAGAGGGTCATGAAATCAGGTTTGCAGGCAGTATATACAGTATACATGGAGGAAATGATGACATCCCTCCAAAGGTGAAGCTGAAATATCTTCACCTGGCGTCAGTATAGGTCATACATCCTGTCTTCTCATTGTTATCAGATTGGACATGATCCAAAAATGAAAAGTACATTTTGCATTATTTTCCCTCCACAAGAATGTGTGAGGTTTTATTTTTGTTCAGAAATTTATATTTTTAATGGTTTTAATTAGTTATTTTTGGCTATAAAATCTAGTGTACTGTTATAATGGATAACTAAATTCACTTCAGAATATTCTGGCTTCAACTTTAGCCCCGAAACAATTGGATTTGATATCTGCTCATGTCTCATTTAAGAAGATGGACCGTGATTTACAGCAGTGGGGTCGTCAATGGCGTCAACTTTGTAGGCAGTGGGTCGCAACATCATGATGCTGGTCTTCAGAGAATACCACCACCCTCTCCATGCGTACCAAATAATACCATCATCTGTCACTGCACTGTAGTGACCCCCGGGGTAATATATGCCATTAAGATGAGCTGTGTGACACCTTGAGAGAGGAGGAAAGAGGAGGAAAAATCTTTTATCATGCTTTGATTGATATTATATGTATTGTCCTGTATGTGTTTGCATCTTGGTGGAAGAACCGTACTTGTTGAACCACCAGCCTCCTTTGTCTTCCTTGGCACAGTTTCCTTTGTAGTTGTCATTGTCCTGGTCGTAGGTGCTGAATTTCATGCCCTGGTGACTTCCCCACTCTGAGACATTAACATGGAAACCTCCTCTCAGGGCATCGCCAGCTGTTCCCACATAGGCTCCAAATGAGAGTCGGTAGTGATCCTGCAGAAAGAGTCAATGAAAGTTGGTCAAAAAAACGTCTTTCGAAAGTTTAGTTTCAGTCTGCATCTGCACCTTTTCATCCGCCACTTTGAAGTTCGTGTATTCAGCGTAGCGCTGGCGACCATCAAAGTCTTCAAGGTTTATCCTCAGAGAATAATTTCCTGGAACACACAGGTTCATAAAAATCTGCAGAACTAGCGACCCATATCACCCATAAATTGTGAATCTTAGAAAATACAGGAGTTTTTTTTTTAGAAGTGGTGTTAACCTTGTGCTGTGATGTGATGCAGGTTTTCATTTCCAAGCCAAAACTCTCCAGATTCTGAGGTCATGTCTCCAAAACCATCTTTATACTCTGACCAGGACCTGACAGACAGACAAAAATCATGAAATTGTTATTTCTCACTTGATTTTGACTCTTTATAACAGTTGTCAGCCTGAAGACACACCTGTTAAACGGCTCTCTTCCATTGATGCGTCTCTGTATGACAGTCCAACCTCCTCCTTCACTCATATCACAGTAGACTCTGCTGGTTTTGATTGTGTAGAATCCGCTGGCTCTGTAGCCTGAGGTGAAAAGCTGGGAGCAATCTGACACACACACGCACACACAATGGATAAAATTAGCAGTTAGTAATAACAACCGTGTGTGGGTAGTTATCTGTTTCTGTCATATGAGAGCTTCATGAACTGCGTCTGCAGTTTTCCAGAGGTGAGGGTGAGGTCCAGACAGACCTGCGTACTCCGTGTCCTGGGACTGGTTCACTTTGATGTTGTCATTGTCGAAAGGTTGGTTCATCGACTGTAGTCTTTGGAGGAGGAGTTTTTGTTTCTGAAGCTGGCCCTTCAGGAGATTCTCCTGTTCCCTCAGACGAGCCACCTCCTCGCTGCAAGTGTGTAACGCCTACACACACACACACACACACATCTCTGGAACTTTTTCTTAAAGTGATTGTATTGGATATTCAGCAGTATGCATCACAATATTGTGAGTAAGAATTGGATTAGTGCAGAATACAACACAACAACTCTCCCAGCAACTAATTCCACATTTACAACATTGAGTGGTATTATCATTTTATAATCCAGCGTGTTGTTAACCAGGGTTTGCTACTTCAAGAACCCAAATCGTATTACGTATTTCCTAATGTAAAAAATTAAAAATCATATCACTTTTGAACGAGTCCTGTAACTTTAGACAGTTAACATCTCCAGGTACCACAGTACATTGATAATGAATTTCTACACATGTACACACAGCAACAACAAGTGAAACTGATTTTGTAAAATGGAACATTCCCAAATTAGGAACTCACACAGAGAGACTGAAAGCAGGCAGTGACGACCATCAGTCCCACGAGCAGCAGCAGTCGGCCTCTCATCCTTGTCTCTTTTCAGCAGCAAAGTTAAAGAAAAGAAGAGTCCCGTCTCTCAAAGCTGAGCTTTGTAATGTTTGAGTTTTTCTTTCCCAACAGTGCGTTGGCTTTCCTCCACGCCAATCTTTGAAACCAAGGGGTGTCCGCGGACAAAATACCAGATTATCTCCAGTCATAAAACGTATGAAATATGCAGGGAGGGTCTGGAACACACGTGTTAAACCTGGCTGCACTTTTTAGGAAAATTCTTTGTTGTTTTACATGTAATAGAACAAAATAGAAAATAGGTGTGATTCACCAGTTCTCTGCCAAATCATGAGTTTGATCAGAGATGATGCCAACAGAAAAAAAAAAAATCAAGTGTTTTTCGACACTGTGCTCTGCCGTCTCTCCTTTCCTCATCACTCTCGTCTGTTCTCCACTTCACAGCTCTCTCCTCTTCCTGCTCAGCTGCCTCATGCGCTGCTCAACCGCCATTAACAGACTCAAGTGGTAATTCAGCTGATGAGCAGTCAATGCTGTGAGGAGCCTGATGCCACTGAAGGTCACCTCCAAACAGCACTGGAAGAGGCAGAGCAGGGGGAGATCATCTATCTCGGAGGATCACAAAGAAACCTGAGTGAATAAAGTGGCTGTTGCTGATTATTCAAAATGGAGACGGCACAGGAAGGCTATTGTGTGCTGTTTAGATGGTTATATGTACTGTATATATGATGAATGCATATGTGTCACAAATCACAAATCTTGCCTCATCAGGTTAGTCAGGAGATACAACATCTATATTTGTATCTTTGTATAAATATAATATAACCTGACCCTATCAATAAGAGAAACTGAATCATTTTGTTTTATTAGTCAAATGTATTTGCACTCAAATAGTGAAACATACTTTATTGAAACATTTAGAAATATCTACAGAATTTTAGAATTACACATTGGTCTGAAAATATCAGGTTTGAATGAACAACAAGTCATAATGCAAAATAATGAACCAGTCTGACAACAGCTTTGTTTGCAGTCATCTGTGTGGTTGGCAGAATATTCCAACCTATTCCAGACTGTCAGGGCTTCATCTGATCAGTGATCACACACACACACACACACGGTTGAATCTGTTAATATTCAGGCATTTGGGCTTAGTTGAAAAATATTCATATTCAAACATTCATTTTTTATATTTATGTCTAAAATAAATCAAGGTCTTCACAATATTAATTTGACAAAACGATTGTGTTAACTGTGACATAATTATTCATGAATCTAAGTGGGCTATAATTAAAGGACTAGTATCACGAATGCTGAAACATGTTCGTCCTATCCAGCTATTTTGAAATAATGTATCCTGCCTCTGTACCAGGAAATTCCTCCCTGTATCTGGGCCTGGAGTCCTTGTTTTTTTTTTTTTTTTTTTTTTTTGCTTGATAGCACAGGCCCACAACATTTCTCAGAATGTGGTCATGAGTTATTTATAAAATAAACTGCCCCTCTTTAAACCTCACCACCTCAACCATTCCAACTGCGCACGCAGAAAGCAAATAATACTTCAACTCATCTCCCATAAAGACATTTGATTTCTTTTCTGACACAATGGATATTTCAGAGTAATTATGACCTCAATCATACGCTGGTTCAAACTCACCTTCAGGATTCTAAGTCTGACTTCCTCTGGTAACCCTGGGTTTCCCTTCTCCTTGTCACTGTCTCTCCAGCTTTATTTACAGGAGAGGAGAGGAGAGGAGAGGATTAACATGTTGTTAATGTTGACTTTCGAGTGACTCCTTACCTGTATTACCCTGTTACCTTTGGTTTGTAATGGCTCTGTGCACTGTGAGGCATCGTGATCGTCTGGTTGTGCGTCATCTGACTTTTTGTAGTAATATTGGTCATCGGGAGGTCCAAACCGCTACACACACGCATTGAGTGCACACGCAATTAGTGCTTCATAGCTACATCACACACCCACTCACAGACAGAAACAGAAAAGCTGTCTGTACCACGTCAGGCCACATGATGCTGATGAAGAGAATGATGGGAAGTCCAACGGTGAAGACGTAGACACCCCAGAGCCACGGACGCTGGTTGGTGGCCAGCAGCAGGCTCTCTATGACACCTGGCTACAGACACACACAAAGAGTTTATGTGTGCACATCAGTTATGTTCTAACTACAGTAAATCCAGTCAGATGCTCTAAGCAGCCAGGAGGAATTCTGGCATCATTGGAAATGACAGATTCAGTAATAATAATACCATCACTACAAACTGATCACAGGGAAATAAAAAAACAAGTAAATGATCTGAATAAACAATAAAAATATAACATACATTTTAAAAAGAAATAGGGAATAAGGGATAAGACCAAGATTAGTGAGGGCTGTGGACCAGTTATATGCATTTCCAGATCTGACCACTAGATGGTATATGAGTACTGCTGAATCTATGTAAATCTGATCTGAAACTGTTTTTAAGGGTACTTTGTGTGTTGGCAATCAATGAGTAAAAAAAGGAAAAATAATGAATCTATGATAAACACAAATCGATACATTACAATAAAAGCTGGTCTTACCTCTGCTGCCGCAGACGCTGGTGTCACACTGGCTGCCAGTGTGACACACAGCAACACAACACTGATCTCCATCACTGAAACACAAACAAACAGGCACACACATTTATTAAACCAAGCACGTGTCTACATGTGTGCTCAAAAATGTCCTCAACACTCAAAAAGCCTGTGTGAGATTTGAGAGGGGGAATGTTTTTTCCATTGTGATCAGAGTCACAGAACAATTAGAGACAGGATGGAAAATAGATGTGAAAATGGAAGGGAGGGATAGCAGAGTCTGATAAAAGAAGAAGAAAAAAGAAAGAGGGTGTGAATGAGAGAACAGGAGCAGGTGGAGGTGACAGAGAACCAAACAGTGTGTTTCTACCTGTTTGTGGAGCGATCTCTCCAAGCGATCCCTTCAAGTCACTTCCTGAAATGACAGGAATGCCATGTTGGACTTTGGTCCCAAGTCACTCAATGACATGCTGCAGGAACTCCACTAAGCACATTGCAGTCATGGACATGTGGACATGGTTGTTCAAATGACCTGTCAGCACATGAGGGAGGCCAGGAAGCCTTTCAAACCTTAACCTTCAAACCAGGTCTAATGTAACACAAACCGTTGATAGTTCTGATGTGTAGCCAAGTAGTGTTGTTGCCTTAACCTTCTGCCAGTAAGAATCTCTGTTCAGAAGCCTTAAAGGGGTCATAAAGGGGCCACACTTTACACAGAGGGCCCAGTTATATGACCTACATCCATGCTCAGTGGTGTAAGGGGTATGTTTTTGTCATTCTTTGTTCCGCTGTTAGCTCTTTAGCTTTGAGCTAAGACACTACTTGTCGAATATATTTTGAAAACTGTTTAAAAACACTGTTTTGTTTGTTTGACTTTCAGGAGTAGATTTAAAGGGTTAAATCTAACAGGAAAAATAAACCAATTTTCTTAAAGTCAGAAAAATGGCTCTACAAATTGAGGGGATACCTGGGGCTGAGGAAGTGAACCCAGGACCTACTGATTAGCAAGCACCCTCACTACCCACAGAGCCACCTTGCTGCTCTTCATTGCTCTGAAATTCGGTCATATTTAAATGAATAACTATAACACAAATTATCAAATCAGTAGCTGAGTTGAGAGTTGAGAGATATGGAGTTTTTGGCAAAATAGAGGCTAGAAAAATTTACTCTTTTGCAACATTTATGAAGCTGTGTTTTAAAGATAAACATTTATTACAAACATAATAAAAGTCCAAACACACAAACAAGCAAAAGGTGTACTGACTATATACAGATGTGAAGATGTGTAAGCAAGTATGCAGGTGTGGGTTTGAGAGTTGGTGAGTGAGATTCAAAATGGCCACCGACCACAATAAAGACAAAAGGCCCCTGAGGTTGGACCATGACTCTGAGGTCACACGGTGGTTTGTTCGGTTTGTAGAGATGGGTGTGTGAGGTTAAAGCAAGTAAGTAGATGCATTCAAAGAGAGTGATCAGCATAACAGAACTAACATTAGCTTTCAGATAACATATGACCAAATATCACAAACACAAACTTATAAACATCACACGAAATAGGGTTAACAGTTATGAAGCCCAGTTGTGTTACCTGTCCATGAAAATGTTTTTAAATGGGGTCCTCAGTTCAGATTACAGTCGGATTATAACTAGTGGAGATTTGACGAGATCCAGTGGATTTGGATATAGTCAGACATTAATGGACATATATCAGGTTTGTGTTTACTAAGTCATGTGCCAATGTCAAGGCATTAGTGCATTCCTGAGTTAACCTCTCTTCATTAATATTACTAATCCGTATAGCTGAGTTCCATTTTACAAATGTGCAATGAAAAGCAGGATATGTTTATAACCTCAAGTGAGGCAGCTTCCACTAGAGTATGTTACAGGGTTTGGAGAGTTTCCCTCAGAGCCGGATGTTGATTTCACTGCGGCACCCCTCACCACCAGAAGCACTGTCGTTGCCATCTGACAGGAAACCACTGCCGGCTGCTACTGTGGAGACGTTGTGTTCCAGCACCGTGATTCGCTGCTTCATTCTCAGCTGGGAAGCGTTGAACTCGCTCTGCAGACGTGCCAGGCATGTCTGGAAACAATGGGGGGTTTTTTTCATCATAGTAACAATGACAGTGTAGTGGCAGCACCAACGGTAGCAATGAACTGGTTATTCATACCTGCAGCCGATCCAGACTGGTTTCCAGCCGCTCCACTTTCTCCTCAAGCTCCTCACCTGCTGACACGTTCACTTCCTCCAGAAGCCCCTCCTTCCGCAGGACATCCCGCCCCCTTTGCTCCAGCTGGGCCCGGGCATGAGGGAACTCTTGCAGTGCCTCCATGAGGTCTTGTTTGGAAAGGCAGAACAAATCGGAGTAACCCAGACTCCGAATGTTAGCTGTGCGTCTGTTCCCCATCTTGCTGCCGCTGATGTTCAGGATGCTGATTTCACCGAAGCAGCTTCCTGCGGTTAGAACAGCTAACTGGGTGACTCCATCCTCTCCCACCACTACCAGGCGGCCATCTTTAATTATATACATCTCCTTACCCACATCTCCCTTGGGGGGAAAAAAGACAGAATATATAAGGAAGGAAAATTGGAACTGCCTACATAAAATATTTACAGCGCTGAACTGGTTAATCAGAGGATCATAAATTATTTTAGGTTGTCCTAGAGACCTAACATTGACGATGTACTTGTAAATCTATTTGGGCTTGTCATCCCCCATCGTTTCCTTCTGCTGTCGCGGGTGCGAGCAGTTTGTCCATCGAGGCCATGTTTTATTGGAATACTAAGCTGGGTAACATTATTCAATGTATGTGCTGACAGAGAGCGGAATCAGTGGAGTCAACTGTGCAAGAGTACCCACAGTAAGATAACTGGTATCACTGACCTTCCTACAAATGTAGTCTCCAGGACTAAAAACCTGAGGTCGAAGTTTTAACACCAGCTCCACCAGGAGGCCTGCCTCGCAGTCCTGGAAAATACGCACCTATGCACACAAACACACACGAGAATCCATGGAGACACTGGAGCCTTTGTGTGATAACAGCAGGGAGAACCATAAATTAGAAATTTGAGCAATACTACTGGCAACTTAAGTTATCATTAAATTATTTGATTTCTTCAATTTACGTCACAGTGGTTATTTACCATTGAGCAACGTTGACTGATTGTCTTTACCTTCTTCAGTGTGTCCAGGTGGACATTAATAGCGATCTCTGCCCGCAGTTTACTGGGCAGGCTCCTCAGCACTTCCTGTTCATCTATTGTCTTCTGATTGGTCCAGAGGTAGTCGAACCAGTGAATGACGCGTTGCTCGAGAACCTTGCTGACATGTCTGAAGTGCATGTATTGTTTCAACCCGTCTACACGGCTCTGAAAAGTGGCTCTGGTGGCGTTCATGTTGGAGATCATAGATCCAACATTTCCCACGATGGAGGCGAAAATCAGGACACCGACCTGGAACAGAAACAGTTCTTATCATTTGATCTATGAGACAACCAGAATCTGTCTTTCCTGGACGGGATAATATCGGTAACAGTGACTGTTACTATGGTCATACCAGGAAGTCAAATATCAAGAACAGGTATTCTTCATCTCTAACAGGGGGTGGTGTCTCTCCAATAGTGGTCAGAGTCAGCGTTGACCAGTACAGACAGTATATGTAACTTCTACTTAGCGACCCGAACTCTGGATCTGACGCATTGGGATACACCCATGAGTCCGAGCCCAGGCCCAGGGCCTTGGAGAAGCTGTAGTATACGCAGGCATTCCAGTGGATGATCACCAGGATGTACAGAACCAGTTTACAGATACGGAAAGCGTTGGGGTAGCCTGTTCGGGTCTCGGTGCGTTCAAACAGCTCAAAGAGGCGTGGCAGACGCAGGAGACGGTTGAAGCGAAGAAGAGGAGTGTAGCTGATTCCAACAATCAGGTACAGCAGGTCGGTCGGGAGGATGGAACAGACGTCAAATTTACACAGCGAGGTGCGAAAGTAGTTCTCTCTCAGGCGGCGCACATCTTTCACCATCAAGCCTTGATCCAGAAAACCTTCAAATACAAAAAAAAAAAAAAAAATCTCAAATGGAAATGAAAACAAAATCTCAGGGAAACATTTCTTATGAGATATGGAGACTCTGATTTAAGTTTGGTCAGTGTACCTGTATGGAGGCGAACGGCAATGTCCAGGATATAGACGCCATCACAGACGTAGTCCAGCACCAGCCACACTAAGAGGTTCCTGATCTGAAGCTCATCAAAACAGGCCCTACAGACACAGATGCAGCAACGCTCAAGCAAACGAAGAAAAATAAAGCAGCATGTTGCACTTGATGATTTTGAAGCAGTTGCTGTACATTAGAATACACAGAATAGTATATTCTCGATTCTAGAACTGCCTTTGGTTCTGCTAGTCATATTAATGTTTGCCAACCTGACAACTAATATGGTCCAGTTGTAAAAGACTGCAGCGCCAATCACGATCAACCAGTGGTAGTAAGCATCATCAGACGGAGATAGAACCTTGATATTACATCTCCTTCTCCTGACAGACAGGGACAAAAAGATGGAGAGACACGTTTAGATGCAACAACTACACAACACTTCAATGCAATGGGGTTTTGGTTTTCATACGTGCGCCTGATGTCGTTATCTGCATCGGAGCCAGTGTGGCTGTGGCTGAATCTGCTGGGCGGAGCCTGAATGTCCATCTGGGCTGGACCTCTGAAACGCTCCAAGAAGGAATCTGGTCGCTCCGTCTCGTCAGTCAAACTCTTCTGAGCCCATTCTCTGAGAGTTATCACCATACTAACTATCCTGTGGGCAAGGCACATTAGCATTCCATAACTGTATGCCTTCACACAGCCAGCAATCATTGGAGTTAAATTCTGCTCAGGTAAATGGCCAGTCATCATACCTGGAGAGAGCCCCTCGCCCACGAAAAGAACTCTGGGAATTAACGTCTCTCCTGTCAATGGCTGCCATCCTCTGCAGTTCTGAAGAGGTGTCGTCACACATGGACTGGCCTCTACAAACCATTACATTTACGACAGATATTATAATACAGATAATAAAATAGTACAACAAAGGCTCATTTACAGAGTTAAGCAAGTTCCATAAAACTGTGATGGAAAAGCATTTCAAAACTAAAACTATTATTTACTAAAAGCTTACAACATTCTTCTTTATTTCTAAGTGGCACACAGCCAGGGCTGCAGCAAAATCCATCATGAACAACATGAGAAAAAGAGGACCTCTGAGTTAAATACGATTTTGATGACTTGGACTATAATTTTAAAGGTGGAACTTAATTGGCAGCGGTGGGATTTGAACCCACGCCTCCAGAGAGACTGGAGCCTAAATCCAGCGCCTTAGACCACTCGGCCACACAACCTTTCCATATCAATGTCCTTGCAGAAAGCTCATCACATTTCTGGGAGATGACAAGGATTTAAGTTTGTTGGCTATGTAACATACATATATGTAATCATACCGCAAAAGTGCTTTACTATGTAAAGGCATGTAAAAAAGAGATCAATGAATATTTAACAATTTTAAAAAGGACTTAAAACAAAAACAACAGCGACACGATTGTGTGTGTGTGTGTGTGTGCACCTGCTGAGTGTGCTGTCAGCTTGGTCACTCTCCTCCTCTGTCCATGTTTTCACAGACAGTCGTTGTGAATCCTGCACTGGACCTGTCATACTATGCATTAACAGGAAAGACACACACTCAATATCAGACACAGTGAAAAATGGAAGTTCATCTCATACAAAGACTTGCTGTATCAGAAACCAGACGGCATAGCAACAAGCTGTCCAAGCAGATCAGACGCAGGTGTGACAGGAGGACTGACATCAGACTGTTTAAAGACAAACCTGAAAAATGTCCCGAAGCCTCCAGATCAGATCTTCAGTTCAGTTGCTGGCTTGGTTGCATCCCAGCGGTGAAACTGTGCATCTACCCTGTTTCCATCCATGTATTTCAATTCTCAAGATCACAAAGGACTGATAATACTCATGTGAGGGGAAGGACGGGTTGAACAAATGTATTAGATAAAAGGAGAGATCACATGATACTCTACAAAAGCATCTTTTAAATTGCAAATGTGTGCGTGTGTGTGTCCTTTTTCACCAGCAGGCTCATCTGAATTCAAGAGCCCTGCTTGAAGTGGCCTCTGAACTCGTGTGTGTGTGTGTGTGTGTGTGTGAATATTCCCCTGATTAATGAGAGGTAAGTGTTTTCATGTCGGCACCTGCACATGTGAATTGGAAGCTGGACATTATTTCAGTTTTATCCAGCAATGGATTTTCATCTTAATACTGAGTTGAGGAACAAACCAGTGGAGCTTAAACACGTTAACATGCTCTGTTGGGTCTTTGTCAGTTAACTGCACTGAGTTGTGCCTGATTTTAGCTAGTAGTCATTGATGTGAATGTGTTGAATAAAGTAACAGCGTAAGAGCGTCCAGTTCAACCCTCAGAGCACCATGGAGAGCCACACATTTTGTTTTTAGAATATTTGCTATTCATAATATTTTGACAATTTCATAATTCTGTTTTGTGATATTATAAATAAACTGAATGCTCATAATATTGCAACTGCATTCCGGTTATTCCTCTTTAAGTTTAACTTGACTCAGTGCATGAATCAGGAAACCAAGAGACAAGCAGAAATGCAAACAGGAACTGTATATGGAAAAAGGCTTTTATTAAACATAATTGATCTGATTGTACACACTGAATTTAAGTATTGCAAGCAAGTCGAGCAATTATTGCCAGAGCAATTATTGCCAGAAATCCAAATGACCCGTAAGAATCCATAGCTGAGTGGAAGCTGCTACACTGAGGAACCTTGTGAATAAAACATGACTGTGGAATGTTATCGTCAGCAGCAACAAACGGGATCGCAACATCTCCATATATACAGCTGCAGCTGTATATAAACAAAATGTTACATGTTGAGTGACAGTGGAATCACTGACATGTTCCTGTGTGAACATTTTCAGGAATGAGACGGAAGGACACTCTCCTCAGTGTTAGTAGCAGTAGCAGCTTTGACGTAAAAACTAAGAGGAAACAAAAACTGCATAGAAATTCTTTTGATATAGATATAAAGGAGTAATGGAGACTCCTGCTGTTGGATTCATTTGGAGTCAATTCAGAGATCCTATTCTATCAACATTTTTACTGCTGCGTTCTAATTAGATCATCACATGACACTGTCAAAATCTTGAGATTCAACTGAGGGACCATTTTTATCTTATATTTTTAACCCCAAATCACAAATATGTTACAACCATTACTCTATTTAATCATTCAGTATTCATGAAAAAGCTAATTCAATTTAATGTAACAATAAAAAAAACATGATGTTGTTGTGTTTAGTAAAAGTCTATATTATATAAAAAAGGCCAGAAGGTATCCAGAGAAGAATATTATGGCTGAAGTACTATAACTGCTCACAGTGTGAACTAGCTGGCACGTAGGAGGATGCAGCTAAGCAGCGGCAACAGAGACCATCTGAGGGAACACAGATGTAAAACTCTTAAGTGATATTAAGACGATTTTATGACTTAACCTTTTTTTGGTAATGCTGCGTAATCACTTAAGCAGATCATATATCTGTGTTCCCTCTCAACAGGTCTTAGTCATTCAAACGGGTCAATGTGTGTGTTTATGTGTGTGTGTGTCCTTTATGCCTTCTTCATGCCTCTTCCCATCAGGCAGGCGAAGATTGTCATCACCATCTTGGGGTTGATCTCCACCAAGTCGTCAGGCAGGGCGTAGACCTTCGCGCCAATCTTCCTCGCCATGGAGATTGCGTACCTGGTGTAGGAAACACTCGGTTAGGACGATGATACTAAAGTAATCGATGAAAGAAATTTAAGGAGAAGCTCAAATCTGTCACCTACAGTATTTGAAAACATCTCAGGTATTTAGACCATTTTACTTCACTATGTTTTCACTTCATAACAGGCAATTTTAATTTCTTGCTTTCAGAGACTGTGGCATCGAGCAGCTGTGTAACCTATGAAAATTGTCTTGGTGCGCCGTTGCCTCACGTTTGCTCAAGTTCAAGACACAAAAACAAGGACACAGCCCAAAAAACAAACAGAGTCAGAGAGAGGCAGGCAGGTAATTACTTGGCATTGTCCAGCTTGTCTTCGTCTGATAGTGTTCCTGTTTTCACCAGCTCAAAGTTCACACTGTTGGGCTGAATGGCATCGATAATGTCCAGAACTGGAAGACTGGTGCCGATTGATTTGTCCTATAAAGGCAGAAACACACACACATAGACTGAAGAGACTGAATGTTCTGTTACTGTAAAGTATAAATCAGGTGAATTGTACCTTAAAGCTTTTGATAGACGAACTCTTTCCAGCCTCAGCCAACGTCTTATTAACCCATGAAATGATCAAATCATCTCCTGCCACTTCTCCATGTCCAAGGTCTTCGAGAACATTTAAAGTGTACCTGCACAGAGGAAGATTAAAAACAAATCGCTATCACATTGCACACATGCCTCTTGATTGTAACACCTTTGTGTAACAACAATGTCCTAAAGCCAGACTCTCTTTCCATTCCTGATGACCTGGGTCAATTGACTGACGTGTTTTTTGACGTTAATTTCCTATGTAATTCAAGTTACCTCCTCATCAGCTGCCAGACCAGCGCCAGAGTTAGAGTTTCATTTCCATCATAGAGGTCCTGTCCTCCGATTCCCACCAGAGAGAACCCTGCTTTCTCCTTCCCCAGTTCCACAGCATAGCTACAGTTTTCCATCTGTGGAACACACACACACACACGAGTTAGGTATTATCAGCCCGTGTTTTAAGAGGTAAACGCAGAGGTGGACAAAAATGTGCATATGTACCTTTTTTAAATGCCCTCCTCCAATTCCCTTGAATGGAGGGTGGTTGACTCTGTGGTCCCAGTCCACAGGAACCTTTATCCTTTCATAAAGCTGGAGGATCACCATGGCGTCCTGCAGATCCCTGCATGAACACGCACGTCACGATGAGATGAACATACACGTCTCTGTCGACAGTGACAGGCAAGAATATGATGACTTCATGCTGACCCGTAGATGTGGTGAACATGAGGACTGACTCCCAGAGAGTTCATCCAGTTCCTGAAAGTTTTCTCCTCTCTGGTTTCACCTGGAGACACAGAAAGTTTTTTTTTTTTTTTTAACCTGTGTAGAGACACACTTTCTCCCTTAAACATGTGTCTGTGTCCATGCTTACTCTCCAGATGCCAGTCCTGGTTCTCTGGTTTGGTGAGAGCTGGGTGTTTGTTGAAGAGCGTGGCTACGAAGGCCATGTTGAGCTTGGCGTTGCCGAACACAACATCTGTAGCGGTCACAAACTGTCGGCAGCCGAGGCGGTCGGCCTGCTGGAGCATACACTCTGCTCTCTTCCCAAGGTCCTTCTCCTGGTGGCACACACGCAGACACCAACGGTCATTTGGGATGCAGGGTATTATTCTCATCATGCATCACCAAACTTCTGATGCATTTTTGTTGGGTTCATAACGAGCAGAAAATGGTCTGCATTCTCATATTTAGACCCTGCAGAAAATCCCAGGACAGACATTACAAAACCTAATGTCTGTAGAGACGAGAAAAGAGAAAAGAAAACAACATCAACCAGAAACCTAATGTGTGTAATATAAGCAGTGACAGAATAGTAAACAGTCTATGTGATAGTGGAATGAAAAAATCTATTGCATTTGGCTGTAATACAGGAGCGTATATAGAGTATTTATTCTGAAAAGAGGATAGGAAACGAGATTAGAAGCTTGTTTACAACAGAATGACATCATGATCCTAATATAGTCCTACAGGAAGCAGGGAGTTCAACAGGAAGTCAGTTTCCACTCAGCCTGATAGTCAAATTAACAAGCTCCAACAGATGCAGTGCAGTATGCGTGTGCCAGTGTTCCACTGATTTTAAAATACAAGCTAATAAATAAATAAACATGTATTACACTTTGAGGCTTTAAAATAAAACCCAGCATGTTCTGTCTGCTTTCATCTTTCTCCATCAACTCACATAGACACCAGTCATATCGATCTCGACTCGCGGAACATCCTCTTTGCTGCCGTCTGGAGCGATCTGCTCTAGCAGGTGGAAATACGCTTTGGAGTCCTGCAGAGACAAACACACACAAGACATAATGTGACAGAGAAAACAACACTGATCATTACACCAAACCACCAATGATGCAATACATTGCTGAATATACAGTGAAAGAATCAGGAAAATGTCTGACCTTAATGTCTCCAGAGAAGTTCGATATGGACATGCCAACTTTCCTTAGATGGAAATTGACCCAGCGCAGCAGCAGCTCCTCAGGACTGAGTTTCATCAGCTCCTCCAGACTCTCCCCTTCCTCCAGCAATGCAGCGATAGCTGTGCACACAAAGCGCATGACTCTGGTTTGTCATGGATCCAGGTGGATGGTGTGTGGTTTTAAATATAAGTAGTAAGAGTAGTAGAGTAAGTGGAGATCGACAGGAGGACAGAAAACGAATGAAGAGCATTGAATGATCGGATTAGCCAGGAATCAAACCACGCCACACGTTTGTCCATTCTTTTTGTTTGTTCTAAACCTGACGTCTTCATGATCTGAGGTTTAGCTTTTTATTATTTTTTTTTTGTGCACACCTTCATTGCGGCTCAGCTCTATATCAGCGAACAGTCCGATCTTGATGATCTGCCAGAGGAGCCCGAGCACCAGGTGGGGTTTACCCTCCTTCAGATCCTGAGCTCCGATGTTGACCACCTGACACCCGATGGCAGAGGCTGAGTTCAAGGCCAGGTTCAGATTCTCCTGTGAAGTGAGGAAATCAAATTTCCGATCAAAAATGATGAACAGCTGATGATACAGGATGAGGTCAGATTATTGAGATATAATATATATATATATACAATAATGGGACGTTTGTAAGTTATATAATGGACCAAAAACGAATGAACGAGCTGACAGACTGACCTGTGTGGTGAAAGGAGTGAGCTTTTTTTTGTTGATGGTTCTCTCATCGATGGTGTCAGGAACAGAGAGGTTGATGAGTTTACTGCAACAAAAGAAATTAGACAATATGTGAATATGACGCCAAAACATAGCCAGAGGACTGAGTTGAGTGATTACATGTGATCTTGTATGATAAAATGATGGGGACTACCAGAACAGGATGCCGTCTGACACAGCTTTAAACAGAGCTTCGGTCTCTGGGTTGATGGGCAGGAAATGCGCACAGTCTGGATCCTTCTCCAGAGAGGAGTTGATGTAGTTGGCGAAGGCATAGCGCTCCTGCTCTGAAATACAAGGGACTCTCACAGATACGGTTTGATGGCATTGAACACAGTGGGCAACAAACCCTTTCCCAGATGTTGGTGTGATACAAGTTATTGAGCTTGACTAACCAGAGATTGAGTGTTGAGTTCCTTCACTAGAGATCTCGCTGGTGCCCCCGATGGCCACGATGCCTTCTTTCTTGTTCAGAGCTTTCCTGAAACCCCTGGCCATGCGGTCATCCTTCAGATCCTGGAAAATCTGAGCAAATATACAAAAACACATGATTATAAACCGAATCACAACACCGTTTCTTTTTTATTTATGTAATAGATTACAAATGATGATCATGAATTAAACACTTTTGCACCACTTTTGGATGAATTGTCTTTACTTCCTTCTGCAGTCTAGAAATGAATGAGAAAATAAAAACCAGGCTACATCTGTGTGATAGAAACGAATGTAGGCTCAGTCCGTGTCCCGCCCAAAAGGGGTGGAGTTTACGGGGCGATCGCAATGATTTGGCTTCACTTATGGGGAGTAATCATATTATCCAACTTTAAGCACCCTCTCCTACTTAATTCATCCATAAAGTGAGATAGTAAGTTATTAGTCATCCACCCGTTCAATCAGTCAGTCAGTTAGTTAGTTAGTTAGTTAGTGTTACCTACAGCCGTGAACTCTTCAAAGCTGATGCGACTGTCTTTGTCTCGATCCAGCCTCTGAAGCAGTTCTCTGATCTGGTATCCAGGCAAAGGACAGCCCACCTCTTGGAAGAGATTCCCGAGTTCAGAGGCGCAGATGTAGCCATTGCCGTCCACATCTGGAGAGAGAAGGAAGGAAAACTAAAACATTGATTCATTCAGAGCCTGTGATGCTCTTCTCTTTTTTCAACTGATAAAACTCCATTCTGGATCTGGGTCTGGATCCAGCCTTTGCTTGTCTGCTTCACATAGTTTGACATGTTCAAACTTGTATGCAAGAGAGGAGTAACCCCACTGCAAAGTCTGCTCGTTCCTCCTCCTCATGATTACAACACATGCAGCACCTTTGGGGTAAGATCTCTACCATAAAACAGGAGGTAGAAAAACTGTCTGCTCACACTTGAGAATGGTACCAATGGTCTCATCCTCAAGAGGTGTGTGAGTGTTTCAAAGCTTTCATCCCCCGCAAAAAATCTGCTTGTCAGATGTGCACACGCACACAACCACACACCACAGTGCACAAGAGCATGTGTGTGTCGGCTGCTTTAATCCCACTTCATATGGGATTTTTACTCACCCACTTTCTGGAAGCCCTCCCTGATCTCCTCAATCTCCTCAGCACTGGCGGTCTGCGACATAGTGACACCTGCAAGTAAAAGAGCAAAACATAAAGGTACGGAAAAAAACATCTGGTATATTTGGGCCTATTAATAAGTCATTCTCATTCATAATTAGTCAAAAGATCTATTTGTCCGTGTGCATTCATTAGAACAGGAACCATACTGTATTTGCTGGTTAGTATCCTCCAATATAAACCTTTCAAGGATATAATGGTATTGGAAAGTTTATATTTTATGCCAGTGAAATTACGTTTATTTTCTTTTATTCAATTTCATATATGTTAAAATGATATTTTTCTATATCCCTCCTTTTTTTCCTTTCTGTCTGAGTGTTTGAGGGTGTGTAGTATCTTCGCTGTACCGAGGGCTGCACACTTCTGGACAGAGGCTTCAGATATTGTCACTGGCATCTGCTGGAGCCACTCTCTCGCCATATTATCCTTCTCCTTTTTCCTGATTCACCACGTGTATCACGACGTCATCACGCCGTCTCCAAAAGTCGGAACAAACAGAGTTGTGGTGTAGATCGGCCACCCTGGAGTATGTGTTACAACAGTTCGAAGGGTCAAGTGTTCTTCTATTTGCTTGGGTCAGCCAGGAACCGTACTGCAGCTCTCAAAGAGCCCAACCCCGTTAACTCAGCCACGAGTCAGACAGCAGCTTGATCCATCCATCATACAAAGAACCACTTAGCATTACAGTTGCATCAGCCTAGAGGCCCTTATGAGCTCGAATAGATTCATGAAGATTGTCTTTTCCTGTAATATGATGCTACAATGGAGAGCAAAGTATATTTGTATGATGGCTTGTGTGGACAGCTATTTATGTTCCAGCTGTTACAGATATGACACATTATGAAATAAGTGAGTATGTTGTATAAATAAATGTAGATCTGCTCATTTACATTTACAGTATCTGAGGGTACAAAATATTATCCATTACCACTTAAAATAACAACAATTTGAGCCATGATAACTTAGTACAGAGGCACATCTGAAATTATTGATACCACAGATCCATCCCGCCCTTTGCATTTAGGTATAAGGCTGGAGGTCCATCTCTCTGAATAACCAGGCACACTGCAGGCGTCTCTTTGCAGCCGAGCCTTTACCTCTTCCCAACAGGCTGACGCTATAAGGAAGCTGGGTGGATCTGTCTGGGCGAACAGAATCCTTCAGTTACATTAAATCTCATTCAGTCTTTGAGCAGCAAGACGCAGGGCAGCACCACGTCAGGCAACATTATAGAAAACATTCGCCGAGTAATAAAAGATGAGATTAGCCTGCACTAGATATGATTTAGCCAGAGAGTGGCGCTTCCTACTGCAGGGAATAAAGCCCTGCGAGCTCAGTGAGGGACAGAGCTGTGCAGAGAAATCAAACATGATTGGCCTCATCTCACTTATGGCTGAACATGTAGAAAAAAAGATGTCATCCTCCCGTTGGTGATGGAAGTGAGAACATCACTGTGTATGCTTCACTAAGTGCTCATAAAACATCCGCTGATTTTCCATTCCTCCTCTTTTGACTTTTACAGGAAACAAGACAATCATTTACGCTCACAGACCTCTATTCTTTAGCACCATGATCGTGGTATACCACTGACGGATAAGCAAATGGACTCTGGTATAGCCCAACATGCAAATGAAGGGGTTACATGTCAGGCAGACACACACACACACACACACACACACAAACAAACAAGGGGTTACACAGAAGATCATATCTCCATGAACACTTCAAACCAAATGATTTGTTTTACCTAACACATGACACATTATCTAATACCAGTTATCTATTTTGAGGAAAACTTTTCTCCACCTGATTGTCTTCAAACAACAGTTTTAAGCATGTTTCTTCCTGCAGACCCTGTCTCTTAATTATATTCAAGCTATGTTTAAAATGGGTAAAGACATTATTTCTTTTTGATATTTTTATATGCAGTTCACATCATTATATTACCAATGTTTTCAGTGTGAAAGAACTGAAATGCAGACTTTCTGTATAAGAGAGAAAAACTGTGCTGCCACCAGATGTCAGTACTCCAGGAAGCACAGGCCATTTTAAGAGGAATCTGAGGCATGTCCTTCACAAGATTTCAGTGGAATTTTCTTAAAGTGGAGGGAGATAGGAAGCGTGGTTTTATATGAGTCACATAATCAGACAGACGGTTATTAAATGACCTAACACAGTTCCACAGACTTCAGTGTTTGGATTTAGTTCAGTGACAAGATCACAGCTCTACCAAATTATTTATTGTGTAAAACTGACTCATGGACGGTGAGTGGCCTCCAGAATTATACTAAGGATTCATTCATCCAGTCACACCGGCCACCATGCCGATGGCTGCAGGAGTGTCTAGAACCTACATGACTCTTGATGGACACACACACACACACACACACACACACACACACACACTGTTAAGAATGACTATGCATTTCACATCACCATTCATCCACACACATTCCGCCTGCTTGCTGCTGCTGCACTGTCTCCCAGTCACTGGCTTATTTAGTTCTAACAAAAATAACATAAATTCAGCCATTTTATAAATAAATATAAATACAAATGAACAAATTGTGTCTATTATATCATTTACAAGGGCCGGCAACCATGTCCTTGTTAAAGCAGGTTAATAAATGAATCAAATGTTTAACTTTTACACTAATGGCATACAGCTGTCACATATGAAGTCTGCCAGCTAGGACGCAGGAAAGCTTAACCTGCCAATGGTGAGAGTAATGAAAAGAGTAGCATTTTAATTTGGACATGACGGGTACTCCCTGGATATGCTGCCTTGGCAGGACATCGCATGTCCACATGTATATCCATCCATATAATAAGAATCATGTATACAGGCTCTGCTCAGCCCCCGTCCCATCACATGCAGGCTGGTAGCGCCGCAGTGCAGCTCACTGACGCCGAGCAGCGAGCAGCGAGCAGAGAAAACGCCCTGAAGCCAAGTGCTCCCTGCTTCCTCTTACCTGAGGACCGCTGGAGCGAGTCAGCACAAATCACCCGGGTGAGACGATCCCTGAGTCCGCCCCGGTGCGCTGCTCCGGCCCGTTTTCTTCCGCTGGCACCGCCCCGCCCCGCCCCTCCCCTCCCCTCGGCGCCACTCCTTTACCGCCCCCCGCCTGGACCATAGACAGCATGTAAATACCTATACACTCTATATATGAACAGGTCTGACTGCAGCCAATCCACTTTCATCAAACATTCACTCTCACAAAGAAATGACCAAATCAAATATGTCTCTGTTTGTTTAGACGTGGCTGAAATAAAGTATGATACATTCTGTCAACAAAGTACAGAGGGCAAAACATTATTCTGCTTCCATATTTCAGATAAAGAGGGACACAGAAGATAAAACCAGAAGAAATACAGTTTCCTTCCTTCTTGAGGCTCAGAGTTGTTCTTATTACCTCAGGACGTTGTGTTTTTGTCTGTGAATAAGATGCTATCATTTCTTAATTCTTGGTTTGTTTTACATGTTTTACATGCATGCAAATAAATCCCCTCACAGTGTCGGGGTGGACCTCACCCATCCACCACCTGATGAACGTTATTGGCCAATAATCTCTGATTTGCAACATTTGGAAATTCTCAGCAAACTTTCAAATCCATCTGATGGAGTGTGCGGCCGGTGTAATACACCACTGCGGTGAGATGGTGACCAGTGGTGGCCATGGATTGTGCTCCAGCTGTGATCTGCAGCAGATTACTCATTATTCAAACTGTAAACAGGCTTTATCAGCGAGTATAACTGAGCGTGTGAAGTGTCAGAGTTCGGTGGCTGCTACCAGTCTCTGCACGCAGGAATTCCTCCTTTCTCCCTGCTCCTCCTCTCATTCCTTCCCATGTCATACCTTTCCTTCCCACACTACCACTCCTCCTGTTTGCGCCCTTCCTTCTTTACTTGTGTCTCACTCTCTCTGTCCCCCATTACACTGATGTTCTGACTCTCAGACTGAATTCCCCGTCTGTGGCAGACACCCAGGATGGGCTGACCAGAAGGCCTTGACTTTGCTGTTTGCCACATTAGTCATGGAACACAGCGTTGGGTTCACAGTCCTGTTCTCAGACAAATATACATAATGTAGCTTTGAATCAAATCAAATGTACTCATGTACAAACATGTTAACCCATGCCTCTAAAGTACTTAATATACAGTGCTTTATTAAAAGTAAGGCTGGAGTTGATGTTCATTTCAATACCTGGGGCATATCAAGTTTTTCTCCTCCGGCCAAGTTGGAAATTTGTCTTCAAAAGGGGACTAGACACTGATGTCACTGGATGGCAGAGAGTGAGCAAAATCTTTTCCACATGTTGTCTCAAGAAGCAAGGACAGAGTGAAAGAGGACATTGACATCCCCCATAACAACAGCAATATGTTTACGGACGTATGGGGCCACACCCCTTATTCAACAATGAATCTGTTGATCATGTTTTACTCATCTATTTGTGGATTAAGTGTGAGATGAAAAAAAATACATTGGTTTGGTTTGATTAGTTTTAATTTAATTCTAATCTAATCTGTGGAATGTTTTGACATTTTGTTTTCAAATAAACACATTATTTGAACAAAATATGCTTTAACAATAATGCTCTTCTGCCTTTCCGTAATGTGAGTGAGGACAACGTCGAACGTAAGAGATGGAGACACACCGGCTCACTGAGGGAAAGAGAGAGAGAGAAGAAACTAAAGATTGAGCATTGTGCTGTTTTGGCCGGATTCACTGAATACTTTAAACACATGTTACTGTGACTCATAACCCAAACACACAGAAACACAGCACAACAATATGAACATTCTATAGAACAATACCTGTTTATGTGTGGTGTTTGTTCAGGTACAAATTAGATAACCTTTCATTTACATTCCCAGGCTTCACGGACATAGCACTTCCTGTGCAATGACTATCTACTCACTGTAGTTTCAGCCAAGACTTTAATAAGTTGGTGCCAATGTCCTTCATCATGTACCGATGAGTAGCCAGGACTGTGTTCCAGTCGGGTCTTAGAGAAACAATACAAATCATTTCCTTGACATGGTGCAGCTCAGCTGACAGACAGCTACATGATGCTGTGTTTGGTCATAATATGAATATATAAAAAAAAATATTTTTTTAAACCCATTATAACAACCCCTCTGATAAAGAAATTGTACCATGGTTGTGTTGATTATTGACAATACTGGAACCCAGATGGACTGTCAGACAATTTATGTGTTATTGAGTTTATCCTTGAGAAATCAGGGAGGGATGTTATGTTGGGGCAGTTATGGTGACCTCAGCTTTTATTATCTCAGTTCTGTAAAATTAGACATTCTTTCTGCCTCATGTGGGTGAAATGCCAGTGAGCTGCTTATACGATCACATTTGCAAAAAAAACCAACAGAAATCTGCCTCCATTCCTTGGAAACTTCCCAAAAGCCACAGAGACAACATGATGACCTGGTTGTTAAGAATGGCGTCTCCTTTTTACACTGTAGGCTTTTGTGCCTCGTGAATGTGCAAGGGTATCATCACACCTCTGTGGACCTGTGTCAGGCTGTAAAAGCGAGTTTTACCTGATCATTCTGAAATGGCTAAAAGAAAAAAATATATGAAGCAACACTTCTGCCTAAAACTGTACAAATTTAAACCATTCATTTAAGAAAGAAATGTTTGAAAGCATTAGAGGATGTCCCATCACATCCTGTTTGTGGAGAGCATTGACCTTTGACCTCCTCTCCTGTGCAGTAGCCTCATGCACTGCGGAGTGGGAGAGGGAGAGGGAGCTGGTCTGTGACCGCCCACATCCACTGCTGTCATGATTTTTGTGTTTACCTCTAAAGCAGGCAAACAAAACTCCCTGTTGATAACTTGAGCCACAAACTCAGGTCGTTTCAGGTCACGATTATTTCACAGCAACACCTACAGTCTCTGATCACACAGTTTGAGCAATCGGCAACTTTCATCCAGAAAATAAAGATTTGAGTTGGAGAACAAATGCAGGATATCGTGAGAGTGGGTAAGTGTCTGAGGGAAGGTGTTGGTGTGTTTGAAAGGGGACACTGGTGTGTGTGTTGCTTGAGGCAGGTCCTCCACTGGAGAACAATACACTGTCCCACAGACCACACCCAGCTGAAAGTGCACCCCCCCCTCCTCCACTCACTTTAGCACACTTGTCCTTATTTGGTCGTGCTGCCAGCGCGGCTGAGGATTGGTTGACGACTGGAAGAGAAAAAACAATTTTGATGGAGACACACACCTGTTCAGGCTTGCACACACACACACACACCCCCCCACAGACACACACTTGTTCTAAGCGTCTACAATGATCACACACAAATGCATACTATCCACCTGATACTAAAGATTCCTCCATCTTTATTAACATTATAAGTGTTGAATCGAATGCCAATAAACAATTAACACAATAACCTGACTTAATTACTGTTTTAAACAGACATGCCAGGCAAGGTCATGTGTAGACAAGTGGTCCATAAAACACACACACTTACAGCCACACCATTATCTTTACATCTGTATATTACTTCAGACTAAGACAGCGTCTCAAAGCAGTTTCTCCACAGTGTGAACATGAACCACACATGCAGCATTTTGAAAAAGTTGCTTATCAGCATGTAGAGGAAGTACGCCACTTATCATTTTCCCCTCTGGGCTGCACCGTTAATGGTCATGGATTCTACAGAAAATGCTCATCGCTGTTTCCAAATCCTGGGCTGAAGAGGCTTTTCTCTTCTGTTGGATTATTTGAGCTTTATAATGCTGAGCTGAAACAGTCATCTAATGTATAAAAAGTGGAAAACAAAGTAAAAAAACTGATGCATCCGGGGGCAGGGAGAAGAATAACAGCCTTTAGCTCAAACACAAAGGAAAACGTTATTAGAGGTTTTAATTTTACTGTACATATATTTTATTACACAAAATGTAAAGTACAGTCAGAAGATGGCTGATATTGTCTGATCAATACATTTTAGATTTTGTTACTGGTTTCAAAGTGATTCTGCCAGTATCCTCTCCATCAGTCAGACCTCAGCTGCAGAATTCAGTTCGGCTAGAACAGCTCTGGATGGAACAGAGAAGCAAAAAAAAAGAATTTTGTAAATTACATGAATCACACACACACATCTCCCTTTTCCCATTCATCTGCAACAAAACTAAAAAAAAAAAGAGAGAATTTACTCTGAATCTAAACTGGTCAATCATTATCCTGAGATATGATGTTTAACAGGTGTGAGAGCACAGTTAAATTAAATTCAGATACATTTATATTTGAATCCAAACACAGTTTTATACCATATTTGCAGAAACTCTCTTGAAATATCTCATTCACTAGAATAGGACAGATGGACATCAAGGAATATAATGCGTCCGAATAACATTTATTCTTCTATCTCTGATCTCACACTACACCTCTTCTACTGCAAACTCTCCTTCCCTCACCTTTGCTCGTCTGTCAGATTGAAATCTGCCAGCGTTTGCTCTGCCAGCCTTGCGGTGCCTGGCAGACAGAAGGCTGCAGACAGCTGAACCAGGTCCACTGCCCTCTGGGTAGAGCCGCTGCTGTGACACACCGACAGGAACTCCTTTATGAGGTCCTCACTGGAAAATGACACAGCAGAAACACACACAAAATCACAAACTGCTCAATCGTCATCACAGTCAAAAACAAGGAGATCAGAACAATATCATTATACGTTTCACCATATTTTTATTAAGTGAAACCTAAGGGACGTTTTCTTTCCAAGTAAAAATATGAAGACGTCTCAAAGACTTCCCTCTTTACATATAATGTATTTGTTTGTTTGTGGCTGGAGACTCACTCAGGAACACTGTTCTTGGACTTGAAGAGCTGCATTATCTCCCTGCAGAGAGAAACCCAGAAGTTAAAACAGTTTTTACTGAAAGTTTCTTAACTTTTTTTTAAACTCATTACAAGCTCTTCTGTGAACAGAGCCATCTCTCTCACCAGGCCTGTTGGGTCATGTCGGCTCGCAGCAGCAGGGAGGCGGTGCATCTCAGCGAGGATTTGCTCCAATTCAGACCGGGCTTCCATTGGTCGCCAACGAACACACGCTTTATATACAGAGCGCACTCTGCAAACGACTTCTGAATCTGGGAGACCAGAGGATGCATCACGATGTGAAGAACAACAAAGTTAGACAATCATCTCGTCTGCCTACTCCTCTCACTGACCTCAGGAGTGTGCTCGTCTCTGGCCATCAGCTTGAGCATGTCCTCCACCAGATCTAACTTATTATCATGACCCACAGACTGGATGTCTGGAAATGGAATGGAGAGAGCAGCAGTTTTAGAAAAAAGACATTTGCTGATACAAAAGCAAGGTGAGAGTAGAATAGAGAACATCAGCCAAAAAATAAAGAAACATTCAATATAAGCATATAGAACATGGAAATAGCATTAATATATGCAATGTACGCACACATACACACATTAAATATTGCCATTGTTAACATCTTAGATTTCCCAAGTTAACTTCGCTTTAAACTGACCTTTCCATATCTGAGGCAGCAAATCGAGGCGACCCTCTCTGTCAAGAGCCTGCAACAGTTCTGAAAATGCCTTACTGTTGGGGAAGTACAACTGCAATCAGAGAAAAAAATAAGTTAATTTTAACTGGTGGCTTATTAACTCTCTCCATGGGAATAATAATAATAAAAAAATATGCTCAATTATGTGACTTTTTAAGTTTTAACGTCAGGAGCTAGCTGACTAACTGACTACTAGATTATCTACTGGCAATTGATCACAGTGAAGCTGCAGCAAAAGAACCTGACATTTTTCTGCTGAGCTGCTTGAGAACAAAAACAAAGAGTAAAAATGAGAGTGATTATTGGATCTGCTAATTTGGGCAAATGTCTGCTAACAAACCAGCTATAATACCATTCCAGTGCTCCCAGTTGCGTTTTTTGCAGCTGAACAACTGTTTCCTAACCTTTTTGAGCCATGGCGCATGTTTTACATTAAAAAAAGAATTTCGCGACGCACCAAACAGAAATGTTAGATAAACTATTGTGGTGACTTAGTGATTATAGCTTCCGCTAAAAGATGATCTGGTCAAGAGTCCCTCAATGGCTCAGGGAGAGAATTGGGAGTGATGTACTGACCGAAGGAACCGTCTTCCTGTACCACGTCAGAATTTTATCAACGCTCTCCATCGAGCACAGCAGGCTGAAGAAGGCCCCGCTGGAGAGGAGGGAGGAGGAGTTAAATTAGAAACTTGTTTTTTAATGAATGAAACACAACTGAGTTGAGCTCTTAATAAAATGGCCTGATAATGTGAGATGATCAATTAATCAGTAACGGTGAGGCTGCAGGAGTAAGAGGGTTTGTGTTTTGCATTGGTGGAAAGTTTTCACTTACTAAAACCAAACCTGGTGTTGGGAATCTCCCAGCAGCATCCAGTTGTCTCCTACTTCTACTAGACTCTGGATTTTATAAGCCAGCTGTAGATCTTTATGTTCATAACACTTTTAAGAAAAGGATGTACACAGAGAGAACAACAGGTCAGGTAGATGAAAAAATGAACCATTTAAAATGTAGGCTATTAAAGGCCAGCTTTATCTAATTGGAACCTGCATATCAACCTGTATGATCTTAGGAAAGAAAGTGAAGTATTTATACAATGAAGTAATGACACTTACTATTTTCATTGCAGTGCTGAAGAAATAAACTGGAAAGAGATAAAGAGAATTAATCTGTGTTTAAAACCTGTGTTTAGAACAACCAATATTTCCAGTTTTTGTTAAAATGTCCTATTACTCCAGAA
This sequence comes from Pseudorhombus dupliciocellatus, assembly GCA_016785235.1. Classification (NCBI taxonomy): domain Eukaryota; kingdom Metazoa; phylum Chordata; class Actinopteri; order Pleuronectiformes; family Paralichthyidae; genus Pseudorhombus; species Pseudorhombus dupliciocellatus. The sequence goes on along the minus strand of JAFBJW010000130.1, from coordinate 483,411 downwards.
TGGCCTGCAATAGTACAAAGGAAACTGGTAAACAACAAAAAGTTTTTAAAACAAAAATAGTTTATGCCACAAAAAAAGGTGATTGATAACAATGGTGAAACCAAACTTTTCAGCACTTTCAGAACATTCTCTACAATGACGGAAAAAACTGTGTTACAACGCCATCTGATGGTCAACGGACACCGATCACTGAACAACTGCCATTTCAAAGGCTTTTCACTACAATTTACTTCCACACACAAACACTTATACTGCTTCCATTGGTGAGGGATTTGACCTTGTTGCTATTGGATCACTGCTGTTCCATAACAAGGATAGATTGGGACAACATAAGTACTGTTGAGCAGTCTGAATAATAACTGGAAGACTGCAACATACCATCTTCAGGATCCCGGCAGGTGAAGCTCTTTCCACTCATCTCCGATATGATTTGATTCAAACTGGTGACAACTCTAAGGCTGAACATGGCTGGCAAGAAATAAAATACACAACAACACAGGGCAACGTATTAAACATGCAGTTCACAGCAGAAGAGACTGTGGCAGTGTAGTTAAGTGTATGTCAGCAGTTGTACTTGAATGTACTGAGTGTTGTCAATCATGAAATATTTGCTGAGCCTGTAAAAAGGAATTTCTGAGTTTTTCCAAGGAACAGACAATAAAGCGGCTCTATCACTGAAACTCACTGTCTTTGTTAAGGATGAGCAGGAGGTGATAGTAGGAGGCCAGGCTGGGAGCTGAAAACACACAAATACAAACATGAATAGAAACTGTAAAAAAAAAAAAAAAAAAAAAAATCTAAAGATAAAACTCAGAAGTAAAAAGTAGAATTGCACATTTCCAATACTATTGTAGTCAGAATTAAATTAGTAAGTGAGTTTGGGTAATTACAACCTCCTAAGGAAACGTGTGCTCTCTTACTTACTTATTCCAATAGCCTTCATCTCATTCAGAGTTGTTAAAGCATAGATTGTGGCAACTCGGCCGCAGCGTCTCAGCGCTCTGAAAACACTGTTGAATGTCTGCAGGTTGGGATGAACTTTATGTTCCTTCATCTGGATCAATAAGTCCTGCAATCAAACACAACAACACCCACACAAATAGTTTATACCATGTATAAAAGAACCAAGTATAAACGTATTTACCTTGATGCATATAATGGGATATCATGGTTGTAACTGAATGCCATTAATTCAGGAGCAGAAATGTTCACTCTTTTACGTTTAAGAATAATTGAGCAATAAGTGAATCCATATGGAAGACAACTGTGGCAAGGTTCTCACTTTGATCAGGCCCCATTGGGCAATGTGTTTTTCCGCCGTAATTGGAGCCACTGAGATCAGCGCGTTGAACATGTGGACGTCACCTGGAGTAAAAAAATAAATTTTCAGAAAAGGTCAGCACTCAAAAGCAACATCATGCATTTTATAGCTCACCGGTCAGTCTGTTGTTGAGCAATTCGGTGTACAAATTGAAGGCTTTTGCATGAGCTCCATGCTGTGGAGAGACAGACACAATTAATCTACTATAGAGATTCTACTGTAGGTCTGAGCCTTCAGACCAAAAACAAGAGGCTGCACCACCACTACTAACAGCAGTAATGCATCTGCACACACCTTCACCATTCCTCTGATCAGAGCAGAGTAACCCCGTGTGTCTTTCTCTGGCAGCATGTTAAAGATTCTCTCTGCATTGTTGTTTTCTTTCCAGGTGCACTCAACGGAGATTTTTTTTTGACCGCTTGTCTTTTTCGAGGTCTCTTCCACCTCCTGATGGAAACACAAGGATCAACAGTTAAACATACAGGATGTTAAAAACTACTGATAGGGTAAGAGAAAAGACTGAGTTCAGGGTTAGGATTTGTTCAGACCTCAATCTGATATAGCACCTTGCTGGATGTTAGTATTGTATTCTTAATATGATACAATACATAATGTGCGTGTTAAAGTTGATCCTACCAACCTTACCCCAGAGGTTTTGCTCAGAGATGACTTACATTGTCCTTTGACTGTGATTCCATCTCCTGATCCGGATCTTTGTCACAGTAAATGCAGATAAGGTCTAACAGCTCATGGGTTGTTTCAATAGAAGCTGGTGTACCTGGAAGATACACCGAAGACACACAGTTAGGTGAGGGATTAGAGGGAATATATGCTGTGATTGTGGGTGGGTGCATTCTCACCAGCTTGTAGTAGCCGGTCGTACATGTCAACAGCCTCTGAAACCCTCCTTAGGCCGATTTGTTCTTTCAATGCCTCCTCACTCACTTCCTCGAGAAGTGGCGCCACTGTCTCTGGCATCAGACACTACACACACGTGCACAGAAATATTTGGCATCGGCACCGTTGTTGTAACTATTAGTATTATAGAAGCTCCCTTACCGGTATATGTGGTTCAGCAAAGTCTTTAGTGAAGAACTTGGGATTGCTGTTGACAAAGTATTTGGCTGCAGACTTGCCAGACTCCTGGGAGAGAGAAAACAACCTCTGCAGAGAGAGAAAGAGAACACCAGTTAGAAAAGTTACAGAATGATGAACTGCTGTTTATTAAGACTGACACAGAGAGTGATCTTGACTTCAATTCCAAACAGTGACATGAAGAATTTTCATTCATTTTTAGTGCAAAAGGAAGCAAAGTAATGACGTGAAATGTTGAATGCTTTCACATACCAACTCATAAAAGCTCTTGGGAGCGAGGTAAGGGTCATCCTGCAACTGGTAATTGTATGCTGTGGCATCCTGTTGATGACAGAGACACTAAGTTAATAAAGTAATGAAGATCCTTATAGCCACAGTGATGTGTAAGAAGTGAGAGGGCTCTCACCCTGCTGACAGTCGCAGCCAGAGCCTGCAGCACAGCCTCTTTGCTCCTGTTTGAGACAAATCACCATTTGAGTATTGTTTTTAGGACAGTTTATGTAGAGATAAATACTTGCATGCCAACTCAAACTTGAGTATGCTGTTAAAAGTGGTTTCTTTTTAACACACTATGCCCTTACTGGCTGCAGCACATGAGCCCTAAAAGGTTCATGTACATGTATTTGGTACATACCATGTCTTCTTCCTGGGGATAACAATCGTCTCTGTAGATTCTACCATATCATAGAGGAAAAGAAACAACATTAACAGGGCATGTTTATAACAGCAGCTTATTTATATTATAAATACAACATTTTTAGATTAGATTAGATCGACCTTTATTCGTCCCACAATGGGGAAATTTACCAGCGGAAAAATCCTATCGTATCATATCAAGCTTTGACAGGAGAATGACAGGGCCTTCCATGTTTATCTTAAATTATTTTTCTAACATTTACATTACACGGATTTTGTTAAATGTTGTAATCATGACCATAATGTACTTCCAATTTACCTTCATGAGCCTCTGCAGCCTGTTGTCGCAGAACTGCAGTCCAACCAAAACGCCTACAAAAAAAGGAACATTAATGAGCTGCAAGGAAGATGTCCACAATTACGACAACTTTTTATACCTAGACACGATCCATTATACACGTAGAATAATTTATTAAAAGGTTGGGACCAAGTTTTGGGGAATCAAGGCATAAATACAAAGACAGCATGAAACTGCAAACGCACGCTCACAATTTGTACAGACTAACTGTATAAAACGTGTCAGGCAAACTAAATGAATCCAGTGCTGCCACATGTAGAGCAGGTGTTTATCAGGCAGCTGTGCCTCAGTCTCTTTATACACAGTCTATGGCTGCAGTGCTGCATTAGCTTCATGACCTCTTGTCAAACGATGCTAGCAGCCGCTGTTAGACTCGCACAGCATATTCACAAAGACTGAATTCATTACAGTCTGGTTCTAACCCCAACAGTGGATATTTACTACCTGTGACCAAAGAGCTGCTCAAAGTTATTGGCCAAAAACCGTCCGTTTCTCTGTATGTAATGCCCTACATGCCTCCCGGACGCCGCCATGTTGATGCAAACTGGAGGATTCTGGGAGGGAGAAACCATGTGGACGGGTAAAATACGGGGTAGATAAATTAACAACAAGTTCTGCTTTAAAGATACAGAACATTTTCTTCACTCTTTATCACAACTTAAGTTGAATATTGTTGTATATGATATTTAAAAAGTGAACTCAATAGACTTTTTGTAAAAAGCTGACCAGCCCATGTTTTTGTGTCTCGCATGTGATCCATGGGTTGGTTCGACCGTAGATTGTCCCACGTGCGACACAGGAGCAGCTTCACGTCGCGTGTAGTTTACGTATTAACGCCATGAGTCCACTGTAACTACAGAAGTTTTAGTATTTTTACAACATGCTGTTTGGGAAAGAAGTGCCATGGCGGCGTTTGGAGGGCATGTCGTTCGGCATGTACTCTGCCGAAGAGATAAGGTGAGTGTTAACGTGTTAGCTCGATGCTAATCACAAGTCCAAAACTGCTCACGTTAACATGCGTCAACGACGGGCTTTCTTAATATAATGTGTTTTGCTGCGTTAAGGTCCATAACATATTTCTGATCTATCATATTTATTTACAATACACCACTAAAGAGATAAGGTGCAGTTCCATTGAGATGACACTGGTTGCTTAAAGTCTTATTTTAGTCTTTCCTTATTAAAGTAACGTAACATGCCAGCATCCAATTATACTATAAAGTAATCATAAACTCTCCAAACTTGTGTATATATACACATGTATTAAAGGAAATTGATTAATTAGCAATATTTTGTGTTGGCATCTCATGATCTGGGATACAACTTTGTTCATTTTTTTAACCCTACTTGCCGAATTCCTATGAAGCAATTATGGATTCATGTCATCTTCTCACTTGCTGTTCAGGAAGCTGAGTGTGAAGGCGATCACTAACTTCAGGTTCCTCGATGGAGTTGGGAATGTGGCCCCGAACGGCCTGTATGACCTTGCCCTGGGACCAGCTGACAGCAAAGAGGTCAGTCTGTTGCTGATGAAATCCCATTTTATTGCTTGTGGTCGTTATAAAATACAGTCATGAAATATCTGTGACATACATCTATTCCTGACTTTTCCTGAAATTATTTAAATATTTTTCTTGTTTTTTTTTTCAGGTTTGTTCAACCTGCTGTCAAGACTTCAACATGTGTCCAGGTCACCTGGGACATGTGGAACTTCCTCTACCTGTTTACAACCCACTGTTCTTTGATGTAAGCATGTTCCCAAATATACCATACATGACAGTCAATAACATAACCAACCTGTGTACTCACTGATTAACTGATGTTGACTTTCAAATCACTTGATTAAACTTTACCTTTTCCCTTCACCAGAAACTCTACTTGTTGATTCGTGGGTCCTGTCTGGCGTGTCACATGTTGACGTGTCCCAGAGCGGCCATGCACCTGCTGCTGAGCCAGGTGAAGCTAGTGGAGCACGGAGCCATGGTGGAGGTCTACCAGATAGAGCAAGTCCTTAACCTGGTGAGTTTAACCTCACTGTGGAAACTCATCATTTCAGCACACTATATAAAACTTTCTCTCGATGGAGTCCTGATAGAGTGATGCTGGTCTTTGGTGTTTTCTAATTGTTTAGATTATTAGGATTGATTAAAAATGTGTGCATCTTGTGTCAGTACCTGGAAGAGAATCCCAAAGCGTCTGGAGATGAGATCGAGCAGGTACTGAATGCGTTTACAGACAAAACGCTCGGAGTAAACCCCCCTGAGATCACCAAACCAGTGAGTACACAATTGAACACAAAGCTATGCACAGACATTGACAAACAGACTATTAAACAGGATTCATCCAAATTGAGGCAAACCATATATAATGTCGCTTTACTCTCTGTTTATCAGATTAAACATCTTGTTGAAAAGAAGAGCAGTCTGATAAATGACTTCTGGAAGATCCACATGAAAACAAGAAAATGTCCGTTGTGCAAGTAAGTTTATATTCATGTATTAAAATGACAAACAGTTATCTTCAATATATTCTGAAATTACTGTCCAGTTCCTAACTTTGTGTGTGTGTGTAGGAGTGGTAGGTTTCCAGTGCGTCGTGAGCACAACAGCAAGCTGATTGTAACAATGCCTTCAGGATTGCAGACCCCAGACAATCCTGATGGTGAGAAATGGATTGCACATATTCTTTCAATGTTTTGTGTTGGTGTTGTTAAAGCCGTTACTCTGTCCATGTTACTTCTTCACTTCACATGCTTTAGAAAGATCGAATTCTGGTTCATGTCTCCTTGTAGACGATCAACTTGCTGGGAAGAAAGTGTACATGACCGCCAGTACTGCCAGAGATCACATCAACACTCTGTGGGAGAGAGAAGGTATGTCTTGGAACCACCCACTACCCTGTGTATAAACCTGATTTAATGCAGGACTGCCAATATCATAATGATTAAACGTTTCATTGAATGTTGAAAATGTTTTTGCCTCTGTGTTTCCAGGTTCCTTTCTGAGGTGCCTGTTCTCTGGGCTGGACTACACAGTGTCAACAGAGGGAGAGAGCGGTTTCTATCCTGACCTCTTCTTCCTGGATCTGCTGGTGGTTCCACCTTGCAGGTACAGAACTGAATGCTGAATGAATGACAGCATAGTGATTGTTAGGCAGGATTCCCCTGTACTTCATAATGTTATCTAAGCAGATTTAATGTTAGTTGACTTAACTGCTGGTTTAGATCGTGTGTTCAAATTTGAATTGTCTTCTCACATACCATCTTCTGCCTTTCAGGTATCGTCCAGTGAATCGACTCGGTGACCAGATGTTCACTAATGGTCAGACAGTCAACATGCAGGCTGTCATGAAAGACTGTGGAATCATAAGGAAACTTCTGGCTCTCATAGCTGGCGAAAAAAGTACTCTGGAAGAGGAGGTAAGGTTGCATCGATTTGCATAATGGTGTGCGGTTAAAGCCTGTTATTTCTGTGCTGCAGTCAGCCACACCTGACCGGTCCTCTCATGTTTTCAGGCTCCTGAACAGATAGACCAGATAGACCAGATAGATCAGTCATTCCTGGTGGGGATCCCTGGACAGACGCTGACGGACAAACTGTACAACATCTGGATTCGACTACAGACCCACGTCAACATTGTGTTTGACAGTGACATGGACAAAATGATGACAGAGAAATACCCTGGAATCAGACAGGTATCTGATTATTCACTGAAATAGTTTAGCAAGTTTTTACAAGGGTTCAAAATACTTTGTACCATTCACAACAAAACTTTGTTTCAGTACTGTAAATCCTGTATTTTCTTTATCTCAGATGTGTTCTGTAAATCAATACACTGATAACTGGAGGGTTATTTCCCATCCATCTACAAAAATGAATACTGGTTCAGTGGTTTTTGTGTAAATCTGCAGTTAAAAATCAGAGGAATCTATATCTGGATTTTCATGAGGAACATTATATAGACACTTGTTGATGAAAACATAACCTCCTTTGCAGGGGAATAACTTCCAGTTGCCTGATTCTTTCCTCTTCTCTGCTAGATCTTGGAGAAGAAAGAGGGATTGTTCAGGAAACACATGATGGGAAAACGAGTGGACTACGCTGCCCGATCTGTCATCTGTCCAGACATGTACATAGGAACCAACGAGATTGGAATACCCATGGTACATCTCGCTCTGATGTGTCTTACTCTCTTCTTCAGGGAGGGAACATCAGAAATGCTTTAGGTTGGATCCAGAATCAAACTAACTCATCCATTGTTTTGTGGTGCAGGTGTTTGCCACCAAGCTGACCTATCCTCAGCCGGTCACTCCATGGAACGTGAAGGAACTTCGTCAGGCCGTCCTCAATGGGCCTAACGTTCACCCCGGCGCTTCCATGGTGATAAACGAGGACGGCAGGAAAACCATCCTATCACCCTCCAATCTGGCACAGAGGGAAGCAGTAGCTAAGCAACTGCTGACACCCTGTCCTGGTCCACACAAGATGCCAGTGAAGATAGTGAGTTTAATACTCTGGTGGTGCACTTACAAATATAAACTCTAAGTATAAACAAGTTAGCACCATACTTGCACTGCTGTAATTGTACTCTTCTCTTCTTGTTCCTGTTTCCAGGTAAATCGTCATATTAAGAACGGAGATGTTTTGCTGCTCAACAGACAGCCCACTCTGCACAGACCCTCCATACAAGCCCACAGTGCCCGTATCCTCCCGGGAGAAAAGGTAAAATCTTATCTGTTGTGATGAACCTGATTGCTGGATGTTTGAGTGTTGATGTGTTGAGTTTTCTGTCCGCTTGATGTGGCAGGTTTTAAGGCTCCATTATGCTAACTGCAAGGCATACAACGCCGACTTTGATGGAGACGAGATGAACGCTCATTTCCCACAGAGTGAGCTTGGTAGAGCAGAGGCCTACACATTAGTCAGCACTGACCAGCAGTACCTAGTCCCGAAGGTGGGTCCACACACATTTAACCCAGACTCACGCGATGATGGAACTTTACTGTAACTTAAATGTTCTTCCACACAGTCTCATGAGGAAGCTCAGTGTCTCTCTCCCCATCTCTCTCTCTCTCTCTCTCTCTGTAGGATGGTAAACCTCTAGCAGGTCTGATCCAGGACCACATGGTATCAGGAACAAGGATGACGATAAGGGGCTGTTTCTTTACCAGAGACCAATACACCGAGTTGGTGTACAGAGGACTGACTGATAAACCAGGCAGAGTGAAACTGCTGCCTCCAGCCATCATCAAACCTCAGCGGCTGTGGACAGGAAAGCAGGTAACTTCGTGCTTCCTAGTTTATGACGGAGAATGCCAAAAGAAACCATAACAGCAACATGGCAGTTTATATCAAATGCTGAAGACAAAACATGCACTTACTGCATCCACTCAGTTATATTGTGTGGTGCATTTGTAGGTGGTGTCCACCCTCCTGCTCAACGTCATCCCGGAGAAAGCAGTGCCTCTCAACCTCATCGGCAAATCCAAAATCCCCAGCAAGGCGTGGATCCAAGTCCCGCCACGTGCTGCTCCAGGATACAGCCCTGACAGCATGTGTGACTCCCAGGTACAAAAGTATTTTACTTTGCAATCCAAACCAAAGTAGAAAAAACCCTGATGTGTGATTATGGTGTGGATCTGTTTGTGTTTTTTTGTGTTTTGCTTTATTCCTCCTGTCTCTGTGTCCCAGGTGGTGATCCGTCAGGGAGAGCTGCTGGTGGGGGTTCTGGACAAAGCTCACTATGGCTCCTCAGCCTATGGCCTGGTGCACTGCTGCTATGAGCTTTACGGAGGAGAGACCAGCGGGAAACTGCTCAGCTGTCTAGCTCGACTTTTTACCGCCTACTTGCAGCTTTACAGAGGCTTCACTTTGGGTAAGAAACAGAGAACATGAGGCAAGCTATTTGTTGCTTTCCTGAAATTGAATGGCACGAGCAGCTTCCATATGTTGGTCTGCATAACATATTGGAAAATAAGCATGAATTGTATGTTTTCTCATTGTTCTTTGTGTTTTTGTCTAGGTGTGGAGGATATTCTGGTAAAAAGCGGTGCTAATAAACGGAGGAAAAAAATCATCAAGGAATCACTTGGCATTGGCACCAAAGTAAGGTTTAGCACCAACTCAGTTCAATTGGTTGGTGTTTTCATTGCTTGTGTGTGTGTGTGTGTGTGTGTGTGTGTGGGCTAGTCCGCAGTAGTACAATATTTATTGTATGAAGCCATTGTTGCCAGTCTCTGCAAAGTCAAAAAAAGACAGGATATTACACACTAGTCAGTGGCCAATATGAGACTTCACTTGCTCCAGACACACAGATAATATTGTATTGGTAGATGGTAGATAATGTTATTCTGTTATGGTTTAATATGCCCTTCCTTTTTGAGAGGATGACGAGTTCAAACTGGTTCAATTTGAAATAGCTTTAGCTGTTATGAACCCCAACATGAGCATAACAGATTTCCTTTAAAGGAAAGGCATGTGAGTGTTAGTGAAAACATGGATTTCTTGGTGCTTTGATTTTCAGGCCCTGCAGACAGCCTTCAACCTGCCCTCCGACGTGGATCAAGCTGAGGCTCAGAGCCGCTGGCAAGATGCTCACCTCAACCCAGACCAAAGGGACTTCATCATAGCCGACCACAAGTTCAAAGAAGTGGCCAACCAAGTCAACAATGACATCAACAAGGTGTAGTGCCTAATACTTCTACTAATACTAATACTTACTCCTTTTGACAAACACAATATCAGCTTGATGAAATGAATGGAAACACAGACTGTTCTCATAACAGGAACTTTCTGAAGAAACAAAGAACGATCCCAACTTTACACATTCTTTATTTTAAGCTGTGGTCTGACCAGTGGTTCCAGGAACTAAGTTTCCTGCATTTGAACAACTGTGTAGTGGTAATAGACTATACTTACACCGCTGTGTGTTTAAAAGATGTAGCCTTGCAGCCTTGTCAAATTCAGTGCTTCCTCCTCAGTGGATGCCACTGGCCTAAATGGCTGCCACAGTGAACATGTAGTTCATGGGCCCCACGGTGCCTCAACATGACCACTGGGGATAAATATGTACTACAGACACAGTCACTTGTTGCTTATTCGAAACTTTGGGTTTGTGTAAATGAGTATTGTCTGTACAGACTGTCTAACGTTATTGGTTATTTAACTATTCAGCAAATTAGATGACAAAAGTAAAACTTGCCACAATATGTGTCATGTAAAAATATATTTGTCCTTGTTGAACCACATTCTATTTCTGTGATGACCTTTCAAATGAGCACAGCTGTACTAAAGTCACTCAGCCCTGTCCAAATAATGAATAAAATCCTCAAACACACATTTCAAAGAATGTTAGTACCTGCCTGACAATCCTCTCCTGTGTGTAGGTGTGCATGCCGATTGGACTCCACACCTCATTCCCAGACAACAACCTTCAGCTGATGGTCCAATCAGGAGCCAAAGGATCTACTGTGAACACCATGCAGGTAGCCCCTCGCTGCACACCTACTCCCACCACCACCACTGCATGAAAGTTGTTTTTGTCACATGTTGCTCATTTTAGAACCTTAATCCAAAGTCTTTGTGTGTTTCAGATTTCCTGCCTACTGGGTCAAATTGAGTTGGAAGGTCGTAGGCCTCCTCTGATGCCCTCTGGGAAATTCTTGCCCTGTTTTCAACCATATGACCCTGCACCAGGCGCTGGGGGCTTCATCTCTGGAAGGTTCCTCACTGGCATCAAACCACAGGTACACGAGTGGGTTTTGCGAATTGCACACACAGTTGCACCCAGCAGTTCTTATACCTTATACCTTGTAAGTGCTCTCAGGTGTTTTTGAAGACTCTTGTGTCTGATGTCACTGTCTTGTGTGTGACCTGGTTGTGAGCAGGAGTTTTTCTTCCACTGTATGGCTGGCAGAGAAGGACTGGTCGACACAGCTGTGAAAACCTCTCGATCAGGATACCTGCAGAGGTAACAAAAAAGAGCGCACACCCACAACCTCTGTTGTTTAGAAGAAGAAAAAGCATAAAACATGGGTGAAATTAAACTTATTAAAAGGCAAACACTATAGGCTCCTGATGTTATTTAACACACAAAGTCACAATTAAACAATTAGTTTCATACAACACATATGTAATAACAAATGTTTCCTCTTGTCCTCTCTGCAGATGTGTCATAAAACATCTAGAGGGTCTGGTAGTGCAATACGATCTAACGGTGAGGGACAGCGATGGGTCCGTGGTCCAGTTCCTGTATGGTGAAGATGGGCTGGACATCCCCAAGACTCAGTTCCTGCAGCCACGACAGTTTCCATTCATTGAGGACAACTATGAGGTAAACTGGTGGTACAGTGTATTAAGTGATTTTTCCACACAGCATAAACTGGGATTTGAAGGAAACGCTGGCCCAGTTTCAACCAAAACCACAAAGGAAAAGAAATAAGCCATGTACTTTAAGATTATCCCCAATAGTTATGACAGGCAATACAGAGCTTATGCTAAATCAAACCCTGACCCAGAGTTAAGCTAATGATTGTTATGGCCCCACAAGGATGTGTCCAGAGCTGACAGTAAATCCATTTGATTCAAAATATTGCAGCCTTGTCAAATTCAGTGCTTCCTCCTCAGTGGATGTCACTGGCCAAAATGGCTGCTACAGTGAAAGTGTAGTTCATGGGCCCTGCGGTGCCTCAATTTGACCACTGGGGATAAAAATGTACTACACACATTGTTGTTTGTATTACAATGAAGATACCCTGGCAAATACACTCATTGTAGAAAATGTAATAACCTCTTCATTCGTAGCTTTGTGAAACAGTGTTAGAAATGTACTTATGTAAATCTCTTTAATTGATAAAAGTAAAAAAGTATAAAATAACCTTCAACCTATGACACCAATTTATTTTTAAGTTCTGCTAAAATGTTTTGACACTTGACCAACACTGTTTTATGCTAAAACTACTCACCTCAGATTAATTCAGATGAGTCTTTTCTTGAAGCAGCCTTTTCCAGTCTTTGAGAAACACAGAGCTGTAGGAGGGAGCATTATACTGAGCATTATTATAGCTGTATATATATTTCCCTGTCATGCTAGGTCATCCAGAGATCCCAGGGCCTGGACACAGTTTTGGCACGTTTGGACCCTCAGGCTGCCAGTAAACACTTTGCAGCCATCCAGCGCTGGAAGACAAAGAGAGAAGTGGCATGTCCACGGAGAGGTTCTTATCAACTAATCTCTTTTTTATTAAAATCGCAGATGAGTAGAATTGCTGTTACATTGTCCCTGTGGATGGTGGCATTCAGTCTTTGTGCGTGTGTGTTTGTTTTCATCTGTCAGGAGCGTTCTTGTTGTTTGCCCAGAAGAAGATGGCAAAACTAAAACAGACTGAGCAAACGGGTCCGGATGTCAACGGCAGAAATGCGATTGTGCAACAGGTATGAATACAGAGCAAAGAAAGAAGAAGAAGAAAAAAATACTAAAGAGATCTGTTAGATTTGGTAACACCATCTGAGCCTGGTCTCATGAAACTCTATTGATAACTGTGCTTACTTCGCAGCTTGCGCAGCAGTGGTATTCCCTGGATGAAGTTAGCAGATCAAAATACAGCAGGAAGTCCTCCCGTTGCCCAGAGCCCTCGCTGGGCTTGTTACGGCCAGACGCCTGCTTCGGATCAGTGTCTGAAAACTTCAACGACATCACAGAGAAATATCTCCAGAGCAGGGGCACGACGCGTCAAAGCCCTGTCGACACACACAGGTACTAAACATCACGGTTCGTATAAAACAGGTCAATATAGACTTCTTCATGCTCTTCTAAATTTCTGGATGAAGCAGAGGAGTGCCAGTTGACCTTGTAGGTTCTTCCTTGAGGGCCTAAATCATCTGGATATCCAAGTTCCAGTTTTCAGTTTTTGTACAGTGATGAGCATCATCCTTACCTCTCTTTCTCTCTCTCTTCGTGTGTGCGTGAACAGCCTGCGCCAGCTGTTGCACTACAAATGGCAGCGGTCACTGTGTGATCCAGGTGAAGCGGTGGGTCTTCTGGCTGCTCAGTCCATCGGGGAACCCTCCACCCAGATGACCCTCAATACTTTCCACTTTGCTGGCAGAGGAGAGATGAACGTCACTTTGGGAATTCCTCGGTAATGTCTCCCCTTACTTCTCCTCACTTTTGATTCATCTTTGTGTGTTAATGTAAATACCTCATCCCATGATTTGTACACAATATGATTATTGTTTTAATTGTTGATTTTGAAAACTATACCATCTTTTGTTGTTACAGGCCCTTCTTTGCTTGTGATCTATACCACTTTAACCACGTGTGTCTGCCACACTCTCTCCTACCATATTATCCTCCCTCTCTCTCTCCCTCTCTCTGTGTGTTCGTGTCACAGACTAAGAGAGATCCTCATGGTGGCCAGCTCCAACATTAAAACTCCCATGATGAGTGTTCCAGTACTGAACAACAAGAAAGCCTTGAAGAGGGCCAAGATGCTCCGTAAGAAACTCACCAGGGTTTGTCTGGCTGAGGTGCGTCCTTTTGTTTGGCTCATTTTCCCTTGTCTTGTTATGTTGTGCGGCCTGTTCAGTATGTCTTTCCTGTTTATTTCAACACTCATCAGCGTCTCCTTCCCTTCTCTCACTGTGTTTGATGTCCTTACCTGTGTTGGTGTAGGGGAACTAAAACTCATCTGTGTGTTTATGTTTGAGTAGGTTCTGCAGAAAGTGGATGTGGTGGAGTCGCTGCGGGTCGAAGGCCGCCAAAAGCTGCGGACATTTAAAATCTCCTTCCACTTCCTGCCTCCTGAGCGCTACTCTGACGATAAGCTGCTCTCGCCCCAACAGATTCTTCACTACATGGAGACGAGGTGCGTGCATCTGAGAAATCCGTGAGAAATATTCCTGATGACCAACTCTCATCTTTTCACCTTTACACTCTCCAGGTTTTTCCGTCTCCTCCTTGAAGCCATTAAGAAGCGCAGTGCCAAGTTGGCTTCCATTGCCGTGGAGACGAGGAAAGCCACTCCTAGAGACAAAGACATCGACGGTGATGGGACGCTGGGCTCAGCAGGGGTATGTTGTTTGTTTGTTTTTTTTGCTTTGTCCATCTTTCACTGTTGAATGTATTGACCTAGTTTTTTTGAAGATGAACCAAATCTTAATTAACTTCATGTCATGTTGACATCATTCAGTTAGGCGACGGGGAGGGAGAAGACGAGACTGAGATTGTCGATGACCTGGGGAACGAAGGAGATGCTGATGCTTCGGATGCCAAGAGAAAAGGCAAACAGGAAGAAGAGGTTTGAAGAGCTATAAGATATTTCATATGACTTGTGTGTTGTGATGTGAAGATTCAGTGTGAATGATTTAGTGATATCTAGTGGTGAAGTTGCAAAAGAATCTGTGGCAATTGTCTCTAGAGTCCTTTCACACGATTAGTCATGGTTTCCTGGGCTACAACTGTGAGGGATATGACACAACGAGCCCCTGTGTACTTCCTATTGTCACATAACATTTAATACCCATGTTTGTTTTCCTTTGCAGGTGGACTATGAGAGTGAGGAGGAGGACGGAGGTGATGAAGATAAAGATGATCAGGTCGAGGAAGAGGATGTGGTAGAGAGTGAGGAGAAGAAAACTCAGGTGGAGTCCCAGCCTGAGTTTGAAGGAGTGAGACTGGAGAAGAAGGCGAATAAGAAGCAAGCAAAGAAAGGGGGTGTAGAAGAGAAAGAGGAAGAAGCCACAGGTCAGATGAGGGTCAACTCCGTACTGCAGTCCAACCCAGCAATAGAGAGATATTGCTACGACAACAAGCATGAGCTCTGGTGTGAGGTGCGTTTTGTCATAGAACCCTACTGTCATTCGAAATCAATTTAAAGTACTTGTACAACTTGAAAAACATCAATTCTAGCATTGACATTGAGTTCTACCACACACGGTCTTCAGATTGTTAACATATATGAGTTATTGCTGTAATATTTCTACAGACTTTGCCACATTTCCCTTATTTGTCTCAGTTTTCCTCCAACCAGACACTTTTTGGTTCGAAAACAAGATGTTGAACCCCCTCTCATCCATTCTGAATGCACTCATCATTCAAACCACCAGATACAGGAAATATAAAGAGAAACTGAGAGCACATGTTTTAGGCCTGATAAAGTCGAACACAGGAAATCTGTCTAAAAAAATCAAGTATCTGTGCAAGCGTTTCTGTACAAAAGCACCAAATCCAAGCACAAGCAGTGACTATTTGAGTGTGAGTGAAAGCTTTACAAAATCAGAATTTGACTTTAATGAGCCCTAATTCATTTCAGCAGGTTCTGAGTCTCTTCTTTTTTTGTTACTAATTTTACTCAATGTCATGATGCTTTAGTCAATCAATCCTTCACACCCCCCTCTCTGTTTTTAGTTGGATGTGGTGTTACCGGTCAGCAAAGTGCACTTTGACCTGACCTCAGTCCTGTCTACGCTGGCCCAAAATGCTGTTATCATGGAAACCAGGGGCCTGACCCGCTGCCTACTGAACGAAGCCAAAACAAAGACTGGAGAGAAAGAGACGATCCTCAACACAGAGGGAATCAACATGCATGAAATGTTCAAGTACAGTGATGTACGTGCACAGTGTTAGTAAAATCTAGAGACCGTTTCAAAGATTTTTAAAGCAGAGATTTCTATAACTATGTGAAGGTTGGCTGCTTAATTTTAGTGCCACAAAATGTAATGACTTCAGAAATTAATTGTTAATGATTATTTAGTATAATTCTACATTGTGATCATTGTTCAAGGACAAACCCAACATTGAGACTGTTTCTATTCTTTCCAGATCTTAAACATCAACAGGCTGTACTCTAATGAGGTTCATGCCATGGCTAACACGTATGGGATCGAAGTTGGTTTGAAAGTCATAGAGAAGGAGATCAAAGATGTCTTTGCTGTTTATGGTATATATATATATATATATATACACACACACACACACACACACACACACAATTCCAATGCAGACAACACATTCATACAGAGCTGCTCTTCATTTGATGTGTATTTGTATTTCAGGTATCGAGGTCGACCCCAGACATCTGTCCCTTGTTGCAGACTACATGTGTTTTGAAGGCGTATATAAGCCCTTAAACCGACACGCCATACGATCCAACTCATCCCCTTTGCAGCAGATGACCTTCGAGACCAGTTACAAGTTCCTCAAGCAGGCGACTATGTTAGGTCTGTTCACATCAGTAAAGCAGCACTGCGCTAAAACACCACACTGAATGAACATTTGCATATAAAATAGGGAGGTGGGATTCCTTGTGATTAGATCTCGCAGGGAAATATATTAATATTAGGTCTGGGCCTTAGCTTCATGTCACATGTCCTCGCCTACAGCCCTCGAGCTGCTGCCAGTATCTGTAACTGCCAAGATGGAACTGGTAGATTAATAAATTGGTGACATACAGAAAGCACTCAGCAGTCATACTGGGTTGAAGTAAATGACTCAGCTGATGGCAGAATGTACCGCAGCATGTTCTGTTTTTGTGAATGGGATACTAAAAGAAACGTCCACATAAATATTGTGATTTATTTAAAAGTAATAATAATAGAACTTAAGCTCTTAACACGAATCAGTTTGTTCTGAAGGTTAAAGCTTGTTTAGGTGTTCTTTGGTGAAAACCTGCAGATACCCACCTCGGCAGGATGGTCTCATTTTGTGCTTTTTTTTTTTTAAATGGCTGTCCTTTCTTTTTCAGGGTCCCATGACCAGCTAGTCTCCCCCTCAGCCTGCCTGGTGGTGGGGAAGGTCGTCCGTGGAGGAACAGGACTTTTTGAACTGAAACAACCTCTGCAGTCGGAGACGAAAGAGAAAAATCATGTGACCTGAGTGGAATGTCTGAGTCACGCTGTCTGACAAATGTTTATTTGTATCGCAAATCCTTATTGTTCTTAATAATTTTGCCTTTGTGAGCGGAAGAAATGTCCTGAATTTATTTGAAAATGAATTGAATGCAATGGGATTACTGTACAATGATGTGTCTTGTATTTAATAATTTTTTTCTGTCTATAAACTGTGTCATACCCCTCCAAACAGCTTGACAACGTCTTGAGTGAATATATAACGGTTCCGTCACACGGGTGTTGTTGTGAAGTATAACTGGGAGAATTCAGGAAGTGATGACGCGCTTGCCGGCCGCTGATTGGCTGTTGCCCTGCGCGAGGGGAAGACGTGAAAGTGTAGCTGGGGCTGGAGAGACACAGCATCAGCTCGTGATATGGCGCGACGCGTGAAGTGTCCATGGCAGCGTGAGTACAGAAAAAAAAACAACGTTCTGTGTGGGTTGGAGACGCCGAGTGGACAGAAACGGAGCGTCTCCCTGATGTTGGCCGGTGTAGCTCCAGCTAACAGCCGCTGCGTCAGCAGCCTCCGTGTAACGGTCCGATCTCCTCGCGCTGCTCCTCTCTTCGATCATTGTGTGTGAAACGCTGTCGTGACGTCGCGCGGAGCCTTTACAGGCGATTCAGCTCCACGGGTTGTGGTTTGTTTGTTGCTTGCCTACTTTCACACCTTGAGGCCGAAGTGAAGCAGCGCCTTGCTAACACACTGGAGCAGAAACATGGCAGGAAGTCTAACATGTTAACCGGCGTGTTCACACGGAGAGCAGAATCGATCGACCCTGAGCTGCATGCACTTTAGCAGCTGCGAATCCTCCCCCGACGTTAATCTGACCGATAGGCGAGGTTATTGTGGTTAAATTTACATCAGCGTTAATGCACGGAGTCTATGAGCCCGTGTGGAGCAGTGATAACTGTCTCCTCATCTGTGACCGGACCCATCATGTGTCCGTCTTCTTCAACGTATAGTACATTGTTCACGTTGCAAGTTGAAGAACAGAAGGCAGTGAGGTCTGCAAACTCTACTTTGTTAGGCATTACATTACACTGACCTCATTGGTTTTAGTATTGTGTCATGCACATTCTTTGTCAAGCACAAATCTGGCTCTTAAGCCACCTTTATTTACTCAATTAAATCGTATTCGAAGAATTGATAATAAACTAAAAATGGAATTTCATTGATATCAAATATACAGACAACCCAGGTGTGTGTTTTAGGTAGCCAATTTAAAAACTTAATGCTTGATCCCTCAGCCAATATTTGTAAACCAGAACTTTTTTGGGATTGAAGGATCCCTCTACATATTAACAATTATGCTGCTGTGATTTATCTTTCAATATAATCATTAAACCACGATAACAAAGTTAACCATAAAAGTACAGCTGCTGTTTTCATATTCTCTCCTCCAGTGTTCACTAATGTGGCTAATGATTATAGCTCCACTGAACTGTATCTGACGGTCCCTGAACCAGGACAAGACCCTTGAGAGACAGAGAACCCCCGACTTCAGCAGAGATACAAAAAGACTTCCCGGAATCCAGTGCAAATGCAAACAACATGAGGCTTCCTTTCCGCTGGGCAGCACACAGGTGAAGTTCACAGAACACAAAGTACCACACTGTTGAAACTTGACACTGCTCCCTTGCTCTGCATTATCTTAGATCAAGCCTGGCACCATTTATCCTTTGTGTCTGGTTGTCTGTGCCTTTCAGTCACTTTTTGAAATCAGCATTAAAATGATGTTCAACCCAACAACAACCATATAAAACTGGCATAATGGCAGATCTTTTTAAAGTAAAAGCTGATGGTTAAAATATGTATCCTGTAGATGGAACAGGCTCATATTAATTTAAGCAAACATGAGGTGATAATATCTTATAACTTGAATGCCATTAGATGTCAAACAAAGCAAACATTTGCATGTGTGAGTCTGTTTTACAGGTTACTGCTTTTACATACTCCCCGAAATGTCCCATTTCCCATGCTGTTAATTTATTGTTCAGACTGCAGTGCCTTCGCATTCTTTGATGTCAACTTCTTAACTTCAGCCACAACTTATTAAAAAGGATAATTATATGAATAGCTTTTTTGGTGACATCAGTAACTTGGGAAAAAAGCCACTGTTTGTTGTGTCCGTTTTTTTCTCACATATTCTCACAACACTACGATTCACATCCTGGGAATAGAGGCTTTGGTTACAGTAATGGTGGGAGGATCAGGTAGTCTTGCAATTGCTTTTACAATCAGCCCATTGTTCTGCGCAGTCAGGGATTCAGGCTGCCTTTTAAAATGGCTGGTTGCTGCTGCACCTGGTCTGCTACGTGTCAAGGCAGACGGGCCTGAAGTATAGTCAACAGAAAAAAATGTGGCAGCATGGTCCATTTAGGGAGTACAGTTTTGTCTTGGATTAGCGGATTTATTTGTGTTGTAAATGAGTGACTGATTAGCATAGAACCTGATAGGCAGGTTGCTAGTCCCTAGGCTATAGTATCTCTGTTTTCTCTTAGTCATGTTTGTGAAACATCTCATGTTTCTGTACTTGCTGTGGTGTTACGTGCCCAAAGGCTATTTCTTGTCCTTGACAAGATGGCATGCATTACTCATGTGGCTTAAAATCACTCAGACCTCATTCAGTGGTGGACTGAGACTTTAAACTGTGTGAATGCAAACGTGTCCTTGGCCATGAAGGAACGCTAATTGTCTTCTGAACCACCATCTTGAATTATATGCATTTTTACTCGTAGCTAATGGTAAGTCACCCACTAATGGACAAAAAAATCTGTTAACTCAGACTGGCTGCAAACACAAGGTGGCCTCCTTAAAATCAAATATATACGTAATGTAGAGGATTATTTGTATACAGGGCAGGGAAGTGTGATCCAATCACATGGCAACAACAGGAGGCCCCGCCCAGCTCTATATAGAAACACAGGAATGAAAGTAGAAAATCTGGTTCTAATAAGGTTGATCATCCTGAATTCCTCTTTCTTACTTAAAAAAAAAATCCAGTAAAATGCTGAAGGCTGTTCAGTTCAGAAATGTCAACATCGCTGCCACACATTTAGCCTTTAAACTTGACACTCCATTCAAGGCAAATAATGCTCTTTATCGCTACTTTATCCACCATCACCGACAGGCATGTTTTCTTGTTAAGCAGTATAGAGCAGGTGCAAGTTTGGGTTGTTGATGTCTTGCTATAAGACTCCTTGTATTACACATTATGCTAATAATGTACCCATCTCATTGTACTCACAGTGCTTCTTGCTGTCAGGCTAGAAGCACTGTGATACAAAACTACTGAAAAAAGAGCTATGAGGACTTTTGTCTGGGACTGGACTAGGCATTGTTCAGCTCTTGGTCAGATTCGCAATTCAGGAATGTCCTGCATCTCTTCCATTTTGACAGTTGTAAACATGCATCTCTTAAAGGAACAGTGGTTTGTGATTACTCTCATGTGATCGATTTGCATGTGCACTCTGAGTTTATAAAACCGCCACAGTAGTCTGGGTTTGTTCCTGGACATTATTTAACTCACTCAGATAGTACTGCATACATCTACTGTGATCATGTCGACCACAGTCAAGTTATTGCTTACTTTAATCAGTCAGCTATTTGTAATAGCTAAAACGATTTTTCTTCCTCTGTCCTGTGTGTAGATGTGCGTTTGTCGTGAGTGTGATTTTAGGCTTGCTGGGCTTGGTGATTGTATCTCTCCCACTGCATAGAACACCAACAACCAAACCTCTGACCTGGCACGTGAGCATTCTACATAAAAGGGTAAGAATTACGTTGAAGCTTTTACATTTGCTACAAACCTTTGACGCCTGTCAGGATAAAGGTGACAGTAAAATAAAATACTAATCGAAACCACCATTTTCTAACGGAATTCTGGATAAATCATACGACCTATTAGTTACTTAATCAAACACTTTAAGACATTGGATTTTAAGTCCAATGTCCTACATCATTATAAGTAGGAAGCAGATTGTCTCCTCTGCAGTCATTTGACCCAGGAGTGAACGACTATTGTATTGATTCCATTGACAGATCAAAGTCAGATATTCTTGGGTTTATTTACCTCTAAGAAAAAGTGTGTAGTTATAGGAAATACTACACGTGATGATTTTGAAAAGTTAACAGGGACTTCTCCTCTGGGACTGATGATGAGGTGGATCTGTGATTAATAAGTGTTAGAAATATGATTCATTTCATGCTGGATTTTTTAGACGTTGTACATTTCTGGAGTTTGTCCCATGCCATCATCTTAAATTCTGTGTTATTTACAGCTGGTGCATGAGCACGTGAACAAAGTTCTGAAGGCCCAGTGTCATCCTGGCAACACTCGGAAGAAGTTGTTTACTCGACTCCCTGCTTTAGGCCATGTAACTCAGCCCTTCTTGGGGAAGGACATGTCTCTCCCTGATGATCTTTTTCTTTATCCACCTCCATTTGGGCTAAAGGGTGTTGGCAATGGAGTAGAGGAGCTTCTGAAGCAGGTAAATACAACTTCTTTGTCGCTGTGTTCTCTTCTATCTACTTTTTGTTTGCAGGGTAGCCATAATAGTTATGTTGTGAAAACAGCCTATGTTTTTCTTATTAGTTAAGTTATGGTGATGCATAATGATCTGAAATACTTAATGCACTGTGAGACAGATAAAATATTGGAGCATCTAACTTTAATTTAAGCCGCTTAGGGGGCTCAAATCTAATGTTTCTCTCTGTGTTTTTCTCTGACCAGCTGGAAAACTCTCACTCTGCTCAGCCATCAGATAAATGTCGGCACTGTGTGGTTGTGGGGAATGGAGGCGTGCTCCGAGGCATGGAGCTCGGCTCCCTGATTGACAGATTTGATACCATCATCAGGTTAGGAAAATACAGTAAATACAATGTTATGAATTCAGTATAATAGTTATTGTTTGACCTGATGACAGTCACAAAGATGTGGCAATATTATAACATGCTGAGTTAACAAAACCTGCTTGACTAAAAAAAAAATGCTTGGGGTTTCCTTTTGATTCACGTGCTTTGAGCTCTTCATCTGTCACTGATTCTTCCTGCCTTGTAGAATCAATGGAGCCATGAGTTAATAAAGTGCATTCAGAAGCAGCCTATCAATAACTCGGTGAGTCACTTTCCTTCAGGTTAAACAGCGGTCCTCTGGGAGAGTTCAGGGTCGACGTCGGAAATCGAACCAGCATCAGAATGAGTTACCCAGAAAGCACGCCGCTCCGCTGGATGGATACTGATCCTCACACTCTGTTTGTTGCTGTGGTGTATAAAAGTGTGGACCTCCGCTGGTTGTCTGCTATGATCAACAAGCATGCTGTGGTGAGTGGACTATGTCTCTGTCTTGTCTCTTTAATATCTGAGCCTGTTGTGCATGAAGTGAATGGAAGACTGTTTGCAGCAATATAAGGTGAAGGTTTTAACTTGTCAAAACATCCACAAGAAGGAAAACAAATAAGATGATCTAAAATGAATTCTGAATTTCATGTAATTTTTTTCTGCAATATTTAGTCTTATGTTTCTTATCTTTCTGTTTTTCTCAAATGGTTAAACACTTAACTTTGAACCTTCTTGTATATAAATAAAGCTTTAGATTTGAATAATTTCCAAGCATTACATACAGACTAAAGTGTTGCCAAATAAAGACACAACTGGTGTCATAATGACCACCTAAGACTAGACTTACCAGCTTTGTACAGTCCAACCTCTAAGCTCTAATTCTGATCTAGTAATTGTTTGTGTCAACAAATGTGGCTCAGTCTGCGAAACACACCTGTGCTTTGTGTTGCAGTCCCTGTGGAACAGAATATTCTTCTGGCAGAAGGTTCCAGATCAAATCGCTCTTGAGCCGGGGAGATTCAGACTGTTAAATCCACAAGTCATCAGAGAGGCGGCAATAGAACTGCTGAAGTACCCTCCACCCAGATCACGCCTGTGGGGCTGGGACCAGGTAACATACCAGTGAGGACGTCTGTCTGTGTCTCAGTTTCTCTCTTATTGATATCATGAAGCAGACAAGAAGCTGTATACCTTGATGCCTTTTACATGTGCACACCCCTGAAAGCACCCATTTTATAAAAAACAACACTGATTTGTTGTCTTTGCCTGTTTTTTCTGCAGAATGTGCCGACCTTGGGTGTCTCTGCTCTTAATTTAGCCAGTCTGTTGTGTGACGAGGTCAGCCTGGCAGGCTTTGGCTACAACCTCTCCCAGCAGGCGGCACCACTGCACTACTATGACCAACTGCCCATGAGTGCCATGCTGCAACAGAACATGCACAACGTGAACAGAGAGACAGAATTCCTGCAGAGCCTCGTGAGAGAGGGAACCATCACTGACTTAACAGGCGGGATTCACTGCTCCTTCTGCTTGAGCTGACTTTTGCGTATGAAGCAATAGATTTTTAGTTGCATGCTGTCTGGATAGAAAGCATCCACAAGACTAAAATGTATGTACACAGGAGATGGAAGGAAATCGACGAGAGGAAATCTTCGTTAAAGCCGTAAGTCTCGTCTTCATCTGTAATATTTGTCACGAAGTGCATCTTGAAGAACAAAGGACAAAAAGACAGTACCTCTAGCAATATAATACCTACTGGTCTCTATGTGCAGTCCTTGACACATCTATTGTATCAGGATTCACCACAGACAGAGCATAGCAGTTTTGGTGCTTTTGGGGGTTTCTGTCTGTCTGTCCTGTCACTACCTTGTGCTGATAGTATAAACCATCTGCCCTGTTTATAGCTGGTGCTGTCTGTCCTTAGGGATCCTGTCTGCATATGTGTTAGTTTAGTTTCCAAAGATGTCTGGCCAGTGTTGATTTTATCCAGTCAGTTATCAATGTGTGGGTGTCCCAAGGGGCTGAGTTAATCTAGTGTCAAATGACATAGCAATATGTGGCAATGTTGAGGATGAAATTTCTAAAAAAAAAAAAAAAAAGTCATGTTTGTTGTTTTGGCTTAAAGACGTCAGCTGAGTAGATGGTCCTCCATATTTGTGCCAGGAGGCACCAGGACAGATTTGGTACCAGGTATAAACAGGGTTTTCTTTTTTTTTCACACTTGCAACTTTATTTTGTGGTCTTCCAATAGAGCTGGTCTGTGAGAAAATGTATATTTCATTTTTGTATTGTTATTATCATTTTGTTGTTTGTTTGGACTTGAACCGAAACTAAGTCTTAAATGAAATGGACAATATTAGTCTATGTGTGACCAGCAGAATGAGATGAATGAAGCAATGTGCTTTATACATTTTTTCATTTGTTTCTTGAGATTTTCATCTCAGTCTTTTAATTGCACCTTTGTTGGATGTTATAATGGTCACTGCAAATACACTGGAAATGTATTTATTATTTCTAGTTATTATTACTATTATTAGTTACTTGCATCTGAATAATATTTTTTTTCTGTTATGTCTTTTATGACAACGTATTCCTTTTTCCACCATGTTGGTTTATTCTGTAAATGCATGTGTTGAATGTGCCACAAGCAATTCATGTACTGTTTGTGAAATAGAGAGTGCATGTGTCTGTCAGGTTAACAACTACTACAACTACCAATATCAGCATCTACAAATCAGAAACACACTGTTCTTTGGAGAACAAACACACAGCATTACACAGCCTTTTTTACACATGCCAGCCAAACTGACTGTGACAGGGCCGCCTTAAAGACAGCCAACCAAAAAACAGTGGAAACCTGGATCTGCTGATTGTACAGCGGACCTGGGAATCACAGGGTCACTCATGATACATGATACGCAATACATGACCACTTAAAGATTAATATCGTGCTACTGCAATTCTGTGACTGGAAGGTGCCCATGTAATAATTAATAATGCAATCTGTCTGACTGGAGGAGAATTTAAATGCCACAAAAAGAGGTAGAGTCAGGATTCATGATTCATTTATTTACTGTTATTTGTCATTTCATCAACACTTATGTTCAATGTTCCCATGTGCCATCATTGTAATATATAACAATCACACTGGCAGCAGTGCAAAGTGTAAATGATAAATATAAATTTAAGGCAGCAGCAGTAATCAGTAATTCTATCTGATGAGCCTGGAGGAAACATATCATATTGTCTCAGTCCTATTGTACCACAGACTCATTCATAAAGTTAGAGCTGAAGTTTTGTTTGTGAGGAGTAAAAACTTCAATGACTTAATGCTCTGTCTAGACAAGACCGGAAGTCAAACATGAATACTAGTGCAAAAGAAATCCTAAAATCCCTCAAAGACACTGTGAGCGTGTTTAACTTGTATTTCAATCAGTTTCATTTTCTTCCAATAAACGAACCCAAAATGTGTATTTGTTGTTTATTATTATTTATTATTCAGCGTCCTTTATTCCTGCGTCTTTTGCAGTTTGCCTGCATTTTATTTTGAAACCTTTGAGTCGGAAGTGGTGTATCTGTCTTTTAAACGCATCGTGCGCGTGGCCGTGAGTGAAGGGGACGCCGGGCAGAGCTGCAGTGAACAGGTGGGACTGTACTGATCAGTCAATTGTTTAATCAGAGTGGACAAGTTAACCGTAAAAAACGTTATTTTATTGAGAGACTTTATTAATTGTTTGATGTGTTTTGTTAACGCTGAACACGCGTATGAGTGACAGACAGATCTGCTATTTTCCTAATTACGTATTTTTTTAATTCGGTCCTGACTGGAATTAACGCAACTATTGAGCTGCTCTCTAATTCAACCGTGGAGATATTGGTGTGAAGTCATTTCCGCTGACTCTGACCGTTAACTGGCTGCATGTGCTAATGTCTCCGTGTAATCTGTGTGATTAGCCTCCATGAACGGAGCTCGCGGCAAGTTGCATGAATGAAAAACGTTCTGAATGGAGTTCGTCCCTGACGCGACTTCCTCTGCGGTTAGTTTTGGGAACAGCGTCAATGCAAGCCGCTCCATCGCTGTGGACGGACAGTGGACATGTGTCTTCAGGTTGTACACTGCAGGTTTTGAGGTGAAAGGGGACTTGGTTCTGATTGGCTCGGATCCATTAAACCCACCCTGCTTTTATCAGGTGCACCTCCCCTCGAGATTTTTCCCTGGGGTGACGCTCGTTATTAACACCGGGACACCCCACGAGCTCAAGGGGTCAACACCCAGAACAACATGTTCAGCTTGGATGCATATCTCTGTGTGTGTGTGTGTGTGTGACACTCAAGCTGTGAAGGTCACTGAAGTTCACAGAACTCACTGAGATGTTCAGTGAATGTTCATGACACTTCTTCTTTGTGACTTGGAACAAAAATGCTCCTGCCACGTAGACGATACAACAAAAGTGAAGTTAAAGCATCTTGATCAATAAGCATGATGATAGTCAAGCATGTGTGTGTGTGTGTGTGTGTGTGCTGGCATCTGCAGGGACTTTGACTCAAGTTGACACTGTTTTTATCCAGGATCCTTTGGCTTCATTTCACGATAGTGATGTGATATTTGATATTTGATATTTGTTTGGGAACATGGGACAACAGTGACGATACTTCAAATGGACCTATGTTGCGTTTGTTTGAATCGCCTCAGTACATTGCTTGTTAATGGGTCTGTGTCAGGCACAGTGGAAATGATGAGGCTCATTGACGTGACTTAATGACACACTAGATGCACTTAGATGCAGTGCCCATGATGACTGATCTGTTTTAATGAATGCAAGACTGTGGCTCACATTTTGAGTTTATTATTAACTCTTGTGAAATGTTGGATCATTTTGGGGCCCCTAAACAGTATAAAACGTATATAATTACCTCTTTAAAGTAGGTTTTGTTCGTTGTTAGAAAGATTACTCACTTTCTTGAACATTCTGAGTGTGTTTTTTCCCCAAATACTGATTGCTCTGGGAATAATTTATAAATCTGGATGACAAAACAAGCCCTAGCTACATGTCTGATGTGTGATATTTTATTGTGGCTTCTGAATTTAAGGGGGAACGTTGTACTGTGATTGCCATTCAGGTTTGTAGTTTGTATTGTACCGCAGTTCACTTTAAAATCAGGAACACTGTAGCGATACATTTGACCTGAAGATGCTGTTGGTGTCACTCTGTGTTCAGCTTTGCCTTGGTGATTATGCAGACTAGCATAAGATAACAACAGACAACTTAATCATTTAATTTGCTCACTCAATCAGCTGACTGTGTTCAGGTAAACAAGCAGCAGCTTATCTGTAGCATGCGTTTACATACTGACACGTGTAAAGCTCTTCAGCAGTCGACTCAGCTGTAACATTGCCTGATTATAGATGCATACTAATATATTCAGAGAACAAGTTAAATAAGTTGTACATCAATATTACGGCTTCTCCTGTATTTTTTCACAATTTATTCTTATGAAAACAATTCCTCCATGGACGGAAACAGTAAACACAGACCGAGCATGGCAGAAATCAGTAAGTCACCAGGTCATCGCTATGCTGCAGTTTTTCCTCTCATCATCTTCTATCTGACTCTGTCTAATCATCTCAGCTGACCCCTCAGGGGTCAGGACTCAGGTCACTGGGGTAAAGGTAAGCAGAGCGAGCCGCTGCTTTATCCTGCTTGCTTTTGCAGGTGAGCTGTATTTCTTAGAGAGTGTAAGACACTAGCCTCTGATTATTGTTTATACTAACTGCAGTTGGACTCTTTGAACGGGGACGTTTGGATAAATCCCAGACTCACAACAACGGGCTCCCTCAGTCTTGCCTGTCTCATTGATCTTGTCTTCTCGGATTAGCTAAACAACTGTTTACATCAAGTCTTTGGTGCAGGCAGGCGCCCTTGTCTCGCCACATCTCCCTGGAGCCAAAGGTTAACACATCACCTTGTAACAGTCAGTGGGAGTGTTTAGTGCCAGTGATATATCAGTGCATTCTGTTGCTGCAGTGCTCACAGGGTTGCTCTTATTGGATGTCCAGCTGCTGATCCAACCTGGCTGCTCTCTGTTACAGGTGAGACGTTGTGAAGGAAAGATTCGTCTGTGTGGTGGTCATAGTGAGTGGAAGTAGACTGCAGTTGTTTGTTGAGTTTATCTGCAGGCGAGGTCTCGTTTCATTTAGGTTTTTACATCCAAGAGGCTAGACTGCTTGGAACTTGTGAAGAGCTTTCATGATCTGTTGAGGCAGAACATTGAATGTGGAATTATGGATTTGAAAAACCAAAACTGAAAAGAGCTTCACAGATCTAAATGCTTGAGTGAGCAAATTAACAGATGACCTTCATTTTCAGCTCTTTGTTTTTTTTGTTTTTTTTTTTTTACACAGGCAATATTGGGTGGTTGCGTGTGTTGTATTGATTTACACCAACTCTAATCAGTCATGAGTAAGTTTTACATAAATATCTCTATGTCATCAACGTATCAGTCCCCACCCATCTGGCGAGAGTAGCCCCTTGTCCCCATCAGTCTAAGGATTGTCTTTGATTAATCATTGTTGCCTCTCAGTTTTATCTCTAACTGGGAATCTTTTGGCCTGGGGACACTGTCTCAGACTCTGTGTGTGTCCACAGATACTGTGTTGAAAAGATGACATACAGTACTGTTTGATCTAATGATGCTATCAGGTGATGATACAGACGTTGGCTAATCCCAGCGAAACATCAGCATTGTACCGTTTAGCTCAAAGCGTGTCTAGGCCCAGCCAGGTACATCGTTAGTATGTCTGTAGACCATGTGTTGTTGTGGAACAGATGAATGACCCGTCTTCTCCTCCTCCTCCTCACTCTAGGCCCTCTCCTGGCTCACATCCCTCCACACACAGACCTTCACCTCAGGGCAGTCAGTGAAGCTCCACCTCCTCCTGAGGCCCGCAGAGTTTGCTTGCTGACATCAGACACACTGCAGCCACTATTCCAGTGTGAAAACACGCACAGGCCCTCTTGAAATACACTCTCCAGTAGCATCATGCTGAGCCAGGAGATCTTACAGAAGCTGAGGTTGCCAGACCTGGATGACGTTCGTCAGTACGTCAGGAGCGTCTCGACCCCCCTGTTTGTTAGCGTGGGGGCTGTTGCTGCTGCGACTGCATACTACCTGGCAACCCGGCCCAAAGCCCTCCCATCAGTCTGTGACCTCCACATGCAGTCGGTTGAGGTTCCGGTGGGTTTTCAGTTGCTTTGATCAAGTTTGCTGCTTTAGATCTTAGCTCGTCATACATTTTCAAAATTCAAGCGACTGAATCTGATGCTGGAATTGCTGTAGGACAAATAATAATGTTTAAAACCTTTACCCACACAGGGCGGAGATTTTGCACGCAGATCACCTCTTGTGAACGATGGTGGGGACTTGTGTCATGCGTACGAAGATGGCAGGACAATGTATGAGTTCTTCCTCAGAGGAGCCAGAGTGTCCAGTAAGTTACCAGAAACATAATGTGACCTTAGTGTTTCAGTCAAACAGTTCCTCCTACTTTCCTTACTTTCTGACAATTAAACCTAATGCTAACGAGTTATCATTAACTATTTATGTGGAAAACATGTGTGTTATGTGTTAAGTTTCTCCTTATGCATTTCATTGTCCTTTTCTCTTCTCTTTCTGCTATCCCCCGTCTGTGTCTCCTTTTGTCCTCCAGATAATGGAGCCTGTCTGGGCTCCAGGAAACCAAAACAGCCCTATGAATGGATGTCCTATGGAGAGGTGAGACTCAACAGCAGCAGCTCACCTTGTAAAAACATTACAGCCTCCAGCTGGACAGTAGTACCAGCAGTCAGTGACACATTGTGGTGGGGGGAACCCAAACCTGTGGATTGTTGTATTTGAACTGTATTTTACATTTTTTTTGCATGACGAGAGTTAGAGTGGGAATCTTAAACTAGAATTCCAGGTGGTAGTGAACACTTTCCAGTCTGTGGTAAATATAAATCTATTTTTAATATATTAGAGCAGCTTTGTCTGTGTTCTGTTTGCTCATTAGGACTTTCTCGAGTACACCAGGGCTGCATGCATGAAGAGTCATTTTAATGCCAGCACCATGTTTAGCTCATTGGATTGCTTTAAACACAATGTGTGTGTGTGTGTGTGTGTGTGTTTAGGTAAAGGAGAGAACAGAGAATCTGGGTTCTGCATTTCTTCACAAAGGACACGCCAAGACCACCGACCCCCACATTGGCATCTTCTCTCAGAACAGACCAGAGGTACACGCATGTTTGTATATCCATCTTAGTGAGGACACTCACAGACACGTAGACACGTATCCAGACCTTAAGCATTAGCCCTGAATGCAAGTCAATCCTCAAACAGGGCCGGCCAAAGTCCTCACTTTGCAAAATAGCCAATGTTCTGTGTTCAAAATGTGCCTCACATAGATATCTGTACACATTCCGACACACACTAGCCACAGAACTAAAAGGTGCTTTTATTTATCTTTTCCAATCAGGGTTGTTGTTGCAAATGTAACTTCACATGATTTTCATGTCTCTGTGGGTTTTTATGTCTGTGGTTTTAGTGGACCATCACTGAGCTGGCATGTTACACATATTCTCTGGTGTCAGTCCCTCTTTACGACACCCTGGGAAAAGAGGCCATTGCCTACATTATAGACAAAGGTAAGCCATAGTCACGACAACCTGAATACACACGCTTCTGGAGTCTTGTGTGTCTGGTAGCGTTGGTGAAGAGCTGCTGCTGATCTACAGGGGCTTGTTTTATGTTTCTGCAGCATCCATCTCCACTATAGTGTGTGACGTGGCAGATAAAGTCAACCTGGTACTTGACTGTGCCAAGAATATGAAACACACTGTGAAGACCATCGTTCTTATGGAGACGCCAAGCCCTGACCTGGTCAGCAGGGGGCAACAGGCTGGAATCCACATCCTTAGTCTGCAAGAGATGGAGGTCAGCAGGCAGTTTCTGTCCCCGCCCTCTGTCTTTATTTCACTTCCTCATTCACGCCTTATTTTTTGTTGTCTATATTTTATTTGTTGTTTATACTTACATTCTATTGTAGCTTTTTTCTCTTGAGCTGACTACATGATAGTTTTCCTTCTTTTTAGTGTTAGTATTTTCTTTGTGCTCATATATTCCGTCTCTATTGACTAAAACACTTTCCTGTCCTGCAGGCTCTTGGGAAAGCCAACCATCACCAACCAGTGGTAAGTGCAATAAGCAATGGCCTGTTCAAAGACTTCTTTCTGTCAGTGATTTACCTGTGTCAAATGTCAATGTTTGACCTTTTACTTACCATCCCTCCAGCCTCCGCACCCAGACGACATGGCCGTCATCTGCTTTACCAGCGGAACAACAGGTGAAGACAAACATGGGTTATATTATAACTACAGACTTAGTACTGATAATCAGTAATAGGGTGCTGCCACTGAAACAAAAAAATAGACTTTATGTCCATTAAAAATCAAACAGACTGGCTGTTAAGCAAAGTTATATGACTGCATGTGCTATAACAGCCACAACTCTAATTTACATATGTAAATTAGAAAAATGTATACTGGCTTTCTGAAGGTGTTTGTGTTTGCGTTTTCAGGAGATCCGAAGGGAGCTATGTTGACACACGGGAATATTGTGTCCAACTGCTCGTCTTTTATCAAAATGACAGAGGTGAGAGAAGCTGATGAAACATGTCATCTGCTTCAGTCAGAGTGATCAATTTAAGTCAAAGTTATCTCCTGGATAAGGAACCACATTATTTTGAATTTAAACACATTTCTTGTGTGATATTTCTGGCAACCAAAAAAATTAATTGCCAGGAGTAACTCACCCCCCGGGAGCACAGGAAAGGGGGCCGGCACCAACATGTCTGAGCTATGGGATGAAGGGCTTTGATAATCGCTATGCTTTTCTCTCCAGTCTTACTCTCGGACCACCTCAGAGGATGTGATGCTGTCTTTTCTACCTCTGGCCCACATGTTTGAGAGGGTGGTGGAGGTACAAACATCATCATCACTGATGTCTTTGTCTCCCTGTCTGTTGTTGTGTGTGTCCCCATGTCTCCTTGTCCACGTGGGAACGCGTTTTAGAATTGGTATCCTTTTAGTACCAGTGATGTCCACATATCCTTCCTGCCGTTGGCTCATATGTTTGAGAGAGTAGCACAGGTGTGTAGTCTTTCCTTTAGAGTTCCTTTTGTCACCCAGGATAAAGCTGTATTCCTTCAACTTCTCTGTAATCACTCACTCTTTCCTCATCCGCATCTTTCACCCTCTGTGCTGCCAGGGCGTGATGTTAGTCCATGGAGCAAGGATCGGCTTCTTCCAGGGGGACATTCGTCGGCTGACAGACGACCTGAAAACACTGAAACCGACTGTGTTTCCTGCAGTGCCCCGAGTCCTCAACAGAATGTATGATAAGGTAGGTGATGTTAGGCAGTGCTCCAGCTGCTGCTGAATGTCTGACACTGCTCATATCAACATTTTCAAAATAGCCTTTAACTTTGACCTCAAAGGGCAGCACAGACTTTAAAGGGAAACAACGTTGGAAGTTCTCTCAGGCTTCTCACTGCATGCTGAAGTATCCCTGGCAAGATAGTGAACCCAGAAATGTATCTCATAGAACATAAGTGCAGCTAATAGATAAAGAGTGGTCCAGTATCATTGTTATAAGAATACAAACTGTTGACCATGGATTCAATGCTGTTTCATATCACTAAGCTGTCTTTGTCTGTGTGTCTGAAGATCTTTGGCCAGGCTGACACCTCTCTGAAGCGCTGGCTGCTGGGATTTGCCTACAGGAGGAAGGAGGCAGAGCTGATGAAAGGCATCGTGAGGAGGGACAGTATCTGGGATCGACTAATCTTCAGGAAGGTCCAGGTACAGAGAACCAGCACAGTTCCCACTCCTGTTTTGACACTGCACAGTGAAACTCCTACACGTTCCGTGCTGGGTTCCCAGCATAACACTGATGTAGATGGATGTAGATGATGATTTGACTGGCTGTCGTTCTTCTGCGAGCATCACTGAAGTTTGCTGCCCTCCACAGGACAGCCTCGGTGGTCGCGTGCGTCTCATGTTCACAGGAGCTGCTCCCATTTCTCCTGTTGTTCTCACTTTCCTTCGAGCTGCAATAGGCTGTCAGGTAACAGACCCCTACCACAACTCATCCTCATCAGGTCTGCACTCCAGAATCTCCTGACTGTTTGAGCATGATGAGCATGGTTTGTGTTCTCTTTCAGTTCTATGAAGGCTATGGACAAACTGAGTGCACTGCTGGGTGCACAATGAACGTCCCAGGAGACTGGAGCGCAGGTACAAGTCTGTTTTATATGTCATAGATTTCAAAGAGAGCAGTTGACTGATTAGTCAGCAGAACACAATCTAAACTCAACCTCACACCACCAGGTCATGTTGGAGCTCCTCTGCCCTGTAACTCCATCAAACTGGTCGATGTGCCAGAGATGAACTATCTGGCCGTGAACGGAGAGGGAGAGGTAAAAACACTCTGACCCATGAGTCATCTCAGAGATGCTGTCTTTTACGTTTATCTGATAATGTACGTTGTTCATGTTGGTTTCTAGGTGTGTGTCAAGGGAACAAACGTGTTCCAGGGCTACCTGGGGGACCCAGTGAAAACAGCTGAGACTATTGATGCAGATGGATGGGTTCACACAGGAGATATTGGAAAATGGCTTCCAGTAGGTTCATACTGGTTTATTATTAATAACAGCCTCAAACTCCAAACACACAGACACAAACTTTAATGAATGCTCATTACATTTAGCTCAAGTCATAAAGTTTTTGGAATCTCAGCATGTTGACATTTTTTATTAGTTCAAACATTAATGTTTGGGAACGTGTTCCCAGAATGGAACGCTGAAGATCGTGGACCGGAAGAAGCACATCTTTAAGCTGGCCCAGGGGGAGTACATTGCTCCTGAAAAGATAGAGACGATCTTCATGAGGAGTGATGCAGTGGCTCAGGTCTTTGTACATGGAGACAGCCTGCAGGTGAGTGCAGGATATGTTCTGTTCACATGTGTCTCAGCTTTGTGGAACTATCTCAGTGGGATGAGCTCACACAGGCTAACCCACGCTTTGACTTGCACATATTGTTTCCTGTTAGGCATGTCTGGTAGCAGTGGTGGTCCCTGACCCTGACTTCCTTCCTGGCTGGACCAAGAAGACACTGGGCCTGGAGGGCAACTACCAAGATCTGTGTGGCAGAGCGGTAAATACTGAGCTTAATTCCAGTGTCCAGCCAACTCAGGCAGCGGACATAATTTCCTGTATGTATTTTTTAAGCAATGTCCTGCCA
Organism: Pseudorhombus dupliciocellatus; assembly: GCA_016785235.1. Taxonomy (NCBI): domain Eukaryota; kingdom Metazoa; phylum Chordata; class Actinopteri; order Pleuronectiformes; family Paralichthyidae; genus Pseudorhombus; species Pseudorhombus dupliciocellatus. The sequence continues at coordinate 448,939 of JAFBJW010000130.1, read as the reverse complement.
CCGCATAACCAATGCTACTTCAAGATCCGGACAGACACATTCATGGTGTGGTTGTCTTTTTACCAGTTTCTTGTGTCCTCACTTCGCACTTTAAAAATAAACACAGACGCAAGTCAAAGTTATTAGAACCTTTATGCGCACATCTTCTGTCAAACCCAACAAGAGACGTGCACAGAGAGGACATCAGGGTCAAAGATGCAGGACACTGGCCTGAACTGAGTTCATGTCAAATCGATGTGACCACAGCTGTAGTCTGATTTTCAAGATTGTCATGAGCCATAGCCGTTGCACTGCTCATCGATTGAAAGAACTTGCAATATCATCATTATGAACAATTTTGTTCTTTTTCCATCTGCACAGGATGTGAAAGCGGCCATCTTAGAGGACATGGTGCGATTGGGAAAAGAAGGAGGCCTCAAGTCCTTTGAGCTGGTAAATTAACAGCTCATCACTCAGCTCACAGTTGAAATATCTGTCTGTCATTGTTACAAACTTTGTTCATTAAATACTTCTCTTGATGTGAAACACAACCTGTGTGTGTCCCTCAGGTGAAGGCCATCTACCTCCACACGGAGCTGTTCTCAATCGAGAACGGCCTCCTCACTCCTACAATGAAGGCCAAGAGGAACGAACTGCGGCAACACTTCAGAACCCAAATAGAAGAGCTGTACGCTGGGATCACAATGTAGAGGGAGAGGGGGAGACAGCCGACACAAGCGCTCAACCAAACTTGTTTAGATGGAGAGGAAACAAAGAAGGGAGGATGATAAGGAGGAGGACAAGCTGGAGATGAAGGATGTTAAGAGAGTGAATCATCCACCTGCTCAGTCCTCAGTCATCAGAGAAACAACAGGAAGATGATGTCATGTAGCTTCTAATGAAATGATTCAGAGCATGCCGAACAAAAATGCAGAGCCTTTGAGGAAGAGTAGCTTTAAAACAAATGAGGCCCCCTCTTTAACAATTTGGAAGAAGTTATGTGAAGTTCTTCTCTCCAACGAGGCATTTTAAAGGGAAACAGTCCTTCACTGTGGCATCAGTCATCTCAGGGATTCTATGGCATGAACCTCACACACACACACACACTTTCTAACTTAAAGGATGAAGAGGGAGCAATATTAACTTTTATTGATTCACTGACGGACATATCACTGACATGATAAACATTTCAATGATTTTGACAGCTAGATTGTATTTCACTATTTAAGTTTGTTCAGTTGGAGTTGAAATCCACAATGGGTTATTGGATTGTTTTTGTCGTGTTCTTTAGTTTAAGCCATATTGAAACTGCACGAACAAGCAAAGCTGTTGAGAGAGAATTCAGACACTCAGGGTGATTTTATCATTTATTTATGTTCAATAAGAACACACACATGTCGAGTCAAGCATGCCATTTAAATTGATCTGAAAGAGAATAGGGGAATTAATTTAGAAATATTAAGAAAAACTAAAACAGGTAAATAAGATGTTAAAAACATAACTTATACAAGAATAAAAACATTTCAGTGTGTTAATATATTTTGGAAAAAAATTACTCTTTCTGTATATATATATATATATATATATATATATTACAGTTTTATTCATTTGTATTCCTTTTTTCCTTTTGGAAAAGCAATGGAGTCTAGAACAAGGAAAGTAAAGGGATAAAATGACATTATATACAGTTGGTTAAATAGAGTAATTTTTATGAAGAATGAATCAATTCATCTATTTTAAATGAACATATCTGAAAAAAGTAAAATGATTTTTATGTTAAGTGGTAATTGTGATTCTGCATTTATTTATTATTTGATATATTCCTCTGTACATTTTCCCATTTAACTTCACAGATTTTTTTAATGGCACTGACTCAAGTTATTTGTTGAAGGAGTATTTATTCTATGCTATGTTTAAAGGCACATTTCAGAATCTACTTGCAATCTCTGTGTTATGAGCCTGAATGTTGATGAATCATTTCGTGGAAGTGCTTTTAATTGTGTCTAAAAAGTGTTTTTACAATCATCTCTGATTTGTTTTTCCAAAACTTGAATAAAAAATTATCAAAACAGATGCTTGATCGAATTTTTTTTTCCATCATTCAGAAGAAATAATGTCAGGGTATGTTTTGCTTTATTGTAGCTCACAGATTTAATACAAGATGATATGAAGTTCAAGAACAAAATATATAAACACAGCAGGGAGTGATACTGAACGTTGTGGGTTTGAAGTTCTGTTTGGTTTTAGATATTTTTTCCCAAATAGCTTTGTTCCAATATCTATGTATGACTGCCGGAAAAGATTTATACTGTCGTATTTCATTTCATTTCTCAGTTCAGGCTCCTTGCCACTTGGTGGTAGTAATGAGTAATCTCGTTCTTTGACCATACAACTATAGAAGAAATCTCAGGTCCGACAATCCGCCAACAATCGTTTTTGTTTGTTTTAATATCAAGCAAACACTACCTATACTACAGTATTAAATTTTTTTATGTATAAATCATACAGTTATTTTTGGCATCAGCCATTTTTAACCGGATCATTTTTGTCTGGTCGATATAATTGCTCCATCTCCCCCCAGCCGTGTGCGAAGTGGTACAGTCCAGGAACTTGAAACATTGTGCGGGAAGCTGTGACGCTCCGACCAGCGGCTTGTTTACAAAGTGGAACCTGATTTTACATCTGCACTTCTCCATCATGAGGTGAGGATCACCAGCTAGTAGTTTTTAATTATTAGTTTATTAGTTTGTTCGGAGGTTATTTAGCCACGCGGCAAACACACAACACGAGCCTGGTGTCGCCTGTAGCTCCTGGTTTTTCATATACTGATGATGATGATGATGATGATGATGATGAAGGTCCTCTATCTTCTCTCTTCCCACAGTGCCAAAAAAGGCAGAAGAGTCAAAGAGAGTCAAGTGAGTGACTGTTCTATGATTCAGCCAGGAGATGAGATGCTGTCATCTCTAAAGCCATGTGATCTGTGTTCTGAATGCAGAAAGCTTCGTCTGTGGATCTGGCAGAGCCTCCTAACTCCTCATTCATCGACAAGGTTTCCTTCATGGAGGGGCTGCGGCTAAATGATGGTGACTCTGCACTGCACGCCTCTCTTATCTAAAGAATGGGACATCTTACTAAATGTTGGCACACACACTTATATTTGAGAATGGTTGTCTGTCCCTGTGTCAGCCCTGTGATGAACTGGCGACTTCTCCAGGGTGTACTCCGCCTCTCACCCAATGACAGCTGGGATTGGCTCCAGCCCCCCGCAATAAACTCATGTATAAGCGGTTGAAGATGAAGAGATGAATAACGCAATGTTAAAGCAAATGAAAAAATATATCCACCCCCTGGTCTGTGATTTGACGGCTTGGCCACGGACTCATCCTCCCACTGAATGTTTTGAGAATCACTAGTAGTGTTTGTATCATCCTAGCATCCGGCTTAAAACTCAACCTACTTAATGGTGGTATTACATTTATTTTATTTATTGTTGCCTAGGTAACCCGCTGCACAGTACTGCCTTGGAGGATGATTTAAATGTCATAGAGGGGGAACAGATGGACAAAGGAAAAGCAGAAAGAGGGGACAATCACCAGAAGTTGAAGATAAATGCCAAGCAGCGTGGAACTGATAAAAAGATAAACAGGAGAACCCCTGCAGAGAAGAACAAATCCAGGTATGGCAAAATAAATGTGTGTGCTGCAGTTATACTTCTGTTATGGAGTGTATTCAGAACATTTGTCTCTGCTGTCTGTGCTGAAAGACCTGAGAAAGGAGGAAAAGGGGAGAAGAAAAAGGGAGAACCAGAGGTCCCCAGCAGTGAAGAGTCAGACTCCAACATCATCCCCCATGCGAGCACCAAACCTCCCCCAAAGGCCAGCATCCGCAGGCAAGTAATGGGGAAGAGGAGGAGTGCTGGAAAGACCTCCACATCGAGGTGAGGCAAGAAACTACTGACAGTTTCAAAGTGATTAAAAACACTCTAGAATAACTTGTCACTTTAATACTGTCTTTCACAATGCTCCCGTTTTTCAAATATCTGTTTTTAATGCAACATTCTTAACCTGCTGCTGCTATCTTTCATTTAACACTGTTATTTATGACTGTGCTGAGCCAATGCAAAACAAATGTCAATAACGTTTGTTGAAGTTAAAGAAGTACTTGTCCTTCTGTGTCTCAAAACAAGGCCACTGAAAAAGCAGCAGATGAAGGACTTGAAGAGAAAGAATGAGTCCGACAGTGGAACCTCCGAGGACTCTGAATTACAGGTTCATGCACAGTATATCTCAGCCATAGGAATATTGTCAGTATTGTCTGCAGGTTGTTTTAATCGTCACAATCAGTCTGTGGTTTGTTTCATCTATTTATTTCCCTCCTTCATTCAGAATCCAAGTCCAAAGAAGGCCAGAAAGTCTTCATCAGGTGAGGACAAACAGCACGAGGAAAGTGCTAATTACGTGATACTTGGATGAAATTCTCTTGGGATGAGGTGGTCTGGTGAGGGGGGTTGGGTGGTTCACTGATTCAAAACCCTACTGACCATGACATGACCTACCTCTCCCCTGAAGGCAGCGAGCCTGCAGTAGTTCAGAGCTCCAGTACTGATAAACAGAGGAGCAAGAGAAGTGGTCGTCAGGCGACAACAGATCTGGAGGTGGTGCTGGATGCCTTCCTCCATTTCTGTGACGAGTACAGGTACATTTCCACCTCTGAGCAAATACTCTTCTGAAATATCTTTCAGGTTGGTTTTATGGTGTAGTTAGAGACGGTTACATTCTTTGTGTGTCTCTTTGTTGACAGCGAGTCTGTGACGAATAAATCTGTCAAACGGTCCATCGACTCCTTTTCCTCCAATGTGAAAGAGCAAATCCAGGAAAAGGTCAGACTTTCCGATTTCTGTTGTGACGAGTCGAAGTAAAACAGCAACTGAACTGTGTCGTCTTCAACAGGTTTCAGCTTTTCATTCAGACATAAAGACAAATGAAAAGATCTGACTCATGCAGTGTGTACAGTTTGCATATCAGCCCAGTAAACTCATAGGCCTCTGATCAGCCGTTCTTACACAGAATATCTTAGGTTTAAAACCTTTTTTAAAGTTCACATCAGCTATTGTGAAATCCTTGTATGAAACAGCGTGGCACTTCAAACTCAGAGTGTACGAGTCATCTCAGTGATTGCCTCAAGGCTCATGGACACACATGTCAGTGCTGTGTTTTTATCTGATGTGCGAGTTAGGACTTGCCCACACTGCATTTTCCAACAACCAAAAGTTGCAAAGAAATGAAACTTGTTGCGGAGATGTATTTAAACATACGTAGATTGACGCCATAAGTCAGTGCTTCATTTTAATGTAATACATTATACGTAATAAGTGTTTCTGCTTTTTTCCAGCTCTCTACACAGAAGGAGCTCAGGGTTTTAAAAAGAGAAAATGCCAAGGTAATGAATACTTCATCTCCTGCTGTTTGGTTTTGACATTCATGGTTTCACACATGATGGTGATATCCTACCTTTTGGGACATCTGTAGGCAGTTGGCTTCATATCTTTGCTATTATTACTTCATAATTGTAGTTTGACTGATGTTCATTTGCATATACTCATTCACTTGAGCCTCAGATGGAATTGATTGTAATTTGGGTGTCAATGTAAAATTGTTAGCATGCTCATATACGATGGTGGACACGGCAGACCTCCTGACAAACATTAGAATGTTAGCATGCAGCTGTGTGGCTAACTGCAGCCTCACAGAACGGATGGATGGTGCTAACGGCAGCATCTTTTTTCTGTGTCGTGTGTGTGTTTGTGTGTGTGTCAGGTGGCTTCTTTGATAAAAACAAAGACACAGAGACTGTTGGATGCCAAGCACGAGCTGATGAGGTAAGAGGCAGCTCAGACATTTCATCAACATTTGTTTTTATCTCTATAAGATAAAACCTTTTTTAACTAATGAGTCATTGAAATAATCCATGGTGTTGTCAGCTAGCTGTAAACCTTAGAAAATCAATGTCCTTACACTCTTGAAATAAATCATTAACCTCCTGTTGACGGGAAGTGAAAGTTCCTGGTAAGGATGTAAGTGCTGACCGCTACACTGCGTTTTGGCTGACAGAGCAGAGAGACAAGTGAAGGTGCTGCAAAAAGAAGAAGCTGAACTCAAGCTGCGTTTAGATGATCTGAAGCGGAGCCGCACCTTCCTCTGTGACATCAGAGAGCTCAACCAGCAGTACCTGGACCACAGAAAACAGCACCCCAAAGAGCAGGAGACGGTACAGACGCGTGACAATCATGTGAAAGTGGAATCATACAACTATTGGCAATAAAACTGTGATACTAAAATACTCTCTTCTTTACTGTCCTCCTGCAGTACGGGGCGTCCAGCTTACCAGCTCTGCTGCTGGAGACAAAGCATGTTCAGGCAGCAGAGCATCAGCTGAAGGAACTCAATGACCAAATGGAAAAGAGGCTGAAGAAAAGTCAATTATACTAATTAATACAATTCAGTATAATGTCATACACACAGACACACATTCAGAGCATATGTGTTGTAAATAAAATATGAACCCTACTAAAACTATTTTTTTTTATTACACTCAGTTACACCTTCATTGTTTTGTCTTAGACTTTGGACCACGAGTGGAATTATGGCCCGCTGTTTATTTCCATGTTAGCACAATATTTGAAGCCCATTTCCTGTCATTGTGGCTTCACCTGCACAAACAGGATGTGCTGCGATATGTTTCCTTACTTGACAAAAGATTAAATGTCTTCTTTCAAGTGAGGGAGAAACTGATAGTGTGTGTGTGTGTGTGTGTTTGTAGTAAATTCCTCACACTGTCCCACCCAGCTGGCTTGGACCCGGAAGAGTAGTCAATAGTGTTTACCACCCGGTGTTCTCTCCTTGCCCCTGATTGGCTGAAAGTCCTCGATTTATACTTTGAACGGTGTGACGTCCCTTCATTCGGACTCCACTCCGCAGAGACAGCTCTCCTGTGACGAGAAAAGGTGCGCCTGTTTTCCAAGTACTCTTTATACTTGAGTTGTTATTCAGTGAAACGGGTTAATTTAACAATTTAATTTAGAATGTTAACTGTCAACTTTGTTTTCAGGGGTGACGTCGTCCACGCGCGCGTCAGTCACTGTCGATAGTTTTATTTGAACTCGTCTTATCCGAGGGAGGCTCGTCTCCAGTTAGCATTTGGTCAGCTAGCTCCATGGACTTCCTGACTCTGGCAGCAGTGTGGACATGTCCTCAGCCGCGCAGGTGGATGACATGGAGTAACATGCATGCGAGAATGGAGAGTCCTCTATTTGTCCGTAACAGGAGCTGCAAATCATTTCCTATTTCATAATTGAGTTTCGTTATGACTTCGGGGACATAGTGCATTGCTGCCTGTTTGTGTTGTGAAATATTAAAGACAAACCGAGGGATACTGCTTCATACACCCAGCATTATTAAATATTAATAACATTTTAAAACAGAGATCTGAACAGCTTCTAAGCCAGTGTCAGCCAGAGTCTGTCTTTTCCTTGAATGACTTGGAACACAAACCTCCACCGTGCCCCAACAGGCCACGTACATTCAACTTGCCTGCAACAAATTGCGCCATAGTTCCTTCAATATTTTTTCACTCAAAATCTCTGAAAAAGTGTTTTAGTGAAATTCACTAAAATCTTTTTTGAAAAAGAGATAGAGAATTGTGGTTATAGAACAGTAGTTTGCTGCTGCTATGATTGTTGCTCATGTTTATATTCGTATTCACTGAGAACAGAAAACTTAATCTGGTCACTCCGTATAAACCACAGATGTGAAAGTTGTTACACATTTTCTCCGAATACTTCTCATGTTAACAAAGGCAATCTGTCTGAGAGTTTCAGATTTTGCTCTCTGTTCTCTTGTCGTGTGCAGGAACATGGCTGAAGCCCGTGGAGATGGTGAAAAGCAGAACAGTGGCGACACTGTGGATGCCTTAAAATTCTTTTCAAAGAGGTAATTACTGTACACAAACCCTAGCACTGGCAGTTCAAACTTGTCTGATTTGGTCAGTGGGTCTGCAGTCAATAGAATCGCTAAGTCACTGCAGGGTGTGTAACTCAGATAGGTGTGGTCACACTGATTGACAATAAGATAAAAAGAGTGAAATGAGATTAAGTGAAACTGAAAGGCCACTCATTAGAGATGTAAGGGAACATCAGTCAGTTCCACAAACCGACAGCACTCGCTTGACTGGTTAGACAAGCACTACTGAGTTGTCATGGTTAATGTCAGGTTAATTGTGTTAATGTGATTGTGCTCAGCAAGTTTCTCAGTTTTCAGATTTGCGTAAACTTTCAGTTCAGATGGAGCGGCCAAAGGCAGCAAGAGGACATCTGAGGAAGTGGACTCCACCCCCAGCAGTGGTGGTGTGACAGCTGCAGGCTCAGACCCCCACCGCTACAGGATGGACTATCCCAGCATTGGGACCTGTCTGATCATCAACAATAAGAACTTCCACAGTAGTACAAGTAAGAACACACACTCGTCAACTCTAATTAACTTTTAATAAACCACGAGACTGATTCCATACAGCATGTTTTTTTTGTCCCCCTGCTCCACCACTTAATTTAGTTACTGCTCACATGAGCAACTCCTACAAGTCACTTTGCACTTGGTGCCTGTAATCACATAATTATAATAATAATATCAGATTTACATTGATGGGGAAGGCAAACCAGTAAGTACGTGTTTCATAATGTTCCATTGTTTACTCACTGCGTACAGTAGTAGTGTGCATTTAGTGCGAGCCAGTTCATGAATGCAGAGCCACCGGCGGTTGCTCCTGTTTCCCTTTGCATGCCTGTTTTTTGAACTGTATCACAGAAACTGTTTTGTGTCTCTAGAAATGAGTTGTCGTCAGGGGACAGATGTGGATGTTGCCTTGGCTATGAAGACCTTCTCTGAGCTGGGTTATAAAGTCACAGTGGCCAATGACCAGACTGTGAGGCAGATGAAAACGCTGCTGTTGAACGGTAACTACAAAACTTCATAGATCATCATAAACCTCACCACCTACATAGCTGTTTTCACACCTCAATTCCACAATTTGTCTCAGGAATTGGGTCTGAACTCTTTCAGGACTTTGCCTTTCTCATATTAAGAACACAGCAGAAGATTGTCTATGACAGATGCGTTCACAACAAACATTTTCCAGAATATTTAAGAGAGGTATCAACAGGTTATTTATGAGGCAGGACATAATCATTCAATTCTGCTGCAGAACTCTGTGTTTTTGTTCACTGCCCATTGACAGGTTTATCCTCAAAGGCAGAGAAAGTGCTCGTACATCCCCTCTGAGCTTTAGATTATTGTCTTCTGAGACGTGCATCCAGTTATTAATAAATCATCAGCATTCTTCTAATGGAACAAGTCCTGTATCAACAAGTGTTAAAACAGGCAATAATATCCGTGCAATCTTGTTTTTTCTATTATTTCCCGTGTATTTCATCAGTATCTCGGCAGGACCACAGCAGTAGTGCATCGTTTGTGTGCGTGTTGCTGAGTCATGGAGACGAGGGCGTGATTTATGGCACTGACGGCTGTGACAGGTTAGACAACATGACGAGAGACTTTAAAGGGGATCACTGCCGAAGTCTGGTTGGCAAACCGAAACTATTCTTCATACAGGTTGGTAACATTGACTCAGGTGAATGGCGCCTCATCCATGCAAATGTGTCTGGAACTGTTTGTGTTGCGGGGAAGAGTTTGGTATCTTTAAGTCACTTTAGAGTCATGCAGCTTACTTCAGGTGCAGTTCACCTTACTGTTGGGGTTAACACTATGACAGTTAATGACATAGACATGGATCTGGTGCCCCTGTTAGGCGTGTCGTGGTGCAGCCCTGGATGACGGAACCATGGTCGAGACTGACAGTGTCGAAGAAGAAACATCAGAGAGGATTCCTGTAGAGGCAGATTTCCTGTATGCTTATTCCACTGCTCCAGGTAAAAGGCTCCTTTAAAAACTGCATCATTGTCTTTACATATCGCGGGGTGTTTTATTCTGCACTCATTTCCACGAACAAGGTCTTCACCAAGGGGTGATACTGAGGTCATCATGCCTCAGTGTTCCCTGTTTATTATGCAGACAGTGGTGACCTGCCATTTTCCAATTAGTTTTCTAGAAGTGTGCTCTGATTCATTTTATTGTAAAAATAAAATAGCTGATCTGCATTAACCTCGTTCTAGCTGTGTAGAAATATATTTGTAATAAATACAGAAAATGTGTAGAACATTCTTAAAGAAGTACACCTTGTCTAAGAACGCTAACACCTTCTTCTGTCCTGCAGGGTACTACTCATGGAGGAACACGACCAATGGCTCCTGGTTCATGCAGTCGTTGTGTGACATGTTGATGCAGTACAAGGGAAAACTCGAGCTGATGCAGATCATGACACGAGTCAACCGCAAGGTGGCGCTACACTTTGAGTCTTCCTCCAACCTGCCTGGGTTTAGCGGAAAGAAGCAGATCCCCTGCATTGTCTCCATGCTGACCAAAGACTTCTACTTCTCTCAATAGAATGCGGATGACTTCTTGTTTATCATGTAGGAAAAAATTGTCAGATGTGACTGACAAAGATGGTTTTGTGGCATGCTGTGTGGGCTTGTGCAAACAAGAAAACATTAACGTTTTTTTCAACCTTACAAATGCACCAACAGCATGAGGCTCAAAGGGAACATCTCAGTTTAGCGTAATGTTTTCAGGGGTTATGCCCTTTTGTATTTTGATGTTGTGGTTCTCTCAGAAATCCAGTTCACGCTCAGGTGATGCAGTGGGTACTCTTCTCTTGCCTTTAAACCTGTCCTTCCTCTGTGTCAACAAAAAGTTTCAACAAACCTGGTGGGAGTCACCCTTAGATGGCTGTCCACCATTAAACTGTGAAGCAGTAATAATTCCGTTAAAGGTCCGGTGTGTGAAATTTAGGGGATTCTGGTCAGAAATTACATATAAAACAATGCTAGTGATCTAGCACAACACGCAACAGCTTCCCAGATGCCTCCTGGAGTATATCTCTTTTCTTTGCTACCTTGATCAACCTCCACAGGGTCTAGTGATTGAGCCCACGCATCCTTCTCTGCATCTCCACCTGCTATAAGAACCAAACCATACCACACACGCACCATCACCATATCAAAGCTTTTACATTAAATACACTGGTGATCCAAGGCTGTGAAGCTGTCTCTTATTGTGTGTGTGTGTGTTTGTGTGAACTTCATTTGTACCTCCTCAGTAGCGCACCTCAACAGTGCAAGAAAGAAACACATTGCATCCCAAGCATTAGATCTGAGAGCGAAAACAATGAATCTGCACACATGTGAAAAGCTTTTTAACTGTGTGCAGAAGTGTTATGTGAGGGGGACTGGTGCTGAATTAGTCCACGCGGTGGCGCTGCCCAGTCGTTGTTGTAATATACAGGGAAGGAGCATCTCTCTCTCTCTCTGTCTCTCTGTCTCTCTCTCTCTCTGTCTCTCTCTCTCCGTGCTGATCCGCCTGCACCGTGGACATTTCTTCTCAAGCGGAGGCGGATGGACGTGTGCCTGGGGGGCGTCTAACGGTGTCAGCTCACCAGCTGGTGGACTAATGGATGATTATCATTCACGTGCGACATAACCTGTAGCGCACCGGAGCCAGCGAGGACGGAGCGAGTCATGGCCCCGCTTTCAAGACGGGTCCCCGGGCTTCACTGAGGGATGTGCCGGCACCGAAGCGCCGTTATAGAGGGCAGTGTCCGCGAAGCCTGGAGCCCGAGCCTCCGGGGCCAAGTGTCAGAGTTGGCTGCAGTTTACAAACTCGGCGTTCTTGTTTTCCCTGGCTGTTTGGAGTCGTCGTTGCCTTGAAAGCTGCTGAAAGCCAGCGATGGTCTGTATCTATCCTACCTGTGCAGTTTGCCTTTAGAATAGTGCAGCCATCCCGTTCACGTGCTTGTTCCCATTATTTTGTCCCGCAGCTGCCTGCCTGCCTGTGCTGAGTGTGAGTATCAGTGTGGGTTATTCACAGTGCTGCTATGCAGACTGGCTGGAGCCATGCTCAGACAGCCCCACTGTAACCCTGATTCTGAGGCACAGGCCTGGACTGCTTCCACGGGAGAGGAAAAAAAACACAGTGGAGGAAAAGTGAGTCAAAGATCCAGTGGGACGACTTGTGCAGAGGAGCAGATGTTACACAGCTTTGTGTATTAATGCGGATTATTCAGGATGCTGCTATGCAGACAGAGCGGAGCCACAGGAAACCTGTTGGTAATGTTAAAGTAGTGCTCCACTCTCAGTGCAGTTGAGCGGCTAAGGTTACACTGCTGGCAGCTTTAGGTCTGTGTGTACATGTTAGAAGGGTTGAACGACGCCGTGCCCATAAAGAAGGGCATGCTTTATAATGTGGAACGTTTGAGATAAACTTGGGACCAAACATTGTGTCTAAAACACAGTGGTCTGTGATGCTTTCACAAAGATGACAGCACTTGTGTGGTGAGTAAAAGTTTGTGGAATAAAACGACTCAGTTTGACTGAAGCTGATCAGAGTGGCTCAGAGATCAGTTAGTTAGTTGTCGAAGCCCGTTTCGCAATCGCTGAACAATGAAGAACCCCCATCAGCTGAGTACTACATGGAAGCAAGCCCCCAACAAAGACCCAGTCCTGATGTCTATGTCTTGCACCAACAAGAAGTTCAAGAGGAAGTCCAGGGAGCCTAAAAGACTTTTCAGCAGCCCTGAGCCCGAGAGGAGGAGACCCTACCAAGGGGACATGTCAGATGAGGAGTCAGTAGATGACACCCAAACAGAGGCATGTAACGTTGGCACACTGGCTCCATTGCAGAGACAGCTGATGATACCTCAGGAGGCTGCAGCTATTACTACAGAAATTCTGTCAGGACTTCCAGGGGGCAACCTGGTTTCAGCTCAGAGTGGCGCCATAGACATGAGGATTGGCATTAACTTGCCAGAAATCACCTCTAAACTCTCCCAGTTGCCTTCCCCTCCGTTCTCCAACCCAGAGATCCCCCACTGGCCCACAGTCATCTCCCAGCCTCTGTCCAACAGACTTAAACTGGGCCTCTGCTCGACTTTTCCCTTGTCCATGTCAACCGGCTGCAGCCACAGCCATTCACCCAGTCACCAGACCTCCCCCCCGGAGTCCTCTCCGGCAGGCCAGGCTTCAGCTCAGCCTGGCCCCAGGATCTACCAGACCTCAATGTGTCAAGAACATGTGGAGCCGCAGGCAGAGTCCCCTAAGGTGAATATGTGGAAAAAGAGAATTACTAAATGATTAAACCTCAACAAGTCAGTTACTGATTATACATCTATCAGCACGTGCATGAATGGCTGGATTTGATGTCTTTCTCTAGGTGGGAGTTCGCATCCTATACGATAGTGTCTTCACGTGTCTTCAAGTCTAAATATGCATTTGTAAACCACACAGGGTGAAAAATGCATAAGAGTTGAGGCTGGTGCCTCTCTGTCTGGAACATCTGAGTTAGATATGAAAGTTCCTGAGTACAGACACTAGACCTTGGCTACTGCTTGGAGATAGAAGGGAGGATCTGTTAATGGTGTACAGATGTAATGTAAATGATATACATACTATACACAGTAATGCTGGAGGATATATAACAAGATCTCAACAACAATATTTACTGGTCTTTCTCTGTGCCAGGAGTTTCCCAGAAAGAGGACTGAGATGAGTGCTGACGGACCCGCGTGTCTTCCAGAGGTTAAAGCCATCCAGCAGACCAGGAGGCTGCTGGCAAATGCCAGGGAGCGGACCCGTGTCCATACCATCAGTGCTGCATTCGAAGCCTTGAGGAAGCAGGTCAGACTCACAGTCCAACTGCCAAGTTAAGCTACACTTACACATTTTTTTATTTAGTTCAAGTTAAGTTAAAATCTTGAACTAAACTCTAAGTCAGCACACTAACACTCCAAGTCAGTCAGACTGAGCATCAGCAGCACTAGATAAGAGTTTTCTATAGACAGCATGGCAACTAACTTAAACTAACTAGTTAAAACCCACTCGCATACTTGTTGAATGGTGACAGGGATGCTAAATAAGAGATGACACTAACAACCATGTCAAGATATGTTCAGATTGGGTTTGAGGTTGTCGACCATTCTCCTCGCAACCATTACCTAATTAACTGAGAGAACGAATTAAACATGTGAAGCCCTTCCTCCTCTCTCTCCGTTCGTCATCCGTCCAGGTGCCATGTTACTCCTATGGGCAGAAGCTGTCCAAGCTGGCCATATTACGGATCGCGTGCAACTACATCCTGTCCCTGGCTCAGTTGGCTGAGCAGGACTACAGTTCGGACCGCAGCAGTCTGAGCTTCTCTCAGTGTGTGGAGCAGTGCACCCGGACCCTGCAGGCCGAGGGAAGGAGCAAGAAGAGGAAGGTGAGACATTTACGTACATCTACAAATAGTGACAGCCGCCCAGACTTTAGCCAGAGCTGTGTCAAAAAAAATCACTCACGTCAAAGTCTACGATACAACTGAAGGAAAGAAAAACTGCCAACAAGATAGAGCAGCAGGATTTGGTGTCAATAGCTCGCTATAGAGTTTCATATATAGAACTCCATAAATAGAGAAATGATTTGGGAATTTATTTGTTATGTCCCCCCGCTTTATTACCAACTGGGACAGTGCCTTGTCAGTTTGTGTGGATGTGTTTGATTTATTTATTTATAACCAGATTCTGCTCCTCTAATTTAATAACGCACTGATTTAATGTTAGATCCTTTTCATAAAATTAAACTAAAATTGCTTTATTACTTTTCATGTGGGGTTTATATAGAAGGGTGTATGACCTGAATAACCAGCCGTTGTTCATACATTGCATATATTGGCTTTTTCTTTTTTTCTAAGGTCTGCTAACTATCGTCACAATCTTAAGTAGTTCACAAAGTTTCTAAATAAAAGCCCTTACTCAGCTCAACATACATCACTCCAGAAAGAAGAGTTAGTCAAGACCAGCAGTTGGTCTTCACATAGTTTCGAAAAGAAGAAATTCACCCTGTTATGGATGTGAGAGGAAAACATTTTAAAGCCCTAAAGCTTGAAAGACAAGATTTCACTTTTTCCACCCATTTTCCACCAGCTAATGCAGACATGTTGCTCCTTTAGATGTAAACTAGCAGTGGGCTTTACCCCTGCAAGCTGCCTGTTTCCCCTATGTGCACATGCTGTGTGTCTGTGTGTGTGTGTGTGTGAGTTGTCAAAGTCCCAGACACCAGATGTTTAGAGTGGAGGGGAAGTGGAGCTGGCGCCATGAAGGGCAGAGGGCAGTGAGAAGGCACGCAAATTGAAATTACACACACGCGTGCACACACACACACACACACACTTGGCACATTCCCTACCAGACTCTCCAACATTCCCCTGCTCTGCCACTGCAGGCCATCTGCTCCAACATACTTTGAAACAAGGAGGGGAAAAAACACAGTCATCATCAGGCTGTCAAGCAGCAGCAGCTGTTGGAGAGACAGAGAGTGCATGTGTGTGTGTGTTTGTGTGTGTGTGTGTGTGTGAAGAGGGAAAGGGGGAGTCTGCCAAGAATTAAATGCTTTTTTATACTCTCAGAGCCACTGAGTCTGTCAGCACTGGCCGATGGGAAAAGGACACTTTTGCTTCTTTGTGATTTTGCACTGAGGCCTGAGGTCACACAAACAGCAGGAGAAATATCAGAGGAGGAACCTGACTGGAGGAAATGTTTTTTTTGGTCTTTCACACTGACAAGGTGAATCTCTGGGTTCAGTGGCTGGAAATGAGTTTAAATGCTAAAAAGGGATAGTTCAGCCAATTACCGAACAATCAAAGTAACTAGTACTAGTTACAACAGATTATGACACTACTCATGTGGTGCCATTAAAATTGGACTCAAAATTGTGGCTTGAGCACTTATCATAACTGTCTCTGGATGCACTGTATGAATATGTGTGAATGGCAAACTGCACTGCCAAGCGCTCTGCGTGGTCGTCTAGACAAAGCATTTACCATTCGTTTCTCTGCAATTCCTTTCAGGAGTCTGCTCTGGGCTAACATTCAGTTTGTTTATGTTGGTTTTCTTCTGACAGAAAGTTCCATGAGCCAAAATACTTCAAACAGAATTTCCTGCAATCAAGCTCGGCCTAGTGGCACAGAGCCAGCTTTACCTTCCATGGGATGTAGACCAACAAAATAAACATCACGATTTTGACTTTCATTCATCGATCTATTTCATATTGAAGAACGGCTCATTAATGCATGGACTGATCACCACAGAGTTGTTTGTCTGCTGTTTGATTGTGTTTTAAAATGCCTTTATGTCGTTGACAGGTCGGCAGGATGCCAGAGGATTTGTGATGTCTTCAGATTCCCATCCGAATCTTCCCACCGGTGAGGACTGTGTAATTAAAATCTATCACACCACCAACCTCGGGCTAATCATGTTTGACTGGACTGTTTTGTATGTAAGAGTGCGAAGGCCAAATATGGTGAGCAATAATAATATTTACTACAGTGACCTAGAAAAGGAAGGAAGTTTATTAACATCCTAATGCAATAACATTTTTGCCTTCTGTATAATAAATAGGTGTACGCATTGTTAATTAAAAAGAAATCCAGTTTTAATTGACATTACGACTTATCTAGCACAATATATAACCGTATTATTAGTTCCCAATAAGTAAGTTAAAGTTGACTGTTTACATCAAGCTATACTTTGTACACTGAATGTTTCAAAGTGTGTCTAATGTTTTTCATTATTGTTTTTTTTTGTGTATTACTCTAAGAAATATTAGTTAACGCCTTGGTTCCTGTTTTTTGTCTTTGCGTTGTCATATAGACTGAATTCCCAAGTGCTACGTTGTCATACGGTGTACAGTGATGTACAGCTATGTATATCTGTATGTGAAATGAATGCATTGAAAAAAATAAAGTTCCTCAATATGAGAACTGTGCAAAGCAGGACTGGTGCGCGACTATGTCTGGCACCCACGGTGCAGAGTAGAGTTTGGGTCGCAGTATCATCTGGACCACAAGATGAGTGTGCTTTGCTTAAACTCTTTCCTATGTCTTCATATCAGTGTATCAGTGTTCATCTGCTCTGTTCAACAATACCATACAAACAACACTCATTCATACACAGACACAAGACATTCACGACCATTGTATAGAGGTGAGACGCTGCAACAACAGCAAACCAGACCCCGCTGATCGGTCAGTTGTAGTAGAACTGTGTATGAGATACACTGCACAGTGTCCAGGTTTATTGTGACATATATATACATATATATAAAGCCACACAGATATTTGCAAAACATTTATACAAAGAAAATCTTTAAAGGGAAACATCATTTTGGATCTTTGTCTTAGTGAATCACAGAGACATCCAGAATACAGAACTTGGCTCTACAGGTGGGGCAGGGGACCTTGCTGGACAGCCAGGTCTCAGGTCGCTGCTGATCTTGGCGGCTGGCGAACCATCGGCCCATACAGGACAGACACCACATGGGTCTGCACATGCACGGCTGGCAGTCCGACTCGTTAAAAGGTCCTGCAAACACAGTCACATGAAGTCGAACATGAATGGGTGTGGGCACACACAAATGTTTATACTTTTATCTTAATGAGGGTGCTAACCCTAACCATCACATCTATATCTAACCTTAACCCTAAATTCTTAAACCACCCTGTGAATCTCACCTTCCAAAATGATCTAATCCAGTCCAATAGTGGAACTAGTGTTCACAAAAGTAGAAGGACACGCGCATACACACCTTCTGTTTGGCAGAGTCTGACCAGTTTGGTGTTCGCTGGAACCTGCATACAACCAATACAGTTCTCCACCTCCTGTATACGGACAGAGAACATTTATTTTGCATTTTAGTTTACATTCCAACAAGTTGAGTTCTCAGCACAGCAGTGTTAACAGCAGTGTACCTGTCCAATGGGGAGTGTGTATGGCTCATTAAGGTCCACCTGGGCTCTGAAGGTGTCCAGGAACAGTTCACTGATGGTTTGGTGGATCACGACATTGGCAGAGTTTCTGATGGGCGCACGGAGTTTTTCCCTGAGCTCTGCATACTCTGTGGAATTAAGCCTGGAAACAAGGGAAAAGTTATTTGTTTCTGACATTGTACATGCAGCACCGATGCTGATTTTGAGCTTCCAAAGATGAACCTGATGTCAAAATGTCTGATGGCAGGGTTGATGCTGTCCACTCTTAAAGTCAAGATCTGTGCAGGGGAGGACGAGTCTGGAGTGAGCTGGTGCTGCCGGGACTCGGTCACCGTCACGTGACACTCATTCTGTAAGGCCATGTACACGTGATAGGTGGTAACCTGGAGATGGACGAAAGGCTTCAGACATATAGATGCATGTAATCATGTTGAAAAGGACCCTATTACTGAATTTGGTCATACATCCCCAACTTCACATACTTTGGGTTTTTTTACTCACCTTTAACACCCAGCTGTCCGTAACAATGACTCTTGCGCCCGGTGCCCCTGTGGCAAACTTATCTATGCGTCTGAACTCAGTGTTAATGCTGGAGGCAACAGACTGGGTGGAGTAAGGCGGCCTCCCGTGGGCTTGCAGGCCACGGCTGATGGGATGATTGTGCCAGCGATGCTGGTACCAGTAGAAGACGAGTGTCAGGCTGGCCACCTGGAGGCTGATGGAGAGGAGGAAAAATACCCTCCAGCTGTCATTGACCTGGTGAAACGACAGGTAAATGTTATGCATCATTTTGTACAAGCACAGTATTGTGTCACATCATAAATACCCTTGCATTAATTTGGACATTAATCAATATAAAATATCAGTTGTCCATTGTCGGACAGTGTCATATACCATAAAGCATGCAACCAGTATTTACGTATATTAACATCAAGAGTGTTTTGTAGACAAACAAACCTGGTGAATGTATATCAGGTTTTTCTCTGGAGCAGCCACACACATGCCCATGTAGTAACCTGAGGAGATAAATAAAATAAAATCAAGTCTCCAACACAGCCATATGACATGCATACCACCCTCTCCCACACACAAAGATGGAACCAAACAGGTAGATGATTCTGTACCCATTGCCAGGGGCTACTGTTAAGATCCTCCGACCCATAATGTCAGTCATGCATAATTTGTTTTGTATATTTTAAATGCACCACTGAAAGGGAGGATCCCCCTCACTTTCAATGTCCGTAAGTTATAAATACATCAATGATGATGAAATGGCTGCCGTGATGTTCTATCCATGTTCTGGTGCACTATGACAGCGGTGGTGACAGAGACGACGGTGCCCGCCCACTCCTAGTGACACCGTCCCGGAGCCAGTCTGAGCCCCGTCAGCGCCACCTGCTGCTGGAGGGGTGCACATCACCGGCTCCCTTCGGAAACTGGGCCACCGTACTTTGGTACGACCAGTGTATGAGAAAGAGAGACTGCCGTGTTTTACCTAACGGAAGAGCGGAGTGCACCAGCATGGTGAGGCTAGTCCTCCGGATGTGGAACTGGAGAAATGCTACATCCTCGCTCCCCAGCCAGGACGAGAACAGGTTCTGGATGGTCAGCCCGGCCGAGCGGAACTCGTTGGGCGTGAACACGAAGCACAGACAAAACACGATGTAGGCCAAAGTAAAACTTAACTCCGGACTCTCCATGTTCGGTCTGTTTACTGCTGACTACCAGCGAGCCTCCGCACTGTTTACTATTCCTGCCATGAGTGACGACACCAACACTTCCGCCTACGTAACTGGCGAGGCTTCTACTTCTTCTTCTGTTGAAGGCGGAAGGTTTCGAGCATTTAAAGCTCATTACCGCCATCTACTGGAGTGTGTGTCAAATTTATCAGATTTATAGCTCCCACTCCACGTTTCCTGTTTTGTCTGTTTATATACAGTACAGTAGTGTCATGTGTCATGGTGGGTCAGTGCCCGGTCAGAGAGTTTTTGTTTTATTTTATGAACATCATTCCTTTAAACTAACTGAGTGACACATCACCTGAATGTATTAGGACATAAAAAATGTGAAATAAATAAAAAAGTGCATTCAAAATGTTGGAGCTGAACAGAACTGATTGAAATGAATGCTACCTGAGCAGAACTGGACTGTATGGGTGAGATCTAATTTTACTCACACTCCTTTGCAAACGGGGTGCTACAGCCCCTACTAGCCGTTTATCAGCTATCATAAAACGTGTAGAAGAAGAAGAAGGGTGGGGGATGAGGAAGCAGAGGAAACGCGCGTCTTGATCTGCATTTGTGCGCGCTTCTTCCGGTCACCTGACCTAGTGGCTCTTTCGCGGACGCGGGTTTTTCAGTGTTGGCAAGGAGAGAGTGAAGTCGGTAGATACACAGAAGAGTCTCCCACACCGCGGACACCGTTTTACTGAAACTCACTGGGTTATCCAACATGTCTGCCTGGACTGACGGAAGACGACGCGGTGCTCACGGCAGCCAACACGACGAAAGGTAGGCTTTAATGTGGTTTCAGCCGCTGCAGCTGTATCTCTCCGAGCTGCCCTTTGTTGGGGGCAACCAAAGACGAGCACGAGAACGCGCTGGTAATGTAAGAGGGTGGAAGCTGTGAGTTAGCTTCATGCAGTGGCTCAGCTAACAGCCGCTCAGCTAGGGTCGGCTTCACCGGATATTGCGCCGGACGGCGAGGTGGGGACTACAGTTGTTCGCCACACCAGAGTATTCACCCGGGAGATGTCTAAAGCTGTGGTGAGGATTAGGCCTCGGCCACACACACACACACACACACACACACACACACACCAGTCCCTCCACCAGAGACAGGTCTTAGGGATAAAGGAAGTCGCACAGGGAAACAGAACAGACTGGAGTAGTTGGCGGGAGAATTAAACTAAGGCAAAGTATTCTTAAAGATATGACGGCAAACTGTACTACAGACTAACTACAGCACAGTGGGTGTTTAGACAGTAGAGGGACATGTGTTCACAGTATTTTCTGATAACCACCTGGTGAATGTTGTTCCGCAACGGGAATCCCTGGCAGCCATTTCTCATCACTAGCGTCACCCGCAGTCCCACCACATTAAATGACCATATATCATTGTATTAAAGTGTTGACAGTAAAGCTTTATGCATACATAAGGAAGCCAGGACCCGGCACTGACCAACAGCGGCCAAACAGCCGCCCTTTCAGTTCGAATGCGCCCATTCGCAGTCCTTTTAACAGGTACTTTGTTGACACGGGCCGGAGCAGCTGACAACAGCCATGTCAGGGCACTTTACATATTCAGGTCGTCGACCTCGAACAAAGCCAACATTTGTCACAAAGACTGGAGCAACTCTCAACCAATGAGAGGCGGGACACCGGCTGCAGTCCAGCCAATGAGGACGCGCTGCTTTTCTCGAGAGTCGTTCTCGCGGATTTATTTCCCGCGTTCTGCGCGAAACTCAAAGCGGAATAGAAAGTGGGCCACTCAGCACAACATTAACAACATACTAAAACAGCTCTCGGCATTTTTTAAAATAAGCTCAACATGAAATACAATAGCATTTAAATAATAAACTCATGAGATTCGCAACACATGTAACTGTATAAGAAATGTAAACATTAAATACAAGTGGCTATGTTTGTTGTCTGAATCAATTACATTTTCAAATAGGTTTTTATTTTTTGCAAATATTTGCAGGATTGGAAGATTCATGTAACCATATAACCATGGCCTATGTTGAGATGTTCTCTTGAGATATGTGTGTGTAAAGAAGAGCCGTGGAATCTTGCAGAACAAATACTTGTTTGTTCAAACCCAGAATTGTTTTGTGTCTTGCCTGCGTAGGACCACTGGCCCATCTCGGGGGTCCCACTGCAGGAAGAGAGGGATTGATGGAAACCTGCGGGCCAACAGAGAGGCAGAGGGCAGTGACGGGGAAAACAGCAGGCACACTGACAGCAGGCACAGATACTCCGACAACAGACACGCCAGGTAAGAGTATTTGCTTACATATTTTCGGATGAAAGACAGATGAACAAATCTAAAAGTAAACACTTCTTTAAACATGTGATCTCTTAAAACTCAGATATCTTCTTCCCATTCCTGTCTATATATAGGAAAATTATCATATCATATCATAATCGTAAGATATTGAAATCCCTGCAGTGTTTATGCTGATATGTCTTCTGTTTCCTCCCTAGTTTCACCACCCCAGAGAGCGCAGGTCCAGTGTCTCGCTGTAGTAGAGACACCGACTGGGGCAGCCAGGTGGAGAATGATGAGATGAGGAGGGATGTACAGAGAGACATTCAGCGGTAGCCTTCCTACTTTTGATGAAGTGGTTTTGTCCTATTCGTTTGAAGTGCTAGTTTGGAGGCATCACTGACATGTGCATTGTGTCCAGTTACAGGAGGAAGATTCTGAGTGCAGAGGTCACCCAGAGAGAGAGGAAGACCTCCTCTGGCTCTTCTGGGAGGTAAGTCAGCTCTGCTTTTCCACAACATTCTGTTACTCTTCCTTGATTGATAAATAATTAGCTTGAGCACACAGTTCCATGCCATAGACTGTATTATACATTATAATTTCACAGTTGGAACAGCTCATCCACAAAGAGCTCTTCTATTTTCACATGATATTTATTGTGAAAGTGGAATAAAATCTGCATTAAGTGTTACATTTGTTATCAGTGCAAGACAGTGGCCAGAGAAGCAGAATTGAGGCTCCATGTACATCGATTCGTTTTACTTTTATCACAAAAACAAACTTGAATCTTGTTCATCACAATTTTCAGATCACTGATGCAACATTGTTCACATGTGCCCTGTGATGCCTGTCTTCTTCTGTTGATTTGATTGGTGGCTGGCATCCAGTTTATAGTTGCTTAGCTGCCACCTTTTATTTTGTTGTTCTTCTGTTAGTGCCACCACTGACGTTACTGTAATTTATCATTCTGCTCTCATTCAAAGAGCTTTAACTTTCTCATCCTATACTACATTTTTAATTTCCTTTAATATTGTATTGTGTCTTTTATGTCATAAGTTTGTGCCAGCTGTTCATATCAAAGGTGATAAATAGTAATATGAATAGTTGTTTATTATGACCGTTTGCACCTATGAACTGGATGCCAGCTGGCAATCAAATCAACTGGAGAACAAACCATTTTCAAACACTGGGCTTGTGTATACCCATGTAATCAGGAAGGAGATCACAGTTGGTTGATTATTTTGCCTAAAATTGAGGTACATTCCCATCAAACCAAATGCAGCCCTGTGCAGTGTTTAAAAGCTGAAAAACTGATTCTCAAAACTCCACTCACAACAAAATCATCTTTACTCAATCGGTCTGTATGTGTTAATGAGTTCAGCTGTATTTGTGTGCTCCAGCTGTGACTCCAGAGAGGGAGACCACATGGAGACGGATGAGGCTGTGTTGTTACGGCGACAGAAACAGATCAACTACGGAAAGAACACAATAGCCTATGACCGATACATCAACGAAGTTCCAAAGTAAGTTCACACAAACATGCACCCTTGATTAATATAACTTAAAACTATTAAGAAGCTATATGAAAAGGTGTACATAACAGTGAGGGGTAGGGTCATTTCAAGATGAGAAAGTATTTTATTGATGTGCAGTGTGGAGACACGATGGAACACATGGAACACTATTTATCTCAGTTCAAGCCATCTTTTGTGAGATGAATTCTGCATTCACATCTACATGTCTTGTGTTCAATGAGTAAAATTTGATTCCTTTCCTTTTTTCGTTTCCAGACACATGCGTCAGCCGGGCATTCACCCAAAGACCCCCAATAAGTTCAGGAAGTACAGCCGTCGCTCATGGGATCAGCAGATAAAGCTTTGGAAGGTCAAATTGCACGCCTGGGACCCCCCAACCCAGTCCACGGACTGCCAAGATAAAGTCCTGGATAACATGTAGGAAAAAGTCCATGATAATATGTTTTGTGGCCTCTTTGTCCATGCTGTGGGTGCTCAGTACTGCTTATGTGGTCTCATGGAGTCTCACGTACGCAAGCCCGGACATTCATATTTCACTGTAAACAGTGTCATTTACATGTTTTAACACCACCGCACAGAATTCATGGGTGCTTGTTCTTGTGGATATGTCCTCTAGCTTTGCTACTCCCCCTACCAGACTTTTAGGCTTAAAAGGGGCGAATGACAGAGGATATCACTCGAGCAGTACAGAACCCTTAACCCACCCCTCCACCTGCATATTTTCATCTTTGAACTAAAGCAAGATACGCCTCACTTTAACCCTATGGGCCCAGATATCTCGATTAGCTCATGGTTTGTTTCTTCATATCCATTCTTTCAGTGAGGAGCTGGGTCTTGACGACATCATGGACATTGAACTGGACTTTCCAAACCTTTCAGACTCCCAGAATGCCACAGCCTCTGTCCCCTCACACAGCCATTCACTGGAGGTGAGATTTATAACGTCTGCTCAGTAGAAGCTTATGCATGGTAATGACTCTAATTGTTGAAAGGGAATTGCAGTACTCTTTCTTCTCCTCACAGGTTCCTTTCATCAGATATATGTGCAGTCTAGAACATGCAAACACTTACATATGTATGGCTATAGATTCTTCAGTCATAAATAATGTATTTTTATCCAGGGTGACGACTGCTTGGGTACCCCAGTCAAAGTCCAGAAGACAGACACGACAACGGAGCTCGACAAGGCATAGCCCATCATCCTGCCCCCCTCCAAACATGCGTTCACACACATTACCGTGGGTCTGGATGAGGCACCCGCACCTGTGGTAGAGACACACAGCGTCACTGGTCTGGCTCAGGTGGTTGATATTGGTGGTTCAGCCGTGTAAATTTGGCGTTGTCTTTCAAATTGAATGAGTGCTTCTTAACTCATGTGGTCTTTCAAAGATTATCTTCTCAGGGTGTCTCTTTTCATGGTTTCATTTTCCATTTGCATGTTAAAAAAAATCATCCCATTGTTTAGGATTTGTTCTTTACAAATCACCTGTAGCACTGGTTCTGCAGACGTCTGGAAACACCCTGCCTTTACCTGGTAAAAAGAAAGCAGGAATACAGTGAAATGAAGAGAATGCTGAAGGTTCTCTGAATATTTAAAAAAGAAAATGGGTAAAGCAAAAGTATTTTCCTTCTATTCATTCATGTGTACAAGATTATTTTTCATGTAGAATTTTAAATGGTGAGTTACCTTTGTGATATTGGCCGTTGATTTGTTTTTCCATTGGGTTCTTTCTTTTTTAATACAAATGTTGCCATGTTTCGTATGGCTTTTCCTTTGATGTGTTTCCAATAAAAAAAAAAAAAAAAAAAAAGAAAACTAAATTGTCTTGTCATTTAGGAGAAGGACTTTGCTTGGTTGTTGCTTGTACCTTGGCATGACTGAACCTTTTGACAGCAACATCTTTGTATGGCAAACTTTTATGTAACCAGGAACGGAAGCAGTGACTGTTCTCCAGAAACTCCAAAAATACACTGGAAAAAACCATGAAAATGACAGACAGAAAAAAGCGGATTTTTTTAAATATTACAAAACAGTCAAGGCTTTCAAATGTTACATAGATTCTTCGAGGCAACAAATCTGGTTAGATATGAAGGTTTAAATTCAAAGTGTCATACCTGAGCCACACTCCACACCAGTAGGTGGCGGCATTGCACCCAAACGTAATTTGCCAACCGCTATTAAACACCAAAAGGAAGGAGGAGCCGTAGCAGTAGCAGTAGGGGAGAAGAAGAGTGAGAAGTGAACCGCAGGAGAACCAGAGGAGAACAGTTGCACTGGCTTGGTCGATACGATTGTGTGACTTAAAATCCAGAGGACCATGCTGAGGGCTTGTCTGCGGGGAGCGAATGCTACAGCCTGGGTAAGACCCGCTGCCCAACCCCGCGGGGCAGCAGCGAGCACCATGTTGGCATTAGCGTGTTGTCATTCAGTGACCCACAGCCAGGCTCAAGGTGCCACGGCGGCTCGCAGTGACCAGGCCTGCACAAACCGAACCAGCACATGCGAGGCTCACGCTCGACCGACGTGAGATTACATTTGGACCGTGTTAGTAACGCCACTCTGACTGTGACATGAGGAGGGGGACACCATGCAGGAGCTAGCTGTTAGCTTCCAGTGACAGATGGCTAAGCTAACGGGGTGGGCGGGGGTCAGCCCTTCTTTCACAAAATATATCTGTGATGTTAGATTGTGTCAGTAAAAGAGCAGACGGTATCTGCATGCCAAACGCGTCAGACACCATAATACTGCTATGTTCCAGCCCCCCTCTGACTCTCACTTCGGAAGGCGCCCTCACATGTGTGGCCTCATGAGAGGAAAACGTCTAGGATGACATTTCATACATAGTTAGAGTCATTGCTGGGTCAGACTCCAGACGTCTCTGGAAGCTTTGGTACACTAGCCTCTACACCAGTTTGAGAGGAGGCTGACAGCAAACAGTTCGCTATACAAATACTTTTATTTGTGTGTGTTGATTATCCTACTTTTCTTGTATTTTTTTCTCTGTCAGACCGTATCAAGAAAACAGGAAATAACTTTTTTTCCCCCACTCTCCTTGTGCCTATTTTCCCTAATGTTAAGAAAAACTGTGGGAGAACCCCTCTAAACAATCTGCAACAATGCCGACATTACACATCGGGAGGGACCAGGTAACACACACACTGTTTGATTCAAGTCATAGACCTTGATAATGTGAGGTATGTTTACATAAGGTTCATGTCTATGCTTTGTTCTCCTCTTCCGGCACAGTGGTGCTGGTAAAGTGGTTGCTGCTGGCCTGGTGACAGTAGGTGGTGGCATTGGAGGAACGATACTTTACGCCAAATGGGACCACAAGTTCAGAGCAGTCATAGAGAACAACGTTCCATACTCCGACTATCTGTTGGGTCTGGCTTTGGGACCTGCATCAAAGGATGGTGGCCTCCCAGTCAAGAAACAGGTCAGGATGGATTCACACCCTTTTATGTAATATAGCTGTTTTTTCAGACTGGATGTCAGAACTCAAAGAAGTTACATTCAGCATAAAGAGCTTCAGATAATTTCTCCTTGGATCTTCATTTTTGCATACATTCAACAAATGAGCAATAGTGTAATGTTTCCTCAATAGAAAATTGTCATTTAAAAAAGTGTGAAAAAACCTCCTGGATACATAAAACATACTAAAAGAAAAAACAATTTTCCTGGGCAAATGTAAAACCAATAAAAGATGTTAGGGGTGAAGTGATGATCTGTGCTTTGAGGCCTGTTAAAATGGCTGCTGTTTTTGCTGTTTAGATTGAGGTGGCCCAGGTACCCTCCATGATGGAAAAACAGGTGAAGACTTCCAAAGCCAAGTCAGAGAAAGCGGTGAAGGAGGCAGCAGTGAGTCCTCCACCACAGCCTGCACAGAGCTTAGAAGGTAACTATTTTACAAGCCTTTTTTCATATCATTGTGCCACCTCCCCACTGTATGTTACTACAAATTTGTGATTAGCTATAAGCCATTCTGTAAAAGTGGTTACATTTGTGAAGTGAACAGGAGCTGGTAAATGTTACTTAAGTTACTTAAGGCCTGAAGGGCTCTGGCAACTCTGACGCTTGCCCCCATGGCCAGCAGTGTGGAATTGTGACAGGTGGGAGGAGTTGGTGTGTTGCAGTCTGTGTACTTTAATGATAAGCATCAGTATGGCTGCTCTGACTCAGGATCCTTGTCAAAGTATATGAGTGATACGATTTTTGGCTTTGTTTTATTTGCATCGTCTTCTGTGCCCACAGAGTTGTCTCATGGTAAGCTGTTTTTGTCTGTCACGCTGTAGCCTCCCTATTGAAAGCTGTGCTGCTGTGTTGTTTCACTAGTCCTTATCAATGTTACAGCTCAGGGCAACATGGTGCATACTGTAAAATTAAGGTGATAATTATTCTGAAATTCCGTTATTATTTAGGGCAGATTGTCCCTTCGCCTTCTGTCCTTCCAAACTTCCCTAAACCTCTGGCTCTTTGTGGTATAAATCAATTTCCCAGCTCCCAGTGCTTTACATTAAGTAGCTGTAGTACAGAAAATAGAAGTAGTTTTGTGATGAATCCAGTTAATCTTTACTTTAAAATTAAAACTGAACACAGTGTAAATGATCTTTGACTTGTATTACAGTAAAAAGGCACTGATACATTCCACGAGACAGAAACTGGCTCTTGTCAAGTCAAGTGAGTGTTGGCTTACATGATCATGTACATGCAACTAACTTCCTGTGTGGTGTTTTGGTCACATCCAGAGGCTTCAGCAGAGGCAACTCACATCATCTCCGCCATCAGTGAGGTCCCATCAGTCCCTGCTCCGTGTGATACAGAGGCAGTAACAGTAAAAGGTAACACCTCGCCACCACTGTATGGTAATTTGAGGCCTCACAAAAAATGTTGGTTTCTAAGAAGTAAACTTTGTTGTGGCCGAAAACAAGATGCGGTGAATAAAAAAACTAGAGAATCTCCATTTTTCTGTAAACTATTACTTCAAAAGTGTTTGAGGCTAACAGTCATAGCACACAGACCAAATACCCATGATCTGCATAGTAGATGGTAAAGTGTCTTGGGTTGTACATCTGAGTGTGCATATCTGCAGAGTCTGCAGAGGAGTGCAAGGAATGCCATCACCACCAGGACACCCCAGAGACCACAGTTCATCCTGACACAGAGACACCTGCAGCACCAGAACCAATGAGAGAGCGTCCAGTGGAGGAAGTGGCTGCTATACTGGCTCAACAAGACAAGGAGGAGCAGGAAATTGTCGCAGGTAGGCTGCGAACAGAACACACATGCACGCAAAGATGTCCACAAACAAGCACAGAGCGACTACACACCTTCTGGTTTGATACATGGGTATTAAATCATTCTGTCTCACTGACTGTCTGTCTGCCTTGCAGCTGTGTCAGCTAGTCTTGAAGACTCCCTGGCTAGCTCAGCTAAAGCAACCCTGCTGGCCATTGGAGCTCAGGAGGTGGCGTTACAGACCATCTCACAGCACACACACAAACTGAAGGAGGCTATGGAGGCAGAGGTATTATACTGTATATTATTTTACACTTTTAGTGGCTCTGTCTGTTATTTACTGTTCATCTGTGTCTCTGTCATTTGAGTTGTGTGTTGCTGTGTCCATCCAAATGTTGTGCGTTGTCATTGCCTCGTGACTCACTGACAAAACAATATAAATGATCTGAATGTCTTCTTAACACTTCAAAATGCACAAAACAGTGTGACACAGAGGGAAATGGAAAACGTGAAAAGTGTAATATGGACAATAACTTTGGTGTCGCTTCAAGAGTGATAACAGTTCTCTTTAAATCCAGGTTCCACCTCAGGAGAAGTCAGCCCAGTGGAAGGAGCTAGAAGCTGCTCTTGCTGATAGAACTGGTGCTATGAGTGATGCTGAAACTGCTCTGCAGAAAGCCAAGTAAGAAATATCTAATAAATAATACGTGTGTTCATGCACATAGATATTATAAAATAGAGTCAGACTCTGCTAATATCTTCAGATGAAGGATATGTCACTTGTGATAGGATTCAAGATAAGATATTCAATGTAAAGTGATCACGATTTCTGTTGTCAACATCATTTCTCTGAGTCATTGTTGGATCTCAAATGTCTTCTTCCTTCCCCCCAAACTTCCCACATCTCTCTCTTAATAGTGAAGCCTTGGAAAGTCTAAAGTCAGTGATTGACAAGTCTAAAGGACTGAAGGTGTCTGCTGTTCGCCCACTGGTTCTAGCAGCAGAGGAGAATCTCCATAAAATGGTGGTGGACTTGGATAAGGTGGTCACTAAGGTAATCACTCTTTGGGCATTGAAAACTGATGAAAACACTTTGAATGGGCAACAGTTGTGTAAAAGAGATTATTCTCTAATAAGCATGAAAGATACAGAGTCTATGTGTATGTGTCTGCAGGTGCAGACTGCAGAGTCCGAAGCCAAGATCGTCTCCCAGTACAGTGAACTGGTTAATGAAGCCAAACATCAGTTTCAGAGGGAAGTGAGCAGCCTTACTCCAGAGATCCAAGCCAACTGGAAGGGACTCAGTAAGACCTCTCCACCAAAGCTTTTCAACATATGGAAATACCAGACAGATGACACCTCGCCGTATTAATTCAGGAAACAACAAAAGAACATTTAGAGTAGGACAATACACTAGAAAAGTCATTTGTTCAAGAGAGTTTTTTTCTGTGTGTGTTAGCTGGGAAACTGTCAGCAGATGACTTGAACGCCCTCATCGCCCACGCGCACCGTCGCATCGATCAGCTGAATCGAGAACTGGCGGAACAGAGAGTCAGAGAGCAGATCCACATTGATGCAGCTCTGGCGCAGCAGAAGCTGGAGGACCAGAAAGCCCTGGAGAAAGCCGTCAACACCACCCTGCAGCACGTCAAGGAGGAGGCACGGCTGGAGCAGGAGCAGAAGGTACGGGAAGGACATCTGTCGCCACCACACAGTCTGTCTTCCTTTGCCTCCCCTCGATTTCTGTGTAAAAATGTCATTGCAGTGATGCACCTTAGAAAACCATAGGTGGTCTGGGTCATGTTATAGTTGGGAGGTGCTTTGCATTGATCATTTATGAGAGGCGGAATATCAGCAGTTTTTTTTAATTTATGGGCTTTGTAGTCATGTATATGTGTGTTTGTATTTTGTTTGTGTTCAGTTGTCTGAGTTAAGGGAAGTGATGGAGGCAGAGATGAGGACACAGCTCCGGAGACAGGCAGCTGCTCACACAGACCACGTCCAAGATGTCCTCAAAGTCCAGGAGCAGGAACTGAGAGCTGAAGCTGAGCAGGTCTCCACTCTAGAGCTTACATGTCTGTAGTGTGTCAGTCGAAGTGGTGTATACAAACTGTTATCTATTTGCCATAGATTAGTAGATTTAGTCCACTTGTAACCACCTGGCTTGTTGTATTTGCTGTGGATTGTGTTCAGGTCCTCAGCAGCAAGATGCTGGAACAGGAAACCATTTACCGTCAGCTGAGCCAGGAACAGCTTGATAACTTCACTCTGGATATGAACACTGCCTATGCAAGACTGAAGGGCATGGATGAGGCCATCGAAAGTAAGTTGGACATAAGCACACATAAGTATTATGGGATGTAATATTGGAAAGAACAATGTTGCCATTGACTGTCATCGTGTGGTGAAAAAATGTTGACAGTGCTGATTGAAAACATTTATATTCCATTTTAATCAGAATGCTCGGTAAGAAGTAATAATGAAAAGATTGGAAGATGATATAATGAAACTGAATTATAGACAAGACAGTACGCACATGAATCAAATTCCTGTCTTCTGAACCCAGGTCACGTGGTATCAGAGGAGGAGGCCCGTAAAGCTCACCAGCTCTGGCTCTCTGTAGAGGCGCTCTCCTACACGCTGAAGACCGCTGATGCCGAAACGCCAACTGTTCCTCTCGACGGCGCCGCCCAGGTCGTGCGAAGCAGCTGCCACGACAATGAGTTCGCCTTGGCGTTGGCGTCGGCTCTTCCAGAACAGTCCCTTCAGCGGGGGGTGTACAGCGAGGCTGCTCTCCGCGCACGCTTCAACTCCCTGCGATCGCTGGCCCGCAAGGTCGCCCTCATCGACGAATCCCATAACTCTTTGTACCACTATTTCTTGTCGTACCTCCAAGCCGTTCTCTTGTTTGAGGCTCAACAGGAAGCGCCGCCTGCCCAGCTGAGCAGTGAGAATTTAGATTCTTTCAAGCTCCTGTCATACGCAAGTTACTGCTTAGAGCATGGGGATCTTGAGCTAGCGGCTAAACTGGTAAACCAGTTGAAAGGTGAGGCGAGGAGAGTGGTGGAGGACTGGCTGACTGAAGCCAGACTCACACTAGAAACCAGGCAGGTCATCAGTTTGCTCTCTGCCTATGCAAACGCTGTGGGGTTAGGAACCACCCAGGCTCCATAGGCCGCCACTCCCGCTGAACCCTTCAGTCTTTAAAGGCACATTCCACTGAAACTCTGTCTTTAGAGGATCACATCGTTGCCCACGGTAGATTTGAGTTATTTTCAGTGGTGTATTCCTTTAATTGATTGACGTTAACATGCAGCATAGATTTCTTGTTTTGAAAGCACTATGGATGATTTATTGTATAATATAATTGCTTCACCCTCTTATTCAAATAGTCCAGCCAGCTCAGGCCCACAGGTATATATTTCTGGATAATTGTTCCGTGTGTCATGAAACCTCAGTGATTGAAGAATTTGTCTAACTGCATTCAATTTTTCTCACACCTGCAAATGTCACAATAAATCTCTATTCAGAGTTGTTTCATTTCCTTATTGTTCTCAGTCTGCAGTGAATAAATCCTTGGGAATACATTGACTGGCAATGCAGAATACACCATGAACGCTTTACTCACTGCATCACATTTTGAAGAGCAACTTGAACCTGTGTGGAAATTGTTTCTCGTCAGATGTAGGTGTAGGTTCTAACACAATATTGAAGCGTACAGGAGAAATTTAACAAGCAAAAATGCCAGACCCCCATCCCCTCAAACATAAGGACAAGACACTTTCAATATATATTGCATTTTATACAAAAACAGTTGATATGCACTTAATAATTGTAAGTGACAGCCCTACAGTGATCACCATCTCACGTTCTGAGGAAAACAACGTGATTTTTCCTCCAATGATAAATGGCTCTGCTCACTGTTTATTGATCACAGATTAAAAGATGATGACTGCTACCTAATGGAAATTGTTTTTTGTGTCAAGTATTAATCCGAACATCAGTCTTTATATCTGGTTCAAATAAATAGAATAAATATTAAAATAAATAACGTGATCCCAGCTGACAGACAGACTATTGTTACCTCAGTGGCTGAACTGATTTCAGGATGTTCGAATGGACGCTTTTCTGTGTTTACATGTACATTTGAGTGGACATCCCTGGTTAGTTCATGCGTGTCTGTTGTGTCTGTTTCGTTCACTCTATCTGGACTGAGGTTTGATCTTTCAGTTCATATCCTGGGAAGGAAGTGTGTCATAGTCATGTTGGTGTTGACACGGTTGCCTCTCTTGGTCTTGCCCGTCTTGCTGAGGCCTATGTACATGCCAGGGTAAGCAGCGGATTCATACGCATTATAATTGTTGGCCAGGAGCTTCTCCTTAAACTTGCATTCATCATTGTAGTTGCCCTGAGGAGGATAAAGAGACAAGCACAACAGGAAACAGTTATTTGTCTCTTCTGTCCAAACTCAAACTCTGAGTCAATGCACTGGTTGAAACTGCAACTTGTCTTGGGAGTTCTTACCGAGCCGTAGAGTTTCCCTTTGTGGCTCATGGCAACGAAGAACCCACTCCTCATTCCAAACATGGTCACCACTCCTCTCTCCACGGTGGACATTTCCAGAAGAGCTGGGATGAAACATAACCATGATAAGCAACATGTAGCACACATCCAGAAGAGAAAAAGAGTGCTGTGTTTATTTTAACTCAATTCACTGCAAATATTAAATAGAAAATAAAGACTTGAACATTTAAAGCCTTGAGCCCCCTATGGCCACTAGAGGGCGCCCAATGCCCCATGAGAATACTCATACTGTAGATTTAACAAAATTATATGACGTGATATTTTTCAATGGTGCCAATCATACAAACATCCAAAATGACTTTAACCAACTGGCCAATTGATACTAGACAGTCAACTGGTAAGGCATAATACTTAAGCTATGTCATGAAAAGTTATGCACAATAGTCCCAGTTACTTGCCTACTTTACACAGACTTCAACAGGTAAAATGGCAGCAGGACTTACTGTATCTGTTTTCATTATGCGTGCCTGTGATCTTCCCATTGGGCAAGACTTGGATGTGGAAGCCGATGCCGACGTTACAGTAAAGCCTCCTCAGTCTCTTTATGCCCAGCAGGTATTCTCCGTCTCTGCCTGTCACCTCCCTCTTGTCCAGGAAGTGGCTGCTTGACTGAACCAATGATGCAGTGCTGTGTGTGGTGTGTCTCTTACTGCTGATAACTGGAAGAGGAGCAAAGGAGCTGCACAGGAGGAGCCCAAACAGGACGAGTGGCAGCTTGGACCTTGATGATGACATCCTGTGCTTACCCAGCCGGAGGTACACAACTGTTGTGTTCTTCAAAGCCCAAAGGATTCACTTAGCATCAACAAAAATGGTGATAAAAAATATTTCCAGCTTCAGTTTCTCAAAGACATGCCATGAAGAAAATGTCTGAACTGGTGCACTCTTTAAGACCCAGGGAGAAGTTTCAGCAGGCATAGCTAGACATCTCGAAACCCATGAAACCCAGGAGAACCAGTTTGCCAGTGAGTTGCCTCCTGCTCACCAGTTTAGTGTCCTCCTCAGGTCGATCCTGCAGACAGACATCAGACTTATATGTGCCCCATATTACATCACACACCTCCTGCTGTCTTGTTTGCCTGTGAGTCAGAGACGCTGTAGACGTACACAAGCTTGTAAATACATAAAACACATAGTGACAGAAAACAAAGTGGAACACGCAAGTACATAGAAATTAATAAATAAACAGGCAACGGGGACATTTGTCAGTGAAATGGATAGAATTTCTCAATATCAGCGTCAGGTCACAGCTGCCCCTGGAACATTGTGAGGTCGGCTTGATTTATTTAAATAAAATGATCGTCATGGGGGATCACCTAAGCGTTGATGGTGATGGTATTAGATTAGATGATTTTGGATAGTGGTGCTGGATGATGAGGTGGCAGCTGATAGTGGACTATGAGATCAACAATATACACAATCTAATTGAAGTACTGACTCAGATACTCCATTATAGATGGATTTGCTGAGGTGGGGCTGCATGTTACAGGTGATGTCATCTCTAGCAGAACCTTAATGGTAATGCTCATTTCATTGACAGCTCAAAGCACTTTGCAAAGTAATGTACACAGTGCTCATCATACATCATGCATGCACTGCTGGCACAGCTGTCATGGGGCAACTCTTAGTTCTGGGAGTATCTGATCATGACTGCATGTCATGTTTACAGAGTAGAACAAATTTATCACAACATTCAGAACTGAAACTCTTAATGTTTGATTTCCCATCTTTACCTAACACCATCAGGTCTGGTGTTAATGTGTCCCCAGACCTAATGCTGAGGTATTTACGTGGCACACAATGCAACAGTGTAAATAACATGGCTTGAGATGGGAGGTGATGATGTTTGAAATTCTGATTTTGATACCAATTAGAAAATGACTCAATGAATGTTACACATTTACAGCAGAAAGCTTTCCCCCTTCCATGCTCCCATGTACGTTCTGCTGCCACTGGGCACCATGCGAATAACTCAAGAGGACATGTTGCGAACAACAGTGTGATTCATACCAGCAAGCGTCGGTTTATCCAGTCTGCACATACGGCAAATAAAACAGCAGCAGTGGAGGACTGATATCATGTGACATGTGGTGCGTCAGCACGCTGTTCGTGGAGGGCTCTGGCAGAGAAAGTGAGACAGAGGCAAAGATAGATCATGTGTGTGCACATGTGAAGGACTGGTCTCCCCGCCAGCAGAAAACCCCCTGGTAGTTATGACGTGGGTAACCATTTACTCACATTTACTCTGACATCACACACCGTCAACAGAGTTTCCCTCAAGCTATGAAGGTGAAATTATGACCCCCATCAGATTATAGCATCTTTATAATCTGTGTCAAAGGATGACATTCTGCAAACAGGGTTTTCCTTTGAATTAGTTTGATGGATTGACTCTGTTTTCTTAACAGGTTGCACCTGTGTCTGATGGAAGGCCTCACATCTGCCTGCTGGCTGCTTGGGTCTCTGCTGTCCATGATCAACTGTTGTCACAGATTTACCTCTT
This sequence comes from Pseudorhombus dupliciocellatus, assembly GCA_016785235.1. Classification (NCBI taxonomy): domain Eukaryota; kingdom Metazoa; phylum Chordata; class Actinopteri; order Pleuronectiformes; family Paralichthyidae; genus Pseudorhombus; species Pseudorhombus dupliciocellatus. The sequence continues at coordinate 413,152 of JAFBJW010000130.1, read as the reverse complement.
TCACATGCGATAATGATGATTTGGGATCGACAGCCCAAAAGGGGTTAGAGAATAACTGTAGTAATAATTACTTACAACAACAGTAACAGTCAATTAATGGGCCGTGCTGCTTCAATCCAACCATCTTTTAAAACGCGTGCATTTGATCACTGGTTCGTGATTCTTAACATTTGAATTAACAAAGTAACTTTAAAGTTTAGATTAAAGTTACTTTGTTAACTCATCTACGTAGATGAGCAAAACCTGCCCTGGTTTTGTGAAGTTGAACAACAACGTGACATGAAATAAAAAAAAAATGCTCAGGTGCATTCAGTTGCCGTCACTTCTGTCATGTGACCAGCAGGTGTCGCTCTCCAACGGGCAGCGAGCCGCACGTGAGCGTTCACACGCACAGTTTTAAACTGACGACACGCGAAGGTCGTGCAGTGTCACCGGCGTTTGCCCCCTGAAAGCTGAAGTCAAAGAAATTAGCGCTAAGTTTGTTCGCCACCCGGGCGCGGGATTCAGTGTTTGTCTTTCCCACTGCGCCGTGAACGCCGCACACAGCGGATCTCGCGAGAAGAGACTTGCGCGGCCAGCCAGCCCAGTACGTGGCCTGCCAGCTGTACGCTGGGATTGTTGGCGTCTGTCAGCAGGCTGAGGCCACAGACCGTGCGTGTACCGGGACACCCGCTTCAGGTCTCCGACGCGTCTTCGGCTCGGGCTCGCGTCCTCTCTGTCAGGCTGGCATGGCGGAGGGCGGGTCGTCGGCTGCGCTGCCCGGTTCTCTGACGAGCTCCACTCTTCCTCCGCCCAGGACCCGCATCTTCAAAATCATCGTGATCGGGGACTCGGGGGTCGGGAAGACGTGCCTCACCTACCGCTTCTGTGCCGGCAAGTTCCCCGAGAAGACCGAGGCCACGATCGGGGTTGACTTCAGGGAGAGGCTGGTGGACATAGATGGCGAAAAAATCAAGGTGTGCCGGACAGACCACTTTGTCCAACCCGTGTCCCTGTCCCCGTGTCTCTGTGAGGACCACCCTACACCCATAACCCTACACAGTGGGGACATGTTCCCTGTCCCCACTTGATCAGGGGAAGGGTTTGGTGCTAAATCTTTGTTTTCGTATTTGAATGTAATTTGAATGCATTTGAATAGGAGTGATTTTTTAAAAAAATAATTTTAAAATGTCCATGAATTATGTTATTTCCCCTGTCTGTGATGTATTAGAGACTGTTTATACCGTCAGTGGAGCTCCTGCACAGGGTGTTGGCTCTCTGGCCTGCTTGTATGTCTCATGTATTTTTGTCTCCATCTCTAGGCCTCAACTAGACTGACAGGGATCACCTGGGCCAGATACTCCCAGTTAATATAAAGTCACACTGAGCCCTCCATGTCTTATATATGCTGTCTATATGTCTTCTGCAGTAATAATTCCACAGACCTCTACATTTCGCTCCATGTGATTGGTTCAATTTAAAATGCAAAACACTTCTGAAGTGTAATCAGTTGCTGGTTTGGGTGTTCTGATGGGATCTGATGTTTCTGGTTGTCCTCTACAGATCCAGCTGTGGGACACTGCGGGCCAGGAGCGCTTCAGGAAGTCCATGGTGCAGCACTACTACCGCAACGTGCACGCCGTCGTCTTCGTCTACGACCTCACCAACGCCGCGAGCTTCCGCAGCCTGCCCGCCTGGATCGAGGAGTGCAAACAGCACGCGCTGGGCACAGAAGTTCCCAGGATCTTAGTGGGAAACAAGTGCGACCTTCAAGACTCAGTCCAAGTGAGCACAGATGTGGCGCAGCAGTTTGCAGACACCCATTCCATGCCACTGTTCGAGACGTCCGCAAAGAGCCCTAATAGCCAAGGAGATGGAAACAATAGCAGTGGAAACAGTGACCATGTTGAGGCTATATTTATGACTGTGGCCCACAAACTGAAGTCTCAAAAGCCTCTAGTGTTGAGCCAGCCCCCCGTGGGATCGGGGGGCACCATCAACCTGAACAGGGGGATGAGCAATGGGGGAGATGCATCCAGGAGCTGGACTTGCAGCAGCTGCTGAAGAGGAAGACTGTAGGGAAAGAGGCTTGAGCTTCAGGCTGAACGAGGCCACTGAAACTTAAGATGAAGCAAGCTGAGGAAACAGTGGTGGTCTAGAAAGATTGAGTGGATCCAACCAATGTGTCCATTTGAGAACAAAACACGTGTCATGTGCTTGATATTACAAATTACCTTGAAAGGGAAAATGTGATTGCTGCCTTCAGATGTTGCTCTGTGGAGATGATTGAACACACAATCTGAACCTGAGATAGTCATTAATTAATATCTCAAGTAAGTTGTTTTGTGGCACAGCATAAAAACAGAGGCACTGTGGCATTCACATATTATTTTTAATTTTTTTTCAGAGAACATTAACAGCTTTGATTGCTGTGCTTGTAATCCAGTCCAGATTCACTGGACTGGAACGTCTCCTGTAATGAGAATGTAAAGTGTGAATAGCAGCTCATGAGAATTACTGAAAAGGATATGAAATACTTTATGATTCGTAACATTCTACTGCCCCGTGATGCTGTGCAGGCCTTACATGGCGTCCTGTCAGGGTGAACCCCACTTCTCAGCCAATATTACCTGGGACTGGCTCCAGCTCCCCCTCCACCTGCCAAGGTGTAAGGATATTAGATCTTTTAACTTGATTTAAAAGTGCCCTGTTGAATGTTGGTTAAAAAAAGTCCAGCGCTTTTCATCAAAACATCCACACACAAATTCATTGAATCTGCTCATAGTGAGACCCAGAACATGGCTGTGACTGTGATTGTCAGTTCACTAGCTGTTAACATCCATGCTGTTTTATTTATAGCATATTTAGCAAGCGACAGCAATGTCTGAGTCTGTTTGAGACCTCTGCTGTGGGACATGTTTCCATCAGGACAACACTTGAAGCTCCTGTCAGGTGGCGACCACTCAGGGGCTGCTTCTAAATGCTCCTAGCTGATTTCGTTATGTTTGTGCCCAGCTCAGACTTTTCTCTTAAAGCTGATCATTAACCGTCCTGACTATCACCAACCTCATTAACATCAGCTGTGGCTCACTGAATCAAGTCCAGCGCTTGAGGGTTTATAGTCGCGGCCGCGACTATAACAACAATGGAGGTGCTGGATATAAGTAATGACATAAATGTTGTTTCCATGATGTCATAAACTGTACTTTAAAATTCAGTAAATAGGGCAATCGTGATTTGTAGCCATGGTATATGGCATAACCATCCAGGTGGCAGGCTATTCTGAGTTACTTTTCAATCAATCAATCAAATTTGATTCCACAAATCACAATGTCTCATGGGGCCCCAAGAAGCTGAGACACCCTCTGCCCCGGTATTGAGCTAGTCATGGCCACACATCACCAAAGTTGATTTGTAGGAAACCCTTCCATGTGCTTCGCCTCCTAAGAATTGAAGGTAGTAAGTGCTTTGGGGATAAATTATAGATGTGGAAAGACAGTACGGTTTAAGATGCCAATGTGGCAGTTAGTTGCCTTCAGTCAAGCTGTTAGAATCAATACTGGGGGAGAGACATCGTCTCCTCAAGCCAATCAGTATCGTGAGGCACCATCATCTATAGAGCCTTTGGAGAACTTTCACTTTTAGACACCACAGTCTGTTTGACCACAAGTCCAACTTATCAACATAAAAGCTTTGTTTGGATTTATGAGTGTGTATCTGGGCTCACTTCTGCACAATGCAGCCACTAATATCAAACACTGCTTATGCATATCTCAAAAATACAATCTCAGCTACAGAATCGTCTTTATTCAAGTGAGTGACCACTTTGTTCAAGACAAAAAAGGAATACTACACTTGGAATTGGATCTGTTTTGTGCAACCTTGCAATAAACAACCCCAATCATTCATACTGTAGTCTTTTCTGTTTTTTTTAAGTCAGTAGTAGCAAAACGTCAAAAACTTCAGTCAGGTTTTATTTATTAAATATTACATACTATGTCACAGAGTTTAGAACACAAAACAAATATCAGTCACATATTTCATATAGGCTTGGGCAAGGTTGAAATGGAATCTGGTCATAGAGCAAGCAAGCTGTGCTCGGTCTAATCAAGAGCTCAGGTTATTTAAAAGTAATTTCGTCACAAATGTTTAAAACTGCAGGCTGCTTCATGAGAGTGGAGATGTCATAACAATTAAGGCACATCTTGTATTAATTATTATGTGTGTCAGGCCAGTCTGCTGTATGGAGGTGGTTTGGACGGTCCCTCCTCTTCCTCAGCAGCGTACTGCTCAGTGGACTGAAGTGGAGAGTTGAAGAGCCTGTCATCACCTCCTGCTGCACATGGAGGGGAACTGCATCAGTCTGACAAGCAATCGCCAAACAATCGCAGCAAAGATGGCTTCCAATCAAATTACCTTGCCAGGTACAAACCATCTCACTGTCCCCAGGGTCGCACTGAGGAACCAAGGTCTCCTACATCATAAAGACACAGAAAGGTCAGGTGGATCAAAAAAAAAAAACAGTTCCACCCAAATCTGATCATTCACTGAGGGTTAAGTTGTTCCCTACCAGGCCAGTTCTGGTATCATAGCAGCCACAGAAGGGCAGACTGCGGCAGCCCACGTAGGCAATGAGAGAGGAGAGGGTCAGGCTGATGGCACAGGTCAGCAGTATGGTTGCATTGGCCCCCTTCACCATCCGATGAAGCACAAAAGTCTGAAGAGAAACACAAAGAAGATCGCAAACCCCAACACATTGTCTCGGATCATACAGTTTTCTCTGAGGTAGTGATTTTTATCTTTCTATTTTCTGTGGTGACCTTTCAGCTGATAAAACAAATGTGTAGTACTGTGACCCATCTTTTGACTTTACAACAGAATGAGAATCTCAAACCTCAATTAGTCAGCACAAACTACAGATAAGAATGCACTGGAACCCATATGGAACACATACTCCTACTTTTCTATTGTTCCTTAATCTCTGCTTTGTGAGAAACTTTTGTTGTAATGGATGTGTCCTAATGGTACAAATAAGAGAATTTAAGGATATATTTATAAAAATGTTCTTCCAGGGGGCCCAGTAGTTGTAAACATTTCAAAAAATGTTTTATTCAATTGGAGGGCTCTCAGATTTAAGTACATCTTAAGACCAAATCAATAAAGCAGTCCACCAAGTTACTTTAGGCAAAGAGCCATGGCTTTAACTGCAAATGCTCTCTTCCCCTCAAATATTGGGTGTCGTGCAGAGGACTTTGTGTGTTGAGGTGTATCTGCAAGTGATGGTTACCACATGAGGACTGTCATGGTGGTGAAAGACGTCTTCGTCCTCTTCGCCATACGTTAGTGTCAGACAGGCATATCCAGAGATAAACAGCACGGCAACGCAGGAGAGTCCCGCTGCTGCCACCATCACACTCACCTGCAGAGACAGGAGGACGTGTGCAAACTGTGACTCAGACTGTGCAGAACCCTCAGGCATCCAGGAAGAAGGAAACACACTTTACAAAGGCATGCTGAATTTTATTAGCTATATTCAGGTAGAACAACAGGTTCTACAACATTCAGAAATTAATAGCAGAATAGTTTCAAATAAGTGTGTCAAAAATATAAAAACAAGTGCGTAAGTCAGTCTCAAAGAACTGATATTCTACTGGTCATGTATTCAAGAGATGGGCTGGGAGTTAAATGTTGAGATAATGCGAATGATAAATGTTTAGAATAAAAAGAGGGGCACACTTTCTCTACACAAGCTCAAACATGTTTGTGGCATTAGAACATCTTTCTCTTCTGTCGAGAAACACTTACCAAAACAGAATTTTTCCTCTGGGAAGCAAACAGCGCCAAAACACCTGGAGAGGCCATGATCTGAAAGGCAGCGAGATTTCAAGAGAAAACTTTGTAAACAGTGTGAGCGTGACGTCATGTGCGGTGTCTGCAGGTGTGGCAGCGAACGTTAATTGTGTGGCGTCACAGTTCCCGGAAGAAACGTTGCCACCTGCAGAACGAGGCAGGTGAAACAGCCGCAGCCTGAAATCGTGTCTCACAAAGGGACAGAATCTCACCAGTCCTCCCCACACCGGCGTCCTGGTGCCGCTCAGCACAGTGTCCTTGCGGAAGACAGCGTCCATAAAGCCGCAGACTACACAGAGACCCGCACAAGCCACCTGGAGGACACCGAGGGCGAGCACGCTCTTCTGGTTCAAATTAAAGTACCTGTACCGGTCCATCTCCAGGTATTTGACCAGCCTGTTCACACACCCGGGCTAACTCTGACCGCGGGGATCTGTGTTGCACTTCCTACCTGTCGTTAACGTCACCACCGACCCACTTCTTCTAATATACACACTTCAGTCTAGCATTGCGCAGGTTTTGGGCCCCTCGAGGTCAAATACGGTCCCTGGCAGCTATGTGCAAAATAGCATGGAGTTGTTTCATTCCAGTCTGTCTCCGGCTCAGTGTGCTGCTGCGTCCCCGCTTCAGTTCATCATTAACCTGCGGAGCGCCGGGGGCCACACCGGGGGACTTTGATACCCACTGCGCGGACTCCCAGGCTGCTGGCCCCGCCCCCTTCTGCCGAGCGCGCCGTAATCATTGTGATGTCATAGTTGTCATTAGGTCACGCAGGATATCAGGAATCATTTAAAAACATGGTCGAATTTAATTTAAAAATGGTTCTCAATATTACCCATAGTCAATGTAGTTCATCTTCTCATCTCATCATCTCAAAATTGAAATATAAAAGTGACAGTGTAGGTTTTAGCATTACCTATACGTTTGGATTTTTAATGCATTTAAAGGATTCTCCAGCATTGTTGTTTGGATTGTGTCACCACTTTATTCTGATACACATTTGCAAATTTAAAAATCCCCATTCATTAAAAAGTATTGTTTTTTTTTTCCAAACCTCAAACCAGTAGCAATGTACAAATACAGAAAAACTACAATTGCATTCCATAGAGCAGATACAGCCATCAAGGCCCGATGTTCCCCTTTTGGCCTTGGTGAAATTATGATCAGACAAAAACATCACCTCCTCTGGGGAGGTTAATATTGACATTATATAAAAAAGATGTAGATAGATTGCTTTTTTCAATTTCTGACTTTATTTTTGAAGCATCTTAACACAGACAATTGGGTTACAAAAGTGGAATAGGCTAATGTAGTATGTATTATGTACCTCCAAATAATACAATACATTACCAATTTCAGATATTATAGTTACTGTGATATATGTACTGTATATAACAAAAGCATTGTGTAAGCTTCAGTGTATATACCTTCAAAGTAACACTTTCTTTTATTTGCAAATATTTTACACACTTAAATTAATTAATTAAATTTGTGTGGAGTAAAATGAAAAGCCTAAACCCAATCAACATTTGGTGTGACCACTGTTTGTATTTACACCAACATCCAGGACTATTTACCCACTGATCATGGTTCTGTGAGACTGTTTGGGCTTGTTGTGATGCTGTCCAATGAATCTAACACAAACAAAAATAATTTGAAATCACCAATTGGCAGGCAAATCCTTCCTATGTGTAATATATAATGAAGAGGACCATAAAAAACGGGGGATATCAGCATATCCGGTTACTGACGTGTGTCATAGCATTTGGCTTTGCATAGTTCTTGTGTTGCCCTGGATCCCCAAGGCCTCCAATCATACAGAATTGCTAGAGCAGTATTCCACATGGATACCACATACAAAAGGATAATACCTAGTCAAATATCTACAGAGTGGGTTGCAGCTGCACCGGATAACAACTATGATAAATCTCCAGGAGTCTTCAGCACAGGTAGAGGATATCTTCTTTTCCAGAGATATTCCTCTGCACTCTCATTGGCCAGCGGCAGCAGCCTGTCTCTGCTGAAACTCTTCCAACTGCTGCTTGTACCACTCAGGAGCCTCTGGACCGTTTGTCCCAGTCAGCCCATGATCATAGCCATAAGCAACAGTTAACTCTTCATCCTTCTGCACGGCCCTCAATGTTCGGATGCACTTGATCGGCCCAAAACGGGGATGAACAAACCTGAACAGAACACATAACAAATCATCAGGCAGATCAGACATAAACATAATGATGATTTCTCCCCAAAAAATGAATAATCACACCTGGATTTAAATCATATATCCTGTGTATTTATGTATTAATTTCTAACTTCACCTATAACTTTAAATTTCAAACATTTGAACTGTATTCTGAAAACGTGTGTACTCACGGGTCATATTTGCAGTTGGGGGTGAAGGAGTGGTTTCCTTTGTGACCCAGAGAGGCACAGTATCTCTCAATCTGGTCAAATGGCTGAGGGACATCAATCACAGTGTCCTCGTCCAGTGAAATGGTGTTTCCATTCAGGGCCCAGTCTCTGCTGTCGACCTGAGTAGTCCATGTTGTCAACAAAGACAGACATTTTGTTTACTTAGTAGAAATAGTAAAAAAAAAAAAAAAAAAACTGAGGAATACTTGGCACTGTGGAACTGTCATACCTCAGAGTGTGTAATTCGGACTCCATTATAAAAAGCCATCACAGTGTCCGCTTCAGCATCTGTCTTGGCAAACAAGCCCTGTCCTGCTCCTTTAATCGTGGAGTCTGCCACAAACACCCTGAGAAGTGAAAAAACACACAGGGACAATAAGAAGAACAGTCCTCAAGTGTCCACAGTAATTATGAAGACATGAGTAGGTGCAAAGCAGACGCACCTTTTGCTCTCATATGCATCAGGGAGCAAAGCGTGAGTGGCGATACAGGTGGACGTGGACCTGTCGTACGAGTACACAGGACCTTAAAAACAAGGGGTGCCAGATTAATGTCTGTTTGTTCCCAGAAACAACATCTTCTCTTGAATAAAATATATAATCCAGCCAGAACAATAGAGAAGGGATGGGTCAAGGGGGCAGGTGGTTGGAAGGGTAGAAATTACCAGGGTAAGAACTTGACTGGGAAAAAGGGAGGGTGGAAGAGGAAAGAGAGGAAGATTAAGAAATGGTTCATGGTACTTTCACAAGGTGGAGAAGAGCTGCTTGTCTTTTGGGAAATAGTTCAGTTCAATTTGAAACAACAGTGGTCAAATATTCTGCTGCATGAAAAGCCAAAGATCAGATGAATCGATATCTTGGCAAAGATAGATCATCATCACATTCAGAAACGTAAATTCTAAAGGGCAGACTATGCGGCTCATAAAGCTGATGGGTGCACTGACTGTTGGGTGACACTTCAAAGGATGCCTTTCCACTTTCACTGGAGATCAGGCTGGCAAGGCGAGCCTCAATGAGCTCGCCGTCCACAAAGTTTCCGAAGAGAGCCGTGTGTCCATCTGGGTAGACGTATGCTACTGAGTCACCGGTCATCTCCCCCTCCTCGTTCACCTTCCCAACCACACAGCCCCCATCCTGGAGACACCACAGTACACATCGACACATACAATACAGGGTTATGGTCTTCTTATTTTCACGTGAGCTGCTTTAAACAAATCTTTTTTTAAATATTTGTGCCCAGATGGTAAGATGGAAACTGTGAGCATGGAACTGAGTAAACATTAGTGTAACCATAAACAGAATATAATAATGAACAGAAAGCCGACTCACAGGGTAGTAAACCCAGCACTCCCCACAGCGGTTGTTGTCTTTGTACTGGCCCTTGAAAACCAGACAGCCATCTCCATCGAACTCCTGAGCAAGCCCATTGAGGTCGCCATCCACATACGTTCCATTGAGAACACCGCCATCCTCGTACGTGTACACCCCATGGCCCTGAAGAGCATCATCTACATAGCAGCCCTCCAGGGTGCTGTGTGGAGGGGAGAGAGGAAAATGAACCATCACCTCAAGGGAAGGATGATAAGATATGTAGGAATACATAGAAAAATAAGAACAAGGTAGTTGGAATGCAAAGCTAAACAAAAGTAATGATGCTGAAAAAAGATGAAAATGTGAGAGAAGCAGACTGTAACATGGCTGTGATGTGTGCAAAGCTCTGGTCTGTGACTGACTGCCGGCTCTGTCGTCTCTGCTTCCCCCTGTTTGGTAAAATGGTGACTGATGAGAATGCAGATGTTTTTTTTTGGTGGATATACACTCAGTGAGCACTTTATTAGGCACACCACACTGGGCAGTTCCACTAAACAGCCTCAGGCCTTCATGACTTAGTTTGACAAGATGCTCGAGAAATTCAGTTCCATGCTGGAAGCAGCCATAAGAATATAGCTTGTATTTATTCCATGACAGTTATGCAGAAACATGCTGTGCGTGCTCTCTGAGTGTAGAATAGATCATCAAAAGTCCCATTTGTCATTCTTATATTAATGGTACCTTCCATCAAAGAAGAAGAACTTGCCCATGCCATTCTTCTCTCCATGGGTGAAGTGTCCCTCAAAGCGATCACTGGATGAATAGGTCAAAGTGCAGAAACCATGCGGCTGTCCATCTTCATCCAATGGACCTGCACACACACACACACACACACACACACACACACACACACACACACACACACTTAGAGTTGAGTCGTTTAACTTCAGTTGCTTCTCCTGCAACTCCAAAGTCCTAAAACAAATATCCCACTTAAATAAACAGCTGCCGAGAGTCATCAAACCTAACTATGATGCAATGGTTCCTCCCAAAAAGGTAAGCTGTTTCAACATACAAACATGGATCAGTGCAGCTTTGCTTCATTCTCATAATTCCCCTTATTCAGCAACTCTCCACTTCACACTGTCAACTGAACTAATCCGGAGTGGCAGCTCCTGGTTGTTCTCGCTTTGCATATGAAGCCACTTTGCTTCATATTCACTTCTTCAAACACGAACAACACGTTAACCAGCTGATGCATTAACATGCTGCGCTGCTAACTGCGGTGGGAGGCGGCGGGACACGCGCATGACCCGGGCCGCTCTCCGCCGCCTGTCAAGCGGATTCGCTACTGAAATAAAGTCCCCGGCTCCGGCCTGCAGTACGCCTGACTCGGCGGAGGGTTTGCAGGAGCGCTGAGGCGAGGAGCCGAGGGCGGCGGGGAGGCTGCTTCTCGGCTCCGGTGTTCCTCCAAAGAGAAGTTAGTGGAGAAGTAAGAAAACGCTTACCTTCCACCACCTCCTCTAGATTTTCGTCATCGCTGTCCATGCTGCGGGATGAGCGCTCCAGCCCCGCACTGAGTCAGCGCACACACCCGAGCTGACACATGTGCTGCATTCTGATTGTTCCTTTCCTCTTTTAACTCCGCTCGGCCAGAATGCTGCTCAACTTTATGTGACAGGAGCGGACTGAGGCTCTGCGAGCATTCCCCAACCCTGCTTTCAAAAAATACTTAATAACTATTATATGATTACAGGAGACATCATGAAAGTGCTTTTGAAATGTTAACAAGCCAAGCTGAAAAGGCAATAAGGCAAATGACCGTGTAAAATAATAAATATCAATGAAAGAATATCATAGAATAGACGCATATAAACTGCACAGCCAGTAATGAACCTCTTTGGCAGAGACGACCGGAGAGTTCCATTGGTTCCTATAATTAAATTTCTATTTATTTGAACTGTTTTTTTAATTTATGCTCATTACAAAGCAGAGAGGATACATAATACAAGAAGAAGAACAAAAAGTAGTCATAGCAGTAGTAGAAGAACTGTCGCCCCCTAGTGGTCATTTGTATTACTGAGCCGGTGAAGATGGATGGACATACCGGACAAAGCTGTGTGTTCACTTTAAACTTTAACATGGTCTGACAACACTCCCCATTCACTCCCCCCGGCCTTTGTTTTGTCCCACGTCGCGAGGTGAGTGTCCACACGACACGAGGCGGTTTGTTCGCGGCTTGTAGCTGTGTGTGGCACGTGAGTGTTAGCATGCTAGCAGCTCGGTTCTGGAAGTGTTCTGGTGGACCATGAGGGCATGAGGGCCAGATGAGCCCGTGACACTTGAGCTGGCACCGGGCAGCTTGATCTGCATTTGCCAGAGAGACCCAGAATTGGCAGGTCTAAAGCAGAGGCCGCACACACTGAGAGATGCTTGAATATTTTACTTTGATTTGCTGTGGTACTTCAGTGACAGTGGCTTATTTTTGTTTCTCATTTGAAATAACTGTGGTGTGATGAAGTGAGGATTCCCCTGTGATGAGTTATGCTTCCTTATTTAATCATTGGTTTGTTGAACGCTTCACATGCTCATGGTCACTGACCATCATGCTTCTCCACCTGTAGCTTTGGATGTTGGATAAAAACTAAATACTATGAGCCGTCATGGTTAAATTAATTTACAGTGACACTATGTACTCTATATATTTATTTAAAAGGATCTGATTTTGTACAAACACCTTCAGTGCTATGAAGTTTAATAACAAGTCATTGAAGTGCTGTCTACATACGTGTGTGTTCTTTGTGAACAGGACAGATCAGAACTCACCAGTGACTGACGCAACATTCTAAATGCATGCATGTGAGCAGCTTTAATAAACCTGTCCTCTTGTGAATTTCCTATTCCTGCTTCTAACAGTAGTTTTTCCTGAAATGTGACTCAGACAGGATGACATATTGGGACTATTTTCAGCAGCAGATTAATCCACATTTAGCAGTGAGTAGCTGTGGCAGCAGGACTGAGTGAAAATAAATACATCTGCCTCCTGCATCCAACATGTTTTGATTCACACAGATCCATAACAACAACAAAGAGGTTTTGTGTATTACAAAGACAACAAACATCAGTGACAACATCGGTGTTAAACATTATTCAGTTTCTCTGAGGCAGTAACATGAGCAATGTGGTATGTTTACATGTTGTTTCAAGTGAAAGAAAGTGACATCAGATTGGCTCAGGACACAAAGCAAAACGTCTTTAGGCATTTCTTGGGTTGTCTTTGTGGCATGTCCAACAGGTCCAGCAGGTGAGGCACTGTACTGGATGGCAGCACCTTTACTTACTAGTCCTCAAATTTTAATGAGTATCTGGCGGAGAAGAACAGAAGTGTTAGGTGGCAGAACTAAGTGATTTATAATGAGATCTTCTAACATTCCAAATGCTTTGACTTTTCAAATCAAACCAAATATGTTTTGTGTTCATTAGTGCGACAGTAGGACAACGCAAGGATAAATCACAAAAGACATATTCAGCCACTGATGAAAAACAGCTCATAATGTAATAATTTAAATGTAATGAAAGTTCATAATGTAATCATCAGCCCAATGTAATAAAATCACACGCATGACGTAATAAGGGCTTTGTGCATAATCTAATAACTTACTCCATTAAGAGCCCTATTGATGCTTCTTATAATGTAATACTGCTCATATAGTGAGAAGTATTGCATCACTATCATTTCAGATAAAGCAAAAAGCACGGGCTTCGGTGCATTGGTAAACAAAATTAGAAAAAGTATTATTTAATTGTAATTGCAGTATCAATTTGAACCACTAGGTGGCAGCCATGAGTTGTTTTGGGCCTTTGAATATGCGCTGCTCACTTCTACTGTGACTATTGCAGGTACAAGCTGCAACTGCAATCACTTATTTTTCGTGTGTCAACACAAAATGTTATCAGCCATTTTTGTAGTCTAAAGAGCCAAAAGTCTGGGATAGTGGTGATGGAGGGTCTACACCTTGGACAAAGAAGTTTTCAAACTGCCCTCTGCCATCATCCAGCAGCATGTAGAGCTACATCAATGACCTTTGGCTGAGAAGACTCTTTGTTATCAAATTATTTGTTGGGGTGCACAACATCCTAATATGCACATACAATATTTGTTAAAAATAAATGTTTACATTAATCTAGTGATGCTGAATATAATGATAATAATGATGAATAAAAGATGAAGATGATGAACAGAGTAAGAAACAGGAAGTGTGAAGACACTCAGCAATGGAATTATTTGGTGGAATCAGCCCATGTCCTTATTGAGTAACAGGTGCAGCTGGCTTATGTGAAAAACCTGTTCTCGAGCTTTGCTCCCCGTCGCCTCCTCACCAAACAACTGCAGCCAAAGGTGAGTAACGCATAGCTGCTTAGCACACACCTTTCACGCACAAATATAGGTGCAGTAAAAACAGGGGCTTTGTTAAGTACACTGACTGTACTGTGTGCTGTCTAGGGCAGAGATGTGGGGTGTTGCATATTCACTGAAGCAAAGTACTAAAGGAACAGCGAGTGTTATTCTGCACACAGTCCTCAGTACGCAACACAAGTGACCAGACCTCACTCATCAGAGCCCAGGTGCTGGCGTTAGCGTGAACCACCAGACGTAGCGCTGAAACCGGCTGTAGCACCACTTCAATCTCTCCCTGAGCTACTCCGTTTTCAAATTCACCTGAAACATACACAACAGATTGGGTCACACAGACATTTGATTTTGAAATGCATTTGTATAAATAGATTCTCTTTATAGGCCTGTGGCATATCAACACACAGCAAACAGCCTATTCTAAATGACAACATCATTTTAAAGGCCACATTTATTTTTGTTTATATTATTTTGTGTCTTACCAATAACTATGAAGCTGTTAGACTCTTGTTGGAGTGTGGACGAGCCATTGACTTGAATGTTTTGTGTTGATGCCTGAGGTAAGAAAACACAAAAGATACATCACCATGAACATGGGTATCAAATTTGAAAGGCTTGTCTGCTAGTGTTCATGAGGTATAGTCTTTACAAGGCAAACTAAATATTCTTATATGAGTCCAACTGAATGACCCAGTTTTAATAATCCCTCTCAACACACTATTGACATACAGTATGTATACTACATTGCATGTGTTTGTAATTCTCGTTCAAAGAGGACACCAAATGACCCTAACCCTTATTCTAACCCAAACATAAACTGTAACCTGAAACTAAGCCCTAACCATCAGACAGCCCATTGAAACAGTTCTGTATCGTCCACGCTCAAAATCCCCCTCACAAAGTTCTATGGACAGGAACACACACAGATGTAGTTAACTTACATTACTGCGCAGAACCTCTACTGTGGTGTTGTAGAATTTGTCTGCATTGTCAATGTTTCCAGAGCGAAACAGGTACCTGCAGTGAAGAAGAAAGCAAGGGATAATATTAGAAATAACTGGAATTGGCAGATCAGTTGGCATCATTTTCTACAATATTTAATTTAATGATAATACAACCTGAACTACATCAAACTAACTCAGATACTTGGTATCAAATGAACAAAACTGACCCAGATATGTGAATAGGTGGGAGGAAGTTGAAGAGGATGTAATCACCCTTGATGGGTGTCAGTGCCCAGAAGAAGTCCTCTCCTGTGTAAGCCCTGGCCAGACTGTGCTTCTGGTAATATTTTAGGCTGCTGCTCACCTTGGCAGACGGGTTCCTGTGCTTTTCAAACTTATTGTCCTGAAGGGCCAAAGGGACATTAACGCATAAATGCAAGCAGTATGTAGGTTGTCAGATTTCTGCATTTTTGCACATGCCACTATTTTTGTATTTTTACTTGGATATAGTATTTCAGAGTAATTATTTTTTGTCTTTGAGGCTGTTTCAAAAAATTTTCATGTGAGTAAGGAGCGGATCTCAGTATAGTCTTGATAATTGTGGAACACAGAATTGACACTGACAATATTCGAAATAGAAAAAGAATGGTTCAGAGTTCATTGTAGCTGCTGTTCCTCCTCACTCAGGTATATTGAGTGTTTGTTGGGTGCTGAGAGAGGACATTTGTTCACCTAAGTCTTACACCTTAACGTGTAAGTCTCAACCTTTAAGCAACACGGTGAGCAAATATGAATTGTAGTGTTTGCAGAACTGATGTGGCACACTTACCACCAGGTGCTGGAGTTTCCCAGCTAGAGAGGAGTGCAGGCCCACATGCTGGAACAGAGAGGTTTTGTGCCTCTGCCTGAGCAAAGCCTTTTGCTTCGAGCAGTCTATCTGCATCGCACAACACAGGCATATGGATCGTTACATTTCATACTGAAGACTTTTTTTTTGGAGTGTTGTAGCAACAAACTGCTGATTCCACAGTTTGTTTTTTAAACTCAAGTATTCATGTCCATTTTATTTTTATTTTAGAAATATAATTGAGATAATTGGGCAGATTGATTTGATTCAGGACCTGTTTTTGACATGTGCATACTGGAGAGTCATGAGCAAAGCTGAATAAAGCTGTTACTATTCTACCAGGATGTGTATATATCAGTCAGTATATATCAGTGACTTTTGTTCATTTGCTACCAAATAATTGAGTTAGTTTGCTATAGTTCAGGTATTAGTATCTAATATCTAAGTACAGGTGTGTGAACTCATCCAAGGCACATCTGGTCAGATTGTTTAAAATCTCCTCACTTTCAATTCACATCCAAAATACACGTGTGATCAACTTCATCTGTTGCTGCACCACTGACTCACCTCATCTTTCTCTGGGTTGCAAACTTTCACCCACAGAATGTGGTCCAACAGCCAGTCAATGGGTTTGTCTCTATGGAACATCAGGAAAAACTCAGCAATCATCGGGAGGTCACTTGTCCGAAACAACTTCCCTGGAAGAAAGACAGAAACATACACACACATACAAAGATTTAATTGAATAGACTAGACCCTTACCCATAAGAAAGTCTTGAACAAAAGTATATATTTATTTCCACTGTTCCTGCATATTTTATTGTTTACATAACATTGTATCATGGCTCAACTAGATTGTGTTTGTACATTTCTGAGAGGAAGATTTTCACAATGCACCGGCGTCGTAATGAACACACAGACGCACCTATAAATCCAAGCTGCGAGAACTCCAGGTAGAGCCATGACCCTGAAGCCCTCTCAGAGGCAAAGGTCTTCATGTCATCGTAGTAGCTTGCCTTAGCAATGATGTCATCCTCTAACTGGAAGAGACAGAAAAAGAATGTGTTTAAAAAAATCTAATGAAGTTGAATCTTTTTGGAGTAACTGATTACTTCACGATTTAAGATTCAAATGTTTTTATGTGTAGCTATCAGTGTATGGGTATGTTTGTAGAAATAAAAAATAAAAACAAGTACTAGAATAAGATTTTTAAATAACACAGTAAACTTTGCCTTGGTCTCACGCTGTTTTGACATATTAACGTTTAGAATAAAATCAAGTCACATAACCTGACCTTTGAAAACCAAATGAAAATCAGGTAATCCATATGTTTGTCCCAGATGTAATGCCATCACGTCACGTTCACAAGAGCATGAGGTCACAGGGATCTCGATCTTTGACCTTCGAACACAAAATTGTATTTTCCAGATGTAATGAAATTACATAACCTGATATATTCCCTGATGGTTTTTCCTGAATATTCTGTTTTCTAGACCTAATTCATAGAATAGAATAGAATAGAATAGAATAGAATAGAACATTTTTATTCCTCCCCCATGGGGGAAACGCACATTTACAGCAGCTCTGTGAGAGAAGAAGAAGTTTAAGTAAGTTTTTTTTAAAAAACAAGTAAGGATAAAAAAATAAAATAAAATAAAATACTCTTAAAGGCCTACCTATTTACAGTTAAATACAGTTAAATATGAAAACTGGGTATGCAAAACAAACCAGAATATGCTGCAAAAAGCAGATGTTCACAAATGTTCGCAAAATTTTTAAGAAAACCCTGAGCAGAAAAAGATTATACTGATGTAATGAGACTAACATTAATTGCATTAATGTCATTAATATAGACTAATGAAGTCCATTTAAACAGAGGAGTTGTATATTCTGACAGCAGAGGGGATGTTTGAAAGGTCACTGGGATATTGACCATTAAATCCCAATTGTTTTTTTCTTGAGTAATTTTGAAAGGATTCCCTGGCTGTGCAAGATCTCGAATCCATGAAGGAAAAAAAGGCATTTTGTGAAGCCACAGCATTAACTTTTAACCCAGTGAGTTCATATTTCCAAATAGTCAATTGTTGTGAGTTGCTGAGATACAGTTTTTAAAAAATGGGACAGAGAGATGTGTGGCTGTCAATGTAAAGAGACTTATTTAAGGAACATTATGTACACTGCAAGCACTTTTGACTTTACCAACGAATATAAGCAGGAAAATTCTGACCTCTGACCCATACCTGAACATAGTAGGTTCCTTTGTTCTGAGCATAGAGCATGAGAAAGCAAAAGTCCAGAATCTGCTTAACTCGCCATCTAAAAAGAGACAAGTTATTGATACGTGTTCAAATTGTTCAGTACGTGATTTGTATTTACCCACTCATGTTTATTTTCTTGGAATATCATATTTATATACTGAATACACTACATTCCTCTCACGTCGCAGCAGAAACCAGTTCAAATAGGACATGCATGGGAATAAAAACCATATCAATGTTAACAGAATCAACAATTCTATCATTTTAAATATGTATTGACAGAAATGAATAACACACTTGACTCTGTCCTTGGAGTCTCCCAAGGTCTCTGTTAGGTTGGTGAAGTCGGGGTAGTAATACTGTGCAGGAGAGATGACCTCCAGTAACCCTGACCGCACATCCCTGGGGAAACTAGAAATAAAGACACGTTCAACAACAGAATTCACATGTATTCTCCATGAACAGGCATCATCTACAAAATTGCAACAGGTCTGCTGGCCTCATGTGTTTTACGTTAATTTTACTTTATGCACCAGTAAAAGTTAGAACTAGTTCCATAAAAATGATAATGCCACTTTTCAACCCTTACAAAAACAAAAATCACTTTCCCAACATAGTATATAATATGTTTGTCAACAAGGTGCTACTTTGTGATATAAGATCTGATTTATTTTCCACATGATCAGACCTGATTTTTGTCAGGTACAAACTGCTGTCTGTCATCACTGACATAAGCAGCCAATGTTAGAGTAGATCGAAACACCCACTTACTTCTTCTTGATGGTCTCAGCTATGCTCTTCACATAGTTTGAATCCGTCTGACATGCCAGAGAGGATGAAAAAAACAATGTCAGTGATTTTTGGATGATGTATTGATGTAGGTATTATGGCTGCATGTGTTTCCTGTGGCAGAGTCTGAAAGGAAGGCTTCTAGTGTGGGGACTGCTAGGCCTCAGCACTGTGTAGTATCATTTGACAGTAAGGGAAAAAAAAATCCTGTCCTCATTGTACCCATCTCCCTAAGGTAGGGGTCATTTCAGTTTCATTTGAGTTTTGGTTACATGAAATCATTCCGAAGAATGGCAATAAACACACACACACACATTATAAAGTGGCATATCACATATCCTGTTCCACAAACTGGTTGGACAGGTAGTGACGGGTAAAGGTGATTACTTGAACTTGGGTGTAGCTTCTCGTGTAAGTTACGCGCTGGTCGCTCTGCTGCTCATCGCCAGATTGTTACAGTGATTCCTGTTGTACGCACTCTCGGCCACCCTTTTAGTGTTTTGATCATTTACTGCCTCACAGTCCCCATAAAAAAGCCTTTTATATTCTGCTAATTCTGCTTGTGGGTGTGTAATGACAATAAAGTTGAATCTCTGTTTCGTGCATGCATTAACTTTGCTTCTCCTGTGCTGTAAGATCACCAGTGTGTCCTGTGTGTGTGTGTGTGTGAGAGAGCATTTGTGTGACCTCAGCAATAAAGACGATGATGAGGAGATCCCGGCGCTGCGAAGAAGTCAGGAACTGAAGTAGAGAGTTGAGCGTGTTGACCAGGTAACTCTGTTTATCACGCTTCACTGTAGGAACACCCAGCACCATGGACACTGGGAGCAGACAGAGACACACATGTATACAGCAATTGTGATCAACACTTCTGGTAGCATTGTACTTGGTCTTCATGTGAAGGCTTCCTGAAGTCATATTTATGGCACTTGTACAAATAGGCTAATGTGAAATGGTGAATGTAAAGGTGTGTTGTTATGGTTGTATTTTTGTGTTTATGTACCTCCACTCCGTCCCCGGCCCAGGACAATGTTGGGAATGAGGCTTTCTGGGTGTTCTTTGAGGTGAGGCAAGTAGAGGTACTTGTTGGGCTGGAGTAACATGACTGTTGGTGGAAACAGAAGAAGTATTGAGTCAGTACAAAAGCTAATATACTCAGCATTCAAACAGGAGTCATGAGTAATTAACAACTTGAGTAAACACATCATGTGCTGCTACTTGTCCTGCAAAGTCCTGTGTCTTGATGACTGTTCACTGTTGGTACCAAAGCTTCCATAGAAATGTGATTTTTTTTCTTTCTTAATAACGGCGACCCCACTTATCTGTGTCTTACAGGGCTTTGATACGTTGACAATTCTCACTGACTCATCTTTAAGTGCAGCCAGTGCACAGGTTATAACTACTGTTAAATTTTAATTTGTCCCCAGTGTGTGGCAATCATCTGCCACCTTCTTGTGATTACGACTGTCATCCAGGAGATGAAAGACCAGGGCTGTGTTCAAAGAGTCAGTTTTGCTCAGGAAGGTTTCAAACTGACCAAAATGACCTGGAGTATTTCAGTTTCCACTGTGAGGCCTAATTGGAAAAAGGAAAAGAGCAAGGTTTTAATTCTTCCGATCCTATCTCCTTTAGAATTTGTTGCTGCAAAAAATGGTTAAATCTAACCAAAATACAGTCCAATCCACCATACAGTCAGTTAGCCACTCAGAAGAACCGAAGGGGAACATTCCTGTCCAAATGCTTTACTTAAGTTTGAGTGTCCACTAAATTAACAAGGATTCACTACCAAAAAGTGCACAGTCTAATAACAGGTCTCAGTCTGGATCTTGTCTTTGGTCTACTAATTTGTGACTTGATGATTTTCACGGCAGTCCATGCTTTGTGTCGGCACAAAGCCAAAACGTAAAATGCAAAGTTACATGGAGTGATGCTGCTGACACAGCCTTTGTTGACTTAAACCTTGCTTTTCAATCAGTTCTACTATAGGACTGCCTGACATAACACGACCATTCGCTGTTGACAAGGGCGGGACTGATTGATTCCTCACATCTACCTGAGGAGATGGTGGTGCCGGTATGTTGGGTGGGATTAGCAGCTTTCGACATGTTCCTCAAATGCTCCAGGATGCTGCTGAGATTCCTTATGACCTGCCGTTCCATCTCCTCTGCCACCGACACACGCTCATGTAGGCGCTGCAGGTCCAGCGGCACGGCTGAACCTGGAGACGGTGAGATAGAAACAATTAAACACAATTGTTATCTCCAGCTTTCGGTAGTGTATTGTAGTAGTGTAGGGACTAGAGAAAGATCAAATGTAGGTCTAAGTGTCAAAAAATGTAAACCAGTGTGCTTGAAATAAAGAGTCCCTCAGGCTGTTTCTAAGCAAGAGGACATAACACTGAAGTCAAATGTTATTTTGGAAACTATTTAGGAGGTCCCCCCTCTGTACGGGAGATGAGGTTAAGAATGTCAGATGTTGAGATTTGAAGACTCGTGTCTCACACAGATAAGGGCCATGTCTGCCTGTATGTACCAGTAACATTTGCTAGTTCAAGGTTAAAAGTTTGTAAGCAAATTTTCACTTCAACTTTCATTAGCAACTCAACTGATGTCTCCAGAGCTGCACTTCCACTCTGTCATGCCCATGTTTAACCACAAGCCTTAGGCAAAAAGAAACACCAGAGCTCTGCTTATTCTTCCCAATATTCAGTACATCCATTGCCTGTCATGAACATTTCTAACTGTGTTTTACATACAATGAGTGACAATAGTTTCTTCAATAGTTATCCTGCAAGTTCTGCGTAGGCACACTGACAACTTACCCGCATCACGAGGAATTAATTTAATCCAAGTATATGACACAAAGCAGAAAATAGTCAGCAGTAACTTAAACCTCCGGGAGTAAGCACCCATCTTATCTCTGACAGTCCGTTTTGTGATCAGGTGCAGTGTTGTGTGCGAATAGAGAGAAAGTAATGTTAGAGGAGGGAATGAAAAAACTGGCAGCGTTCACTCCACCCCACCACACTCCAAACATACTGGTCCTTCCACTTGATAGCATCTTATTGACATTAACCGCTACAAATTGCAAGAGGAAACCATTAAAACAACAAATTACAAATACAAACAACTAATCACCATAAAATCACCAACAGACGTGTCCCTGCTCACTCTGCTCTTTGAGCCACTTCACCTACCGACTGTGATCTTTCTTTAGGCAAAACATCCATGACAGTAGAACCAACATTGCACTACCCACCACCATCAAACCCAAATATCCAAATAACTTTCACCTGATTAATCATCGCTCTAAAGTAAAAGTCATGTATATAAAGGAGGATGGATGATCTGCACCTTCATCTATGACCTCAAGCGACACCTGCTGGCCTTAGACGTCTTGACATTCTGCAATATAACATTTGAAATATCCATGATATACATCTCCAACATAAAAAAAAAAGCACAGAAAAAAAAACCTCAGTCTTAAAATGCAATCTCAAGTTTACTAACGTAATTATTTATTCATTCACTGACGTCAGTTTCTTTGCTGTGCGTAGCATAAAAACAACAGTTATCTGTAATTTCAATATACAATCTTGTGATACCGGAATCATCCTCTGTTAGTCATTATTATCTATGTTTACGTTCTAGTTGCACCTCTGCGGTCCTTTAGTCCCACACAATATCGTCACTTTTTTTGTAATGTGCTTCTTGGTAATGTTTTTTTTTCCAGAACTGTTTCCGTTATTTAAGACCAAAGCTCTGACTCAGCCCCAGGGCCCTGTAGGCCAGATCAGTCAAACTTCCACTGTGGTTCATACCCTTCCTGTGTGGCTATGAATATCATACAGCACACTAGACTCGTGTTCAACATATATATTCCGTCATTATCTATAGTCTCAGAGATACTGCATCTCAAAATAGAAGTAGTTGTATCAGTGACCTAAAGCTATTAGAGTGTGTAACAGGAAGAGTTGAAAAAAAAGTATTGCTGAGTATAAACTATTCCCAACAGCAAATCAAGGTATTTTATAAGCAATGTTCCTACCCCTGTCTCAATCAATCCATCAGATTCAGATCCATTTGCGTAGCCTGCATTCACAAATTCTAATTTGTCTTGAACGGCTTTAACAAGGTGTGACATTGTGAAAAATGAGCAGGCACACTGTTCCCCAAAAAGAGATTTTTTTTGCTGTTGTGATCTGGCCCACATAGGCGCCCCAGACAACCAGTTCAATTCACAAATGTACCACTCCACCCATTCAGCACCCAACATCCATTGTCCGTTACCCCAAAGTAACCTTTGACCCTGCCAGCAGCTGCATTCATGAGGAAGTAGCTGGTTGTCATAGTGACAGAAGGCCCCATTGCATTTTTATTTACTAAACGGTTTTTGTGTTTAGCAGAGTGGGCGACAACCAGCATGCTAGAGAAATGGCAAAATGTTCCCTAGAGGTACATAGAAATAAATACTTGACAACAAGTGGAACCGCATTTCGGTTGAATGGGAATTTCAAGTAAGATAGATAAAATAAAAAAAAAACATTTATATGTATATATCATAGTGATCAGAGTTTTTATTATCCTTCTCAACTATCCTTCGTTATGTTGCCATGCTTTTAATGGGATGTAGTTCAGTTCAGAGTAGAGTAGAAGGATGTCAGTTGACATTAGAGAGGGAGGTCATGTTGAGCTCAACTGTGAGGATGGGACACAAATCTATTTCCATTCGTTTTTCTAATCCTCATACTAAGAGGATTTTGAATAAAATGTTCATGTGATCGTTAGAGATTACATAGGTTTACATGCATTCAACACACTAATTCTCCCAGGGTCAAAGGCAGGATTTCAAGTTCAAAAAATTGGAATGGGGGAAGAGAAAGTTTTGATTTTAAAATAGCGGTATAAATAAGAATAAGATTAAATAATTTCTGTTGATGTATGTTTAATATTCCTTGTGAATTTGGAGCGAACAGAAAAACAGTAACACAAAGCATGGGTGCAAGAACAAGGGTATTTCTGCTAACATGGAAGCCTTCATTTATGACAGAGGGTGGGGGCTGGGAAGTGGGGGTTAGGAGCCGGGCTTCGAGGGAAGAAGCAAGAGAAGAGAAAGGACCCATCTGTTCCTCTTGTGCTGGATCGGATGAGAAGGAGAGGGAGAACAAACAGACAACAGGAAGGTAAGCATGGAAACATTTCATTTTAATGTTAAGTTTGAGTGACGCTTTTAACATGTTGGTCTAAAGTGCTTTCAATGTTATGTCGCACAAAGTTCAAGTGATGTGGCGTGAAAGATGTGATGCAGATGAGTCTTGCTATTTGGACTTGTATTATAGTCAAGGAAAAAGAGGAAGGAAACATTGTAGAAAAAAAAAAATTTTCATAGTGTTCTTAATTATATAAGTCATCACAACTATATATCTGAGTATTGTGGATAGCTCAGAATATATGGATTGCAGTATATCCAATAGCCAGAGCTTCTGCTGGACTACAGCTTTTGTTTTCTGTCTTTTTGCTCCTTTAATGTCATTACTCATTGCTCATCATCCTTACCCTCCATGCATTGTTCCTCCCTTCATTGGCTGTCCTTGCTGAAATGGTATATCCACTTACTTAATTAAACACTAACACACATGCCCCCACCCCACACACACACACACACACATTTTCCGGTAACTCCGTTCCATCTTCTGATTGCATCTTGTAGATTGTCTCCCCTGTGGGAATGCAGTATGAATGTTTCCCGTAAACTTTAACCTACTGCTTTAACACATCCATGCTACTGTGACAGTGCACGTCATGATGTTATATACTACTATATAATCATCCGACCTGGAGTAAATCAAGCACATTTAAGCACATAAGGTGGTTTATTAAAATATGTGTGAGTTCATTTGTAGTGTTAGTGTTGATAAAACCCCACTGAAGAATGTGTCATATGCATTTCTGTGAACAGAAGGAGGGTGATAATGACATAAGTATGGAAAGACCAGAAAGAGAATGTGAGCCTCAATTATATACATCCGGTGGCAGGACATTGACAACAGTGGTTTACACATTATTTTTATATATTTTGTCTCTGAGGTGTGCAGGCACTCTACACTTTATTTGGAGGATCGCTTGTGTTCTCTTCTTTGCTACTGGGTGTGAGGGATTGGATTGAAGCAGACACTCCCACAATCAAAGCAGAACCATCTGTATAACTGAGCAGTTCCCATCGGCTGATTAGTGCTGTCAGATTTGGCTGAGAGCTCTGGAAGAAGCTATTGACTTGACTGAAATGTACTGCTGAATATCACTGTATAGAATCACTGAGTGCTGTTTTTCTCTTTTAAAAACATTGACTCAATGCCATATTTTATTTGATCTGTTTTGTTGCAGTGCAGGGATGAAAAGTGGAAATTGCTACCCAGAAGATTCCCTTTAAATGCAAATATCACCCAAAAATATGTAGGCAAGATGAAGATGTGTATTATCTTCCTCTGCCTGAGCAACGACTGGATACAAATAGCTTTTACTGCTGGTGTAACCCTGACACCCCCCTCTGCACAAGTGACTCCTACAGAAGATGAGAACGCCAGACTTGTGGTAAAAAACATACACTGATGTGTGCATGGCAGGATTTTAAATGAAGCAATAATGCAGCAATGATCTCTTATTGTCCCAACATTCACATGTTGCAACAGCAAGATTCAACACAGATGTGGGAAAGCGAGGGCATGAATCTAATGATAGGATGTTTACATCACTCGACAAACTCTGACCCTGTTTTAGGATTGGTTGGTGAAATATGGCTACCTTCCGCCCTCAGACCCCTCCACCGGACAACTGCAGACCTGGTCAGCTGTCACTGACGCTGTCAGAATCATGCAGAGGTTTGCCGGCCTCAAAGACACTGGAGTTGTAGGTGAGGATTTTAGAAAAGTGGTTGTTCACAGTGAGTCTGACACAACGTTACTTTTAAGACCCATAGTGCCTTGATGTTTCTAATGAGTCTTCTACGTGAGTTTACTCTGATTCTGCCGTGCTGTGTTTCTCAGATGAGGAGACATTAGCCCTGATGAATAGTCCACGCTGTTCCATGCCAGACCAAGGGGAACCATCCAAATCAGCTGACAACCGAGGGAGGAGACGCGAGAGGAGGAGAAGGGCAATTTCCACGTGGACACGCAGGAACATTAACTGGAGGTGGGAAAAGACTACTCTCATTCTCTTGACCTGATGATGATCTGCTAATCTGGTTCAAACATAAGTGTATACCGTTTTCAAATGATGCATCTTTGCTTCAGTCATTTATAATGTGCTCATGTGCCTCACTTAGGTTGCATTCATACCCCTCCTCCTCCCACCTGTCCCGGGAAACGATTCGCTCACTGGTCTTCTATGCTTTAAGAGTATGGGCTGAGCCAACAGCCCTGGAGTTCCATGAGGTTAGTTTATCTGACCTAAGGCCTGCTGAACAAATCCATTTTATTTGCTGATTCTTGTATTGTATTTTGCTATTCATCTGCCTAAATATGGACACCCCATTGTGCCCTTGGTCCCTAGGTGAGCAGTGCTCATGCAGCTGACCTGCAGATAGACTTCCTGCATGGTGACCACGGTGATGGATATCCCTTTGATGGGGCAGGTGGTGCAGTCGGCCACGCTTTTTTCCCATCAGACCCTTCTCGGGCAGGAGGAGTTCATTTGGATGCAGAAGAGGTGTGGGCCTTCAGGCAGCTAGGTATAGTGGTGGGGACAATTTCTTCTGACATAGGATAAGATAAAACTTTATAGATTGACACCACACATGTTTTCAGTAGCGGGCACCATCCTAGTGACATATTCCGACTCCAAGTTCCCATGCATTGTGGAAAACCTGGATGTGTTTTTAAATTCCAGTCTTGATAAACTTGAGAAATAGGAATTACAGAAAAAATGAGGCCTTATTCTGGCAAAATACTTTTGTAAAAGATCAGCACTGACCCCTTTCAGTGAAACTGATTTTCTCTCCTCTTTCTGCTGATTTTAGCTTCTGAGGGTACTGACCTGTTCACCGTACTGGTCCATGAGTTTGGCCATGCACTTGGCCTGGCTCACTCCTCATCACGCCACTCAGTGATGATGCCTTACTACCGGGGTCCTGCTGGTGACCCCCTCCACTACCACCTGGGACTCAATGATCTGGAGGACATCACCCAGCTCTATGGTGAGAATGACAGAGGAACTATATTTAAAGTGTTGTAATGCGACTCATATTTCAAAACACCAGTATGACTAGAAGAGAGCCGGACACAGACGATTTATCATTCCATGAAATCCTGGAGATGGAGATGATTTGTTGTAACAATGTCAATGTATGTTGTTCCTGGTTTAGGTAAACGGAGCCTGTTGCACCCCACTGACGCTCCTCTCTTCGCACCAGAGCCTCAGCTGCACCACAGAGCCACACATCACCAAGACCAAAGGCATGGGTATGTTTGCAACTCTCAATCACAGACATTTTTGAGATGTTATCTGTGGTGATTACCTGCCACACATTTTCTACGTTTTTTTTCAATAATTTCCATTCATTATTATTAGTATTATAATTAGTTGTCGTAGTAGTAATATTCATGATAGATAGATGTAATTTTGTAATTTCTGTTCCGTTCACTCTGTTCGCTCTGGTCTGTGGTGGAGATTTGACCTGACAGATGTTTACAGTGACAGTGTAAACTAATGCAACAAACTCTTCTTTGTGTTTTCTAACCTCAGCTCCTCCTTAGATCGATGTAACACCAGTTTTGACGTTGTGGCAAGGATACGAGGAGAGATATTCTTATTTAAAGGTCTGAACGCAAGGACTTGTTTCACTGGCAGAGAACAATTGCTCCATCTTCATCATATAACCACTCCTTCGCAGGTCTGACCATGTGGCGAGTCAGCAGTGCAGGTTTGGTGTCGAGTCGTGGGACTTCAGTCAGGAAACTGTGGAGGGATCTACCTCCTGACTTGCCTCGACTTCATGCCGTGTTGGAGAGACCGTCAGACCATGCTATCATCTTTATCAGTGGTACATTCCAACAATAGAGTGCAAATGTTATTTTTCATTCACAGACATTTGCTTGTAAGAGCAGTCACTAACGTTCTACCTCATTGTGGGAACTGTTGAATTACTTGACTGTGTGTAGAATTCAGGGCCATCCAGTGGTGAAGTTGCAGATGAAAAGCCTTCCCAAGAGAACCTGTGGTAGCCTTGAGTTGTCAAAATAAGGTGTTAAATCTGTCTGCTTAAGCGTCTTGAGATAATCTGAGCAATGTCTTAGTATGACAAAACAAAAATCAAACGGGTCATACATTAAAAGCATTCTCCCTCTCCACATGTTTCGCTGCAGGCTCCAGCTTCTGGCTGTTCAAGGACCTGTCCCTGCAGGAAGGCTACCCTCAGCCCCTCTCTGCCCTCACGCCGGGGCTACGTACCGTTGGAGCAGACGAAAGTGATGAGGATAAAAAAGGAGCGGCAGGGAGGTGGGGCCTGGTGTGGGATCCAGAGGACGGTCCCGCGTGGGGAAACTTAGGAAATGCTGAGGAAGAAAAACGAGACAACGCCTGGACCCAGCTGCTTAAAGAGGGAGT
Source organism: Pseudorhombus dupliciocellatus (assembly GCA_016785235.1). Lineage (NCBI taxonomy): Eukaryota > Metazoa > Chordata > Actinopteri > Pleuronectiformes > Paralichthyidae > Pseudorhombus > Pseudorhombus dupliciocellatus. The sequence continues at coordinate 384,747 of JAFBJW010000130.1, read as the reverse complement.
CAGTGGCATCACAACGGACAGCAATGGTGTGTGTGTGAGGAAAGAAGGCAACATAACAAGTTATCTGTGAAGTCTGTCATACAAACATCTATTTGAAAAACTGCAAAATGTTTGGATAGCAACCGCTAAGAAATAAGAAAGTGCTTTTTTTTTACTGTGCAAACAACGGCTGTTTTCTCTCCACTCTCCAGGCTCAATATATCTCTTCAAAGGAGTCTCCTACTGGAAGTTCATGTCTCCAGGTTCTTCACCTCTGGATGGATACCCACGATCCTTGGCTGAGGACTGGCTCAACTGCCCTGATTCCACCTCGTCCTCATCCGTTGCGGAGGACCTCTCCTTGACTCTGTCTCCACCTGCAGGAAGACAGGTGCTCAGGGAAAGATGGAGGGAAGCAGAAGCGGGAAGAACGATGAGGGGGCATGAGACGGGCAAACTTGGAGAAACAGGTGATGACAGACAGGACAGAAGTCCACATATTTGGACGCAATGCTCTTGTCAAAATGGAGCACTGGGTGACAGGGCAACAGGTTCTATTGGTGCCTTGCTGCTGGGCATATGTTTTTGTTTGCTTTTTTTTTAACTCTAACCCGAACTAAAGTCAGCTTCAGACTTTAAATGTTATTGCTTTTGACATGTGGAGACACTAATTCAGAAGAATGTTATAAAACATGGCACCATGACCCTAATAATCTGTTGGTCAAGAAGTTGCTCTAACACAGACCGTGACACGGTCTGTGTTAATGGATGTTAATCGATTAGCCAATGAGGTGTTACTGAGAGTAGATTAAACTGGTGAGCTGTCTTTTCCTGACACCTGCTCTCAGCTGTGAGGGGGTCAAGGGAAATATGGGGGATGGAGCTACTAAATGCAGATTCATAACGTTTTTGTATAAACTCCATAATGTTCCAAAATTCTTGACTAAACATTTTTTATGTTATCCAACTATTAAATCTTTTCTCAAAGATTTAACACAATGCCATGCAGTAATGTGTTATGAACTGTGCAGTTCGCGGCTACTTTTTGGAGACAAACCAGAGTTGGCAGAGTAAAGTGCAGTAGCTCTACAACAAACTGAATGTTGAAACGCAGTCCGTAGACTTTTCATGCTGGTGTTGAATGCTGAGCATGTTGAGCGTCCAAGCTATAGTCATCTCTGGCCTAGAAGTAGACTGATATTATCCTCCAAAAAGAAGTTGCATTTTTTATGGTAAGTGATTTGTCAGTTCTGTAACCCCACTCACTGGAACTCCCCCTTTCCAGTATTCAAGGGGAATCTGAGCATTCCCCTTGAATACTGATGAGGGGAATCCTTAAATTCCATCTCAACTATGTAATTTACTGCAAGTGCAGTGGAACTGTTGCTGTGGTTGCCCCATTAGACTCATAGTCTGTCGAGTAGTAAGATAAGGCGCAATTCTTCATTCTACCACAACTTCAGTACTTTGAGATAACATCAAAGAAAACATGCATTCTGTCTATGGAACATATTGTATTTAATTTATAGCTATGCCATCAAAGCCCTTCAGTGGTCATTCCTGTTTATCTCACCCTCTCTTCATTAGCATAAAACTAATCACATGAACATTCCAGCAAATGGGTACAAAGGTCTGATTCCACTTCCTCAGCAGTCCTCATAAGGAAAAACTTAGACTGAACTGTTGAGGTTCAAAGGAACATTGGGAAGTTTCCCTTTCTGACAGGTGGAAAACCGTCTGCTGCGTTGCTCGGACCGATTTGTCACAGCAGAGAGATAAGACAAGCCAGCTGCTTCCACTCTCCCTATCTCAGCCATCAGCCTGTCAGTGTTGAGAAATGAAGAGCTTTCAATTTCACATTGACTGAGTGTTTAAAGATGAGTTTTAAATTGATAATGGGAATTTACTCAAACCCACAATATACATCTAAATAGATCAAAGAATAGAGTAAACCATTAGGTTATCATGCAACCAATGATACATTTACAATGGAATAAATATTGAAAAAATAACAACATGACCCATGATAAATCCACTGAGGAATTCCATCAATACACTCAAAAATGACATGTTACTTTATTCTTCTGGTACATGGCATTTAAAACTTGGAAACTTCACAACAGGAAATAAGAACCTTTTGTGTCCCCCTATGCTTGGAATTCTTGTCCAAGTCTAATCACTTGACTGATTTTGTGGTGAAGTGTTATTTTGTTTTACCATGTCCATGTTGAATGGAATTGGAATAAAGGTAGACACTACTACACTCCTCAAAATTGCTAATAGCTTTGAATTTATTTGTACATAAGAACTGTCTTCCGAAGGGATGACAGTAAGGATGGGCCTGATTTTCAGACTGTTCACGTGTTGTTGTTGGTAGTTATAGATCAACCTGGATTCATTCGCTAATTGTGTGATCTACCGCGGCTATTAAAATCTGCTGACCTGCCACAAACAGACTGTTTGTGTCTCACACTGTGAGGGTTAATGTTAAGGACCCTCAGAGGACCAGTTGAGAGAAAGAGAACAATGAAAGCTGCTGAAACCTTATGTGGTAAAGTGCCTAGAGTATAAAAAATGGAAACGCCACTGTCCTAAATAGGTTTGAGCTCTGTTGGATTACAGACTTAGGTAAACCTTATTTACTAAATTGGACTTTCTAAGATTTGCCAAGGATACCGATACTGACCACTGAGCAACTGCAGTAGCAGATCATTTTGCTGAGAATTTCAGTACTGAGCTGGGAGACAGGTACGAGTACTTGAGTTGATAATACCCCTTCACTTTGCCCTCCCACATTTTCCAAGGGTCAGATGGAAAAGACTGGATGGGTTTGGCTCTACTTATATCTCCGGACAGAGTCGGAGGAAACTGATTTGTATGGAATGGACACTGGGAAAGAGAAGTCTGGCTCCTGCAGCTCTGTTCTATGGTCATTTCAAACCAGATGAATGAATGCAGCCAGTGTGGATGAGGGCATCTCTCATGCCTTGGGACTCTGCAGCTATCCACAAAATGATTTCTTCTTTCCTGAGCGTGCTAAGTTCATTTTCGCTCACAAAAACTTTGATAACTGCGTTCCCATCGTTCCCAAGTGGATTCTTTTCCTTTTCTTTTTCATCTGACTTGACCTCTAGCAGTCATGGAGACAGAATGAGGGCTTTTCAATGGGAAAACAGATGCTTGGATTGTCAAATTTTGTGAGTATTTTGGTTTGACAATTTTCAAAAGGTGGAGCGCAAAGCAGACTCGGATCGTCCAATCAAGCCTGGAATTATTTTACGTTCTTGCTTATGAATGAATGTTATTCTTTAGGCCACGCAACGGATGATTGGACAAACCACAGCTACCGACGAGGATTGTTTAAAGGACCTGATTTTACGGTCACTCACCACCACATTAGAAGGGCAAAGGCCCATGATCAGCATGGGCCTTTGCACAAGCAAGTCCACTGTCACTCTGGATCCCAGCGCACATATGCTAAGTGCAGACCGGGTCATTAAGGCAGCGAGAGAAGAAGGCAGCGCAGAAGGGACCTCCATTTTAGGTGAGGGTATCCTCATGGTACAGCCGGTCAAAAACAAAGCTGAAGGCGGAGGAGGAATAGGCAGCGGCGGGCCGGTCAACCAAACTGCCAAAGGCTACTTGGAGCTGGGCGGAACAGGAGGAAGAGAGGGGGAGGCGCAGCCATCTCAGGAGGCTGAGGATGAGGATGAGGATGGTGATCAGGTTGAGGAGCTGATCAACTTCTCAGACAGTGAGGGAAGTCTGAAGAGTGAATTTCTGGAGTAGAAAAGATGAAGGGAGGTAAGAGGAAGGAATGGAATGGCAAAACTTCCACGAAGACTGAACATTGTTAAAAATGTCAATGTTGGTTTTTTTTTCATATTGATCTTGTACTCGCTGAGTGAGCTTTAGGTTGCTGACTTGTTTTGGGTTTCATAATAATCTTCTGTGCAACAGTTTATCTTTATTGAAAGCGTTTAGAATATACCGTCATCTTCTGTAACTGTCACGAAGAATAAATAAACATTTCTGAATACAGCACATTTAACTGATCGTCATCTGTGTTTCCAGGTCTCACCACTGAAAGCTTCAATTCATGTGAGTTGTTATGTATTGGATTGTGACACACATCATTATAATATCCTATTGCCTCCAGATCCTCCACGTTTTGGTTTGGCCGGCATATACAACCTGGAGCTGTCTCCTTACAATTCTACAATACAGATAAGTCCTGAAATAATTATATTCACGAGCACTAAATGTAGCATATATTGCTATGTGCACTATAAATGTAGAGAATGCATGTTTAGTTAGTTTATAATGGATTAAGGGTAAGGTAAGCCTATTCATTCAATAAATCTTTCTTGAAATTCTGGATTATCAAAATTCTCAGAGGCAAGGGACTGTTTCCAGGAGATCACCAGCTTTAGAAATACTCAAACCAGTCAGTCAATTTTAAGGATTCAAATGAAACCCTAATATTCCACAAACATATGCTTTGTTATCGAAGACGGAGACTAGAGATGACAGCCTGAGGCGTAAATTATACGTGTTCTTATTGTTTTCCCGACCCTTTATCCACACTTAGCTTTTGAGCTTCTGTTGTACTCGGGCAAACACTCTGGTTCAGTTGAGACTTGTGTGAATTCCCATCTTGTGATATTCTGGCTGGATGAAATAATAAAATAAACTACTGCAGTTAATTCAGTGACCACTAAACTGGAGAAAGAGTGTCTGACTTCACAGATGTGAGGAAATGCCGCAACAGTCATATGCAATGAGATTCCACTGATATGTGGCGAGCATCACGCTGCATCACTCTTGCCACCATGTCAGGGTCCTGTTGAGTAAGGACGTCCTGTGTAGGAACATGTTGATAGAGACAAATAATCAAACGATTCACAAAATAATTCAGGGTTTCCCCAAAAGTTTGGAAATGACCCATCCTGGTGTGTTAAAAGCTACAAACCTGGCACCTACCCACTGACAAAGGTGTTAGTCGAAGGTTCAGGTGTACAACAGCCCAGACCCAAAATTTACTCATTTACTTATTCACGAACCAAAGATTTCTAGAATCTTAATCGGCAGAGTGAACATTTGACCTTTATAGTCAACTGCTACCAGCTATCAGTCATGACTGGGTTCTCCATCTCCTCCACATGGATGCTGCCTCTCCTGCTGCTGCCAATTTTCTGTTGTAAACCTATTACTTATAAGCGCCGTATTATTAATGATGAGTTCAGCTCGAATGTCGAACGCTATGGAGAGCTTATCACGGTAAGGCATATGTGTGTGTGTGTGTGTGTGTGTGTGTGTGCATATTTGTGTGCTTGTGAAAGAGAGAGAGAGAGAGAGAGAGAATGAATGAGTGAGTGAGAGAAAGTGTAAAAGTGTAAAAAGCCAACCAAGCTGATCGTGGTTATACCTCTACTCATATGTATATTTCTTTTTGTTTGGATTAACAGAACTGTTCCCAGAACTGCAGCTCCGTCCACATCACGGTACGTCTAAATAATTACATTGGTTTTTTTTCATCAGATATCCTCTGTTGCTGTTACTCCAGCAAGTGTTATTTCACTGCTCCACAACCTTCTCTGTCATTCACTAGATTAGGCTTGGTCATCTTTGTTCTTTAGCCTTTAGCGTAAAAAGAATATATCGTTTTTATGTAAGTACCAGATGAAACACAAAACTATGTAATGTAAGCAAAAATGTTCTGAGGAATTGGCTGATACAGTTCAAAAGTTATGTGCAGTGAGCCACTGAGAAAAAATGCTGAAATGACTGCACTCTGTGACCGGATTTTGTCGCTCTATTCTGTTGTGAGCACACACAGCTTCAGGACCACAGCATCTCCTCCACTTCCTCTTTGCTGTAATCTCATCTAAATCGATTTCAGTTACTCGTGTAGCATTTTTGCCTTTATGCCTTTTCGTTTTTATTTGACCACACATTTTCTGCACACTGCTATATTGCAATTTATCTGTCATCCTTTCGAAAAAGAGTTATTTGTTTTTACATTGACTGAGTAATTTCCATTAGTAGTATGGCAACTTACTGCCATGTCAGGGAATGTTTTCAACAAACACTGGATTCCATTTTCCATTTCATCTCTTTATATCATCTCCCCAGAAAGGATATTGTCGCTGTATCAACTTGACCTTGTCAGCAGGGGTGAGTGATGCGTGTATTTGTGTCTATTATCATAAATTATGTGAATAAGAGGGCTGCACTGCTGCCTCACAGTAGAAGGTCCCGGGTTCAAGATCTGTACAGGGCCTTTCTGTGTGGAGTTTGCATGTTTTCCCGATATCAACATTAATATAATTATTTTCTTATCTTGATGACCGTTTTTACCATTCATCATCCATTCACACAAACATTCACATAGTGTACTAATTTTGCTGTGTTTCCTCCTCTGAAAAGGAATGTGGCTTACCCCATTACATTAACTACCTGAAGTCCCTGTACCGCAATACTACCGATGGTGACTACGGAGATGTCAAGGATCTGGTCGAAAATCTGGACAAATTGGGTGGTCTGGTAAGTGATCATGGTCTATGAATTCATGCACAACAATTTTGCCCCAAGCGATACATGAACCTTTGAGTTAATATCATCAACAAACCAGTAGGAATTGATTGACAATGCCACTTACAGTGTTTATATTCACATGAACAGTTCAGTATCCTGACACACGTTAATCCATCAATGAATGTGCAAGTGTGTGGTCGGACTTTTGGCAAATTCATCCAGCGTGTGTTTTGAAGATTTTTAAGATTAGAAATCGGACAAATCTGTTATTATCCCACATTTTTAAACTGGTCAACTCACAATACACAGAATCAAATTTATCCCTTGATATATCTAAAAGGAAACTCCACAGGATCAATTGAATGATTTCCAACCAAATGTACATGACAACATTTCATTAGAACCTTCACATAAGACCACAGTCGATCATGTCTTCTGTTTCTCTGCAGCACAAACAGCTGTGTACGTATGCTGTGACGAAGGAGAGCATCAGGTCACCAAAGAAACTCCATGAGGTACTACACAATCTGACGGAGATCTACAGCAGTCTGTCCAGAAGATGATTCTCAACCACGGATTTTCATTGATGAATGACCCAATGCATCGATAATGGACTGTGCCATAACTGCCCCATTAAAGGATATGTCAAATTTGTTATTTTCATTTTAAAGCTACTATGCAATACTTTGGATTAAGTTCTTATTTAATGCTATGTGTATTTATTCACAGAATTACAGTTTTCTCTTTTTTTAAAGAAGTGAAATAAAGACCATTGAAAACAGCAGCTGTAACACTGTACACTGTTTTTATTGGGAACTCTTCTACATTAGAGATCATGTATCTCTAAGCTGTTTAGGGCCAAGTATTAGAACCTCTGTTTTATCTGAATTTAATTAGAGAAAGTTTATGGGTCATATATTTTTTATGCCCTTGAGCCATGCTTTATTTTATTGATCATAGTTTCCTCATCATGTCAAGCAGTGGGAAGTGTAGATGAAACGCGTGTGACTGACATTGACGTGTTTGTTTGTGAGATGGAGGAGAGGAGCTATTAAATGGGACAGCAGTGATGTCACTAATATATAACGCTGAAAATACACTGATACCCTGCTGCTGTAGGTAACAGTTAGTGAGGGTTAGGACAGAAAGAATCAAAATTCAAATGGGGAGGCAACTTGTTTAACTGAGTGTTCTTATTTGAATCATCCAAACAAGCGGATTATTACATTTCAAGACAGCTGTGATGTTTCAAATGCATTAAATTGAACAGAATTATAATCATACTTGTGTCAAAAAAATGTGTTTATAAAGAGAGAAAATTATTTGTATATAATAATATCAACGAATGTGTTTTTAAAAAAAATAATGTCATCATGTTACGGACATTCTCCAGATACAGTATATTTCTCCAGCCTCTGCTGCCCTCCACTGGCCTTCTTTAAAATACGACACACACACACATATACACACATACACACACACACACACACACACACACACACACACGTGTGACAACATTGAGGAAGTTAGTGGTTCTGCACAGCTCGCGCAAACCTTGAGAGAAACGGACATAACACATAACATGCAACCACCACCCAGAAAGGTAAGCAAGGGCTGAGCTGCATGTACATGCTCTGTATCTATTCATTGCAAATATTTGAAGCCATTTGTGTTTGGATTGTTGATATATTTTCTTCACCTTGCATTGATCTAAACCCATCTGGCTGCATGTTTTTGTACTCAAATTTGTACTACGGCCATTTGAGACCTTGCAGACATTTGAGACATTTTTTTCTCCAGGATTTAAATTTATATGATTCTCTTGGGCTGAAATATGATTATTCTGTACGATAACAGTTTTTTTGTTATGCATTCCACAGCTACTGAAACAGTTGCAACTGTTGTGTATGTAGCGGTGTGCTTGACCTCTCTTTGATTGTCTTTGCTGTATGTCAATGTGTGTCTTTAGTGAACGTTATTGTGTGAGGGCACTTACAGCAACTGCTAATTGCTGCTAATTGACCAATAAAGCAATAAACAGCCAGTTCACTAGCCTCATAAAAATAAATGATTCCTCTGTGTGTGTGTGTGTGTGTGTGTGTGTGTGTGTAGGTCAAGGAGAGTCAGCAGGTGAAACTGGTGTTCTCGGAGCAGCACAGCAAACTGCAGACCAAACAACACCAGGACACTGAACTGTTGGAGGAGATCAGGTCAACTTCTGCTTGTGTGGAGCTGAATGAAACGCTCCCACAGGAGGAGGCAGACAGGAACAGAGATCAATACCGGCATATTAAATTACATAACATGTTTTTGTTGCCTTCACCTAGGTCTTTCAGTAAGCACCGTGCCGCGATAGAGAAGGAGTATGCCCAGGTGAGCACAACGTAGTACTATTCTAGTTCACTATTAGTCCAGTTTCTGGTATCATTCGTTCCTTACTGGAAATGTTGGTAATTTATTGATCTGAGGTCCTGTATCAGTTTCAGAGTGCTGCTTTGTTGTCTTCTGCAAGCAAATATGTTTCATCTCGTTGTTTACGCTAAATCTCAGTATGCTTCAGCACACTGTCATGCCTTCTCTTTGCCATCCATGCTCTAGATTTTTATTTCAGGAAAAGCCCTGTATGTGTTTTTGCACCATGGTACAGAATGTGTCACATATACTATGTGTTTACCCACACTAATCCAGAGAAAACTGCACACTGCTTGAAATAGTATAAGTGGATTACACAATGGTGGGGGTTTTGATTTCGTTTGTCACATAATCTGCCATTCAAATATCTCAACCAAAAATGGGTTTAAAAAGATGCAGTAATGTGCATTTTCAGGCTCTTCAAAGATTAGCTGTTCAGTACCAGAAGAGAGACTGGCAAAGAGGAAATACAGATGCTATCACCTCCGGGTAAGCCCACAGACAACTGCCACAGCAATCACATTTATCAGCTATTTGCTGCTCATCTCTTTCCTTTTCTGAGGTTGAATATGTTTGACACAACTTCTTTGGAGACTCTTGACTCTGGCAGATTGATATCATTATTCGTAAGTACGGAAAGTTGCAGTTACCATCGTGTGCTGTTTTTTTTTTTTTTTTTTACCAAGAACAGTTTGTGTATTATGTGTTCCTGACAGGAAACATCACGAAGAATCATAATATGTCAAGTAGCTCTCCAATATTGGAGCATATGGAAGGTAGTGGGTCTTATGAGAACTGTAAACAGATCAAATCATTTCCTAAGACCCTCTTATATAGAGCAGCTTTCATGTGACGTCACTTTTCTATAACATCTTTTTAACATTTGAGAGGGAGAGCAGCCCACATCATGACAAAAGTGGGCATCTGTTAACATTTACAGAAGTGTGTATCATGTGATTTCAGAAGTGTGTTTGGTGTGTGGCGGTCAGTGGTCGATGCTACAGCTCAGACCGCTGCTTCACGACTTGCTGCTGCAGAGGAATACCGCAGACTGACCGGACAAGCCTTCAGAAGCTTTCGCAATGCAAAGGAGATCCGGGCCAAGCGAGTGAGCAAGCCACACAGAGTAAACTTTAAACAGTTTGAAAGTCATGATGTCGACTACTGTGTGTGTGTATCTAAGGGCCTGGAGCAGCTCCAGAGGCTACAGGGTGAGGTGGTGGATGCTCTGCGCGAGCTGCACAGGCTCAAGAAGAGCTACCACCAACTGAGCCACATTGCCAATGTTGCCAGAGAGAAAGCTTCTGATGCACAGACAAGGTCAGCGTGTCTTTGGCTGAGAGAACGAGAGAAACATTTTGGACATGATAGCATTCTCCGTGTTTCAAATCTTATTAGAAAGTTTTATTGTTGTCTTCCAGAGCCAGAAAGAGTGAACATGGGATTTTCCACTTTAAAACAGGACAATATAAAATGACTGCGAAGGTATGGAGGTATACAGATACTGTCATAATGAAAGATAACAGAAATGACACACAGCCCTTTTCAAGGAACTCTATGATAAACATCGTGTTACTAATATGGTCAGTTAAAATCCTTTTGCTTTTTATCTTTAAAGCTCCAGTGTGTAAAATTCGGGTGAAATAATCTGTTGGCAGAAAATCAGTGTATGTTATTTTCTTTATTCTAGAAGGGGCCTTATAGATTCAAATACCTTATATTAATATCTGGAACGGGTCCTTTCTGTTGTTTTTATGATAGCCAAACTCAATTTCTTTTGAGTTTTTAATACAACTGAAGCTACCACAGGTTCTTGTGATGTTTGGAAGGGGAGGGTGAGGTGAGGGGTTCTCCGCCACTACAGGTCACTAAATTCTACACACTGAACATTTAAGCAAACAGACCCAGAGTAACTATACGTGATGCGGAATGGTTTAGTTCAGTTTTGTTGTTTAAAGTGGTCCATACTTTATGAATGATGCTGTGTCTGTTTCCAGCTCAGTGCTAGGTTGAAGGAGTGTGATGACCGCTTGACTGAAGTGCGTAATGACTATCTGCTGGCCCTAGCAGCTGTGAATGCCCACCACCAGAACTACTTTAGGAATGATTTACCACTCATTATGGAGGTACACACAACGCTTCCCAATTTCTGCCGACTGATGGACTGTTGGGGGTTCTCAGAGTTATATGGGGGGTGTATCTTGGCATGTCTTAGGTTGTGGACACCTGGGCATAGGACATATTGTCGATAGTGTACCATAATGACTGACAGACAATGAACTGTCAATTTGGAGGTATATGCAAGTTCATCTGAGAATGTGAGAGGGATAAAAACTGCTAAAAAGTGCACCACAACTTTATTGTATTAATAACAACTGCCTGTCTTTTTCTTTATGAACCTCACCAGCAAATGGATGGGGACATTTATGACGACTTGAGGAGCCATTTTACTCTGCTGTGTGGGACGGAAATGGATTCCTGTTTGTCCACACACAAACTGTACAGCACGATATGGGACAGTGTTGGTAAAGTACGTGCATACACCTCAGGGTTTTTATGTTCAGCATATTTGTTCATGAGGTGTTGGAATCAGCTGTGTTGGTCTGACCAAGACCTTTGGTTTCTGTCTGAGCTGCGTCAATACAAGGTGTCTGTCTGTGACCTTTGAGAAACCAGACACAAGACATGTCTCACCTTCTCTCAAGAGGACATATGCGTGGGGGCAGAAGAAGAGTGAGATAGATAAATAGGAGGGGGAGTGAAGAGAAATGGCCACAAGGAGAATTTCAGCACGTACGCTAAATGTTTGAACTGGCGGGTGAGCGCAGTCTGAGAGAAACACTTCCAGTTGTGAGCGGTTAAAAGTCATTTTACATCTCTATATCACTGATCTTTGGCCAGGAAGAGTAAATGCTCCATTACTGGTCCCTTAGACTGGTTTCTATAAAAACACACTGGTGGTTGCTTGAATGGTCTGGGTTGCCCACACATTGTGATATTTCCAGCTAACCGATTTGCTGTTGTGTTGTTAGGTGACCAGAGAGAAAAATATTCAGCAGTTTCTCCAGGAGTCTGTTGCCTTCTGTAAAACCACCGGATTTCCCTTTCAGCCTGCTCCACATGACAAGGTGTGATGAGATATACAGTATTTTCATGTTGCACAAACGCTGCACATGTTGAATTGTTGACTGATGTCATGTCTGTCCCCTGTGCAGGTGTCTTCTCTACAGGAGGTCTGTGCCTCGGCAGCAGAGGGTTGTCTGGTGAAGGAAGCCAAGAAGTGGGCTACTAAAGCTGCCAAGGATTATAAAATCATCACCCACGGAGAGAGGGTGAGGCTAGTATTTCACAGTTAAGAGTCTGGGTGCTGCTGCAGTTTGAGTTCAGTTTTTATTTCGCCACTTCCTGTGGCACACTTACACTTACACTTAGATACAGCAACTTCCTCACTGCAGAGGCATGAGATGCTTGTAGCAGTGGCCCTGTGTTATCATATGTTTGTTTTTGGTATTCAAATTATATATGATCTCAAAATATATTTTCCTAATTTGTGTCGTGCTATAAAACTAAAAGATGTGAAGTCATTTTGTGCATGTTTTCATTTACAGTAAAAAATGAAACCAGGTGTGGTATATGTGATTGATATGTTTAAAATTCTATTCTGCTGATGTATGTATCCTAAATAGCTTGCTCTTTCTTTCAGGCTCTACTAATGTTGGAGAGTCGGTTGAAGCTCTTGTCTGGGGAGACGGGGCTGAGTGTACAGCAGAAAATAGCGGAGGTCCAGGACAGTGTCAGGAAGGCCAAGGTATGGATCTCTCAACAAGTGTGCACCAGTTTTATGACAGATTACGAAAGACGACCACAAGGGATCAGTTCCTATTTCTGCACAACATTAAACTCCTGTCAGGCATCACAGCAGAGACAAGTAGGCATATGGCTTAATACATAAGCAGTCATAAGTGTCCCGTAAGTGGAAGTGGGAGCCAAACACTAACTACAGAGCAGTCGCTTGAGATTGGATCAGACAGGCAGTGTGTCTGAGTAGGTTACTTGTGTTTTTCTTGTCTCAGCTCAGCAGAGTTAAAGCAGAGGCTCGTCTGGCGGTGTTGTCAGACAGTGTCACAGGAATTGAACTGTGGCTTCACGATGCCATGACCCAGGCCGAGGAGGAGCTGGAGAGAGAGCGACGGCTCAGTGAACAGAGGAAGTCTACTGAGGACTTTTCAGTACACAAACACACGCACACCCACACTTAAAGATGTTTTTATCTTTGGATATGATTTATTTAGCATAAAAAAGGAAAGCAAATTTTTCATCTTTCTTCTTTTGTGTTTTTTGACTGTAAGTTTTAAAGGATATATCTAAAAAATGTGCTTTGTTGGAAAACAATTACATTTATTAAATATCTAATGTCCATATAAGGTGGTTTGTGGGAAAAAAAAAAAACATTCTATTAATTTTTTTCAGATAATAAGTTTCGCATTGTGTGTTTTCCAGGAGGATGAGTTTGAGCTGACTGACTTTGAGGACTACGACGATGAGAATGCAGACATTTTTGCAGATCCAGTGTCAGCATCTGGAGCGTGTCTTTATCCTGCAGCCTGCAGAGTCATCTATAGCTATCAGGTAGTGTACGATGAGATATGCACACTGTTCTGGTTTCGAATCATCGGTAGAAATGCCTCACTAAACATCTTCTTCATATTTAATCTCTCACGTGTGTTCAGAGGGCAGGCACCTCGACTAATTCCAGAATATCTTGCATTGTTAAAATAAGACAACACAACTCAGGATCTGCTCCAACTTGCACTCATCAGGGCATATTTTGTCTTTTGTCTCAGGCTGGCCAGTCAGATGAGCTGTCAATCATGGAAGGGGAGGAGCTTCAAGTGATTGAAGATGGAGACATGGAGGACTGGTTGAAGGTAACAGCTCTTTGTTCACATATCATGGCAGCGGTAGGCTTCTGTCGGTCAAGTTATTTATTTTGGTTTTAATAAGACAAAGAAATGTGCCGATTAATTTTCATTGAGTCATTCAGTTTTCATGAAGTTTCATTCATGATGCCTGATCATGTCTCTGTGCAGGTGTGTAACTCATGTGGCCAGGTGGGTTATGTTCCTGAGCGTTATGTGCAGTTCCTTTGTCTACAAGCCGAGGACGCTGCTCAGCTGGACTGTTCCTTCAGCTCCACCTCATCCACTGGAAATAAAGAGAAGGCAGGGAGCAGAGGTTCGGACTCAATGTGTATTTATACTAGTAGTGCACATAAAAAACTCTGCAGACAAAATAAATGGTTAGAATCCGAGTTTCTTATAGTTATTCAGCCAGAAGCAGTCACCAGAGACCTAAAACATTTCAGTACAAAGGGCTTCCAGACAATATTTCTACACCTGGTGTATGTGTATTTTTGACTTTTTGTCTATAGAAGGATCCAACTCATTTCCCTTTGAGTGTGATCTCTCTCTGGAGCTCATCATGCTCATTATACAGTCTAATCTGTTCCAGGCACAGCCAGAGCTCTCTACACCTACCAAGGCCAGAGTACAGAAGAGCTTTCCTTCCAGGAAGGGGCCCTCATCAGGCTGATTAGCTGTCGACATGGAGAGGTGTGAGCTGTTAATTGATATTAGCCCATATGCTGGATCTGGAAATAACAGCTCTAGCGGCCGATGAGGCAGATGTGTCTGAAAGTTCACAACTTTAATTTAAAGCGTGTCCTTCCACAAAACAAATGATCAGGTGGATGATGGGTTTTGGGAGGGAGAGCTGAACGGACGGATTGGTCTCTTCCCATCGTTGGTGGTAGAGCTCATACATGATGAAGGGGAGGAGGAGGAGCAACAGGAGGAGGTGACAATGGTTTCCTGCCTACTCATATAAAACCATTTGTTTCTCATTGAAAGATTAAGATGTCATATAAGATCTATTGTTAGTTGGTTGTCTGTTTGACTTTGATGCTTCTCTCTTTATTTTTCTTCTCCAGCTCATGCCAACCCCAACCATGCCTCCCTTATCTTCTACAGTAGGAGTCCCCTCAACTCCTGGCTGCAGTCCCAGACTCAGTGCTACCCCCCCTAACTCTGTGGAGGACAAACTGCAGCCCTTGGCTCAGAGAGTTGCAAACATTACAATCGGTGAGACACATTAAACTTTTCAGTAGTTGATGTTGTTTGGGTTGTAATGGTCGTCATATTGTCTTGATGCCTTTTCTCAGAAACTGCGGACAGCAACCAAACATCTTCAGATCTCTCCAGTGGTCGACTTAGACCTGTATGTACTGTTAAAAGAATCCTGTTGCATTACTATTGTGAAAGAAACATAGATCAGAAAGATTAAACAAAATTAGTTGATTGTGTTTTTGTATGGAGGCCAATCAGTATTTGATCAGATTGTTATCTCATTACTGTTTCAGTGCCGAGCACCTCCCCCTCCTCCGACACTGAAGCCTTCACCTCATCCCTGAGACAGGGGCTGCGGTGGAAAGTCATCTCATCTCTATTTCGACATCCTGCTGGGAAAGGTCACAAGGAAAGATATGAAGGAGAGGCAGATAGGAGTAAGGAGATAAAACAATCCAACTCCACTTACAGTCTTATTTTTTTAAACAACTTTATTTATAACAGACGATACTCAAGGTGCTTTGTGCTCTTGGCTGTGTGGCTATGGTTAGAGTTATTGAGAAATGGAAGGATGAATTTTTATTGAAAATAATTTATGTGGAGAGAACCTTGCTAAAGAGAGAACAAATAGTTTGTATTTAGTTGTCATGACTGTATCACACATAGACTCCCTTGTTATGATGCCAACACTAGGTACTCTTACACAAGCACTTGTAGGGCACTAAAGTCACTTAACGTAGAGAAAGCAGTCAACACAAATGTAATAGAAGCAATCTGTACTTTATTGACAAGTAAATATATACAAGTAGATTCACATTGTTCTCTGTTGTAATTATAATATGGCTGATACGCTGATAGCTGCCCTGTTCGGACATTTCATGTTTATACTATATTTTCAGTGCAGTGTGATACATATGTGACACGTCTTTACATTTTGTATGTTTCTAAAGTGACTAAAGCCACATTGGGCAAGTTAGAAGAATATATATGTTGTCCTCTTTATTTACATTAAACTTTAGCATCGACCAATAACACACATTGGTATGGTTCAACTGGTTAATACCAGATCACATACACAGCTCGGTGTTTTCATCGTGAGGTGATTCTGTGGTTTGTTTAGTGGCCAGCAGAGGGTGACATGCAAACCAAGATCACAGTTCACAAATAGAGCACAATGGGGCATATACCACTGCCATGGGCCAATAATCCCTTTACATTCAATCACAAACCCAAATTACATAAATATTATTTCTTTTTATTGTCATCAAGAGCCATAAATGATTCCCTGGTAAATTGGTGAGAATGTCAAAACAAATGCCCCATCTCACGATGTTACAGGAAGGGGAACTAAATTATGCATATTTCCCAAGAGGTCTCTCTGTCCCTTCCTTCCACAAAGTTCCATGGAACTCTCTTTTTGATGCAATCCTCACATTAAAATGCAAAGAAACAAACTGACAGGGGCAAAAACGATGGTTCAGTTGGTTAACGTGAAGATGAACTGGAGGCAGAGGGTGAAATAAAAACTAGGACAGCAGACTACAAATTCTCTGGTTGCTTTCCCATGAAGGCAGGAAATGACATTGACCTCTGACTTGAAACCTCTGAACTGTGTTTTCAACTCCTTCTTTTTAAATTCTTGTGAATCAGACTGCAGAGGCACAGGCTGGGATGTTTACTCACTGAATGACAGCCACTACAAATCTAAATAAATACAGATCTGTATTATTGTTGATGTCATCTCATGACAAAATGTGGGACAATCAAACTCCCAATACTGAAATTACTTTTTGTGTACATATACAGTAATATTTCCGAGTGTACTGCTTAATGTACCTGGTAAGGGTGGCTGTTCACCTGCACCGCTACCTTGAGCACATAAAAAGACTATTGACCGACAACTGGAAGTGACTGGTTACATACACTGATTGCTGGTAAATCTATGAAATTCTGCAGAGTACTTTTTTCTGAATGATCATAATGTTGCAGCTTGAGAAAAAATATTTTTTTAGAACCTGATTCTTTGCCGTCATTGCTAAATGTGCTAGTTGTCATTTACTTGAACAAATGGTCAAAGTTTTCACAAAGACCCTTCCACAAATTGAGTGTGCAGTGGACATTGCTCATAATGATGTCCGGTACTAGTAAAAAATACATTTTCCTTCGATCTGTGTCAAAATGGATATGCACCATCTGATGTCTGGTACATGACTTCAGATTGTTTTACAGGATATACTGGTTATCTACATGACTGAAGCAGTAAGAAGGACATTAGGGAATGTAGTTATGCTCTACAGTTAAGATCATATGTTAATTTGTGTATTATGACCTTATATAAAGTACCATACACCTGTAGAAGAAAGCTCTTCAATTGGAATCACATGATGACATTTGCAAAACACCAGAGGAGGGATCTGCTACACTAACCAACATCACCTGTGCATAAACTGTATGCTCTACAATCCGACCTGTACCTACTAGATCATGCTTAGAAACAAATATCTCAGTACATCTAATCTGTGTTATTTATAGATTCACAGCTTTGAGGACTGCATAGTTCACTCTGTGGCAGATGAATAACTCCAATTCCAAGAGATCATTCCACATAGCCTATGGGACACTATGATGCCTTGGTATGTGCTGTGGCGCGTGACAATCATCACTCTGGTTGTGCATTTCATTAGTAGTAGTGAGTGAAAGGTTCAGTTGAGTTTTTTATGTCCAAACACCTTAGATTTAGATTTAGGTGAAAATAATCCTGATGTTTATAATTAAATATTTTACATAGTTCCATTGAGGGGGTCCATATGAATCACCTTGTCAGTTTTTATGGCAACTGAGGTCTTCCAGAGGTTTTCTGTCATGTTTGGAAGGACAGGGTGAAGTGAGGGGTATACCCCATGATGTCTCTGAATTCTACACGTGAACTTTTAATTGCTTTAAAATAGCAACAAGCTCAGATTCATTCTCTGGTTCTAAAGCCCAATCTCCAACTAAGAATTAAATAAGGCAAAGTGAGTTCATCAAATAAAGATTATTTCATCACAAAATAATAAAAAATTGCAAGAAATCCTGACTTGACACACTAGTCATTAACAAGTTCACCTTCATACTATACCAAGGTTCTTGGAATTAATAATGCAGATAATTAACAACATCATTATTGTTCGTCACCTGGGACTTTTGATACATACAACAGGTTATTGAGATCATTTACTAACATCCTCTAAAACACTGGTGGTGTTAGAGGAACAATCGGGAAATCCCAGTGGTCAGATTAATTCACCACGTGGGTGCCACGGATTGACCAACAATTATGACACATTAGCCTACACCAGTCAAGCCAACTGACATTTCCATCCCTAGAACCATGTGACTAGTATTACTAGAAAAAAATAAAACACTAAAGCAAGTTATATAAATAAGATTAGCTGCGTTGTAAAAGATGTGTCGTTTGTCAAAATGGGGGTGAAATCGTTGGTGACTTTCCACAACTGACCCTAACCTGCCAGTCCCGACTTAGTGCAACGTAGTCACAGCTGTGGTTAAATGAGCAAAGGTATGTTCATCCACTGTTCTCTTTAATTGAGTCAGCTACTCTTAGTGGTGCCATACTTCTGTCTTTGGGTTATCACATGGCTTCAACTTTTCCCTCTCTTGAGAACCAACTCTCAGTCCTGTGTCAACAGGGTATCTACCGTCTTCTCCACCTCCTCCCTCACTGTCTCTGTTTCTTGCAACTGCGTCACCTTGCAGTCTTTTATATCTTCCATCTCGACCATTTCTTCTTTTTCTTGGCTCAACAGCCTAGTCTCTTCTCTTTGACTCTCAGGTTGCCCCTTACCCTGATCAACTGCTGGACTGAATTCAACGTTCCCAAATTCAGTCCCAACTTTAGATGTTTCTATTTTCTTGTCTTTTGTTAATGAAGGGGATTCTTCGTCCTCCAGCATAGTGATGACAGAAAACTCTCTCTTGCTGTCAGGGCTAGCTTTGATGATAGTCACGCCACTTAGCCTGCTCCCTCCTTCTGCGGTGGGGGACAGTGGGCTGCAGGGTGACAGACGCAAACTGCTTTGTATATCTTCATGAACATGATCAGAGGGAATGGAAAGGGAGGGACCTTTAACACCTCCCTCAACTGGTGAAAGTTCAGTTGCTTTGGCATGTTCCACCTTATTTACAGATAGGGAGCTTGAAACCATGTCGGCTGAGGTCACAAATTTTCCAGACATGACACTTTCTGACTTCAAAGTAGTTGAACTTCTGACACCTGGGTTTTGGCCGGTTGGAGAAGAGGAGTATGTTGTGATGTTGTGTTGTTGTGATGATAGAGGGAGGGTTTCAACTAGGGGGCTACCACTTAGAGCAGCTGAGAGAGTTTGGGATTCCAATGGGCTGTCGATATTCGATAGGCTGGACATTTCCTGACTTGATGGAAGTTTGGGGCTGGGAACGAGGGCAGGAGATCGAGCTGATCTGAGTGCAGGGCTAGACATGACAGTCTGAGGTGATGTCGGCGTTTTTATCAAAGAGGTTGAAGATGGGGTCTTGACTGGGAATGAAAACTGAGGAGATGAGCCTAAACCTGTAAAAGCCATGCTAGCACCAAGGTTGTGTCCCAGAACTGGACTGGAGCTTGGCTCAGGGAGAGTCTGGATGACTTGTAAAACGGAGCTTGAACAGGATTCACTCTGACCAGCAGGAGTGACAGGGGTAAAACCTGGGAGGGACCCTGCCATAGGGATAATTGGTGTAGACGTCTGTAGAGGCCCAGGATCATAATCCTGTCCCTGTTTCTCTGTTGCTGCAGAATACATGGAAAATGAGCCGAGGGCAGAAGTTGCTGTACTCCCGACTGAAGGTTTAATATTAAGGTTCATACGAGGTTCAGGAGCAGAGCTGAAGTCATGGGGCTGTTTCGTGCCGACAGGGGGACCTGATGTTCCAACCTTGCTTTGCGTTGGAGCAGGCATTTCATTCTTTGAGAGCTGGGTTCCAGGTGTAGAACCAGATTTATTCCCACACTCAGAAGCAATCTCAGTGTTCTCCGCCTGTACCGGCTCCTCTAATACAGGCTGCTTCTGAATGGCAAATTTAACGCCTCCGCCCTCCCATCCTGTCCCCTCCACGTCTTTACTGGCAGCAGTTTCGCTGCCCCGCCTCAACCCAAATATGGTCACACTCTTCCTTCGCTTCCCAACATTTGGGACGGCCCCATTGGCACTCGCTGAGGAGGTCCGAACATCCTTAAACATGCTCCTGAGGTTGTACCCGCCCTCCTTTTGCTCCTCACTGTCTTGGGATTGGTCCAGCTGGTCTCCTGAACTGACCATTGGATTGGGACCTCCATGGAGCTTCTTGTCAGTGTGGGTCACCCGAAATCTGTGGGAAAAATTATATGAAGGGTAAACCCCACATTGTTTTTTTCTGATTTGTTTTACATCACAAAAATGGTCCAATGGTCTGTTACCTGCCAACAGAGAATACTGTCTGCTCTCCAGGCCGCTGTCTGAACCGAGGGGTTCTGCTTTGTCTGCGGCCCTTCTTAGATTGAACCTGAGCACAGAGGTGGCAGGGTTTGTGGTCGGTGCCTGAGTGGACTGTGTGGTGATGAGGAGGAACACCACCAATTGACTCCTTACGCAGCCTGGACAATATGAATGTAATGAACATTATTGTTATTGAGGGGTGATTAGTAACAAACTTAAATTATGCTTTTCAGAGCAATCTCAATTCAAGACCAGTGAACACATGGTTTTTTTTTATACTTTTTTAACCTGGTTAAGATCACACAGGTCAGGGAATCCCAACCACTCGATCATCTAAGGCACTGGATTGATAAGATTACCACTAGATTTGTACCTGGGCTACTGCAAGGATATATGAATCAACAATTTGTGAATAAATTAAAATTAAATTTACCTGGGGTCATGGCGCACACAGACATTTTGGTTTCCAATCATCTCATTGAAAGCTTCCATGTTTGCTAGAGACAAGAAGAACCCACGTTAGAGCAGCGATAACAAAAAGGTTTAGGTGGATTTATGAATGAACAGTGGCACATTTAGAAAAGGGCAATTTGAGCTACTGCCCAGGGTGGTGTCTTACAGGCATACGAAGCATATACTTCTCTCCATCCAAAAAGTATAACATGTGAAGGGGATACAAGGTAGGTTATCAAGGAAATTAGGTTACCAACACCTAGGATCATCTTGATGCTCTTGTTTCTGCCTTGCTCAGACAGATTTAAAACCACTTTCACACTTTCTGCTCCTGTGTTCTGAATCTGAATTCTCACTAAGCAGGGAACAGCAATTGTTATATAATAAATAGAATTAAACCCAAGGAACACAGACATTTTGCATTAATCACCTTCATTTTCAATGATGCACTTGAGGATTTGTTCCACCGTGTCCTGGTTCTCTTCGTCCTCCTCTGAAATACAGGAATGAAATTACACTGATTAGTGTATATTTGGGTTATTGACAAAGTGGTTTGAGGCCACAAATGTGGTTTGATAAAAAAAAAAAAAGTAGTAAGTTTTGGTTGTTTACTATTAACCCATATTTTTGGTATTGGTCTGCTGCTATGACATTGGCCTAAAATGAAGATCAAACTGCTTGTTTCAGTAACTTGTGACTTATTGGCCAATTCCAGTTTTCCCAACCTACCATCTGAATTTCCTCCAACTTTCTCCTCTTCTTCATCATCCAGGTCACCAGTTCTGCAGCGGTAGCCCTTCTTCTTCAGCAGGTGGCAGATGAGGAAGCCCAGCAGTCCAGTGAGGAAGAAGAGGAAGACCACCACAAAGAGCATGTAGGGCGGGGGATTATCCCCCAAGCTTGAAGCTTCAGAGTCCGTCATAGTTTGGATCTAATCTGAGATTAAGAAAGAAGATTTTATAGTTATTGATTCCATAGCACAAATTCTCACCATAGAGAAGGAACATTCAATTAAGATAACATTTTCATAAATTATACTCCATCCCAAACCACTCAATCTAACCAGCATAGGTGCTACAATTTAATACTGGGAAATAAGAAACATCAATTGTTATATTTGCTATTTAGTTGCAATTGAAAGAAGTTGCAAAGGAAAGGAAATGCTATTGTGTAGCAATAAATAGAATCCTGTTATCTTCACACCAACCTAAACTCTGAAATGAAGGCAATGTGTACTTTTAAGACTGTGCTCAAACAGGATTCACTCTGACCAGCAGGTGTGTAAGGCAAGAATGCACAAATGTGATACAGAGGATTAAAGGCACTGAGAGTTGAAATGTCCCATGTATTGAGTACATGTACAGACTTTGTTTTTAGTTCAAATCATCTCCAGTTGCTCCTCTGTTGTAGACTGGTCAACATCATGTATCAGCCTGTGAAGCAAAGAGGAACGGATTAAGATCTCCACTACATATGAATCTAAATAAACCAACTTCGGCCTTTCACTTCCCTTTTTACCTCAGTATAAACAGTACAAACACTGAATGGGATGTGTGGTGAAAGAATGTTCTATCTTAATGCTTTTGTGGCTCTTCGGTTATAGTGGGTTTTGTTGACTGTTGTAGTTGTTATGTGTATCTTTGTAAGATGCTTTGCTGGGACATTCAAAACCTGGAGACAAAACATAAAAATACTGTTCAAAATCTGAAAGCAGACTTTCAAATTTGCAAAATTAATAAAAAAATCAATCTTAAAAGGGATGGATCTTTAGTTTGCAACTGCTCTCTACCACCAGGGGCCCGTTTCAGAAAGCAGGTTTAGTGAAAACTCTGAGTTAGTTAACCCTAAGATGAGGGAAACTCGATTTTCGGTTTCACAAAGCCAGTTCAGACTAACTGTCAGTCAGTTGAGGGCCTTTGATATGCTCATGCACAAATTACCTCATAGTTCCTTTGATGACAGTATTGTTCATTAATGAAGCCATTAACTGCAGCTGATAAATCCTTCAGTATTAAAACCTTTAGCTCGACAGGTAAAAATTATTCAATTAGCACCAGATTTTTTAGATTAAAGCAGTATTTACAGATATCATTTAATTGTGGGCGATGGTGGCTTTGCATTTGTTTTCAGTATGAACCAGGGCAGAGCAAGGAGCCCTGAGGCCCCTTGAAATTTGATTGGGGAAAAACGCTCTGATAAGGTGTCTTAGATTGTACACTTTAAAGCCATGTGTAAATATGAATTGCTAAGAGGTCCATTAAATGGTTATATACTAAATATGCTGCTGAGACAATATAAAAAGTAAATGAAGTGAAATAAACTAAGAAAACTCAGATAACACACGATTATATGAAGACACTCCTGGACACGCTTAAAGTAATCTAAACCAAATTTAGTTTTTCATTACTCTTCATTTTTCACAGATCCTTTACTTGTCAATGATTTTACACCTGTCTAATATATATTACATATAAGACACTGCTCCCTTATAAATACAAAAAAGATGAGGCTACACAACTTATTTTAAACTGGTTACCTGTCAAATAGATCATCCTTACCACTTTCTTGCAGCGAATCCATCCACCCAGCAGGTTCGGTCTAAAGGGTGCCAACAAAAAAATACAGAAAAAGCTGTTGCGATTTAGTTGATAAACACAGTAAAATGTGTTTGTTGGATAAGAAGCTTAACTTAGCAGACAGTTCCCCATTAGCCCCACCTTATCTATAGAGAAGTGAGGAGGCACACCGAGCGCATGAGAAGTAAACAGGACAGCTATTACATAACCCTTGTTGGTTTACTAACAGAAACTGCAGCTGAACCTCAAAACACTTGAAATACACAAAGCAATCGATTTATACACACACACACGCATTCTGTCTGAACAAGCATGTGCGTAAACACGCAATGTAGAATGTGAACACGTCAGAGGCTATCAGTGTTGCCCTCCCTCTGTCTTATCAGCATACAGCAACACCCCTCGCTCACACACACACACACATACACAATTTCTGGCATAGTTTTTAAACAAATTCTGAAAATACCATTTGAGATCGGCACTTTGAGAAAAGCCAATCAATTGTCACACCCACAGTCAAAATCACTGACATCACATGGTCTCGTAATACTGATGATGTATTTCCAATGATGCATTGTGCTGTTGCCACGTGATCGGATGGCTGGAAGCCTATGGTCAAAGAGTAGAAAGGGTTGCTCGCTTAACAATAAATCCCCTGCTCCTCCTGTCTGTATTTGGAAGTGTCCTTGGGCAAAATACTGAAAATAGCCCCTGAGGGCTGTACCAACACTGTATGAACAGTTTTGTGATACAAAAAGCATTTGCAACAGTGTATCTGTACCAGTTTCAAGGTAAAAATGCCAGGATTTTTGTTAAGTTCATTCTTTCAGTCAGGACAGGAATAGACACAGATTCCAGTATGTTCAGCTCCTCAGTTAGTAGACCAGGGAGTCAGTGTCAGTACACTGAGTCCTACTGGACACAAACAGCATGTTGCCTTTCCTTTCTAGATCTTTGCTTGTGATTGTACTTATTGCTTGTACATCACTTTGGATAAAAGCATCTGCTAAATGACTTTGCAGACAAGTGCTCAAATATCGGAGGTTGTTTCACAAACATGCAAAACTTGGTGAACTCCTCTGAGAGCTTCACATCAAAGCAAGCGCTGTTTCAGGACAGCTGGCATGACGTTGCTTGGTAAGACAGGACTGTCGACTTTACTTGCACTTCTTACAATTAAGAAAACAAAACGACTCCACAATGAGAAGTTTAAAATATAAATGTTGAAGGTAATTCACCCCCAATCCTAAAAATGACCACTGTCACTTAACAGACAACAAACAGACATGGGTAAAAAAAAAACATACTTCTTGGCAGAGGACATGAAACTTCAGGAACTGTGATTAGTATTTTTTCTTGGTATACAGTTAATGGAGGAATACAAACGCTGGAAGGATCATATCTGATACCTAAAAGAAGGATGATGCACACACAGCCTTCCTCTTTGTCCTTTACACACACTCAGAGAGCAGAAGAGAGATTACTCAGCATTATCGTGACCTCGATGAATTTATCCAGTGTGACGTTTGTGTGTTTGGTGACAGCAGAGATGCTGCTCAGCACGAAGTCTCCAAAAATAAAGACTGAGGGAGATACAGTGAAGGACACGTTGAGGGAAGGGATATGTTTAGGTTTGCTCGTCCTCACCACAGAGAAGTCTTACATGTCATATTGCATACTTAAAGCCTGTACCAGAAGTATAAATGTTTCTGACTTCACCAACATCAGCAAGTGAGACAAGCAGGTCTCTGTGGAACCAGTTCCCACTTTGTGTTCAGGAGGCAGACCCCATCTCTGCATTTAAACTTAAAACATTCCTCTTTAATGAAGCCTGTAGTTGGTTCCTTTAGTTATGCTGCTGACTAGTTGTCCATGGAGTCATTTTGGATGTTTTGTCAACACACAAACTGCCTACCCCAAACCAGTAGGTCTGCAGTTCAATCTTCAGTCTTCCCATCTGCATGCCGAAGTTCCCTTGGGCAAGATGCGGAGCACCTTGTTGTCTAATTCCTCTTAGCAAAAGCTTTGTGCATTTCCTTTTATAGCGTGCACTAGGCCTATAGTGTGTGATAAATATTTGACTAACTTCCCATGGGAAGCCTGGGAACTCTCGACTGTACTTCCCCCCAGACTCTTGTCTACATTGCATACTAATCCTGGTTAGTGACCATGGAAAGTATAGAATCCATCACCCTGTCTGAAGGTCATCAGTGACATCAGCTGTGACCTGCTGTGCGCCTTTAAGGACGCAGCACCATGTGCCACTCGACGCGCCAGAGAACCACGCATACCACACCTCAATAGGAAATATACAACTTATCGCAGGTTGATTAACTGGAAGCTACGCAGATCTACAATAAACCCGAATATGACATTTTCAACAGCAGGGCTTTAATTCGGCTACAATATGAGTTATTCATCCTGTTTTATAACATTTTAATCTTACCATTTGTTTCGGCCCAAGAAGTGCGCTGTTTGTTGAAAGACAAATATTACTGAAAGTTTGAGTTGTGTTAAATGTCACTTGTTTAGCCGAAGGGAACACATGACTCAATCTGTTCCTGGGGTCACATAGTAAGTGTAGCCAGCACTACATATTCCATTATATAATGATTATAGTATTTCCATTCAGACCGAACGTGCAAACGTGTGATAGTTTTGAATGGAGTGTCGTTTTTCATTTAGCACACAGGCCTGTTCGTGTCAGGTCTGTTCCAGCACCTAACGCAGCGGCGGGGATTCACTGCATCATCCTCCCCACCCAGGCACTAATGTCCCGGCCACACCGTCATCTGAGGCAGCGCAGAACGAAAATCCCGCTGACACATCCACACAACGGAGACATGTGTATAAGACGCTCACCTTCAGCAGCCTGCGGCAGGAAAACCTCCTGGTCCTCTGTGGACTGCTCCTCCATGGCTGCAGCCCGGCCCGTGTCCCGAACGCAGCGGGGGATGCGGCTGTCTGCCGAGCAGGGCAGGATGACAGGAAGCTGTGGGCTCCGTGCTCCTGCAGCATCTTTGGTTTTGGTCTCTTTTTTTTTATCCAGTGAGAGTCCAGTGAGTGCTGCATAGCTACGCACACACATGCAGTACTCACTTTTCTCCTCACAACAAAGTTGAAGCTCTTCCCAGTTTGAGAAGATTACTAGTAGGACTTTATTATTCCATGAGGGGATGTTGTGGTTCAGCATCTTGCCCAAGGTGTTGGTATGCAGATGGAAAGACTGGGGATCGAACTGTTGACCTTTTTGTTAAGGGGAGGCCCAATCTAACCCTCAGTAGGATGCCAGAACAGGTAATCTACACAATTTTGTGGTTAACTTCTATCATAAATTATCCTTGAAGGATAAGGGCACTGTAAATGATAACTTACTGTATAGTTTGAGTTTATCCGGCTAAATCTTGTTTTAAAAATTTCAAAAACTTATCATTTGACCTGCTTAAGAACCTGCAGGTTATCCTAAATTCAAGGGTTGTCTTCTGATACTTAAATGTGCTCCTTAGTTGGATAGATGATTGGACATATTTAAATTGGAGGGTGTTGGCGTGCATAGCGGTTTAATTTTGAAGAGCCGACCGGAAGTTGTAGCTCCTGCCACAGGCAGCTAACCAGTTCGCTAGCTTGTTGTTGCCTCAACAGCAGCTGCTGATCTATTCCGTTTGTTCTGGCTCTGTTGATGTTGACATCGGTGACTAGCTGTCTAATGGCGACCAGAGTTAGGACTTGGTTGAAGCCAAGTCATTCAGCCTAATCCTGCACCTGATGTGTATACGCTAGATTTCCAAACCTCGCCCTTTAGCTTACGGACACTGGGAACAGTGGAGAGGAGCTTGCTAGCTAGAGCAGGCTAGCTGTACCTAGCATTGCCAGTTCACTTGAAGTAATGCAGCTGAGGTAAGTTGCTGTCTCGTGTTTCCACACATATGATTCTATTATGTCACCGTATACTCGAAGATTCTAATAAGACAAATGCAGTGTGGGGCCGAGGGAAGTCAACTAACTTCCGCTTTCGTCTTAACGGAATGCAGAGTGTACACACTGGCTGTAATAATATCTCATTCGAGCACATTGTTTCATGGATAATAAGTGTCCCGGTGTCACATGTTCGCATGTCAGCTCCAGTAGAGGAGGCAGCCAGTACGATGTAAACAAGTGTCAGCGTTCACACAACAACCTGTCAACCATAGCTGCAGCATTAGGAGCTAACGGGGTCCTCTGCACAGCTAGTGCGAGCTCTCCAGTCTTGTGACCTGTAAGTCTATAAAGCCTGTGTCTGTTCACGGCCGGTGCTTCGATCAGCTTGTGTTGTTGATATTCTCTGACAGCAACAACACTAGATTCAGAGATGACAATTTGATTTTACTGTATGTGATATACCTGTTGGCTGCATTTGGCTGTTTCCATTTGTGCATGATTGAAGAGAATTGTTTTTCTTTTTAGGTGTGTCGAGTCTTATACGGCATTGGAATGTAATCCAGTATTTGTCAAAGAACCGTTTTAAATCAGAGCCGTGTGGATGTACAGATAAGCTGCCTAAATATGTTCAATATCTCTTTTCTGACCCCTGTGTTTCTGCTCATGTGCAGGTCTATCCATTAGAGAACTATCATGATGGCAGGTTCCCAGTGGGAGCTTCCTCCAGAGTTATGTTGTCGGCCCATGGCCTTTGTGGCTCTGACAGGCCTGGATGTGGTGTACAATGCTGTGCACCGAGCCATCTGGGATGCTTTCTGTGCCAACCGTCGCGCAGACAGAGTCCCCATCTCTTTCAAAGTTCTGCCAGGAGACCACGAGTACCCTAAATGTCGCACCAAGGTGAGTGGCAGATAGCGAACTCAAGGAAAAATTTAAAAGTAATGTGCAATCCTAACTCAATGGTTTGCACTTGTCTGTGCTTATGTGTAAAACACCAAAATCTTGTGAAATATGTTAATGTGTGAGAATGGTTACATATTCTTAAGTGCATATAGTCTTTGTTTTCTCTGTCTCTAAAAAGATTAAGATGTATATTTTCTGTCTATGCAGCGCACCTCCTATGAGTGGTACATCCCAAAGGGCATCCTGAAAACAGGCTGGATGAATAAACATCTGAACCTGGTGCCTGCTCTGGTAGTTCTCTTTTATGAACTGGATTGGGACGATCCAGTGTGGAAAGAGAAGCAGTCTGAATGTGCTACTAAAGTGGAGATTGTCAGGTCAGTTTATCTTCTATATACATTTAGACATTTTTTTCTGTAATGCTCATTATCTGTACGTTCAGTTTATGTGGATCTTGTCTATACACAAATACATTTAGATCCTTGATTCTTTTTAGAGCAGTGCTGATTATTTAATACCAAGATGACATTTTTTTATTGATTTTTTAAAAATTGTTATTACTGTGGCAGATTTGTATACGTTTTATTTCCATAAAGGCCAAGTATGAGACTAGTAGACAGTTCCAACAATGCAGCTCTAGCTGATGGTTGTTGTGCATGTGTCTGCTGATAGCACTGATATGGAGCAGATGAAACTGATAGGTTAATTCCATTTTCCCCCATCTGCAGACTGTCACTGAAATGAAAGAACAGTCATTGAGAGGGACTTCACAGCACATGCTCAGCATTATCACAACCACTGTAAATTCCACCTGCAGATGTCTGTGATGTGCTTGTGTGTCTTTAGGACCAGTCTTCAGGGCAGGAACACAAAGGTTGCTGTGGTTCTAATCCAGAAGAAAACTCCTCTACCTCCAGGTATAGACCTCACATCCTCCACTAAACCATTCACTCTTTTACTGTTAGTCTACAACTTTGTACTACTGTTAAAATGACTTATGAGTTCTGAAGTTTTAATGACCCAGCACAAACGACTCAATTCACTTTAATTCCCTGGGTTTATTTATCCTAAAGTCAAGGCAATCTCAGAAACATGAATGTGCACTTTTGGTTAGTGTTTTGCAATTGTCTCTGTCTCTGACTGGTACTAAATCATCAGTATTCTTGTGTGTACAGGGGAGGACCTGGTAGCATCAGAGAGAGCGTCAGCTCTTTGTAATGCATGCGATCTGTCTGGCAAGAGTCTCTTTGTGCTGCCGCACACTGACCACCTCGTGGGCTACATTATAAGGTAACTATTCAATAAATACTGCAATGTAACTGATGGGCCATGAGGGTAAAGTTGGAAGCTGAAGTTTTTCAGCACTCAGCTGGTTTTATTCAGAGAATGACTAATCCTGCAGGTTGGAGAATGCCTTCTACGAACACGCTCAAACGTATTACTACACTGAGATCCGGCGTGTCAAATCGCATAAGGAGTTCCTTAACAAGACAACGCATCAGGTGTGTGCGACCACCAGTCCAGTCCAGTCTGATGCAGCATATTCACACTGTACACATTTTCTCAGAATGGAAGAGAAGCAATGAAGTAAAAACAGCTTCTAAATGTCAGACCCCTCTCTGTATTTCCAGCTGCTGTTCGTCAGACACCAGTTTAAGATTGCTTTCTTCAGTGAGCTGAAACAGGACACACAGAACGCTCTCAAGTGAGTCTCAATCATCGCCAATTCATTGTGACTGATGTTACTGGGATCTACTGTGCATACTGTGAATCAGTGCATCCTTCCTCATCCAAGTTCTATTGATTTATTTTTTGTTCAGACAAAAACAGTATTATTGTTTTTCGCTCCTTAACTGAGCTTTTCATTGTCAAAATGTTTATATGTGTTATTTGTTTATTTATAGGTATTACAGAACTGCATACAGCCTTGTCCATGAGCTCAGAGCCCATGAGACCAACATGCTAGAGATCAAAACGATGGCTGGATTCATCAACTATAAGGTATGTCTCTCTTTGGCTTTTTTGGTCAACAAAGTTCCTACTACCACTGGTGGGGTTTACAAAGGAGCGTGGGGGCAGTAGTTATTATACATGCATTTTCTAATTACTACTATACTTACCTGCTTCTTCTTTATTGTCTGTGTAGATCTGTCGTCTGTGTTTCCAGCACAACACTCCTCTAGATGCTATAGCCCAGTTCAGGAAGCACATTGACCTGTGTAAGAAGAAGATTGGTAGTGCTGAACTGGCCTTTGAACATGCTGCATGGATGTCGAAACAGTAAGAAAGGAGTGCATGCTGTCCTGTCCTGAAACCGTCTCATTATTATCTTTTTATGCCTCTTTTTATTCTTGCAACAGCCATTGCCCAGAGGCATTGTGATTTTCAGTCTGTCCATTCATCTACTCTAGTTGGTTGAGGCATACACCATCAATGCAGAATTTTTAGCACATTATTGTTTGTGCCTTTGCTTCATTGTTTTTCAGGTTCCAGTCATTTGGTGAGCTTTTTGATGAAGCAATCAAACTGGGATTGACAGCCATCCAGACCCAGAACCCTGGTTTCTACTACCAGCAGGCTGCTTGTTACAGTCAGGAGAGGAAGCAGCTGGCTCAACAGCTCTGTCAGGTCACAGTTTTTCTTCTCCAAATATTTTTGCAAGTTCTAGTAGTTTCACTGGTAAAAAAGTTTAAGACCAAATCCAATCAATTGAATTATCATTTTCAATTGAACTATCCCTTCTATATATATGCGGTTGTAGCAGAATGTGGAATATATTATTCACCACATTTCAGCTATAGTAGTTGAATGACCAAATAACAGTTAATTTACTTGATACTAGGTTGGAGCAAGCTATCCCTCCCCTGACCCACTGGACACCCAAAGTGGAGTGCTGGACTTCTATGGGCAGAGATCATGGAGACAAGGACACCAGAGTAAGCACAAACACAATCTTTATCTGATGACAGAGCAACGCTCTCACAATAGAAATAATGACATAGTTCACGGCACGGCCTTGCAACAGCATCGTCTGTTCAGGAGTAAGTGTCTCTGACATGGTGTTAGAAGGGTGTTTGTAAAGCATGGCCTCCATCATGCATGTATTCAGGTATTGACCCTCCAGATGCAGAGAAGGAAAAGATGGCGATTCTTGCTCTGCAGATCAAAGAAGGAGAAGTACCACATTCTGTAAGTACTAACACTGCCTTAATATACGGATGTGGCTTTAAATGTGATTATGCTATTTATATATGGATTTGACTGCCCTGTGTTAAATTCTAAGCATCAGTACTGCCTGATGCACATTTGAAAACATCTCTGTAGTGTGTGCCCACCTCAACATACTGTGTACTAAAGCATGCTCCTCCCTCTGACTCTGCCTCGACAGGAGCTGATAATAGCACTTCTGAGTAATGCTGTTGCCCAGTTTAAGAAGTACAAGTGCCCCCGAATGAAGAGTCACCTCAGTGAGTATCATTCGAACAAGTCTCCACAGTTTCTTTGATGCTTCCAATTGTCCTGCACGGTATTTCACTAATAGTGCATACACTTCCAATCTATTTGCTGACACTGTATCAAATTTCCATTCAAGTGATCTTAGTTGTTTTGCTGAGTCAGTGTTTAACTCTGTAATGCTCATTATCTGTCTGCCTCTTAGTGGTGCTAATGGGAGAGGAATACTACCATGCTCAAGACTACACAAAAGCCTTAAAGTAAGGAAAGAACATATTTATCTCTTAACTACACGACTAACTTCTGTGCTCTGATATCTCTATCTATGTGTGTTACGTTATCAGGCTTTTGGACTATGTGATGTGTGACTACCGTACAGAACGGTGGTGGGGACTCCTGACGGCCATATTGACCACAGCTCTGCGCTGTGCGTATCTGATGGCAAGTGTCAAAGACTACATCATATACTGCATGGAGCTGCTGGGCAGAGGTAAGCAACTGGACTATCACCATATACTCACACCTCAGTGGCCCAGAACCTGTCTACCTTGTCTACCTCTGGCACGATGAATAAAATCCAGTTTGTTCAAGAATCTGAGCCAGGCACTGTCTTAGTGCTCTGGACCAACCGTAGTTAAAGAAGTGGCTTCACTTGTTTTCTAGCATCAACACTGAAGGAAGAACAAAAAGGAAGGATTGAGAAGAATCTCATCAAAGTCCTGATGGTGAGCTGACAACAAAATATATGACACCAGTAAGACTAAAACTAATCTGTAAAATACTGCGAAAGAAGTAATGGCTTTGTCAAGGCCTCAGAGAATTGTGTTGTATGTGGTGAAGTTAGTCCAGACTCAGGTGACCAAGGTCAGTTTAAGTGTATTTTCGCTTTGTTCAAATGTTTCCTGTATGTCTGTCTGTCCTCAGAATGAGGTTCCTGACTCTGAGCCGGAGTGTGATCAAACCTCTGTCAGTGCAGCCAGGCAGTTGTGGAACGACCGCATGGCTTTAGCTGGATCAAATGACCTCACCATAGAAGTGCAGGACTACATACCATTCAGTGAGTAATCCCTATTCACTCAAAGTAACCGATGACTTTGAGAAAACTATGACCTCTTGTTTTTTCCTTGCCTTGAATCTGGTCAGTCAGCAATGACAATAATGTGTCATTTAATGAGTACATTTTAAATTCATGTCATATCAACTGCAACTAAAGACAGACCTCGAACACCAACCCTGTTCAAGTCATAGTTTTGTGTAATCAGTTGTTTTTCTCAGTCCAATGTAAGGCCAAGTTCCACTCTCCCAGTTTCCACGTAGACGAGCCCATCCAGCTTCAGGTCTTCCTTCGAGCTGACTGTCCTCATCCTGTGTCGCTCAACAAGCTGGCTGTCAGCCTCAGCAACCAGGTACACATATAACATACAAAGGAGCACATACAGAGTTCTGCATTACTACATTATAGTAGGTGTGTTCTGTTGTAGAACTGGTAAAAGTACTTCATAAATCTACCTTTGTGTTTTTATTGCCACAATATATTAAATTTGTGCAAACATTTAAATAACTATTATAAGGATATACTACAGACCAAGTGCACCTGACATCAAATTACATTTTCTAGTTTTTCTTAAATGCTTAACAATTATATGTGTGTTTGTGTGTAGGAGTACAACCAGTGGTGTGTGGTGGAGTCGTCAAGTCAGGACAGCATGAACTTATTGCCAGGCAAAACCAAATGCTTCAACTTCAGCTTTGTGGCAAAGACTGAAGACGTTGGCAAGAAGATTGAGGTAAGTGAGTGAGCTTGTGTGTGTGGGGGTGAAAACAAGGCGAATTGTTGCTAATTCTGATGCTTCTTGCAGATGACAGGTATAGAGGTGATGCTGGGGAAAGACGCTGGCCGCTGTGTGTTTCTGAGCTGGAGAGGGGCAGGTGGAGATGCAGCCTCTACCCATGAAGCCTTGCTGGCCAGTCGGTCATCACGCCGATTGGGGCGAGGTGCCGAGACACCATCAGAAATGGACTGGGAAAGCCTGATCATGCAGCAGAGCACCATGTAAGGTTCACGTATTACACAAACCCAGTCTTTCTAGAAAAGTAATGACGTCGCCTGCCAGTGTCTATTTTTTTTCTCCACACTCCATTTAGTGTGACTGAAATTTAAAATGTTCAGTTTGTTTGTGTTTGTGTGTTCAGGATCATCTCAAGAGTTCCGAAGATCTCTGTCCAGCTGAGCCACCAGCCCCCTGCACTTAACAATGAAATGTACTGCATCCACCTCACCGTCCAATCACAGGAGGAAGGTGTGGCAAAGGATGTCAAACTAACAGCGGGCTTAAAACCAGGTGCAGTCAGAAAACCAAGTTCATATTACAAGCACAGATTTGTCTTGTCCACTTATTTCAAATGCGAGTTAGTGTAGATCAGTGAAGACAACATACATGTTTGACTTGTTCTGCCCAGGCCAGGATGCCAACTTAAGCCAGACCACACACGTGACATTCGATGGTTCGAAGGTTTGTGATGATACTGCACCTGCTTTACTCACTGATGTCCCTCTGGGTGACCTTGAACCCGGCAAACAGGTATTTTAGATGTAGTTTTCCTTAAAATTAAACTACAATACAGAAGTATTGTACTTCTATGCACAACCTCTGTTTGTATGTGTTTATTCTAGTTGGAGAGCTGTATATATGTGAGGAGTTTGTCCACTGGACCCCGGGTGTTCCTGTTCCATGTGGCCTACAGCATTGATACCACTGTGGAAGGGCGACAGATTGTCTGCAAATGTCATAAGGTTTTTAACCTCACTCTTCTGTGGTTGACAGAAGCAACAGACTCAGACTCTATTATTATGTTTATCATTTTAAATACAGACTTCTTCAAATTGTTTTTGTTGCCTTTCAGGATGAAACTGTTACCGTAGAGACAGTTGTTCCCTTTGAAGTGACCGTCAAGTTTGTATCCACCAAGGTGTGTTGCACTCTCGATTATTAGCAACTCAAGTGTTTCGGTAATTTATGCCTGTGCAAGTTGTTAAATCAAGTGACTCTTGTGTCTTCGAAGAGGGGGTGAGGGGTTGTGATAAGAAATTATGTAAAGCCATGTGGGAACTTGTGAATTTGTTACTTTGGATCCAGTAAATTTTTTATCACTTTTCTTCACATAGCAAGTTTACAATTAGGGATGGATCTGATTGTAAACAACATGCTGCACAGTTACTGCTTAAACATAAAAATTAATTGTGTGTTTGCAGTTTGAGCCGTTGGACCGTGTAGCAGTTGACATTCCCTTCCTGTTGATGACAGAAATCCTATCCTCATCTCCCTGGCCTCTTCTGTTGGCCTCCTCCTCTCTTCAGCTCCTTACTATGACCAGCAA
The DNA here is from genome assembly GCA_016785235.1 of Pseudorhombus dupliciocellatus. Classification (NCBI taxonomy): domain Eukaryota; kingdom Metazoa; phylum Chordata; class Actinopteri; order Pleuronectiformes; family Paralichthyidae; genus Pseudorhombus; species Pseudorhombus dupliciocellatus. The sequence goes on along the minus strand of JAFBJW010000130.1, from coordinate 349,521 downwards.
CACAACTGAGCTTCAGTCACAGCTACAGGAAGGTACAACGTGCCAACTTGTTCTGTTCCAGAGACTACTTTTACATTCTTGGCTGTTATTATTTATTGCAGTAAACGAATCTCATGTACATCTCATTGCTTTAATGTTCTTTGTGTGTGGGCAGTGGTTTTGCAGGAAAGTGAGTGTGCCAGTGAGTGCTTCTGTCTCCGCTGTCCATCACTGATCAACAGCAATAACACAGTGGCCACAGGACAGTACGTGATATCATGGAGGAGGTATGCACACAGACACATGGACAAATATTGTGAACTTGTATTTGCTGGACATTTGCTCCAACCTTCTCCATTATCAGAGGCCTGAGAATCAGCTTTCTCACAGTTAAGAAGGCTTCTTGTTTCTCAGACTGGTTTTGGACCTGCTCTGGTCTTAACATGTGCCATATAAGGGATCCAATACCAAGTGCAACCTTGAAATGCAGCCGCATGTGTCTCTAATGACTATTTTTGATATGTGGAGTTCAGTGTTGATATTGTGACGGTGGCTAACACATTTAAACTTTGTTTGGACAGGAAGCCCTCCAGTGCAGACAGTCCTCTGATACAGACAACAGTCACTCTACCTCATGTCATCCTGGAGTCTGTCCCTCTCTACATTCACGCTGGTCAGTATATTCCCAGCTCACAAAATTTAGCACACATTCATTGACCTAATATTTTGTGTCAATGCCTCTGGTCGTATAGGTTTTCTCATACACTGGGCATTTATATTGGATGTCTTGTTATATTTTGGATTAGAATTACCATCATTCGGCCGAGTTCGAGAGTCTCTACCAGTTCGATACCACATAGAGAACAGAACCGCACTGGTGCAGGAGGTGGAGATGGCTGTTGAACCTTCTGATGCCTTCATGTTCTCTGGACTAAAACAGGTACAGGGTCAACTCAAAAGGTCATCTCATGAAAAAACAACTGGACCAAATTGTCACGTATCGTAATGAGACAGTGAGATGTTCTGTAATAGGAATGGTAAATGTTTGTTGGTAGTGAGGTACTACTTAATTATGATGAATTAGAAAAGTATCTCTGAGCCTGGAATATACTATACTGTGTGTGCAGGTGCGTCTCCGTATTCTCCCTGGCTCCGAGCAGCAGATGCTGTATAATTACTACCCTCTGATGGCTGGTTACCAAACACTGCCCCAGCTCAACATCAGCTTACCCCGCTGCCCGACGACCAGTACACACGCACTGAGGCGCTTCTTGCCTCAACGCATCTTTGTCAAGGTAAGGAGACACACACACACACCACTCACCAATCCTTTCTGAATGGAAGGATGATTTTTTTTCCTTTTTGTTTCCCCGCAGCCTCAGGGTCGACAGCTGGATGAGGCCTCCATTGCTGCAGCTTAAAAAGAAACATCTTGTAGACTGTAATATAAGAGAAATCTGCTTGTTATTGATGTGTGAGTCTTCACAAACAACAATATTAACACTATTTGTTTTACATTGTAACATTATCAGGAAAAATTAACTGGAAAATCATCCATTGAACATCAGGGGTATTTATAGTGTCTGTGAGTGAATGTGATGTGAGCATGACATGAGGCTGGTGAATGAACCCCGATATTCTGATGTTCATGTTTAGTAAAAAAATCTTGTATTAATCTTGAGTGAAGTATATGGAAATTTGGGTAGAGTATAATGCATTGAAACAGAATGTAATGAAGGTTTGATTAAACTGAAGTGATTGAAACAATTACTGCAGCATATGGACTTGTTATAACAAGTGTTTTAGTGTTTTAACATCTGTCTTTCCAGGTCCAGTCTGTAAGATTTAGATGAAAGGGAACCATTGTAATTAATTAATGCAGAATAATCCTTATGTTTCATCTAAACTGTGAGAATTATACTTTTCTCGAGTACAGAAAAGTATATATTATATTGAAATACTTTACATTTATGTACATATTGTAGGTGGTATTAATTCACAATGAAATAAAAACATGATAAATGGGAAACAGGGTACCCAGCAGAGTACAGACCTCCAGCAGCATCATGGATGGTCCATCGATTCAGATGAGCTGCAGCTCGAAAACCGTGAGGGAGGTTCCGGGTGGCTCCACTAGAGGCCGCTGTTTGACCAGGGAGGAGCCAACACTCCCAGTCCTGGCTTTTAATTGGCTGAGGCGGACCGGTCTGGCCAATCAGACACAACTCTCGTTCGGGCACTTCCGTGTCCGCGAGAGTTTGAAGTGTTTTCAAAGGTTGGCGGTTCGCGGTGTTGACAGAGGATTGTGAATTGACTGAAGGTAAATATGGTCCCGAACGTCGTTCAGTTCTGTCTGAATGCTAACGCGAGTGAATGTGAGCACTTCCTGTGTGTCGTTATACATCCCCCCCTGATGGAAATGGGAGCGTGAACGGCGTCTGTGGGGAAACAAGCTGCTGCGCCATGATGGTCGGCGGTGTGTGATCGGTCCAGTCTCTGTTGGTCTGTCTGGTATTCTCTCCTCGCTGCAGGTGGAAGTGTCGGGTTTGTAAAGTTAGATGAACGACACGGCGTCCACTAGCGTCAGTTAATCCACACTAGCTATATCATTACGGTTAGGAGGCTCAGTTGTTAACTGAATCACCACGGGCTCCCTGCCCGCTAATCAACCCAGCAACAACTTAAATGAAACACTAGACTAATTCAGTCTACATTTACACACACACACACACACACACACATATAAATATCACAAGTTATTGCAGCCCTTTAATACTCTATAATACTTCAAATGTGTAAACATGATGACAGCCATAAGCTCTATGTTGTTACACAATGAATCCATCTTCCCCCATCTTCCCCCTGACCGCAGATGGCAGCAGCAGAGGAGTTAGAGTTGCTCAGGAACCAGCTGAAGGAGAAGGAGGAGCAGGTCCACCAGGCTGCTCAGGCTGGATTAGATCTCCTTAAGCAGCAAATGGAACTGCAGAACACACTGGATGAACAGAGAGTAGAGATGACCAACGCACTTGAGGTAAGACACTGCACTGGGGTGATGTAACTCACAATATACCCATTTATTTCTCCATACGCTATTGTTATAGAACTGCAGTCAAGTTGAGTTTGATGTTTCCAGCTCTGAGATATATATAGTCTTCAAAACAAACTGAATGCTATCAGTGCTTTTCTTTCAAAACAAACTAGTTGCAAAGCATATTGTTCAGTTTTGGGAACGGACCCTATATCTGACCTTGTGTTGTGTGCATCACAGGCCCTTGAGCAGGACAAGTACTCCTTGCAGAAGGAGGTGGCGTTGAAGAATCGGATTCTGGAGTCACTGAAGTCAGACTATGAATGTGTGAAGAACCAGCAGACACAGCAGCTCCAGGAACAGCAGCAGCATCTGGAGAGGGACCACGGCATTGCACTCACTGAGCTCAACCACAAGGTACACTGACCTACTGTGGTCTGTTTTTAATTTAATATTGTTAAATGTTTGATCCCTTTTATTCTGCAATGTCCTCTCAGATTTACCCAACCCTAGTTTAAATGCACTGGGAAATTTAAAGAGCCTGAATCACAGAGCAAGATCTATGTGATTTCAAGACTATAGGATTTTGCATTTAAGTAGCAGAGTCAAAGACTACCACATGGTTGCATGTGTATTCTGTATCTCAGAACCATTTGAAGTTATTTCCATAAATAACTTGATGTCCTTATGTTTTCTTTCCAGATACTCAGGTTGCAGTCTGCTCTGGAGGAATCTCAGCTAAGTGAGAAACAACTCAAACACAAACTTGAAGTGCAGACTGAGACTCTGACAAGCAAAATGGAAGAGCTGCAGGCTCTTAATGAAAACACCCAGAGCTCCATGACATCTGAGATGATGGAGGTGCAGCTGAAGATAATGGAGCTGGAAACCATTAAGGTGAGGGGAGGCCATCTGGCTGCTGCCACTTCCTGAGTAAAGCGGCCTTCAGTCGTGCTCTGAACTCTGGAGAATCAGATGAACTTCTCCTGCATTGTTTATGTGTGAAAATAAACCTGTCGTCTGGACCCAATGTCTGAAAACAGCCTACATGTATTTCTTTTCATTTCTCTATTGACCAGGTGGAGTTGGAGCAGACTCTGCAGGAATGTCAGTACAGAGAAGAGCAGCTTGGGCTCACCAACAACAGCCTGCAGCGTCACCTGGAGCGAATCACAGAGGAGAAAGAGGAGCGGGAAAAAGAGGCTGTTTCCTGGTTTAATGCATTACAGGTAAATACAAGCAAATGTGTGTGTGTGCATCTATTCTTGCAAAGAGAAAAGCAGAGCTTTGTATGGCGAGATACCCAACTCTGTTTTTGTGTCTTTGTTTTTTATTTGATACGAAACTGAATGCTTCGTATCACTCCGTCATGGCACAGAAATCTCGTGAGGTGAACCGTGACCTCCAAATCCAGTTAGACCAAGCTCAACAGCAAGCGCAGGATCCCAACAGCAAAGGGAACTCTCTGTTTGCTGAGGTATAGACCAACCCTGTCAATCAATGATCAGGCACAGGAGCCTAAATGAAACGATGTCCCTGTGGAGTCATCGTGCATGTGTTCATCTTTCATGTTTCAGCTGGAGGATAAGCGTGCTGAGATGGAGAGACAGCTGATCAGCATGAAGGTCCAATATCAGTCCCTGCAGAAACAACATGGCTTCAGCAAACAGCAGTTGCAGCGCATGAAGGTAGTGTATGTCACAATACGTTGCTATAAACATGCACTGTTGTTGTTTTTAACCCAGTGTTACATGCCTATTGTTGTGCAGGTGCAAGTAGCCACTCTGATGCAGCTCCAAGGTTCCAGGGCGGACCCTGCGCAGCTGGAGAGACTGCAGTCCATGCTGTCAGAGAAGAACGGAGAGATTCAAAATCTCATGACTAAACTGCAAAGACTGGAGAAGGTGGAGGTGCGTGCTTGAACACATATGTTTGTAGAGAGACACAAATCCCATAGGACTGACAGATATTTAACAGAACATCACACTGAATCGATCATCTTTGTTTGAGCATGTGCTTGATTCTCCTTGGGTCTACCGTGTGTGTGTTTGTGTGCAGATGATACTGAAGTCTCAGCCAGCTAATGTCACTCCAGCTGAGAGTGGCGATGGCCAAGATGAGACCTACTACACTGACCTGCTCAAAATGAAGCTCGACAACAGTGTGTGAGTCTCACTAACTCACCATGTCTGTAAATGGTGGCTGGAATAAACCAGAGCCTGTTGTTTTCCCATCATACATCAGAAGTCATGCCTCTCACCGTGGTGGTCAGATGATTTTACGTCATCATTAACTGGCAATGCATTGACTGTTGTTTGATGACGCTTAGTGTTGAAAGTATCAGTGGACAAATACCTAATTTAGTCAATTTTGGAATTAAGTAAAAATAATTGGTGGGTTACAGAAACACTTGCAGTATCTGATACAATACCTTTAACTTTGTCGTATGTGGATACGACCCCGACCCTTTGCTCACTCCAAGCTTGTGTGTGTCCTCAGAAAAGATGCAGCCCGTCTAGGGGATGAGCTTTCCTTGCAGAGGATGAAGTCTTTGTCAGAGAGCCAGAGAGCTCTTGAGCTGGAGAGGAAACTCTTCACATCTGAGCGGCTGCTCAAACAGGTTACAGGCTGCTTCATAAATACTGCATAAAAATATGATTCTATCCAAACAATGTGATACTTGTTTAGTCCGGAAGTTGTGTGTTGTGTGACTGTCAGCAGCTTGAACAGCCAAGCCAGTCTGTTCTGTCTGCTTATAGACACAATAATTCATGATGTGATGTTCCAATACTGTTTACTGCATACAATGTCCAGATGCCAACATGACACCTCAATGACAGAAACGCCTCAAGAATTCATAACAGATCTCCTCTAGGCTTTAACGTGTTACCAGTTTTACACATTGGCCTCAATGGGAGATGCTTTATTTTATTTTGACTATAATCGTACTGAGCCTTGTGTTCCCTGCTGCAGACTCAGAGCGACAAGATCAAACTACAGTTGAGAGTAGAGGAGCTCCAACACAAATATGAACCGAAAGGTAAGTCAAATAATAACAATGGTTTAAAAGACATTGAGGTGGTACATATATGTGTCATGTTAAGACTGTACTGATGCTGCCTCCTGCTAATTTCTGTCATCAGAGGCAAAAAAGAATCTGATACAGAAAAGGAAGAAAGAGAAACTTCCTGTGGATATTGCACCCTCCTCTCTGGAAAGCACACTTCAAAAGGCTGAGCAGAGAGTTATTGTGGAGACTGCTGTCACGCAGGATAAAACTACAGACCCTGAGGCTGACATTAGTCCTACAGCTGAGGCACAAAGCTTCACAAAAGGTGTGTGCATTTATGGTGAGAATGTTTTTGATAAAAATCAAGATATGAATGAATATAGTGCCAAACTGTGCTTGTGATAAGTTACAGGTTCAGAGCTGACTGTGCCACGTGCTGCAAAATGTGTGAAGATCAGCGAAGAGGAGCCTGTTGTGATTCCCAAACCCAGGTCAGTGTCTGCCTCAAATGGGAGGGATCAGAGTAGAGTAACAACTAAATCCCAATTGTTTAAAATCCCCCTGATTTAAATGTGGACTAAAACGTAAAACATGTGAAGAGATTTCAAATTTCAAATCAAATCATCTGGCAAAAGGAAGAACCAATATTGAGCAGTTTGTCTTTGTTTTGGTCCCCTGAAGCTCTCCTGGGACTAAAAGGACAGAGGCTGAGACGGAGGAGAACCAACAGCAGAACCGGAGAGAGGAGAGAATTATGAAAAAGGGAGCAGTGGAGATGATCCACGTGAGCTCTAAAAACAGCATGGAGAACCAGTGTGCCCAGCAATAGGCCTCAACTGGGACATACTGTGTGCCCCACTCTGTGTCTGTCTAATTCCTTTTATATATTTAGATTTGACTATTGACTTGTAGGTCGTTTTCTGATTCTTTGTATTTCCCCTCTACTGTCAAAAAATTAAAACATGCATTGCATATTAAAAGTTTTGAAACAAAGTATTCTGGTTTAAATATTTATGAGAATTAGAATATGAATCTGCTGCAATATACAAAGAGAAGAGATCTAAAAGTGTTCTGTCATGCAGTGCATTCTGTCAAGTTTCAATCTGTCATGTGTGTTTTCTACCTGTGAACTGCAGTTTAATATTTTATACAATATAAACATTTATGGATCTATAAGCTCAAGTGCCTGTCTTCACCTGTGTCTTCGTGCTGCAGGGTCTACTTCCATCTCGAGGTTCCTGGATTCTCTGATCCATGCCCTTCATATGTTTGTTTGCACTTCATGCTCATATCACGCAAATGATTGAAGGGGTCTGGGATATTACCTGTAGGAAAAGCACTGTAATATCCATAGACTGTACAGGTATAGATCCTTGTAGTCTGTGGACAGGCGCAGTGTCCTGGTCCTCCACACCAGCTGGGGGCAGCAGTGCAACCTGCCGGTGTGGACCACGCTCCGTACGTGGACCAATCCATGGAGAGTGACGCAACCATGACATCACATGTGTCAGTGATATGATGAGGAAGAGTCGTCTGATTTCAAACAGAGTACACGTGAGCCTTGGAAGCGCGTTTAAATATCAAGCTTCGTGAATATTGTAGTCAAAACGTCAGAGGTGTGTAAACAGTGTAGCTCGGTGTTATTGGTCCACATCGCTCAGGACTGTGGACCAGTGTGTGTGTGTGTGTGTGTGTTTCAGTCACCATGAAGCTGACCTCGGCTGCTCCTCTCACCTGCATCACTGTGGTGTCTCTCCTGCTGCTGCTGCACTGCCAGTGTGTCTCCGGCGCCGCTGACCAGAGGGTAGGTGTTGTTTACTTTGAAATATACTAACATTCTTATTAATACAGGGAGCGACAGACAGCCCATTGAACTAAACCTACTGTGTCCTACTATGTCTTCAGTGAGCAATGATGGTATCTTGGCGAGACAAATGTTACCTTGTGTTTCCTGTGGACAGTAACATAAGTACTGTTTTCTCCCCGTGTCTTCTCCACAGTCACACTCTGCTCTAACTGTGGTGGAGAACTCAGAAGGAGGAGGAGGTGAAGGGGGTGATGATGAAGAAGAGGCGGCAAATGTTGATTTAAATGTGGTCCAACCTACTGAGAACTGGCAAACACTCAAACCAGGTAATGTAAAGGAGAGGGAAGGGGCACTGTTACTGTCAGACCAAACACAATGTCTGAAAATGTACAAACCTGTGTGTGTGTGTGTGTGTGTAGGCCAAGCGGTGCCAGCAGGTTCCCATGTGAGGCTGAATCTGCAGACGGGTCAGAGGGAGGTCAAACTGGGAGAAGAGCAGCTCAAATACTGGACACAGGATCACAGGTATAGGCCAGAATAACATTTCAACATGACAGCATAGTTCTCTGGGGACGTACCGGTGGAACTGATCACCACCAGAAAACTGAGCTCTTCACAAACCAAAGCACAGATTATGAGATGACATATGATTGTGATAGTGGAACTAAGTCTGTCTTTCTCAGTAGGGGGGAGGGGCCTCTGGCCGGCTTCAGTCCTGATGAGCTGAAACAGGCCATGAAGAACATAAAGGAGGACCTGAACTCAGTGAGCCAGAACACAGATGTTATTTCATTATGTTCCTATTCAAGCCATAGCTAAACATCCAAACATGTATGTGCATTCATTTACGAGTAGTAGTAGTACACACTGTAAATTACACACTGTCCTCTGTTTGAAGGATTCTAAGGCTTCCAAGTATCGCCCCCTGGAGGAGCTGAAGAAAGATATGGCTCAGCTGGACCTGCTGGTTGAGACTGATGTTCAGGTATGTCACTGTTTAGCAACATTGGACAAGTAATAGAAAACATAGGAATTAGATACAGTTACACTGACTGAATACGAGACTCCTCAGGTCTTATATTAGAGCCATTACATTTGCCTTCCCAGGAAGAGAACAGTGCATAGTTATTGTCTGTCTTAGGTCGTCGGTCAATCTAAATGGAGTGTGCTGTGCTGTTGTTTAGATAATGAGGCGTCTGCTGGACCAGTTCAACAGCAGCAGCTCGACTACAGAGCAGAGACTGAACATTCTAATGGAGCTGGAGTATATGGTTCACCAGGTAACGGAATGTGCGCCCATTCATGTGGGCTGCACCACATATAGAAAGGTTATCCCCATCACTGTATCAATGTGTGTGATATACATTTAGATATGTGAAACTTCAAGTGATCACATTTGTGCCAGTGGAATCCTGTCACCTCTGGGTTCATGTTTTTTTTGTTCAATGAATTAGTGACATTTGACGGAGCCATGCCACTCAAACAGAAAACTGTAAATTATCTGAATGTCATTCGCTTATCACCGCAGTTCTAATGTGTGTCTCCTGGATCATCATTTATAGCAGTCTTTGCTGTCTATTGAAATATGCACATGTTCATGCACATGAGGAATCTGAAGATGTTTGTTTACCACACTGTGTGTTTGTGTGTCAGGTGGATAATGCTCAGACTCTGTGCTCAATGGGTGGTCTCCAGTTCCTCCTAGACGGCCTGAACAGCTCTGAGATCAGACTACAGGAAAGCTCTGCCTTTGTCCTGGGATCTGCCATGGCCAGGTACAAACAGCAGCAAGTGTCTAGCTAATGTCTGCAGAGCTTAACTGCTCCACACTACAGTCACACAATATCAGAGTACATCAAAATCCATCGCTGCTCTCCATTTAACGGGATCAAGACTAGCCACTACCAGCCCCCCCCCCCCTCAACCCCATCATGACTCCATGTCTCAGTGTTGGTGTACTTGTGTCCTGCAGTAATCCAGCGGTTCAGGTGAAAGCTGTGGAGAGTGGAGCGCTGCAGCTGCTGTTAACTGCCCTGGCCACTTCACAGCCACTCAGAGTGAAGAAGAAGGTACTGACTCCCACCTACCTAGCTCCAGCCCTCTAGTACCTGTACAAACGTTTAATGTTTTACGTGTGCCATTGTCCTCCTGCCAGGTCCTGTTCGCAGTAGCCTCCCTCTTGCGTCACTTCCCCCATGCTCAACATAATTTCCTGTCTCGTGGGGGACTACAGGTCCTCTCTGAGTTGTTCAAGGAAGATGGAGGTGGAGTTCTCCGAACAAGAATTGTCACCATGTTATATGACATGATCAGCGAGAAGGTACAACACACAACCTGTATTTATAAATGATTCCTGGAGGTTAACTCTCTCCCAGACTTGCTTTTGTATTTACATATGATCGATACAAATTTATACTTTATATGTTCACTCTCTTTCCTGGACATAATGATAGTTGTACAATGTCATTCAGTAACCAAAGAGCAAAAGGGCCCGCAGCATCAAATTACACTCATTGACAAATATCAGCCCTCTAAACACTGTTTGTCTCCCCGTCCACCTGACCAACATACATTTAGTTTGTATGCTGATGCCGAGACTGGTCTTGTCTGATCCTCCAGGAGCTGATCTCTCAGACAGGTCTGGACCCGGTGTTGGATTCCTCCCATCAGGACCGTGTGCGTCAGTACTCTGAGGTGTCCGTGGAGGGGGAGCTGCTGGAGAAAGGCTGGTGCACTCTGGTCCCACAGCTGCTGGAGTCGACTGAGCATGACTACAGAGAGAAGGTGGGTGGAATCGCATAAATAAATGGAACAGATAATAAGCAGCTGCAATGCAAAACCAGCACTATTAACCTTTCAGAATAATAGATGACTAAACATATGAACATTATTGAGATACATTTTTATAAAGGCTGTTTGTGACATTTTACTTTCAGGCTCTACGGGCTTTGCTGGCGATGGCTCCAACATGTTTGGATCAGTACCGCTCTGACAGCGCCCTGTGGGGCTCCTTGCTCTCACTTAGAGACGAATACCAGGAAATGGTCCAGTCAGAAATGATTCTGGGAGAGGAAAGCAGCTACTTCACAGAGATCGTAGAACTTATTGATGCAATACAAGTCAAAATTAAATGACTGGAGGATTGTTCAGTGACACTTCATGTGGCCACAATGCAGAGACTCTGTGAAAACTAAACGACCTGCGCATGACCCACCATGGAGTGTTTGATTCCTCAAGACATGCAGGTACAAGATGATAGTCATGGAAGAAGACCATTCAGAAAACATATATAAATAAGTTGGGACTCTTATGAGAGTAAGCATCCATGTAGGGAATGTCTTTGCTGTAAAATTCTTTGTGTGTGGATTAATTTAAAAATGAATTTATATTTTATATATAAGCATTTTGGAAATAATGCAATATGAGTTGGGGGATTTCTTGTTGTCATACCTTTCAGTTAAACCAGATATTATTCATAATGAAGTTAAACGTAGTTAAAAGTAAAAGTGAGAGTGATCAACTTTTAGCCTAAATGGCCACTGATATCATCCCACAAGGTGGGAAAGGTAGCTGTCACCCTCTAATCAGAAGGTCAGTGGGTCAATGGCAAAACTAGTGTTTACATAATTCAGTGGCTAAATTCATTCACAGTACATCAATTTTTATCGATGTTTGCGATTCCATATAAATGAGGGCGTGGTCTCTTGAGTGATACCTGGGCACTCTTCGTGGGCGTGGCGTAGTTATGTGTCGTCACTCAACTCCCGCCTGTTTTTTCATTCATTGGTTGCAAAGGAATAAAGGAAGTGACGCGCCGCGGCAATATGGCGCTTGGTGAACACCCACGTCCATTAACCGTACGTCCATCTTTATATACAGTCAATGGGTAGAACATGTAAACAACATGAAAACAGCACAGATCGGCTCCAGTGTGTCTGTGGGGTTAATAATAATTGAGAGGAAGGCTCATTTCGAGCTAACGACGACAACATCCGGTGGCTCAGAGGTTTCAGAGCCTCTGTTGTTAGCATTGGAGCGGCTAGCAGAGGGCTAGCCTGTCAATGATCCTCCAGCACTACCTGGACTCTCTTCCTGCCTTTCATCACACCCTGTGTGTGAAGCTGTGTCAGTGTCGCGTGACCGTAATGCTGGCCTGTCGGGTAGTTTCGCTGTAGGGTTCAGGTCACAGAAGACCTCAGAGATGGAGTTGTCTGAGAGGGAGCGGCTGTCGGAGCTGGTGGAAGAGCTGACCACATCGGGACAGCTGCAGCTCGACCAGGACAAAATGAAAGAAATCAAGAAGCTCTGCAAGTAAGTCACAGCCCACGCAGAGAGAGTCACTGGACACAGACGACTGTGTGTGGAGTAGAGAGCAGGCAGCATGGCAGCCAATCAGGGGACTGAGCTCCGGTCCAAACCAATGGGTGGTTTAATTTGTGAAACCGTTGACGTCAGAAAGACATAGTATAACCTTTTCAGTGGTGATGATACTTGTTATGACATCAAATATCTGTAAACACATGTGAAACACGCCACTGCCATGAGCCACTGTCCACAGTAATAATTTCATATTTCCCAACAATACTCATCAGTCATGTCCCACGTCTTCTCTAATGTTCATTAATGCAATCTTATTCTGGATGCATAGCTCATATCAATTCAACTGGACTGGAGTTACTCATCCCTGAATTTTTAAGGCTTCAGTCTGTGTTGAAACTGTTAAAAAGGTGTTGATTCAATTCAAAAGATTGCCCGTCTGATCCCACTCTGCCTTATCTGCAGGCTGAATTGTCCTGGGGCTAGATATTGAACCTGAATTTCCACTTCCACTGTGTGAATGTGTGTGTAAATGGCAAACTATCCCATAATGCACTTTGAATCAAGACGAAAAAAAGCTTTATATAAATACAGATCATTTCCCTTTCACCACTTCAGAAAGGTGTTCTTGCAAACTGAGTGAATGATTTTACTCATAACCATGTGTGCATCATACCATTGTATCGTGGGGCTAACCACTGCTCCGTGTCTCTCTGTCACTGTAGAGTGTCTAATGACTGCATCGACCACATGTACCACTTAGTGATGGCTCAGCTCAACCAGGACCACTGCGAGGTGCGACTGTCAGCCTTCCAGATAGCCTCTGAGTTGTTCTCCAGATCACACCACTTCAGGACGCTGCTGGTTGACAACTTCCAGGTAGATCAATACAGCAATGGTGGAACTGGCTCCCCATTAACATCAGGACAGCAGAGTAATGGAAACATAATCGCTGTTTTTCTTCCATGCCAGTGTTTCTGTCAGTACTGTGGGGAAGATTATAATAATGCAAGTGTGTTTATATGCCTATCTATGTGTACGTTGAAACTGCATGCAACACTCGTCCTTGAAGTCGTTTTAGTTTTTGCTTTTGAAAAATCCACGTGCATAATTATCAGTCCTCCCTCCTTCGCCTCCTGCAGGAGTTCCTGGAGTTGACAGTGGAGACAGACTTAGACCAGCCCCTCCCTCCTCCTAAAGAAGTAGCCAAGAAACTGAGGTCACTGGCCATCCAAACTGTCCAGTCATGGCAGGCCTCATATGGCAATGCTTATAAGAAGTTGGCACTGGGCTACCACTTTCTCAAGCAGGTTAAAAAGGTGAGAGCCACTCTGTGGGACATATAGAGAAGCTACATGTGATGTGCATTGATGTGAACTTTACCAGGCAGAGACATATAGACGTGTCTGCCCCTCAGTCCTCTCAGTGTTGAATGTCCATGTTGTCAGGTGGACTTCCAGGACGCCGAGGCCAGGACTGTAGCAGAGAGGAGGAGGGAGGAGGAAAGACGAAGGAAAATGGAGAGGATCTACAAGGACAGAGTGGAGGCAGCCTGCAAAGACATGGAGGGTAAACACCACATTATTCAAGAACTAGAAAGATTTTGTTTTGCTGATTGGAACATCTAAACAACCTAATTCTGTGAATACCTACAGTTTAATTAGTAGTTAGTAATAACTTGGGACAGTTAACAACAGCAATCCTTCACTAATATGATAACACACGTTTAGTTTAAATGAATGCACAACAGCATCTTTAGTTGCATAGTAGAATGAACTATTTTCATGTTAATGGGTCCATGATCACTTCACAACTTTATACTTTTTTATGTTGTTGTACTTCGCTACTTGGAAAAAATATCCTGTGCACCTCTGTCTCAGCTATGCCTTATTGCATGACTGAGCTTTTTTTACAACTGATCTCACTTAATTGATAAGCTAACTAACTAACTGTTATAGTGTTTTCTGACCAAGTCATATTTGTTTGTCAGAGTCGTCCCAGGGAATTGAGGCAACCCTGACAGAGATGGAGTCCTGTATGAGGCTACTTTTCCCGGAGTTTGGTCTCACAGACGTGCAGTCCACCAGCAACAGTCCTTCAAGCTCCAAACAAGCCAACGAAGACCCATCAGATGACGGGCAGCCCTGCTGCAGTAAAGATGTGAAGGACAACAGGAAAGAGGCGATTAAAGAGAGGCTGGAGGGGAGCGAGGAAGTTAGAACGAGGAATGGAAAGAAGGCAAAAAATAAGAAAGAGCATGGAGAGGGAGAGGAGGGTGAAGACCTGGAGGAGGAGGAGAGTAGTGAAGAAGAGGAAGAGAAGCCTATTGATGAGGAGGACTTGTTTATTCGGAACTCTGGACTCATTTCTCACTCTTACAGCCTCGACCTGAACCTGAGTACAGGTGGGTAGTTCACTGATATGCCTGTAAGTTCTACAAATTTGAATGCTTTATATATATCTTACCTAGGATTGCAGCACATAAAGTAAATACACCACATGAAAATACTTTCATGTGGTCCCTGCTTGTTATTGTGCAGGTGTAGTTAACAAAGGGCCGAGGGAGTTTGTAAATTTATCATTTTTACCATGACTAACCAGTAAAATATTGTTTTACTTTCTTTCTCTCTCCCAATTTTGTCTTTCAGGTTTTCATGTCAAGGAGTCGGAGGATAATGAGGCAGTGGTTTCCACAGTGATAGACCTCCACAGACTGATAACAACCAAGCACCTCCCAGCTGTGCAGGCCTGGGTGCAGGTGAGTACAGAGCACAAGACTTTATCTTAGATTAACATTCTACAGGCTATATTCCAAATATATATATATATATATATATATATATATGCAAACCATCTGCAAAGTGCAACCTGTCTCCATCTGAGGTAATCTGTTGAGGAAAGCCTGTCTGTGTCTGTCTAGGTGTTCACTAAGGCTGGTGCAGAGCAGCAGCTGTTAAGGAGAGCTCTGGATTTGAAGAGGGCTTTAGAAGCAGCACTGCAGAAACATCAAGAGCTCCACATTGAGTGCAAGACCAGGGTCCGCAGAGTGGTGAGTTTCATACAATAATAATATTAAATAATATTGAAAGTCCTAAGAGGAAAGGAGATTTTACATTTTAAATGAAAAGTGTTGACACTGGTGTTACTTCTAAACAGGAAGACACAATGCTGACCACCTTTTTCAGACGTTTTGGCCCTCCCTCATAAACAAGAAAACCCATATGCTTTTTTAAATTAAATAACTGAGATGCTTATTAATTTATGATCATTAGAAGAATACAACATGCATTTCAACATTTGTCCGGAGGAGTGCTGTTTCACTGAGTTGTAAAGGTTCTAACACCTTCAGCATTAGTGTGTCATATATGCACTTTGTGTCAGACAGTCCCTATTATTAGTCAGTATGGAGGAAAATCACTTGTGGCTAATACTTCAAATAAAGACTTGGAATTGACACACACAGTGCAGGGCAATGTTTCACTCACTGTCAGTATAGAGAATGGCCAGCAGATGGTAGCATTCTACCAGAAATTAAGAAGTGGGTGGATTAAAAAGAGACATGGATTTTATGAGTTTGCAAACGTGAACACCAAAGAGTGTTTTTATTTTTTATTTTCAGGTCTTTCTAAATATTGCTTTAAATACAAGTAAGCAATAAGCTTCAGGCTACCTAATGGAAGAGCAAGTGTCATATTAAGTTGAATAGGGCGATGCTTTGAGGTCAACAGATGACTGCAGGCAGATTTGATTGTCTTCTGTGTGGGTTTTTCCTTTACCCTCTCGCAATGAACCCACAATTTGATTTTCCTCCCCGACGTGTGTCCTTATTTTCTCTTACCAGCAGGGTCCAGCTGCATTGTCTGTGTGTGTTTTCCTGAAGGACTGTGATTCCCCATTTACTCTCAAGATTCTTTCAAAAGTTAGTCAGATTATTAGAGGCAAACCTCAGGGAATGAATTAAGTGGAGGGGTGGCAGGTCGTCCACTAATCGAAGGGTCAGTGGTGGAATTTCCTTGGGAAAGACAGTGAAACCCTGACTGCTCCTGACAGCTGTGCAGGCAGAGTGTGAATGAGATGCAAATTGGTCCATAGCTTCAACAGAGAGCTCGCACAGAACTTGCAAAATCAGTTCAAGGGGGCTGGCCCTTTGTTCCTGCAATTCTCTTTCTGTGACTGTACCAATCAGATGTGCTTATCAGATGATGTGGGCAGTAAGGGGGGTGATGGTCTGGTGGTCTTTCTGGGAAAAAAAATCAAATGCTTGAATATTTGTTTTAAACTGCCAAATGTATTTACAGATCCCACTGACAAAATACTATGGTTGTGTTAGTGGCCGCTTTTTGGAGCGTGACAGCAAAGGGAAACACTTTAGTAAATGAGATTTGGAGTTTTTGTCAACAAGAAAGCAACATCAATTAAATTAATAACATTTCTTCACTTGGCATTAGCTGCTATTGTTATCTGGGTGTTCATTGATCTGAAATCAAATCATCATTTTGCTGTTTGGGGATTCGTCCAGATCTGTGATGTCTAGGATGTTTTGTCATGAGTGCGTTCAATCCAACCGTTTACTTCTTTGCGAGGTTAATTGGTGTTGAAACGTCTCCCAGTATTTGATAGACAGCACGCTGGCATCGCTGCATACCTGTTGTGCTGGTGCTGAAAAAACAATGAAATGAGAGGAGGCGTATGCATATGCAGTTACAGGTTTTTTAAAGGACCAGTGAAAGCTAACTGCTTTTATGAGTTTAAAAAAAGAGTTATAAAAGTTGTAGCGTGTAAATCCATCTTTTGCGGAACAGAGCGGCAGAGTGACAGTGACGGAGCACCGGGCGTCTCACTCTGCCTGGTTATCACTGTCAGGGACCAGTCTGCTGCACCAGCAGGCCCAGCACTGTGATAACCACACAA
The DNA here is from genome assembly GCA_016785235.1 of Pseudorhombus dupliciocellatus. Taxonomy (NCBI): domain Eukaryota; kingdom Metazoa; phylum Chordata; class Actinopteri; order Pleuronectiformes; family Paralichthyidae; genus Pseudorhombus; species Pseudorhombus dupliciocellatus. The sequence continues at coordinate 332,466 of JAFBJW010000130.1, read as the reverse complement.
CTTACAGCCCCTTTATCATAATTAGCTTTTCCTTTTTAGCCTTAAAAGGCCTTCCATTACTGGGTCCTTTTCTATCGGGCTGCTGACACACCACATGATTGGGTTCTCTCTCTCTCTCTCTCTCTCAACAGGCCCCTGAATACAGTCTCCCATAACAGTAAGCTGAAGAGAGAGGAGTGTTATGTAGGCCTATGTAGATAGAGAGGCTTGTTTATTGAATGATAGAATACGACCTAGGTTAGAGTGAAAAACCCTCTGCTTGAAGTTGGGAGACAATTCTCAAGGGTTGAGCCCTTGGAATTATAACGTTCTAAAGTTTGCAATTGCAGATTTGCAATTCAACTTATTCAAATATATGACATCAATTTGACAAGCTACAATCTCCTTGTTGGCAAAAAATAGAAATGTGCACATGAGAATTTTACTTCCATACTTCATGCAGTAATAGATAAGGCCAACATCTTGAGAGAGGGCACAATGTGATCTGAGCCACAGCACTAAGCGCACCTTCACTCACACACAAATGCAGCTCCTGTAAATTGACAGTCTGTGCAAGAGAATGGGTGAATCATACAATCTGCAGTGTGGTTTTGCATGGAGTTCATCTTTGGCAAAGTTTGATCTGTGAGATTTGCCTTAATTTGTGTATGCATAACCATGCATGAGGGTTGCTTTTTTTTTCTCCAAAAAGCAACTTCTGGGCTAATGAGATGTGCTCCATAATTTGCAGAGCTTGACAAACTCTTTGTAGTCTTCTGATGCCCTCTGCTGGTGGCATACTGCTAATGTTGTGGGGGAAATAATAGCTTTCTGCTGTAGAAGCAGGTTTGAAAATTTTCAGCTTAGTTCTAAATTAAAAGAGAAGTTAGTAAGTTGAGTGACATTAATAATAATAATATTAAATATGACAGCTCATCTTTGACCTTTGAATCACTCTCCAGCCTTTCCTGAGTGTCCATGACAGAGGTCTGCAGATGAAGGCAGTGGATTAACTAGGGACATCACATTTAAGGGATGTTTGTGCAGTACCTCTCACCTTTCACGAGAGCAAGTTTGAGAGGAAGCCCTTTGACAGGAAACCCCCATATGCATCCGTGGCGTGCTGCTAAGTGAAAACATGGCTTTAGCAAAGGATAAGACATGCAGACTTATTTGAACATATCTGTTTTTAAGAGTGTATTCAGTCACTCTGGGCTCCATTCAAACAGGCTGGGGCCTTGTTTACTGCTGATAACCCATCTTATCACAGTACAATGGATGTGGCCGCTGGTTTCTCACTGGAGATAAAGAAAGAAAGACTATCCCTCTATTTCTCTCCTCCAAAGTTCCCTCCTTCTCATTTGTACACTCATTCTCTGAATGTGTCTTCCCCTCCACTTCTTTGTACACTACATGTCTTTAACTTACTTTGCTTATATTTCAGTTTGCATCATACTTTGTGTTCATTGACAATTTGTGTGTTTTCGAACACACACTGGGGGGAATAAAACACAATAGAAATTGTGGATGTTATTGAATTTAAGACAATCTAGGCATTTCAATGCTCTGTAAAAATTTAATGTTTACCCATTAAAGCTGAAAGATGGTCACATCCTTTGTTTTGATGACCAGGGAACATGTGGTGGACATGAGAACCCACAAACTTATGATAGCTGCTGTTTAGTTGATGCCGGTGCAGTATGGCCAGAAATGCAGGTATTGTGTTAGACTGTTGAGGTGAGGAGCTTCCTTGACACCACAATGATCTGGTACAACAAGAAACATGGCTTTCAATTTACTACTTGACCTCTGTTGTTACTCTCACCTGTGGGCATGACCTATAGGTAGTGACCTAAAGAATGAGATCATAAATACAAGTGGGTGAAATGAGATTCCTTCTTTGGCTTGCTGGGCTCAGCTTTAGAGATAAGGTGAGGAGGTCCGACACCTGAGGAGAGCTTGGAGTACAATCGCTGTTCCTCATTTGGGAATGCGGACTGTTGAGGTGGTTCAGGCACCTCCCTTCCATTGAAGGTTTACTGGGTATGCCCAACTGAGAGGAGAGCCAGGGGTAGGCCCAGAGCTCCCAGATAAATCAAATTTCTTTTGATTATACTTATAAAAATTAAAAGATGCAAAAAGACAGCCCAGTTTCCTTACGTAGCTAACATAAGTACATTAACCAAAAACATAGACTGAGCGAAATCTAATGAGTATACTCAAACACTGTGGGCACAGTCTGCTTCCATTAGATATCTGTGATTGTCTGACAGGGGGAGATTGAGAAGATCTCTGGGCTAGACTGATATCACTTATCACAGTGCCAAACTAGGCCCCCAAGGCTCCCTGAAGGGCTCCTGGATCTTTTCAGGACAGGTATCCTATAGAGCTTTCAGGACCCCTCAGTAAAGAATTAAGAACAGCACTGTGTAATTTTGCCATGGCACTCGGCACAGATGTATAATAATGACCATTTTGATCACAGATTGAGACAGACTGGGAGGGGGAAGTGAACTAGACAGTTGAGAATAAGCTCAGTGACAGGGGAAGGTGTGGAAAGCTCTGGACTGGCTAATAGACCTGCCAGGCTAGGTTAGTGAAATAAAGATGTCACCTTATACATCATATAAGCTGACTGCTCCCCAGAGACAAAGGGTGCGTCTCTGCGTGTGTGCGTGCCTGGGAAGGTTGGGGGTCGAGGCGTATAATGGGGTTGAGCAGCAGAGAGGAGGCAGTCGAACAGGGGGAGTGGAAAGCTTTTTTCTCATTAGTTTAGGATCCCATGGGATCCTTTCTATGTTGTAATGAAAAGGAGTGCAAGGTGGTAATAGAGATGTGGGATGTTGTGGCAAATCAAGACCTGAATAGGTCAGACTCCAGTGGAAGCTTCAGGCCTAATTAGTTTGTAAATATGTTAAAATCAATGAGAGGCAGCACGTTTGGTCTGTTCAGCAGAACAGATATATTAAAAAAAATGTTGTTCTCTGCTGGTTGTGTGCTAGCTTTGTTTAATATTTCAAAAGGGCTTGAAAGAGCAGCAGGCTGCTAGCAGTTTTGGCCAGTCCAGCTTGAACTGAATGCTGGTTCCAACTAATGCCCCAAGTTCAGAACTTCAGAACGAGTCACAATTTTGACAACTCTCTGTTCAACAATTAATTTCCGTACTCAATACTTGGATTCAATCAGCCTTTTTGTCTGTGACCTGCTTCACCAACTCCACCCCTGTTGCTAAGATTTAGTAAACTGAGAGGAGGGGTAGCAAATACCTATACATTTGAGAATATCTAACCTCCAGACCCCGTCTACCTATCCTCCGAGGTCCAGACTGCTAGAACTGCAGCAACCACAAAAGTAAAAAAAAAAGTTGGAAATATAATAAATGTTATGTTAGCACTTTTTGTGTAGAGTCTGTGGATAGCAGAAATCCTTTATCACGGATACATCTGTTGCTTGCTGGAGGAATTGCCTTTGAATCAGATATTTGTCTAAGTACGTTAACCACTGCAACAACACTGTTCTGCAGAAACACAACTTGTGCAAGAGCAACGATTTGTGCTCGTTAGCAGTGCAGAAACGAGAGCTTTGGAATCCTGTGAATTGGATTCCAATCAGTAGGTGGAGCCGGAGCATCAGATTGTTTTTCTAATATTAACTGCCTCACATGCTACAGTCAGTTCATTGTGACAGTTTTAACAATGTTTGTTTTGTACATTTTCTTACTGTCTTAACAGTCTTTGAACTGGTCCGGTATAAAAAAAAAAAAAAAAAAAAAAAACTTGCCACTGATAATATTGCACACTATCGGGTGTCCATAATCTTCACTCATTTATGAACCAAGATACTCGCACGAAGAGAGTGTGTGTTAGGAAATGAGTTTGTGTATGAGTTCATTAAGCTAATTGTTTCTCACTTGCTCTCTCTTGGGGAAATGTCTTAGGATAATGGTGCCATTAGACACTCAGTATCCCCAAAAGCCATTTCCCAATCGTGCGTGTGTGTGTGCGTGCGTGTGTGCGCGTAACCAGGTGGAGAGTTATATTAACTTGTCAGGGGAGACAATGGAGACATCTCTAAAGGTTTTTTTTTTTCACCCCCTTCTTCTTCTCCCCTCCTCTCTCCCATCTCCCTCTGCTTTCGCTTCGTCCCCCCCTCCTCCATGTGAGTGTGTGATGGTTAACATGCCCCCCCCCTCCCCTCCCTGCCATACACCTGACTTATGGCTGTGCAGTAATAATTTGCCAGGCCTTGGCAGGCTGAGTGTACATTAGCATATAAATAGCAGATGCACTGAGTGCCCATCACAGTCGACTACATTTAATTTTTGGTTTATAAGATTGAATGGGTTTTTAAATGCAGTGCCATCAAACTTGCCAAGAGACAAATGAAGTAAGGGGAGCAGTTGTCCGAGGCAGAGCCCTCACATCATTTTTTTTTAAAGGATAAGAGTCTTATTTAAGGGAGGGGAGAGGGCAGAAGGGGGGGGGGGGGGGGGGTTGTGTGAGAGGNGGGGGGGGGGGGGGGGGGGGGGGGGGGGGGGGGGGGGTTGTCTTAGAAGCTGAATAAGCAAGACACCTGTGGGAACGTACTTCTTGAATCCTCTTCTTACATTTTATAACGCAGTAGATCTTAATGCTGAGCGTACATGAAATGACCAAAAGTATGCGCACACCCAAACATAACAAAAGTATATGGTCTTCGATGTACTAATATGATGTCTTCCGCTGTCCTGGTTTCAGTTTGTCCTCAGTGAACTAGTCCCCGTTCAGAATGAGGCCTGGGTCAGGTGGTGTTGGACGGGCTTGTGAGCTGGGGTCTGCCATTTCTTTACAGGCTTTGTGCACAGGGTCAAAGGTTTTACCGTCTAAATACTTGTTGAGTGTTTTTTTTTCAGTGGAACTATGAGAAGCTGTCGTTTGCACGTCATGTAACCCCAACTGAGACACAAAGATACGTCCTGGCATTTTTAATAATCGATATTGGGCATAAAATACAAATTGAGATTATTTGAATGTTATTTTATGTTGGGGTAAAAAAAAAAAAAAAAGCATCCTTCAGGGTGATATGTCTCTAAGATTGTTCCAAATGCTCAAATGAAGATTCAGATGGTGAATCAGCAGAAAGAAATATTTATCAAAGAGTATATTGTTATTCTGCTAGTTTCAGATTGTTAGGTGGATAGGATAAAACAAGCTTTTTAGAGGCACCAGCTTTGATGAAAAGCTCTAGTGGGCTTTTTTTTCACCCAAATTTATAGATGTACGGATTAACAGCTTCAGATAAGTAATTGAAAATGTTGAAGCTTTGTAAATATGGTCTAGATCAGCTGTTCAGTTGTGCTAAGTTATACATGGTTGTTGCTGCAACACCCATTCAAACTTTATTATTGCCTAGGAAACATATGGTCCCATCTTAAATGCACTTCAAGCAGAGCTCTGTTTTATTGGGGTCGTATTTATTTTTCTTTCTTCCCTATTTTCCCTTTAGGAGCCTCTTATTTTTTATCTTTGAGTAAAGATTGCCATTATAGTAACACATAACCCTGCTTTAGTTAAACAACTTTACTTAATTCATTCTGCACTGTGCAGAAACTATTAATTTCCCTCTCTGTGTTGGTTTTTAATGTTGGTATTACCAATATTTGTTTTGTCTCTTTCCTATTACAGTGAGACATAGCCCTGCTTTTCTGAAACCATGACTAATTTGTCTGGTAAATCTTGAGGTTTAGTTTAAGATGCAGTTTTTATCTCCTCCAGGGAACTCTGCCTTACTGCGTGTGTGTGTGTCCCAGAGAATAAACCAAAGCTCTGTTAAAATGCAAAGCAGCCCCCTTGTGCAGCCATGTGGGGGAATAGAGGCCATATTTTAGCCATGCTCCCCGTCAGCAAAATGTTTCTTGAGGAAAGCTAATTCTACGCTGAGACTTACAGCTCTGCCAGGCCGGCCGACAGCAGTTGATGCTATCGGGATTAAATTAAGGTGAATTAGAGACAAAGCTGCAGAAAGAGGGGAAGAAAGGATGATGTTAGGGTAGGATTTTCCTCCAGCTGGGTGATCACTTCTTAGTCTTAGGTCATTGATCAGAGCAGAATAAACCAGCAAGGATTAAAGCAGACAAGCACAAAACCTATAGAGACTATATCTGCGTGTATGTGTGCGTACGTGGGTGTGTGTGTGTGTGTCTATGTGTGCTGTGTGGGAATCTATTGTACTGTGAGGATGAATAAGTGTAGCAGTGGAGTGGAGTAATGAAGAAAGTTTGCTTTGGTGTTTAAAGTGTTACTCTGCTGTTTAAGAGCATTCTCTCAGGTTTTCTCTTTAGAAATAAATAAGATGCGGTCTCACAGCTCTAATTCACAATGCGCTGTGTCTTTTCTGTGATTCAAAGGATCATTTGTAGTAATAACAGCTCTGTTTTATCTGAGTCAGGGCAATTCTCCTGCAAGAAGTGGTTGTCTGATATTCTGACGAGTTCAGTGTATTGTCTGTATTAATTTCATTCCCTGAAATGTGTGCATGTGTCCAAGACGACATCCTATTTTTGCATGAATCTGTATCTGCACAATGTCCATAAGTAGCTTTTGTAAGGAATAATAGTCAAAGTAACATAATATCTTCTAACACATTTTCTGATTTATAAAAAAACAAAGTTTTCCTTCACAAACTTAAAATTAATCCACACTGCTTTATTTGCATGTCTATGGGTGCAAATTGCATTGTTATTGTTTATAATAAAGTAAAGTTGTTTGTTATCAGCAGCAGACTTCTGGAATTCTGCTCACTGATTCATTTGAACCGCTTGTGTTTACATCAGTGTATGTTTTTAGAATATATGACAAGGCGGTTTGAAGGTCTTCTGAGCAGATTAACGGACCATCTGAAAGATTTGCCTTGTTCCACAGGGGTCTACTCTGACCTAGGCCCACACCTACACATATCAGCATGCTGGAGTGTTGCTTTTGCTTGTTGAGCCGCTCCTTTTGGTGTCCTTTTCCGTTTTGTCAGAGATGGATCAACATCCCTTATAGATTTGTCTGGGGACTCTGAGAGGGTCATCCTCAGCCTTGTCTTGTCTTTACAAAGTATGAGGGAGGCAGCACAAGTTGCTGTGTCCATACAGGCCAATATTGTTTAGAGACTCCTAACTACTTTCTCACAGGAGTTGATCCTTCTCTCCATGTTCTCAACTCTTGTGAGGAACATCGACTATTGTAAGTGGGCAAATCAGTCTGGGTAACAGGCCAAACTGTAGCCACCAGAGTTTTAGCTTGCTAGGAAGCATGGACTGATCAATGTTCTTGGCTGATATCTGCACTGTTGTTTTGCAGACCAAAATAAATTGGACCAGAACTGTTCAATCTGCTGCGGCAGTCTCACATCTCATGCCAGACATAACATCTCTTCCACGCAGAAAAACTTCGCTTAGATCTGTACAATCTTTTCAGTCAGTCATCACAGTGCAAAACCGACACATTTTCCCTTTTCTCCATGCAATTTGATGAGACTTTTCTTACTTACTCTTCCTTCGCTCTTCTGTCTGCGTCTGTCCACTGACTATGGACAGTACTCTCAAGTCATAGATCTGATAGATATTCAAAGCAAGCAATTGGCCTTCAAAAATATTGCCGCAAAGGCTAGAAAAGCCTTAAGACTTTCATGAAGTTTGAGCCTACTATTTTCAGCAAAAACAAATTAGAAACAAAATCAATGTCATCTATCAGCATGATAATAAAATTACATTTTCATTTCAAAAGATCACATTTTATAAAAAGGTCTAATTTTTCTCACTTTTAACAGTGCAGTCTTCCAGCTTCCCCCCCCCCCCCCCCCCCGCCCCCCCCCACCCCCCCCCCCCCCCCCCCCCCCCCCCCCCCCCCCCCACACACACACACACACACACACACACACACACACACACACACACACACACCCACACACACACCCAGGAGTTCTACATTAATGAAAAGAGGCCTTTGGGAATAAGAGGTTAGTTTAACATTAGGTTTTACTGCCCCTCATAAGGCTAATCGCTAATTATTATGTGCCTAGGATGGTGTGTGCATGTCTGAATACGAGTGGTAGCTGCTTCACCTTTAACAGCTGAGGACATGGAAATGACCCCTGTGTGTGGATATAAGAGTGTTGTGTTCTGCATTGTAGCTCAGCCAATGCCTAACAACCTCAGTAGGAAATTAAAAACCGTAAATTCTGCTTAGCATTGATGGAAGCTCATCTCTATTTCACACGCACACACACACACTCACACGCATCCATACACACTCACCCCATTTCCCCAAAGCTAAAGAGATCACACATCCAAAGAGAGTAAAGGAAAGAGCGAGGTAGGACAAGCAAAACTGCATGAACAGATTAGATGAACATGAAATACACAACATGAATTAAAGACAGCAGTAAAAGCTTTGTATTTATATACACTTTTAGCAAGTGTGTTTTTGTTGGGTATTATGAGGTACTCGTTTTAAGACAGCAGTGCATTGAGCCAAAGGTGCATGTCTCTTTTGAATCTTTTTCCAGTTTTGATATTAACAAAAGCTAAACCCTCCTCAGATGAAGGCTTCTTCAGACGGAAAGGATGCGGATGATGATGATGATGAGGATGACGACGACTTCGATGAGGTTCCAGAGAAAGAGGGATATGAGCCACACATTCCAGAGCATCTTAGAAGCGAGTATGGTGAGTCCAGCTACACAGTCAGTCACGTGTTACATAAGACCCACACGCATAGGCATAATTGGTGTAAGTTTGTGCAAATATAAGAACAATATATATCCCTTTATTGTCCACACACATCATCATACAACACACACAGAGGTACTTTTGGTGTTAACCCAAGACTGACATGACCATTAGTGCCCCCTGAGCCTAGCCCAGCTAAAAGAAGTGAGTTAGTGACCTGGCCTAGTCTCACATACTGGGTTCTGATGGTTGAGTGAGTGTTTTTGTCTGATTTGAGCGCAGCACTGACTTTTAATGGAGACAGATAGCTCTTTTTCCCCACAAGCATTTTCCCGGTGTGCCTTTGATGGATATTGTCTTGTCAACACATCCATTTACCTCTACACAGAGTCATCACTAGCTACATGCGAGTATAAAAGTCTTGGTCCGTCTTGCACCGTGGTTGCATCGGACTCCTATGGATTATGTTTGGCCTCCAGGCATCACAGTAGGTCAGAGGTTAAATGTTCAAGTCATTAACCAGCTGCCTGTTCATTTTATTGCTGTGTCAGCGACATAACAACATGATTTTTTAAAAATATTATATGGAATTTGAATGCTGTTAATATCATCATCAGTGGACATGTGAAAGCTCCAGGCAATTGTAAACGCTTACTGTCTGACAATGCTGCTCTGTCAGCCATATTCAAGCCTCTCGCCATCCCTCCTATGGATTTATATGTGTTTATGGGGGCGCCTGTATTTATATGTATGTGTTAATGACGCCATAACGGAACATCTTGACAGTGCCGTTATTGCTAGGTCAGCCATGTTGTTGTGGTTGGGAGTTGCCCTCTGACCCCTGCTCTGTACTCCCCTCCCAAGTCGTTACATCCACACTGAGCCCACTATTTACCTGTGAGGCCGTCCCTCTCCCCTCCCACTGTCCGCCATTACTAATCAATTAGACACAAAAGTAATTAGATTGTATCTGATGGGTCCAAACCAGCTATGTGTGTGTCAGGGTGATTAGTGAGCTAGATCATTACGATCTGCAGAGGCCATACCAAATTAACAATGCAACCCCTTTAATGAGCCCCTATTAGCCCTGCACACAGATTCTACCACCACACACACACACACACACACACAAACACAAACACCTGCTATTTTCTCCTGATTTTAAATGGATGCTGACAGTTATTTGCAAAGCCAAGATTTGTGCTGTAAGTTTAGAATGATTTCCTGCTTGTTCATCTTTGATATCTTTTTACTGGAGTAGATGTGTACACTCTCCTCCCTTGAAAAACATGTAACATGTGTTTTCAAGCTGTTTCAAGATGTTGATGACAGAGGTCAGAGGGGACTGGCCAGACAGGTTGGCGCTGATGCAAAGGCTACAGTGATTCAGATAAGCTCTCTTTAGAACTGTGGTGAAGCATCTCAGAAAACGGGCGGTCGACAACGGCAGAGGGAGGTTCCTCTCCTGTCGGCCAAGAACAGAAATCTGAGGCCGCAGTGGCTCACAGGAAACAATCTTGATTTCTGTTGAGGCTGCAGATGGTGGAGTCAATTCTGAGTCACAATCTCTATGAGCATTGTTTTAAGTTGTGAGCATGTTTGCGTGACCACTGTTCAGCATCCTCTCATGTCTACTTCCTGCGTGATAATGTCTCGTTTTTGGGCATGACAGTGAGCTCTGTGAACTCCAGTGACCTCCACAATTAGCACATGTGAATCCAGTTGATCCATTGTGATGTGGTACATCAGGAGATTGGCAGCATGAATGTGCGCCTGACAAATGTACAGAAATGGTGTTTCTAATAAAGTGCTCAGAGTGTACGCCTGCACTCCTCTCTCACCTTCTTCCTCCCCTCTGTGCTGTTGTGTCATCCTGATTATCAGTCCTCTTATCCTTCTCTCTGCTGTCAGGACACTATCTCTCTCTCAAATTAACATTTTAATTACAGGCCCTCCTTAACCCAAAAAAATCAATACTTCTTTCCGCCTTTCCACCGGCTTCTATCGCTCTCCCCTTACTGTCTCTCTTTTGTCTTCCTCTCGTTTTCTTTCTGCTAGTTTGTTTGAAAAGGCGAGTGGAGCAGATTGAGTCTGCATTTAAAAGATGGTTTGAAGAAAGGATGATTGAAGCCTGAGAGGGAGAGTTGGGATGGTGGTTTGTCATTTGCCTGTTGATATATGTGGTCGGATGGATGCATTTATTTACACTTAGCTACAATATACAGATCAGGGACTCTGGGCTTCTTTGAGCCTTGAAAACAAACCCTCTCCAGGCCCTCCCTCTCCTTGCTCCATTAAGCTCCACCCAGCCCTCCACCTACACCCCCCTGTCATTCACAAATCTCAGCGGATGCAGGAAACACAGGACTTGGCTTGTCTGCTGCTCTAACAATAGTGTTTAACACTTCAGTCTTTTCATGGAATCACCTTTCTCTTTCTACGTTTATATACCTCGACAACGTTGATCAGATGAGGTTCGACAGAAATCAGCAAGTTCGGCTTTTTTAATATTCAAATGCATTTATTGAAACGTTTAACAATAATTGTGTGTCCTTTATGCTTCAAACAGCGTTTAAAAACTGTCCAGTGGATCTCTGGGTGCGCTGGGGCAGCGGTCCCCTCTTTGAAGTGTCTAGATCAGCCCCAATTATGTGAGGGATCAGCATGTTGGCAGCACTCAGCTTACTGCATCCCTCTGATCTCACCTGCAGCACATGTGCTGGGTATTTGTGTTTAAATGTGGATCAGTCCCCTGAGATCTTGGTGTTCGGCCACACACACACACACACACACACACACACACACACACACACACAAGCGTTTGCACTAAAAATGTGCTGCTGTCTGTTATAAGAAAATTCATCCGCCTGGCTGACATTCATTCAATTTTATTTATAACAAATAAGAAACAAGAGACAAATCATAATATATATCATTTCAAATTACATCCATTGTGATATAACTTTGTTAAAGTCTGTGGGGACTAAATGTTTGGTCAATTGGTCAATTGGCCAGTTGGTCTAGTGTCCTGGTGTCGATCGGGTGAGAAACAGAAAAGAGTCTGTTTATCTAATTTCATTTTACAGTAGCATTTCGTCTTGTGTTTGTTTTCAGGTCTGGATCCCCTTCCATCCACCTCAGCAGCACCCGTCAAAGCAAAACCTCCTCCAAAGAGACCTGCAGCTCCGGCCCCCCATTCTTCATCACACTCGTCTTCATCCAGGCGTATGAAGCGTCTCACAGAAGAGGAACAGGATCCGACCTGTGCAGCTGCCACTATGCGCCTCCTAAAACAGAGCATTGCCCTCCCTGTGGAGCCCAGGTGAGTCCTCAGGCTCACCTCTTTTAACCACCTCCTGGACACCCCTGGGTCTATTATCTCTGATCCTCCATTACCTCTTCACAAAGTCTCTGTATGAAGCTAGTTCAACACTCCACTCATCTTCCCACAGCACCAGCAGCTCCTCGGGTCCCAGTTCCTCTCAGTTCAGTTCAGACCAGAAGGCTGTCGATGCTCCTGTGGTTCCATTTGGTTTAGACCTGTACTACTGGGGCCAGGAGCAGCCCAATGCGGGCAAGATCATTAAGTAAGAGCAACACACGGAACATGACACAGACATACACAATGTTGTCCCACCTGATATCACTGATAACACTGTTTCATTTTTATCTAAACACATACATCAGTATTTTTGGTAAAAGCTTTATTGGAACATGTGACTGAATGTTAGTCAATTTTTTAACAGAAGAAATTTTATGTCTGCGATGAAACCCCCCCCAAAATATCCACTACATTTACTCTCATAGAATTTGATAATAAACCCAGCATCTGGAAACTACATTTCACGCTCTCCTTATTCATGAACTGTCAGCCAGTTTTGAACATTGTGCAAGCCCATGGTTGTTGAATGAAATAAATTCTCTCTTCATACTGTAACAGTTGGTTTCATCTTAACATTTTATTGCAGATTACCTATGGCAATGTGTTTTTGGTGATCCTATGGTTTTCTTTGTGCAGGGCAGCCTCTCAGCATCAGTTCTGGGTGCCCATTGATGTGGAGGAAGAGGTGGAGAATGAGCAGCTGCTGGCAGAGAGCAGGAGCAGATACATCTCCTTCCCTGGAAGCTTCACTCCCGTCAGCCATTACTGTAGAGCTCCACTGGGTAATGGAAAGCTGTGTCAGAGGCAGGACCGGCTCAAGGTAACAAGACAAACACACATTTGCATTCGTTTCTGTTTCCTCTAATGGCAGCAGTATATGTTTGAGCTAGGTCTGTGTTTCTTCTAGTGTCCTTTCCATGGTCGGATCATTCCTCGAGACCAGGAGGGTCGGCCCTGCAGCAAGGAGGACCAAGTGAGGGAGGAGCAGGAGGAGAGGAGGAAGAAGGCAGAGCAGCCGGGTGAGGAGTGACACACATACAGTAGCCATTGCTAAACTCAGGTATACGTAAACTGCACACTAGTTTGGTGATATACTTTCCTCTTTGTGCAAGAGTGATAGTCCGTCACAGCTCAGCTATTTCCAGTCTGGAACGACCCACAACAAACTAATAGTTTGTAAAGACATTCACAGATCAAGTCATCCTTGTGTTCTCAGACATTTTTATGTTAGAAAGTGAGAGTCTCGAGTCTGCAACGTGTCCACTAGCTGCCTGCAGTGTCTCGAGTCTCGTTAACTGCTGGTCAGCTGTGTGTGTGTGTGTGTGTGTGTGTGTGTGTGTGTGTGTGTGTGTGTGTGTGTGTGTGTGTGTGTGTGTGTGTGTGTGTGTGTGTGTGTGTGTGTGGAGCAGGGGGTACTTGAGTCCAGTGAGTTGTGAAATAGCATCTTTTGTTACAAACAACTATTGATCCATGAGTCAATCTCACTCTCATCTAGTCATTCTCTCTCTCTCTCTCTCTCTCTCTCTCTCTCTCTCTCTCTCTCTCTCTCTCTCTCACACACACACACTACCACGCGTGCTCACACACGCATGCACAAACACACATGCACATGCACACACACACGTGCACACACACACATGCTCACACCCTCACAAATCAATCTCACAGCAAAAGGGACAGTGGCCTGAGGGAGTTGATGGATGTTTGGCCTCAGCCCCCACTTTGGTCTCACATTCACACATTGTATAAATAGTGTATACTGTGAGTTTAACCAGTCAATGACAGGAGCTGACACCGGTTACCATAGCATCAGATTGGGAGTCAACATTATGTAATTCATATACGTATGTATAAGATATAATTAAATGTTGTCATTAAACCAAACACACAATCACTGTCATGTAGTTTAGTGTATCCTTGCATATGTTCGGCACATCCAGGTTAATGTTGATAACTGTCTCATTGTCCATCATTGAAGTTAAAATCAGAGACAGCAGGAAATGTCCATCTGCAGCCCTGCATTGTTTGTCCTTAGATGAACTTGTCACTGTAGTTCTGTCTGACAAAACAATATCACTTGCTGGTAAAAGCAAACCAAGTAGTGCACAGTATCTGAAGACTATGGAAAGACTTGGAAAATGTCAACTACTTGTTATTTAAGTAGGCCCAGAAAATATCCTGAACCTGGAGAGTCAAACAGACCCCTGTCTCTAGTGTTAAATGTGTCTGTCCAGCTGTCCCTGGTTGATGACCTTTGACCCCCATTCAATATTTGCCATTATTTAAATATACTTTTCTCCTTCCTTAACATGTGAGTTTAAAACAAACATTCAGCCTGTACGACGTGCACTGCATGTGTTCTTCCCTGACCTCTGAGCATGTGAGATAGCATGGCTCATATGAGGGTTAAGACTTTGTTGTAGGATAAGAGAGAGATTCGGGGTAAGGGGTTATGAAATATATTATGTCCACAACTGTCCTCATTGAAGTGACTGAGTGTGAGAGTCTGATGTTGGGTCTTTGTTGTCTGCTTGTGGAGGATCACATCAGTGTCCATGCAGGTGACAGACAGATGCAGGGAATTGATGTTCCGCTACACTGTGCTTCTCTGGATTCATTCTCTGTCCATCTCTCTCTCTTTCACACACACACACACACACACACACACTGCTGATACCGCCGCTGTGCTTGGTGGTGCGTAGCTGAAGGACTGAACAAACCAAAGACTCCAAATGACTGCTTGTGTGTGTGAGTGTGTGCGTGTGTTTAGCCAGGAAGTACCAGGCCTAACACACACACACACACACACACACACAGACCCCAGCTGTAAAGGCTAAGAGGTGTTGACAGAGTGAAGAGCCCTGCTGTAACATGGATTAAATTCAAAAGACTGTCTTTCTCTCATGGTCATCTCTTCTTTCTTTTCTTTTTTCTCTCTCTCTTTCTCGCCTTCTCCCTTTCTTTCTGACACACACACACACACACACACACACGCACACACACTATGTAAATGCAGCTGCTATCCTTTTAGCAGTAATGATTGTCTTAAATACACCAGCTGCTTTTCAATTACTGCCCCCCGTGTGTGTGCGTGTGTGTGTGTGTGTGTCATGTAATGAGGGATATTTGAAGGTCCAGTCAGACCCAGGGTCAGACGAGCTGATTAATAACCCCACACCCACACTGATCTGGGGTCAGTGTTTTGACAGAGCAGAGAGCCCAGCTTTAATCCCATCACAATCACAGTGTAATTACTTTGCATTACTGCAGGTTTATCTCTAATTCCAGCGCAGGACGTCATTAAGTAGAAGTGTCTCTTCGTTTAGAACATCATTACTCTGCATTACAGCCACTTTTACTTTATCACCCAGAATTATGACATTACACTTTTCATTAACACCAGAATTGGATCCAAATGGCTCTGTACAACACACTGTTTACTCCTCAGGGTGTGCAAAACTGGGCAGTATGAGCTCATTTACGCTATCAGCCGCAATTACTTCATTACACTTCTCGGTCAAATGACTTTTTGTGAGCGTTTGAGTCTGTAATTGCAGCAGATAGAGAGTGGTTGTTTAATGAAGGATGTAACTATGCACAGATAATGTGAACCTGCACGAGGACTTAGTTACTTCACTGCTGCTCTTTTTTTTTATTGTGTGCTTCAGCCTGAAGTTTAATTTCGTCACTAATTCAGAATTATCCTGTGCTCATTCTGACTGATGTCACGTGAAGAAAAGTTACCTTTTAACACGATGGTGTTTCATTAGCTCAGCTTAAATAAATAAATAAATAAATAAATTAAAAAAAAAAAAAAATATATATATATATATATATATATATATATATATATATACACTCTCTGTTTGTTGCCTTCATTTGTTGCTTTTGTTTTGTGACAGTTGTATTGCATTTGAAGTTGAAGGTTCTATTTTCAATTGTGACACTTACATCTCAAAATGTCAGCAGAACCTGGACTGATTGTTCTTCTTCTCTTCTTCTGCTTTAGACTGGCGTGATGCAGAGCTGATGCGAGACATTGAGGCAGCAACAGGAGAAGACCTGGGTTCGGACAGAGTGGGTAAAAAAGGAAAAGGGAAGAAGAAGAAGAAGAAGTTCCCCAACCTCAGTGATCTGAAGCAGAGCGCCAACACCTCCCGCTCCAGACTGGAGAAAAAAGTCTTCAACAAGTATGTAGCAATGGTGTAAATTGGTCCATCTATCAGGTTTGTTCACTGTCAAGTTGGTGTAAAGTCCAGAGGATCAGGTGATCATGTGTCTTTATTTTTATAAAACAATATGGTTCAGATCAGGTGTGCATGGATTGGTGGTGTATTCCATTTTTTCTGCTGTGGAAAGACATGTGACTTCTTTTTCTGTCCCCTCCCATCTTCCTCTCCTGCCCTCCGTTCTTTCCGTCCTTCCAGGAGCGCAATGCGGAGAGTGGCTCAGGTGATGAGTAAAGCCGATGGAAGAAAGCACGACAAGTTTTCCAACCAGTTCAACTATGCTCTCAACTGACCTCCAGCCAGAATGACACGGACTAACCAGTGCCTCTCTTTGATTCTCTTTGCACTGATCCAGAGGAATACATTAATTGTTCATGTGCAATTTCTGAATGAGTTAATCTGTGTCTCAACTTTTTTAGGTAAAAGTCATTTTGATGATGTGCAGCTTCTGACACAATTAAGGTGAATAAGTGTTTTATAGTCTTGTAGTTTAATATTGCCTTTTGTTTCTGCCAAGTCCAATTTTCATTTAGTACAACTGAAATGTCTACACATACATATGTATTTGTACTTTGTTTCTGCTCTTTTTAACTATTGATGTGTGGTTTTCTATTTAATTAGTGTTTTGGTGAATCAGCCGTGCAGTACACTCCCTTCCCTCAGCGCTCTGTGTCCGTGTCCTTATTGTCCTTCACTTGGATGAGGCTAATTCAAGGTTAGTTCAGCACATGAATCACAAAGTGTGGATATGCAGCTGCATTACTGATGTGAATTTATTTTGATAAATGGATGCAGTTCCTTCTATTTTAATATGGCAACGTAAAAAAAAAAATAATTAATTAAAAAAAATTCAGATCAGGAAGGATATTTAGTCTTTAGGGTGAGTGAATATAACCAATATCCTACAATCAAATGTAAATCAACTATTGAATGCAGGAAAGTCTCTGCACTTGCAAAGAAAGTTCACTCATTAACTACTCACCACTATGCCTGTGGGGGGGTAGAGGGGGCAGTTTCAAGAGCCCATTGTGTAGACTCATAATAGGCTGAACTTGAGGTCTTACATACTTCCTATGGTAAAACGAAAAAGGTTGTCATTCATGTAGGGGAAATAACCAACTGCAGAGCCACCGCTTGGGACATATATGATACCTTTAGAGAGAAAACACAAACCTTTCATAATGTTCCTGGTCTGTCACATATCCCACGATGCCCCCTAGGGACTGCATGAGTTCAAGTCAGTGGAAGTCAGTGTTAAGTTTTGTCTTATTTCTCTGTGGAATTTCTGGTGAATCCACTGCCCGTCTTGAACTTTATGATGCTCTTCGCCTGTGTTACTGGACAGATACATGTGCCTGTTAATGGCTGGCTCTAATTGTCAATCAACATTTTACTCTGTGCAAGCTGAATGAGCCTGAGCTCTGCTGCCAGCTCTGAGTACAGTAGAATGAGTTCATCTAAACCAACCTCAGCTGAATCAAACCCAGTAGAACTCTCTGTGGTGTCAATTCCCTTATCATCATGTTGAGGGACACACCACGGTCCAGGGCTTGAAACGCCTGCCTGCACCGTGGTGTCAACATTTTTAAGAAGTCACTGCAGTTCGTGATTTCATGCTGAGATCAACTGTGAAGTCCATCACATCAAACCATGGGGCAACTGCGAGCCCACAGCAGCCTCCGACAGCTAACTGCTGAGCCACTGCTCCACCCTTCACTTTTTAATCAAAAGGTCACTGGACAGCTTTTCAGTGTTTAATTGTCATTATTTTAATATCAAAGACAATATCATGTTGAGCTGAGGTTTCAATACATCCAAGGATTTTCTGGAAACAAATTCAACAGAAACAGTCCCAATGAAATCAATCACAGCTGGAGTTACACGGTACTGACAATAGATCAAGCCATTCCTTAAGTCATAAATAAACATTCAATATTCATACAGATTTTTATTTTTTTTTTCAAAACAAAGAGAACTCAGCTATTTGCCTATTACATATTTTAAACAGCATTCAGAATAGGGAGCTAGAACATAGGTCTATGTACAGTTTCTGGAAGATATTCACATTCTATCAAAATAATCCATTGAAATTAAAGCCTTCAAACGTTGGTAGTAAAAACAGGAGCAGAGCTGAACACTGACAGTGTGCCCGCTGTCCCGCTGCAGTTCACTCCTACACTGAAACAATTCAGTCTCTCTGGCTCAGAGTGTTTCCGGGGGTGGATCTGTCGGCTTTGTGTGTGTGCGTG
Source organism: Pseudorhombus dupliciocellatus (assembly GCA_016785235.1). Lineage (NCBI taxonomy): Eukaryota > Metazoa > Chordata > Actinopteri > Pleuronectiformes > Paralichthyidae > Pseudorhombus > Pseudorhombus dupliciocellatus. The sequence goes on along the minus strand of JAFBJW010000130.1, from coordinate 313,932 downwards.
GGTGTGTGTCTACAGATGTGTGCTGTAGAAAGCGGGGGCAGCGTAGCTCTGCGTCCCCAACATGAAGGGGGACAGGACGTGGCTGGCGGTGAGGAAAGGGAGCTGAACCAGGCTGCCGGTGGGGGGGTGGTGGTGGCTGGCATAGCCAGCGTGCATGGCCAGGTGCCCACTGACTGGGGGGGATGGGCTGAGGGGACTGAGACCCCCCAGGCCCGCTACTCCTCCCCCACCTGCTCCCCCATTCCCTCCTGGCCCTCCTGCGCCGGTGGGGGCGGATGTGTCGGCACCAGGGTTTTGTTTCTTCCACTTGGTCCGGCGGTTCTGGAACCAGATCTTGACCTGGGTCTCAGTGAGGGAGAGCGACAGGGCCAGGTTGAGCCGCTCACACACTGACAGGTAGCGGGTGGACTTGAACTTGTTCTCCAGCGCCACCAGCTGCTCGTAGGTGAAGGCAGTCCGGGCTCTACGGGGCTTCCCTGACTTGGAGTCTGAGCCTGAGCGCTTCCTCTTGGGCTTGACCCCCTGGCCCCCATTGGTCTGGCCATTGCTGATCTGGCCTTCAGAAACTCCTGCTGGGCTCTTGGTGTCCCTGGAGGGGTCTTGGTGGCTGTGCTGGCCCATTTCTCTCTCTCCGCTGCTGGGCAGGGCTGAGCTGCTCTCTTCACTGCTGTAGGGGCCATCTGGGGCCTCTGAGTCTGGCGTCCCGGATCTGTGGTAGTCATCTTCATCTGGGCTTCTGTATGCAAAGCCTTCCTCTAAAAAGGCAAATAACAAAACAAATGTCAGATTACATTATTGTAAGAAACTCAGCATTTAGACAGATGAGCTGCACCTCTTTTGATGACCATTCCCGTGGCCAAATGTCAGGCTCACCCAGAGCATGAGGAGCAGCAATTGGAAGTGACAAGAATGAGAACATTTTACTGAGGATAAATTCTCTCTGATCTGTGAGCTGTGGAGGTCATTTTCACTCCCTCTTTTTTCCCAGTCTCTCTTCCTTTTTATTTTTAGCAAATGTTTTTCTTTTTGCCCTGGATCCCAGAATCCTATTTTGCTTGAGATTTATGGTGTGTCAGTGAGTTTGCCACCATATATATATATATATATATATATATATATATATATATATATATATATATATATATATATATATAGATAAACACAATGTAAGCAAATGTGTTTATTTTGTTGTTATTATGCATACAATTTTATATTGCATATTACTATTTACTTACATACTACATACTATGCTATATAGGCTTGTTACCAAGCACTTTTTTTTAAATTAATCAAATGATGAATTGCCACACATCCTGAAAGCCTCACTGAGTGATTGTACATCTGCACTATTTGTGCAATAAATTGTAAAAATATACTCCCCAGATATGAGCAAACACACACAAATGCATACTACTGCTTGAGCAAATCTTAAACCTTTAAAATAAGCACCTCAGAGGAACTATTCAGTATTTAGTCAAAGTCCTAAGTCCATAGTTCATATTATTCCTTACAATTCTAATTCCCACTGAATTGTTTATGTCCAACATTTGTAGAATGTCCAATTCAGACAGGCATAAACTAAACTTGTCAAGATATAATTTGAATAATAATAATAATAATTTGAAATAATCACTCCCGCAGCAGGAAAAATCACCTCATAATTTCAGTGAAGACTGTGGGTTTTGATTTTATAAAACAAAGGAATCAAGGACAATTTGCAATTACACAAACAACTGGCACTTCGCTTGGTGGCCAAAGGTCTACAACTGTTGGTTACAACTAATGGTTATTAAAATCAGTCCTTGCTTTACTGCAATTTGAATAAGCCACTTTCATGGTTTAAAAAAGCTTTTACGTTTCCCTGAAATCAAAATATATTCAATCATTTAAAATCAATGTTGATTGATTGATTATAACTCTTGACTTGATTGAAAAAGGAAAGTTTGCATTATTATAAATTATAGAAATAATTCAGTAATTGTGGAGACTGACAGTTATTTAGAACCCCCGCATCTTTGATCCCACTTCAATACATGAGAACATTAGAGGACGATCTTCTTCAACAAATTTTTTTTAAAGAGCATTTAGTTTTTATTTGAATAAACCCCACCTAAAAATGAATTTCATTTTAAAAGCATATCCAGCTTATGTGAAATGCGGTCCAGTGGCTTCACTGAAAACTGCATTGCATTAGATTTTTTTTACTTCTTCCAAATGTGAACCGATATTATTTCTGTTTTTTTTTGTTTTATTTTTTTTTTATTGTGCAAAAATAGAATCTCAAATTGATGCATTTATACATTTATCTTAATTATTCATGTATTTATCATTCGATCTAAATGTTTTCTAAAGAAATTAACGAGTGTAACGTAAGAAAATAAGGAAATGAAAGTGAGAAAAGTGAGGGAACTACAGGCTGCAGTTTGGAAGAGATATTCAACAATCAATAATACCGATGCCACGCACTCATGCACGCCCACACACAAACACACACATTTCCAATTAGCCCACCTCGGGCCTTTTGTCTTTTTCAATTGACCTGTTCTTTTTCTTATGACAAAATAATAATTATTAATTATAGTACTAATAATAACAATGTCGATGTTTTTATTATCAATTTTTATTGCACTAACTAATACTAACTTCATATAATATTTATCGAATTATTTGTATTATGCCTATTTTTTTTAAAAAGTGTGTGTGGACACATGTGGACAGAGGGGCAGACCGTCTTTAAAGGGTCATTCCGTGTAAAGGCACACTTACTGCTCGGGTACTCGTCGGCACCGTAGCAGCCTTTGCTGGGCTCCAGCCCGGGCTCGCGCTCCACCGCGCCTCCTCTCCGGTTCTCCGCCCCGTACGCGCTCAGCTCGCGCTCCGCCCGGTGGCCCGCGTGCTGCTGCGGTCGCCGGCTGCTCGTGAACTTGTTCGGGTCCAGGATGTCCAGCACGGAGAAAGAGGTGGTCCGGTGCCCGGCGGGGCCCTGACAAACAACACACACCGACAAAAATTCGTTATTTCGTAATGAGCTGCTCCTACTCGCGACTTACTACTACTACTGCTATTTTAATTCATATTATTTTATTCGATCTAGAACACGTTCAACTATTTTTTATAGTAGCAACAATATAGTAAAAATATACAGCAGTTATAATAAGGGTAATAATTAATATTGTTGTAATTATAAGTATTATTATTTTATTATTATTGCCACATTGTAGTTATTCAGTTTTATATCTACCACTACTCTTTACAATTAGTTACAATGTAAGAATAATAATAATAATAAAAAGTTATTATCATGATAAATATGCTACCTGTAACATGCTGAATAATTATAGTATAATACGAATAATGGAATGATTCTAATCCTAATCATTGCTATCGATCAGGGACCCAGCGCGGGGACACGTCTGGTCCCCAGTGTTGAAGTTGGCGGTGGGACCGCTGTGACCCGGAGGCAGAGCCTCAGCAGTGTGAGCCGCGCACATCACCGCCGATAAAACGGACTGTAAAGTGGATTCATAAAGCAAACAGACACAGCAGCGACATAAATCAGCGAGATTTCCTGGATGCAATGTGTAGCGGTCAGTAGGCTATCAGCAGGCTCACCCAACAAGCCCAGTGCCGCGTCCACGCGCCTGTCCAAGGGGGGGGGGGGGACAGGGGCGAGCGAAACGATGATGGGATTTTTCTAAAGATTGTTTGCTTGCTTTGGAACAACTGATTTGATGTTTCCCTAAAATCCCCAACATTCACTCACTCAGTGACGTCGCAGTGACCCATCCTGACGCACACGTGCGCGCTGGATTTATTTCCTGAAGATTTATGCCAAACCAGAAAGTGTAAATGCTTCGGTTTCTCAGGATGGTTCTCTTAAGTCAGACTACAGAGCAGCACAGGAAAAATCTGACATTATTAATATTATTTTATTGTTTTCTGATAATTCGAAGGAGCGTGAGGGTTGATCCATGGGACCAGGTGACGACGATTACCACAAAGACACACGATCGTTTACATATAAATATAAATATAGAGAATTGTTTTTATTTTTACCTTGTAAGGCCATCATATCCAAACTGGGTTGTAACACATTTAATTTATCTGTCTCCGATAAATGGCTGTCGCTCCATGCTGATTTAATTCTAGTCCGTTTCTAAACACTCAACTTTTCGTTTAGTGGATAAATGTTCGAGAAAAGTGGAAAGCAGCTGTCGTATCATATACATGGTGTCACTGTAGATTTCCCTCCCCTCTTCATCAAGAAAATAGTATAAGAAGTGCGCGTGTTCTCGTTCTGTACTGGTTTCAAACCACTTTGGAAACTGGCTCGTCATTTTGGTTCCACGCTCCGAGTGGAGGCCTCAGCGGAGGACAGCGGAGGACACCGCAGGCCCGCAGGACGGTGCCTGACCATCGCCATCAGAGCCCAACACATTTCTCAGCTCGCACTCTTTAAACTCCATTCATCGATACTTTAACTGCTAATACTTCACTTCTGCTTCTTTTAATCAAGTTTAACCTGGCACATGTACATGTACACCCCCCCCCCTCCCTTCCCACCGAACTTTGGTCCGTGTATCTACCTGCGGTGGCGGGACCAGCACCGGGTTCGTCGGCGCGGGCTCCGAGTGGTTCTCCCCGGCCTGAACATCTCTGCCTCCGGCGACCGCGTTAAAGAGCCGCTTCTCCCCGGCGGCAACTCCGTCCAGGACGTCTCCGCTGTCCGGGCCCACCACTGTCTGAATCCCGTCCCCGTCTGGGGCTCTGTCCCGGCTCATCGCGGACTGGACCCCCTCTCCTCCGGGCCCTGCTCCGCCTCGTTCCCGGCTTATCACGGCCTGGACCCCCTCTCCTCCGGGCCCCGATGCCGCTCTGTCCCGGTTCATCACTTTTTACTCGCCTTTTCCCATAGATCGAAAATCCGAATTAAAGTACAGGTGCGGTGTAGAACGCAAAAAAGGTTCCGTCCGAAGAGACCAACTTCACACCACGCAGCCGTCAACATCCAGCGGGAGCTGAGGTCTTCAGCCCGGTAAAGTTTTCCATCGGTGAGCGTGCACGGATGCGGGAGTGAGCGGATCGGGCTACCGGCCGTGGTCCCGTCAAACTTTGAACTTCTTCCCCCGGCTCTGTCCCTTCATCCTCCGCGTCCCCCGCCGCGACACATCACGTCTGCGCTGCCGCTGAGTCTGCGCGTCTTGTTCGGCTCCGGTGTCCCGCTCCGGCACCTGCACACACACACACACACGCACACACACCGACACACACGCACAGCGCAGCGTCCCGACCTCCAGCACCGCGCGCTTAATCTGCTCACCGGAGGGTGCGCGCTCTGGAAGCCTAACGGGAGTTGAGGGCGGAACGGACGCTGATCTATCTGTAATGGTTAAACACACACACACACACACACACACACACACACACACCCTCTCTCTCTCTCTCTCCCTCTCCCTCTCTCCATTAGTTAAGTGAAGATCCCCACCCCCTCTCTCCTTTAGCTCGTGCAATCCTTTTTAGGATTTTTTTTTTTTAGCCGGCCCCTCTATTCTCTATACTCTCCCCGCGTGAACACGCATGCGCGTGTGCGTGCGTGTGTCCCCCCTTGTTTCTGTATTCCTATTTAACTCTGCGGTTTGTAATTGGCTACAAATTAATCCAGATTCCACTAATAGTCCATTATCTCGGGGGCTGCGCGCGCACTGCGCTGAGGCGCAGACCAGACCCAGTCTATCGCGAGCACGAGGACAATCAGTGAGGGAAGCGCGCCCTCGTGCCTCTCTGTTGAGTGTGTTGGTGCGCGTGCCTGCGCAGGTGAGAGGTGTGGGGCCCTTTGGGTGGACGGGGGGGGGGGCAGCAGGGTCACGCGCGCCGAGTGGGAACTGGTGTAGCTGACGCTCGACCAGCGCGTCCACACACGAGCGCGGCGCTTATCTCGGATGCAGATTCCAGGGCAGGGCCTCTCCTCAAAACTCAATTACGGCCTGAATAAAGCCGGTAATGTCCCCGCTGCAGTGAAATATTGATTCCTAATCCTTGGCAGTCATTACTATGCCAGAAAATAATAGACCACAGAATTGGATTTTGATTTAACACACGACGTGTTTATTCTAATGCCGGGGACTTAATATTCCGTCGACTCTTATTTTGAACCGCAGAGGGTAGAGAGCAGCGCCGAGGCTTTGACGCCACACTTCTTAGATTGTTGTGGAAGAAATTACAAAAAAGAAAGAGAGGCGACGGGACATCTTTCCTGTCCTCCTCCCCGGCCCTCATACACAAGGTCAGCTCCATGTAATTGCCTTGCTCAATGATCCTTAGGGGGGACGAAATTAAAAGTTGGGCAAAATAATGACTGAAATAATGAGACATGATTAGCCAATCAGAGAGCTGAAGCCATTACGATCATTTTGATCTACTTCCTGCTTCCGCCAGGAGGCTTTATGACTTTATTTTAAAACAGTCAATGTGTTAACTTTATATCGCAGTAGCTTATTCACCTTGGGAAATATTAGCATTTTAAGAAGTGGGGGAAAAGCACTGGCACACAATGCGACAGCTGAACGGAGCAGTGCATGGACGACTGTTGCTGTTTCAGGTTATCTGCAGGTGAGCTGCATCCCTGAGTAAATCTAGGGCCTGTCGAATAAAACACACATGACACTTCTTGCCTTAAACACGATGCATTTTAAATATCCTTCTGACTCCATGACTCTGACAGGTTTGAGCCGCGTACACCCTAAAATCCAAATATTGACATTTTTTCTCCAGATAGTTTTGCTATAATAGCAGCAGTAACAACAATAATACCAATAATAATGCTCCGAATACATCAGCTTGATGATAATAATTACATATATTTACCGCATAGAATGATGTAATGAAACAAACGAAAAAGAGCTGTCAACAGAAAGAGAACACTGTCAGAAGAATGCAATATTATTAATATATAGTTTTGTTTAAATTCCATAATTGAATTAGATGCGTGTCCTTGTTCCCACAGTGTGCGCCAAAGACTGACTCCCTCTCTGTAGTCACAAGTGTGCATGTGTGTGAATGTGAGAGAGTGCACGTGTGTCTATAATTATTCTAATGAAGGTTAACGAGCTCTGCTCAACCTCCTCTTTATTAAATTAATCTCAGCCAGTAATGAATCATAATTAGTATAATTAGCAGCTGGAGCTGCTTGATCTCACAGTGTGGGCTGGTCACAGTGAGGTGATGATACAGATTCTTCCCGCTCTTTCTGCTCAGGCTCGCTCTGCTCGGTTCCTTGTATGTGCGCCGCACAAGTTTGTATGATTACACCCCCCCTGTGATTATGAGAAAACCTGAAGCTCCCATCTGGCCATATTATCAAATCCCACACATCTCAATCGTGAAATGCTTTATTTTATATAGTTTGAATAATTTCAGTTTCACAATTGAAATGTTGTTTTCTGATGTTCTAACATTTCTACAGTCTACTTATATAATTTGAAAATATTGAATACAAATTTTGAAAACCCATGTAACCTAAATATAATGACTTTAATGTCTCTCCCTCTTCTTTCATACATCTCTCTGCTCCTGTCACATCTCTCCCTTTTTCAAGGTTCTTTATTTTAGATCAGCACTCCTCCTCTTTCCCATTACAGGAGTTATAGGCACACACTTGACCCACCCCCCTTGCCCACACACACACACACACATGGTTCGACCCCAATACATACTAACAGTTCGACACTGTGATAGCATCTGACCTGAAGAATTAATTAAATATGATAGCTGATTAAAAATAGCATAACTAATAGTGTAATATCTCAAGCTGTCGTCTTTAATAGTCAACATTGTGTGTGAGTGTCTTATCTGCTGCAGACAGACGCTCTCACTATTGATTCCTGTTCATTTCAGTTGTCAGGCAGACCGCTCAGCTCATCTGGAATCATTAAACTCTACTGTCTGCCTGTCTCTGTCTCCCCTTATGTCTCTCTCTCTCTCTCTCTCTCGCTCTCTCTCCCCCTCTTTTTCTCTCCGTCTTTTTCTTATCAGATTTTCTGACATCTATGTTTATATTTAATTCAAGAATTGTACAGTGTTTTTATTAGCATTTCCACGATACAGCTGTTGATATTAAACATTCTTATAATATTCAACAAATTCAGGTCTGAATGTATGTGTAGTCCTTTAGTGTCACACCAGCAAGCCTCGGATGTACAAATGAATTCATTTATTTCTCTGTATACTTTGACTTAGCTTAAGTAACACAGTATTTCAGAGAGATGGATGGATAGTTTCAGTACAAGAGAGAGATGACGTAACCTCAGCTTGACGGTGGTGCAGCAAAAGAAACCCAGTGAGGATCAATTATTTACACAGCTTATTCCACACCAGCAAATAAATATTGAAATAATGTCTCCTTCCCTCTAAAAACACCAGAGTGCTGTTTTTCTTCCAAATGTTTTGGTTCAGCCTCAAAACTTTCACATGACTTCACCTCAAGACACCCAGGATCAGGTCCCATAAACTGACTTGCAACATATAGTTGTGTTTTAAATCTTCTACGAGGCCTCTGTGTGGCTTCGCTTGTCTAACAAACAATGACACTCAGCTGCTGACCATGCAGGCGCTGTGTTCACACACACGACCAGCAGATCAATATTTATGACCCATCGTGCTCCTGACAGACCAGTGAGCCAAATCCAAGTTATGGCAGCCAATCAGCACAGACAAAAATTCACAAGAGCCATTTTACTGTCTGCTAATTGATTAATTCAGTTCATCGTTCAACAGCTTCTTTTGCCATCCTGCTTCCAGAAGGATGCTCTGCCCTACACCTGGTTGTTTGGCCTTTTAACATGTTGCTGGTTCACTTCTGTTTAATTGGGTCAATTCCAGATGATGGAATGGCTTAATCATGAAATCCTGTCAAATTCTGTTCAGTTCTGATGTCTACAGCAACAACCTATGCAGCACTTTCCTTTAGCGTGAATTCACGAACCCAGGTCCGTATGTCAAAAAGAACATGTCCATATTCCTACAGAATGTTTTATCAAACTAAAGCAGGGTAATTGAGCCATACAGAGTCTGGAAATGACCTTGAAACACTGGAGGAGGTGAACATGAGTGATGGGTAACAGAGTAGTGTTGATTCAGCCCCATGATCATTTCTGTAACTGCACAGTTTTATATTTATTGTTTTTTTAATTGAATTACATTACATTGAGACATCCACTTAATATTCTCTTGTCCAGAGCATCGGAGAGCTATTATTATATATTTGCATTTGATTTTGCTCTGTGCACATAACTGAATTAAATCCAGTAGCTCGTATGAATGTGGAGTGAGCACTGCCTCTACATAACAAACCTCTGTGCTCACTGTGGTAGTGGAATGAAATACAACCCTTAGAAAAATATGGAGTTTTAGGATAGAAAATGTGAATAGTGTTGACTGTGCATGAGTCTGTCCCTGGAGGAGAGCTGCTGAGAGCTGAAAAACCTGAACTCACCTCAACATCTTCATCGCTAAAATGGTTAAAACATACACCTTTATTCTCACAGTGGCTCTTTCACACAGTAGCAATGATATCTTTCCAGTGCAGTCCTTCGTTTTGTGTTTGTGTGTGTGTGTGTGTGTGTGTGTGTGTGTCAGTGATTGGTTTCTGTTTTATGGACTGGCTAGCAGAGTGCTAGTAATCCGCAGAAATAAATCTGCTTTATTTGACCTTAGTGTTAACTGCAATAAAATACACTTTACTGCTGGACAGAGACATGCACACACACCCACACACACACACACACACACACACACACACCAGCTATCGGGTCATTGCTGGCCACTTGACAACATTTATAAGGACATAGAAAGGAAAATCTTTTACACACACACACCCACACACAAACACACTCACATTTTTTTTGTCTGTTGCAAATAGATGCATACTGTGGCCTCTATTATTATGCAGCTCTTTAACTTGGTCTCGTTCAGCTCTGCTATGAAGACCAGGCCTCTTTAATGTATATTTTCCAATAATTTAGACTTGATTCAGTGACACCTATGGTCATTGGTTGTGACAATAAGTACATTGTAATAATATAGGCCCTAAAGTTCTTTATGAAAGTGACTCAGACTCTGGTGTTAACATCGGTCAACGCATTCGGTTCGGCCTCAGAATTCATGCTGCTGCTTTTTTCTCTGTCAGCTGAACGCACATGAATCTGGTTCTCACTTTGCTCCAGGCCCTGTGCTCAGTGCTTCAGCTAACATTACCTGTATGAGCCAGGGCAGAACAAAGCAGAACCGTTGTCAGGTTGAACTTGGTACGACTTGTAACCTTTGTGCTTGTGACTTGGCTGATGATGTCACAATAAGTGTATTTTCAGCCATACATTCCAGAAGACGGCTGAGCTTAAATTTGCTGATATAATTCAACACATTTTGAAAATAGACTGTTGGATAACCACATGTTTGAGTTGCATGGTGTACAAGCAGAGAAACAATTTCATTTTAAAGCAGAAGCTCTCCCATCTGATTTGACGTCTCTCAGGAGAGTGCACTGCTTCATGATGATATATGACTAATCATTTTCAGAGACGTCCATTTCTTCTCTTCCTGTTTCATGTCCCTATTGTCATCAGCGGTCTTGTTTCTGTCACATCCAATAACAGCAGCAGGAAGACTTCCACTCTTATTAATTACGAGAAGATGTTCCAATCCAAAGAGCTCTAGCCTGGATAATTAAGTCATATTCTCGGACAATTAGAACATCTCCAGCCACATACAAAGTTTGGAAAGTGTCGTCCTCGTCCTGAGCCTGAAAGAAAGGGGCTAAAATTTTAGACTTCAACATTCAGCACTATGAGGGCTGTCACATTATGACCAGTGGACTCCTGAGCGTCACATACTACATAATATATTCAAAAGTATGAATTAGGAAAGCCATTCAATTACTGCTGTCTTACAGAATCCATCCAACTATCAGATAAAATCACTTTGAGACAAAAATGTTCCAGCATCAGAATGTGTGGGTAATTTTTCTCCACTCCTTCAGCTCAGTGGGTTTCAGAGGAGACAATCTGTTTGTCCCTATTAAAGTGGTTGTGTTGCTGGCTGCCACTTGGGGTGAATGAGAGTATAAACCCAGTGAGACCAAATAAAAAACAGAGGCTCCTGTTTCAGAATGGACCGAAACTAGACAGATCACTTTCTCTTAAGCCACTGAATTAAACTGATAGCCATCGGCCCTGTCAAAGTCTGAATAAGGGACTAAATAAATCTCACACACACACACACACTCACACAAATGCCTGCCCCCCACAAACACCCACATATTCTAATTCTATAACTACAGTAAATACTTTAGAGCTTATTGTTGGTATTCCTCTAAAGGATACACATTCAATATATATGAGTGGTGTACAAATTGTATTTATTTTATATATCAGCTCACTCATAATGTATAAAAACAGTATGTACAGTGGCATTTCTTCAGGTCTGAAAAAATATTCTTACTTATTTTTTGTCACCTTGAACTTTGATTCATTTAAACAACTAATTTATTGACTGTGATAAACGAAAATGATACTTGACCTGTTCCCTGAAACTGAAAGGTATAATTTAGACTACAGAGAGCAAGGTCATGTAGTAGGTTTCAGCTGGAATTAGCCGCACTGGCTCCACTGGTGAGACATTGAAAGGACACTTGGGCTCAAAAGAGACACTCAGAGGAAGAGCCAATAACCACGATCATTGTAGCTGTAATATTCAGTACTCACTTTGTTCTTCTAACATGTAAAGGCTGCACAGTGGGTCCCAAAAGTCACAGTGTTCACGTCAGGACCAAAGTACTGTTACTCTTCATTTTGCATGTTGCAAAATAATGATTGGATAAGAACACAAACACACGCACCATCACGCACTCTCACCCACACACACTTGGCGTGCACACACACACACACACGCACAGCTGTCAAGTTTACCATCAGAGCTCCAGGCAGAGAAATGTGGCATGTGTGCAGCAGCAGAAAAAAAGCAAATAAAGCAAATAGTGTTATCAGTAATTTAACAGCAGGCTGATATGGCCTATTGATCTGTCCAGTGGAATCTTTTATCTCCACAACACAATGTATCCACTCTGCTGTTTATGACCCCACCACACCACCACCACCAGCCCACCGCTCGCACCACACGCAGTCTATTGCAAGCCTTGAGTCTATCGACACATACTGTAGGGACACACTTAACACAATATAAACACACACAGAGGAACACACCCGGGAGAGTGACGGTACACAATTGAACCGACAATGTTTATGGTCCTGAGCCTCGGCTCTACCACTAGTGGCCACTACACTCCAAAGTTCAAAGCTATTTACAGGTCAATTCACTGCTATGGGAGAGCTCAATATTAACGGTGCAGTGTGTGAGTGTGTGTGTGTTTGTAGCAGGTAAATGCTACTCTGAACCCAACTGATGGCCTAATGTTAATATTTGGTTCATAAATGTTATGACAATATGCCTGCCAGCTACTCAAAGGCTGATGCTTTGCTTGGTATCCGTGACTTCACAAACAGATGCAGTTCCAGCTAACCAGGAAACATTGTCTTTATCTTATTGAGCACTGTTAGTCTCTTCTATATTGTCATGGTTCATATTCTTTCTTTGGTTCTGAGAATTCTTCTGTTGTTCATGACAAACAATGTTCAGACTCATTTCATTATGCCATTACTAATTTGTCTTGTTTTCAAACTGGAGGAGGAATGATCAGATGTCTGAGTTGTGGCTGTTCCAGACCACGAGACACCAGTCAGCTGTGTGACTCCGAGGTATTCATATATTACCTGTATACATCAAGGAGGAGGGGTTTGTTCAGAGGAAAGACGAAAGTAAATATTTGACCTGTAATATAACCAATTACTTTGTCTGTTGGGTCATTAGTATTGTGTAATTACATTTTTAATTAATCACCCTTTCAATTAATAATGAGTGATGAGCCCCTGTGGAGCACATATCCCAGCATTCTGTGCTTTTATCAGGTGTCAGACAGTTCTTTCAGTGGTTTCCATGGCCCGAGTCAGAAAGAGCCATTCTTCCCATCTGCGACACCTCTACAGTTCAGCATCAAACTCTCCTGTGTGACCTCTATTTACTTTCTATCCTCGCCGCTTATTTGTCTGTTCTATCCATCACAGAATTAAACATCAAGCACCGTAGTTAAAATGCCCAATAAATCCATGTTCATCAAGAAATGTGCAGCAATTAAACCTCCTTTTATGGCCTGCCCTGTTGCCAGCAGCACCCGCAAATCTTTTGTTAATTAAGATCATCCCATTAAGAAACTAATTAACAATTAGCATAAACATAATTAGTGACTGCTGACATTTGGCGTGCTCCATTGTTGAAATAATTTCTAGAAATTGCCCTCAGAGGTTTTTGTCAGGGGGGGATAATGGCTGCACTTTGTCACACAGAGCCATAAACACAAAGAGGAACACGCACACTTAGCTCACCGGCTAATTTTCATCGTCTGTGTGAATGCACGCGTGCTTCTCGTGTGAGGTGGAGGGAGAGGAATCTCTGAAGAGTTTGAACACTGATCTCCTGTCTTCACTTCAGAGGGTGTTGGTTCCAGAAAGTCTGACTTATGACCTCTCTTGTTGTGTAGCATGTATTTTACACCCTTGCTTTGCATTTGTCATATCTGAACAAAGAACTGACCCTGCAAAGCCGGCGTGGGAAGTTCTGTGATCTCTGCCGTTAATTGCACAACACGGTGTGTTGAATTACCTCGTCCGCACCCCAGCGCTGAACCGAATACGAGAAGAGTCTTTGTCTAAACAATCACCAGAGATGGACAAGGTCTGCAGACAGAAAACCATCTGAAAACCATCTGACACATGCACACACGCACGTGCACACACACTGACCGGTCTCCTCTTTCATTCCCTCTCCTCTCCAATGGGCAGCAGTCTTTAGAAAATTAACTTTGAAAAGTCCAGAAGAGACATACAATTTATCACACACAACTCTGTCAACCACAACACTATTAGAGATAGGGGTGTGTGTGTGTGTGTGTTTTGCAATGACAAGCATGCAGCATTTACTGTAGGGCCGGCTGGCGATGTCTCTGCATCTCGATGTGTGTGTGTGTGTGTGTGTATGTGTGCGTGCGTGCGTGTTGCCATCTTCACAGGCTTTGATAAATGTGTCTATTTGGTGGTGGGTTTCAGGCACACTGGCTGTGTGTGATGGATGGATAGAAAGCAGCTGCTAATATGTGGGATAGGACTAAACACTACTACACTGCTATCACCTACACCCATCCAGCTATTAACACATCAGCTGTACATACTTAGTGCAAGAGGCCACCACACACGGGCAATATTATTATTCCTGCTATTATACTTCCTAACTGTTTAGTTTTAGACCTAAATGCGAGGCAGTATCATTATCCCATTCTGTATTTGTTACCTTCTGATTTAACAAAGCCATGGGAGAAATAATGTTCTCGGTTATTTTTCCATTAAATTATATTCTTACACTTTCATGAGCATGTAGAGCTGATGTGGCTGAGGCATCAAATTTGTGTCTTCTGGGGTGTCTGCAGGGTGGGAAATGGTCCAGTGGATCATGTCCTCCTGTAGCTTATGATCAGAATTGGGCTCTAATCCGTACAGTTTTACCACAGGACTGTAATGACCGGTTCATACTGAAGGGACTTTGCAGCTACACAGAAACGCAGTAACACAGACTCATGTCAGGTGGCTCAGTTAAGTTAGCTGCAGTGTGTCGCACTAGAAACTAGATAAACAGAGCGGCTACCATAAGAGGCTGTGAAACAAATAGGGTCTCTGGTGGCTCTGATGACTGTACCTTATTAAATAAAGGTTGATTCAAAATGTAATTACTAAGCAGCTAAGGTTAGCTGAAATACTGAAACTTACTTAAATGATCAATTTAACAATAAGTTTGGGATTGATGATAATCTGTGCACTTGGTAATCTAGTCCTGGAGCAGGGTTAGGATGATCTATTTATAATTCAGACCGGCTCTTGTGTGTTGATGCCAAATAATTGAGCCTTAACTCATGGACACAGCAGGTACGTTCAGACTCTATAGAGTCCACTGTGCATTGTTAGCAGCCCTGTAGTGGTGCGACCTGGTCCTATCAGCTGTTGTGTGTACACAAAAGGCTTCTGAGTTTATCTGGGAGCACATCTCCAGGTCAACATGTCCCTGTGACCTTCTACACCTTCCTTCATCATCATCCCCCTCCACTAACAAAGACTTTACACACGCCCAGCTTTATTAACACTGACACTCACAGGTAACAGTTTTAATATGTCACTCAATGCATTTGACCACGTGTTTCCCTGAAATGTTTCCAGAGCACAAACCGCTCCATGCAGGGCAGTGAAATCTGAAGACAGAGTGTGTTGTCTCCTGGTTGTGTTGCTTGATTGTAGCCAAACCTTCAGTGTCAGTCTGAGGAGACTATTGATTTTAATTAGCGTCTGCCCACAGGGAGCTGGCTGATGATTGGAGAAGAATAGGATGTCCTCAAAACTATGATAAAAATCACACACACACACTCACACTCACACACACACACATGCACACACACACACACACGCACACACACAGAGCTAATTATTAGGTTTAATCAGTGGTAGAATAGCTCTAGGTCCTATCCAAGGTGCTTAGAGGTGGAAGGAAACACAACAAGATGGAGTGAGGCTGTTAATTCACATGTAGCACAAATTTTAACACATTTTTTTTTTAGGTTGATTCTACAAAATAATTGTACAAAGAGTCACAGCTTCCGTCACATACCTTATTTTTCTGTTTTCAATTTCAAGGAGGTTCTATTTTCATTAAGCATTCATCTGGCTGTTAGCAAGATTACGCAAAGCTACTGAACCAATTGTATTGAAACTTGATGGAATTGTTAACTCAGTAAACAAACAGGATCAATAATCAGTGAATGATCTGTCTATCAATCTGCCCATCCATCCATCTAGCCATCCTGAAAACCCATTCATTTTTTTCCGTGACAGATTAAAAATTGTTTGAACAAATGGAAATGAAAATGAACTTCAGTTCAGTTCAGTAGTGGTTTGACCTAGAATAACAGTTTTAGCTTCTCATTACGACACGTGTGAAGTTTAATATGTATGATTGAACATCTACGTAACAAAAAATGGAATAAAAAGGCAGCAGCCAGGTCAAGAGAGAGATGTCCACGCTGCCATCTAGAAGAAGCATCTGTACACCATCCATCTTCACCATGATGGCCTGCTCTTCCCTCAGGAGGGAATTGGTTCATGCAGTCACTGAGAACACGTGTTGGTGCCAGATATACTGGATCCTGTAAAATACAATCATAAAAAAGTCACACTGCATTGTCTGAAAATGAGTCAGGTTGTTAAAACTAAAGTTCAAGCGAGGCAGCCTGCCCCCACTGCTAAACAGATCCTAGAGGAAACTTTACTGTGACAATGTGTCTCAGGCAACGTGAGCGCGATGGGCAGCCCCAGCACGATCTGTGCTCAGCTCCTCATGATATGTAATATAAAGTAACAGTAACTTAAAGATTCACAGTCTATTTTCTAATTCAAACAAACGAAATAATTAAAGAATAAGCTTTTAGGTCTTCCAGCATCTGCAGTGGTAGTTTCAACTTTTTTTTATTGCTGACATACATCTAAACACAGGTGCTTCTTCATAATTTATTTATTTATTTATTTATTTTTTTTTGCGTCCTTCTGAACTTTTCCTGGCTAATGAAAATCCACATCCACGCATCTCTTACACTTTCCACCCTGTAAAACTATGGGGATTTGTTTTGCTGTTACATTTGAAGCGTTAACCGGCAGGAAGTGTGACCGGTCAGAGTGTGTGCGTGTAATACCCTCGTCCAATCAGAGCGCAGGACGGACCGGATTGCTGTCGCTACACAATTACTGTTAAATGTCAATTTCATGGAGGCAATATTGAGGAGATTAGCACTTACCCACTTTATTTCACACACACACACACACACACACACTTGCGTTGTAGTACATTCTTTTTCGGCAGATTGCTTAGACCACCATTCATTTATCCTAACAGTAGTCCTTATTAACTGGTCTTTATTCTGAAAATGTCCAGACACACTCACACACACACTGACACACAATGATGTAAACACAGAGACACAAGCAGGGGAAATAACACACACAGGGCAGACATGGTGCTAATGTTAATGTATGGCCTGAGGATGAGTGAAAGTGAAGGTGACTGAATCCTGTCTAGACTAATGGAAATCTGGCCAACCTTAACCCTATCACTGAAAATCACCTGCACACCACAACATAGCAGCTAAACATACCTCATCATACGCTACCCGACACAGTGTAATTCCTATGACCTGTCCTGGCATTCAGCCTGTGCTGTGCCATCTTTGCCTCCCTGCATTGAACTAATACTAACTCAGCCTTCAGACTGACACAGTACCTGTTGTCACAGCTATTACTGGAACTCAGCCTGCCTGTAAACTGTTTCTATCCAGAATAACTGCTGCAGTGAGATGGTCTTTTTAATGGAAACATTATTTCCACAGAAGAGGCAACGTGAATGGCCCTTTTTCACGATATTAACAGCTCAGTCATTTCTATTAACGAGTTCAAAAAGTTCACGTTTTCCCACACCAGCTTGTTGACATTTTCAGCCAAGCTAAACGAAGTAGCTTATAAGCATCCTGATTCTTCTAGTTCATGAGAACTATGGTCAGAATCATTTCTTTGGTGACAGAGTTTCCTTGGCTGCAGTCTGACAGTGTGAAAACTGAAGCACGAAATTATGAACTTTTCAAGATAAATGCTAAATGGTCTGTAGTGAAACAAAGCTCAGAGCACCTCACAGTACAGTTTGCCGTCCACCCATTCCTACAGTTCATCTATGGGCAGCAGTTTTTTCTCTGAGGGGCCAACTGGGGTTCAGCATATTGCCCAAGGACACTTTGAGATGTGGAAGACTTGGGTCAAACCACCCACCTTCTGGGTGAAGGACGACCACATCATCATTTTCAAATGTCTGTTCTTATTGTAGCCAAGATGTGTTTGAGGCTGAAATACGATTGAGCCACTCCTGAGATAGATGGGGCTATATTCAGTTACTGTGCAATGGGTGGGCTGCTCCAGTGAAGCAGAAAGGGCTGGGGCAGCTGAGCCGGCAGCATCCCGGCCCTGAGAGCAGAGTACGGAGACAGAGGAGCACTCACATCATATGGTACAATGGTCTGTATTTAGATAGGACTAACCCAACTCTAGTCTTGATGTCCACTCAAGGCAATCGACAGTACAGTCGTTTTTGCCATTCCCTCATTACAGTGCCTCTATAGACGACACTTTTTCTAAGATTCCACGATCCACACACACTGGACACTGGTGATGGTTGAAGATCCTGATATGATGATGAATGATCTGCTGGACTTGACCAGGGCTTTGGATGAGGACTGGACGAGATTGGGGTGAAGACGGGTTACAGCGGATCACTGAAATGGCGGCTGACTGTAAGAAAGAGTAGAGAGGATTTAAAGTTTGACAACAACTGCTTGACTCAGCGTCATCTGGTTTATACGTGGAGAGAAAGAGACAATTGTGAGTGGTTAGTATGAGAAAGTCTTCCTGACTTTAACTTCATTAAGTCTCAACCCTTGATAAGCTTCTCAAAGGTGTGCCCCCACTTTCCCCAAATTGCCTCATACTGTAAGGTCTTATAGTCAAACTGGTCCTTACAAGTATAGAAATACACTCACACACACACACACACACACACACACACACAATCACTCTTTCACATGGTCTACCAGGCTTGACTCTGAGCTTCAAAGCTTTGTTCTGAGTGATTGACTGGTCACTGACTGCCTGGCAGTGTGTGTGTGTGTGTGTGTGTGTACCTGACAGACACACATTTAGTGTACACCTGAATGATCCCGCAATCCATTATGGGAGGTTTTCTTACTGAATAAAATGGTCAGAACATTGACTGGTGCTAAATAGGTGTCAGACACACAGCTGCTGGAGGCCAGCTCAACACACAACCTTGATATTTTGATGTGCATTGGTTCTATGAAAAATGTAATTATATATGTAGTATTTCTAAAGTATGATGCTGACTAATTACACAATCAAAATGTTTTAAAGATTCAATTATGAATTATTTGTGCACTTCCTTTGTAGACTTCTTCAATGACTCTAAAACGACTGATGATTGACCATATGATGTTACTTTTGTCCAGCCCAGACACAGCTAAAGGAAATGACTGTAATTTCTATTGTTTGTATATCTGTGTCTAGCGGTGTGTTCTTTATGTCTGAATTTATGTTCTGAGTTTTCAGTTTTATCTTGTGGCTTTGGTACTGGTGTGTTTTCTTTGATGGGCTTCTCTCGGTGTCCCACTCTGTTTTCTGGATTATCCCACTCCATGTTCAATGGGCGTCTGGGCCAAATTCCAAAATAATTTAATTGATGAGAAATAATCACAGGAAACACCATCATAGTGGCTCACGAAAATGTCATAGCAAAGCATATTTTACATACTACAGTACTCCATCACTAACACAATGAGAAAAAAAAAGAGAGAATTAATCGAACAGGATTTTTTTTTGTCTGTGAGCGGCTTTGGACCTTACTGGTCAATTTTATTTTTGTTATACATGATAATCGGTTGCAGATAAAGTCAGTGCAAAAATAATAAAGTGAAACAGAAATGACAATACAATACAAATGATAAAAGAAAGAGTGCCGTTTCATTTCACGGCCGGTGCCCTCTGCGTCAGAGGCCATGCGGTGTGTCAGTGGGCAGCTGAGGCTGCAGGCTGCAGCTAAATCTGCTCCACATCTTGTCGGCTGGCCACAGTCTTAAATCTACAACATTCTGTTGAGCACAGCTTTGCTAACCTCAGACAGCCACCTCTGTGGCACCACTATCACTCACTATGTGTGTGTGTGTGTGTGTGTGTGTGTGCGACCAGACCACAGTCCAGATAACCTGATGTTATTGATGCTCAAGACCACAGAGCCACTGCTATCTACATGTGCTGCATAACACACACACACACACACACTGAGAGACTGTATTAGCAGCTACCTCAGGCCTGAAAGTTTTGGACAGTCTCCTCTCCTCTTTCCTATCTCTCTTTTTTTGATTTCCCTTCCACTCATTTTCTCTCCCTCCTCACATCTCTGGGTCTCACAAATTTCCATCCATCTCCTCCTCCTCCTCTTTTCATCGCCTCTTTCTTTCAACACCCCCCCACACACTCTCCACTCTTCCTTCCTCTCTCCTCTCTCTCCTGCCCATTTATCTAAATCTGTGCTCTCCTTAACCACTTCTTATCAAAAGTGGCGGTCGTTTTCCATCCTAAACGCGCCGCTCCAGATTTTAATTTTCTTTAGATTAATGTCCTCCCCTCCTCTCTTAATGCCTTCAGCCTTCAGCTATCTGGCTCCCTGATGTCTATCAGCGTGTGCATGAGAGTGCACAAACACACACACACAAACATAGACACTCTTACAACCGGCCAGGGAAAATGGAATAGGACAATTTTCTCAAATTTCCTGTAAATTAGAAAGAGTTGGAATGAAGTGAGAAAAAGAATCACCTCAAGAATCTTTCCATTACAAAGGAGCTGACTGGAAACAAACCAGGCCAGCAGAGCAGGTGGAACCAGACATACCAGATCAAATGAGGCCTCAGCAAGATTATACTAAAGCCTGGAGCTACCAACATATTGGTAACACTTAATATTATGATGCTCAACATGTTGTTGATACTTGAGTGACAAGTTTTGGTGCCAATGCTGTACTAATAGACTATAAATAATCATAATTGCTTTATGCAGTGGAAAATTAAGAGCGTAGTAAGTCAGCTGCCAGAGGATAGTGGATTAGTCTCTTACTGCTTTTTGAGTGCAATATGGGATCTGGAAAGTACAAAGGGTACATACACCATTGTTGGGACCACAGTGATGTTGTGTAACCTCTGTCACTGGTTTGGGTTTGGATAGGATAGAAAGGGTGGCAGGGTTCCTCAGATGTGTGTGTGTTCTATAATAAAACAAGGCACAGAGCCATGGCGGACCCTTTAAACATCAGCTAAACCAGAACAAAAATGCATTTAACTGACTCAAGCCAACTGATATATTTTATCGTCAATTAATCCCATGAAATGACCAAAACCAATTATGAATGAAAGCACTGTGTGTATCCGAGCCCGATATATCGTATCCCTCAGAGCCACAGAGCTCCACACAAACACATCAGTGAGGAGGCCACATGAGTCTTTATTTTGATTCACTGCTGTGCCATAAATACTACATCACCAAATATGGATTCATCCAGCCCTGAAAATAGTCCTCAACAACAAATGTGTGATTTCCCCTGTTTGAGTAAAAATGTTTAAAACTACATAAGTAACCCCAACAGCAGCTGTAGAAATTCATTCAGCATTTTTAAGAAATTAAAATAGTTTTCGGTGAGTTAATTTTAAATGTTGTTTTGTAAAAAATGCAGAAAAATACCAGCTTTGTTTAGTGTGTGTGTGTGTGTGTGCCTTTTTTTAAAATAAAAAGTTAAATTTCTGTGCACATAGAAAGAATAAATCATAAAATTAAAATGATCGTCAACATAATCTATTCAAAACAAGAAAAACTAAACACTGATATGATAAAGAGCAATTCAATAAATATGGATTTTTGCACATAATAAGGATTTTTAATGTTTGTATTTTATCAACTCTATTAAAAGCACTCTTCAGTGTGATTATTTTGTAATGATGTAATTGCATAATTACATGTAGGAATAATTATTTCTTAAGAGGTCTAGTAAAAGTGAATGTAGAAGCAATACATTCTAATTAATCTTGAGGCTGATGTAAAGCAGCAATAAAATTAGCTGGCAATCACTATTAGCAGAGTCAATTACAACACATTAGTAAGTCTCGCACACACACACACACACACACACACACACACACACACACACACACACAGATTCATATTGTATTTGAGCGTATGAGTGCACTCTGTCTCGCTCTCTTTCTCTGCTTCTTTTAGTACACACACACACACACACACACACACACACATACACACACACACACACACACACACACACACATACACACAAATGCATAGAGATATCCCAGGCCCCCATAATTATTTTAATAGGATTTTCTCTCTATTCAGCCTGAGCTTGTTGCTTTAATAACACCATTACAACCTGAATATAACCTCAATATATTACTGCCTGATATCGCTTTGCAGCCCGCCGCTGTGCTCTGTGTGTGTGCGTGTGTGTGCATGTTGGGGTTAATAAGCTGCTGTGTGTTTTAGAAGAGGCACTTGGCCTTGCTGCGCTCTCTCTTTGTCTCTGAGCATTGTGCGGCTGGGGGAGTGAGAGTGAGAGTGAGAGGGAGAGGGAGAGAGAGAGAGAGAGAGAGAGCGCTGACAACGGCAGAATAGCCTCTGGAGAATAAAACACCGGTCATTGTTTTCTATTAGCTAACTCTCCTCCCTGCATTCTCTAACCCCATCTCCTCATTTTACACTGAAATGAAATTGGCTGGGGAAATGTGAATAAATACATGTCCGTCACAGAGAAATACACTCCTTTTATCTGAGCGAGGTATTAAAGTGGCTCCCACCAGAATGCTCTTTTCTCCAGCACAATGTTTAATTCCCTTAAACATGAGAATTAATTAGTGCAGATCTACATATCAAAAGCGGCTTCATGCTGGGGCCCACTGCGAAGGCGCTTTCTGCGCTCTGTCACAAACACCGGCATCACATCACAACCCTGTGACCGCTACAAGAGGGCGGAAGAGCCAGCCATTACTGTTAGACTGATTCAGCACATCAGGGACGGCAGCAAACCTGAGTCCAGAACAGAAGACACTCCGAAGCTGCTGTCTCTACGATACCTTCATTTTATTCACATACTCTGTCCAAAGAATCTTTGTGTCCAGGATGTTTTGGAATTAGTATCGGTATATGTGTGCTCACCAGACCTAACCATTAACCATAGCTTAACCAATACAGGATGTGTTGGTATTCATGTCAGTGGCTTATTACATCTCCTCAAAAAAGTGTTGTCAATAATGAATGAATGGAGCTATTTTGATAATCAATAAATCATTTTGAAATTGAAAACTATCAAACATTCCCAGTCTACAACTTCTCAAAACATAAATTAAATATGTATGTATTTAAACAAAATCATATTTAGTCCCAGTCTTTTTGTATTTTCAAATTTAATTTTATATGAATGTATATATTAATGAGACATTTTGATTTAATACTTTATTCTGTGCCGAGTGAAACATGATCACCTGCACAAAGACCATACAGTTAGTCCAATGGCCATCTCACGAGACCTGAACTGTTTGTTCATTGCAGTCTACGGTTCTTTTATGGATAATCCCAATAGAAAGACAGAGGATGAACCGTTACATCTAGGAGCAGTGCGCTGCATTTCCATTCTTATCTCCTCTGCATAGTATCACTATATAATCCTAGCTGCCAGTTCTGCAGCGGCAATTTTAGCCGGGCTGTCACTCTGAATCACAATTGATTCCTTCCTGCTTAAATAAAGGTTAGATTAAAGGAGACAAATTAGAGGAAAATGTTGAATTAAAGTAGAAAATAATAAAGTTATTCATCGGTGAGTTGTCACTGTTGATCACCTCCTCTAACTGTAATTCCAATGTCCTAATTCATTCATCCCAGCAATAACCTCACACTCTGAGCCTAGTCCAAGTGCATTATCTACCTTGAATGACATTATCACTGACGACTTCAAGCATGTCATTTAGACTGAGACACACAGAGCCAATACAACGCATGGCTGCATCCTTAGGAGCCTCAGACGGCCAATCAGCTGTCAGAGCCACAGATGTCTCCTCCTCTTAGGCTGAAGAGCAACCGTCAGTCAGTCAGAACCAGAACACTGGTTAACTGCGCACCAGGCCAAGAAGACATTTCATCACCATCATAGGGCATGTTCACATCAAATAGCTCCCAATTCTTAGTCACCATGTGTTTGAGTTAAGGGTTTAAATTTGGATTCTCATCGGAACTGGAACTGGGGTTTCTTTATAACACAATCCCACATTCTAATTGTTTATAGGGATGAGTGCATGAAAAAGTCCAAGGTCAGTGTAAACAGTTCACCATTCTGTTTCTGAATTCTAAATCCTAATTGACAGTCTGCAAACAGATGTTCTTGTGGAAGTAATCACACAGTTTCTTAACAGCTTCTTCAAGCAGAGATTAATTAATGCTACCTGAAAGCCAGCGGCACAAAAGAAATATATTTTCAACAAGTCGAGTCTGGATAAAGTCTAGCAGACGTGTGTATGGTCTCGAGGACGTAAAGAAAAGACTAAACCAGAGAAGTGGTCTAAATATGAGTCTGGTGCTATAGTTGGCTCTCAGGTTTCTGTACTGGACAGCGTTTATATGTTTTAGAATTATACCTGTGAGATATCTTCCTCTGATTTACTGCCTTCTTCTTGAGAGGGCCGATAGTGTTGAGCGTTGTTCTTAATGAGGCTGCTGTTTAAAAAGTCAATGGCTTCAGTCTTCTCTCCTTACTCTGCAAACGAACGCCCAAAAGCAAACACAATTTGGAACAGTTATTCTAAGAAATACATTTTTACTGACAAGAAAGTTTGTTTCCAGCATTTAGCACAGTAACAGCCACAACTATGCACTATCACACAGAAACCAAACAAAAACATTTTGATTTGTTTGTGTTACGTTCAGGAGACAAGAGGTAACTGTATAATCTTTACTGCCAAATCTCCGAAAGCACAATATTGACTTCACATCAAAAGATGGTAATGAGGTTGTAACATTGTGTATGGTTAATATTCTGCTGGGACAGAACAGAGGAGCAATATTAACAAATGTACATTATGTGGCTCGAGGGAGAGAGATAGAGAGCGAGATGGACACACCTTTAGCAAATTGCTTTCTGTGGTTTAATCGTAATAAAATTGGTTAAAAAAGGAATCCAAGAAGGTAAAAGTGTAACCTGCTCTGTGAAATTCCCCATTAGCTGCCTGCTGACTTCCATTTCAGTGGAGCGATGTTTAAAGGATGTCAAACTCAGCAGGCGGTGAGATCTGGAAAAGAGTAACAAATTGTTGTGACCGTAATTAATTTTTTGATCTCAGAAAGTGTGCTGATGGTGGGATAGGTATTTTCAAACCATTAAAAGAATTGATCTGTGTATTGTACACGTCTCTGTTTAATGTGTTTATTTATGACAGCGCATCAGGAATGCAATCAGATATCTGTTTACAGCAGCCTCAGAGTTTAAATAATACACTGGGTGTTGTCTTCTGGCTGGTGAAAGAAAAACCAAACCAAACTGCTGTCTCTGGTTAAGTATTTAGTACAGCTGCCATCCACATGCACCACTTCATTCATTTTAAAATAAAAGTGCCCTAATGCTTCCAGCCACCGTTTTGCTTTAGGAAAACATTGTGATCACAGGATTCTTTCCCTGTTTCCATTCACTGAAGGTCAGTTGTGAGGTGCTGTGTTAGTTCAAAATTAAAATCATCCTAACAAAGCCGGCGGCGACCCCTCCCTCTCTGGCCCACAGGAAGACTCCTTACAAATGCTCTGTAATTGTTTGCAGCAGGTACCATTATATCGGAGCCTTCGGGCCAGTGTGACGAGCTACAGAGCCAGACTTTAGGTCAGGGCCGGACTGGGTTTTCAGGGACGCCAGTTAACTCGTGTGCAAATCAAAGCAGAGAGTGAGGGGATAATAATGGGATAAATGAAAAGCACTCCCCGTTATGGCCATGGCTGCATCAGGATAGTGAATATCTGGAAGGGAGCAAGATACTAGTGCTTTAGGTAATAGACTTATCCATGATAGGAAATTCCAGTTAATAGTCTAATCTAGTCCCATGCCTGCTGTTTCCAGGGTATAGCCCTATCCCTGCAACAGCCTATTCACAGAGATAATAAACGAGCATGGTGATGGGCTGTATATCTCCCCTCAGCCTGATAAGACACCGGCAGGGAAATGAAATTCTGCTTTTGCTGAAACATTATGATTTATGGATTGGGGGCACAGCACCAGTGGCCTGCACAATGTCCATGAGCACTCGTATCTGTGTGTGTCCCCGTGTGGAAAGAAAAATGTGTTTACGTGCAAGTATGTATGCATGTGTGTGCTAACCGTAGCCTGTATAGAAAGCTGGATGACTTGACTGTTCCCCAAAAGTGACGCCATAGTTTCCTGTTAGCATCCAGGTTTGGAAATCCATTCAGTAGTTTTTACTTTCACTTTCACACTCCCGTTCGGATCCCACAAAACACACAAATTCAAGAAATAAGAAAGGACAACCATGCTTTCTGTGAAGGTTTTAAAATGGAGAATACATTTTTGTTTTGATTCCAAGCCTGAGAACCAGCGGTTGGCCTCCCCATCCGCCGTGGTCTCCAACCTGGCAACTTGGCTACCACTGGAAAGATTTCTGATATTTCTCTGAGCAGCCATCTGTAAAATTCAGACCCGGAAGACCCAAAGGAACTTGCCTGGCCATTTCCCTGGGGGTCCATGGAGGCGGCAGGAGAAAATGGAGGCATTGATCCTCCAAGCTGCACAGCAACTCTGAAAATCCTCGTCATCTCCCGCCACGCCATAACCGGATGGAACGTCTTGCTTTTCATTTTGGCATCAATGTTACAATGTAACTAGATATCTTCATTAGTGAAGAGAATCTTCTCAATTCTTGGGGGTGTTAACTGTTAAGTTATTTACCCTCAGAAAATATTTAAATCATGAAAAAAGTACAGTGCAGTCACAAACTTCATTAAATAGTAAAACACTTGAACATGTGTGATAATGTGTGATAATCCACTCATTAAAGGTAAATAATGGAGGTCCATATCAGAGCAGTTGCTATCCATCACAAGAGCAGAACTATTAGACCCCCGCAGCAGTTTCAACACATTTTCAGCTCTTCATGTCTCATGAAAGAGGTGTGTGTGTCTTTGTGTGTGTGAGTGTGTAAAGTGTTATATGAGTGAGGGTAGCACTAGTCAATTGACCTCAGGGTCAAACCACTTGACCTCTAAACTCCCTGAGGCTCACCCCCTCTCACGTGCACCCCTCCAATCAGACACACAAGCGCACATGCACGCAACACAGAATGTTATAAGTCATATTAAATCATATGTTAAAATAAAGGTAAATGATCCTATTATTAATTAGTCCATTGAATTCTGTGTATATTGTTGCACGTAACAAGATATTGACGCCATATTTCCGGGGGTAGCTGGTTTCTCCAGCTACCATCCAAGTCTTTATGCTGTGTTGATAACTTATTGAGACTCGGTTCCTTGCTGCCAGCATCAGAGCTGTGTCGGAGCCATGCTGTGCTCTGTCCATTGCATCACGTTTATGTTTTCAGTTTAACCCCATCTAGTGCTGGGAGGAGGTAATACTCACCTGCTGCAGAGTGTCTGTCACGCCACTGAGGGGCTGTGATGAAAAGTCATTATTATAAATTATTATATTATTATTAAATATAAAATATAAAATTATAAACCTCACAGAATGATGCTGAAGAGGTTTCAGAATATTTGGATTTGCTTCAATGTGCTGTTAACATAGATTCACTCGGCTGATGTGGTTGGATAAGAAGAATCACGGGTCCCCTCAGGTTGCACCTGTTCTCTACTGCACCTGCTCTTCAAATAAGCATGTTGTATATCGTATTTTTCTCTATGACTGGACTTTCTCTGTCCCCTCTTTGGTAAATACTCAATGTTCAAAATTTCTTGATGATGAGGGAGATGGTGGAAAGAACTGAAACCATAATGTGTTCGCTGGGGTTCAAATGTAGTTAAGAGTCACTTTTGTTCACTTCCATCCTTACAGAATCACTTGATGTTAAAACCTAGTTGTTGTGACTGTGTCCCTCCTCCTCTTTTTCTTGCTGTGTTCAGTGACTTGCCGTCTCACCTGCTCATTACTCCTCATGTTGAACTGCTGATCCTCTACGTGTGTTGCTGAATCACTGCACTTGCCACACGTTCCCCTGCTTTACCTTCCTCTCTCTTCCTTCTCTTCCTCATTCTCCCACTTTGTCCTCTTTTGTTTTCCACTTCCTTGCCTGGGCATCGCTTGCTTTCCTTTCCACTCTTCCCCACATTCCTCCTTCTTCTGCCTTCCCACACCACCTCCCTCTCACCCTCCCTCCCTCCCCTCCCTACCTCACTCCTCATCTCTGTCGCTGTTGGCAGCCTATTTAAATGCTCCATTGGAGAAGGATTAAGGTTTATGCAAGGTCAGTGTGGGATGTGATAATTATAATCACAGCTTTTTGCCTGGCCAATGACGGCCATTTGTTATTCTCAGTTCAGTGCCTTCAGAAGCCCCTGGGTTTGGGGAGGTGGGGTGGGGGATGAGCTGGTGGGAGGTGTTGACAAGAGGCTGGCTGATTTACTGGACCTCCTCCTCCCCCTCTTACCCCTCCTCTCACAACACAGAGCTGCCTTGGGCTGCATGTTTCTCCCCTCTGTCCGCAGTCTTTCTCTTGGTATATTCATCCCTCGGTCTCCTCTTTCCACATCTTGACCTTTACTTTCAATCAACATTTACTTTCTTCTCTTCTTACAGAGTGAGACAAGAGGTATGAATGACAGATATAAATATCTATATATGGCCACATGGTAATCTGTAGATGACCATCTTGATCTTGATGTTTCCTTCAATTAGAACAACTACTCTTTCCCTTTAGCCACAGCCAACCTGCACCTCACACTTCACAAATTCAACGGTGTAATTTTTGCTCATATGAAACGTTATATTTTCGTTGATGTAAAAGCCCAGCACTGTTTTCAGTTGTTTCAGTCCAGCCATATAAACAATGCTGATGCTCAAACTCACGCACACTAATGTTGCTCATGTTTTACTGGCACAGCCAAATGGTTGCTCGTCAAACCTGTGGATCAAACCTAAACTTCCCCTCTGTCTGCCTCTCTCCCCTGAGACTGCTGATGCTGCAGACTGATAACATGGAGTTTCATGGATAAACACCATTGCCGCTAAATCCAATAGATGTCTATGAATGTAAAAAAAAACAACAATGCCGTTAAAGTTCCTTTAATAATTTTCATAATGTAGAAGCGAGTCTTAGATCATTTAAAGCTACGCTGATCAACCATTACACATTAACTGAGTGAATTAATTGAGTCACTCACAGGAACGAATTCACAACACTGCAGTTTTCTTCAGCTTTGCAGAACATGTTAGCCTCTGTCTGCTCAGTGTTCGAGTGCTCCGGCCACAAATTTAACTGTGTACATGCAGTACATGTCCACACCAAGGCCCAACATTTCCTTTGAGTCAAGTTAGACACAACTAATTGTATAATATAATTGTATAATGGACTCAAAAATTTGAGTCCATTATTTGCTCCATGTGGAATTGATTGAAAAGAAATCTCTCACATATTGTCAACACTAAAATATACTGGTTTGTTCCTTCCTTGCCCCAGTCTATGTTTCTATCTTCTAGGATCTGCCATTACCATCTCAGTCGACTCAGATCCTGATCCCAGTCCTCTGCAGTCTGAGATTCGGCCGGTAAAACACCAGTCTGTACCCTGTGGTCTGTACCTCTCTCCACTGGGAGTTAACCAGTACAACCCTTTTGGCAGCAGCCTGAGTGTGTGTAACATGGAGAGGTGTGGGGTCGCGGCTGTGTTTTATTTTCACCTTCAGGTTTTCTTGGTGGTTTCTGGAGCGCACCCTGCAGTGCTGTAATCACAGGGCTGTTTCAGTCTGCCATGTGCACTCTGTGTTTAGTGGGCTACATGATGCAGAGCAAGCCAAGCCCCCATCCATCATCCCTCCAGTCAGCCAACACTGCCAGCCATGTTTGACTGGTCAGGCCTGCTGCTGGGGAATAGATTGGTAGATTTGTCCAAGCTCATGCACATTCACACACACGGGACCAGTCAGAGCCGCGGATCAGAATGTTTTCTAGTTGACTGGTGTTAGAAGCTGAACTAGGCGCAGCCAACATAAAAGAGGGTTCAAAAGGCCAGGGTCAGACAGGGATTTGGGTGAATGACTCCTTTAAAGCTCCAGCACTACAGCTGAGCTGTCAGTCTGTGTGTCATTCATGGAGGGGAGAAAGTTGTCTAGAGGTTTGAGACCCTGCTGAGAGGGAAGGTTGCATGTTTACATCTGTGGCACATTCAGAAACACGTGCATGGAGACAAAATCTCCTCTGTGGTTTTATTAATGATGGACAGCTCATGAAATAATCACAGGCACATTCATCACAGATTATGCACCAGGCCTATTTACTTTGCCCTGTTCATGACCTGACAAGCACACGGCCAGGACAGGCCACACTTAAAAGCATGTTAGTGTAATATTCCATCAGAAAGATACAATATCAAATTACCTCGTGAGCCGTTAACACCGGGAGTTTTCCCACCCTAACTGTTATGGAAGGTGAGATTTGTTGCTCGAAATCTGTTTTTCAGTGGAACAAGTAAACAATTACTGGCATCATTTTAACTATTGGAATGATTGTTGGAATAGGTAATTATCCAACAGATCATGGACTATTTTGTATCAACAGGCTGAAAATGAAACAAGGTTTCAACGTTGAAACACCATTTAAGCCAATGGATTTGGGTGAGTGAAACCTGCCTGTGAATCCAATATGATGTGAGGCCATGAGGACAGCAGCCCTGCAAAGAAACAGGAATGGCTGTTTTTCCGCTGCCGCCTCTTTAATTGTCTTGGCCTGTGTTCGACAGAGCCTTTTTGAAGGACAGGGCCTCTCATTAGGCATTCACACCAAGGACTTGCTCCAATTGGGCTGCCTAAGGAACCTGAAGGCAATGCAATTGTGTAATTTGCACACAAAGTGGTCTGGATTGATCCAAAATAAACCTCTCAACTTTAAATGTAGGGGTGGGTGGTGGCGGTGGCGGTGGGGGCGTATAATTGCATCATTTAGTGAATTGATTGGCTGAGAGTCGATGGAAAGGAATCAGGAAGCAGCAGATAAACGGTGACAGCACCGCCTTTTAGAGCGGGGACCCATTGACTTGAAGACACACACACACAGGTTTGATGCTCTGAGACCAAGATTTACACACTGAAGAAAACACACCTAGAGACACAAACAAAGATAAACCGAGACACAAACACATAGAAGCAGACATGAGACCACACACACACACACACACAACACACACACATATACCACGTCAGATTAGACAGCACAAAGAGAACTTGGGTCCACATCACATAGTGAGTGCTGCAGGGCGGGACAATGGAAGAGAGAATTAGAGGTAACAATAGATTTCATTAAGCCAAACTAGACTTAACGAGACAATCGATACGTCATAATTAAAGCGAGCAGGCTGAGAGCGACTTAGACTCTAAATGATGACTGCTCTTATTAAGATGGAGCAGATAAAGAAAGGCTGTGTGACAATGGAGCTCTATAACTACCTACCAGAGCAGGCCTTTATGCTCACACCAGCCTTTCACTGAGACATAGATAGGAGGTTGGTGAGAGGAGCAATGGAGGTAAAGGGAAAAGAGGAGAAGGGAGGTGAAGAGAAGAAAGGAATGGAGAGGAGAGGAAATAGGAGCTTTGGTTTTTCGAAAATCCCTTTACTATAGTGAGAAACTAGATCATTGTAAAACCATTACATGAGTTCAAATGTGAAAAGGATTTATAGAATACAACAACATCATTCAACTAACCTAAAAAACAGTATTCCCTTTATAGAAATGCACAAACTAGTTCATTTGAACTTCACAGCAACTGGTCACAGCCACATTATTGTTGACCCTACTGGAAGATGTGTGGGATGTGTGGGATGGCTCTTTGACAGACGTGCTGTTCCTGGTGTCTGACTGATGATGTTTTGTCACTTTCTGTAAGAAACAACCGCATAAAGCCATAAGTCTTCCAGTATGTGACTATTTCCTGCCAGACAGCTTAGCTCTTTCTTCAATGTGAGCCCAATACTTCTCCCACTGAAGTCTGTGCACATGACTGGGCATCGAGACGGGAAGAGGTGTTCTTCTGAAACCTTTGATGAAAACACCATGGAAATCTTGTCCAACAAAAGGCCAGAGAGGTTTGTAGAAGTCGTCCTCCACAGTCAGCTCACAGCTGCTTTCTCCCCCAGGCTTAGCCAAGCAGGCCAGGAGCTGTCCATGGTCCTGAACGTCTGTTGCATGATTTGAATGTTTAAAGTCCAGAATCAAGTCCTGGTGGCATGTTAATCTGTTGAAGACATAGACTTAACAGAAAGCTTTTTAATGTGCAATTTAAATTGTGCATGCAGTCCCAGAGTCACTCCTACTGTCGTCGACTTGTGTCTTCCTGATTTCTTCCTGGCAGGTAGCCATGAGTGTCAGCTGTTTAACAACTAACCCTGGAGAACAAAACACAAGCATGACAGCAAGACATTTGGAGCTTGTCAAGTGTCACTTGGCCTGCACATTTAGCAAACAGACAATAACCTGAATATCACATTTGACTGAGTCCAGCTTTTGACTCTAATTAGTTTATCTGCCACAAAGAGGCAATACCCATATAAATATCAGTTGTAATTAGCTTGGAACTCCTCCAACCCGAGGCAGGGTTTTCATGTTCCCTGCAGACTTCTACCTCTTCTCTTTATGTGCATGACTTTAAAACTCTATTACATGGCTGATTTCCTTTTCTTTCTGTCTTTCCCCAATGTTAACTCATCTTTGTATCATATTTCCACTCAGTTATTATTATTTAGTGAATATCTCTACCTGATTGTGATCAGTCTATATAACCCCTGATTTATTGTGTGGATTTAATTATTTTAACAATGTTTACCAATGGGATATAATAGAAGTTGTGATTTTAAAGGATGTAGAATCTATCGTTATTTGAAACCACTCTGATGTTCATTTATCTTAATATTCTCCCTCATGGGCGAGAGGACACAAAGGGACAGCCTGGTGCAGCCAGTACACGTAAAGTATGACTTCCACTGTCCCTTGATCTAATAAGATCTGTTTCACCCATCATTGACTGGTACATGAGGGCCAGCTTTCAGCGTGAACTGTGCATTTGAGCTGGGAGAGAAAAGGTTTCTATTGTCACACTGCAGCAGGTTAAGGTGTTGAATACATCGATGGATTAAGGAGCATAATGTGGCCTTTTGAAACCCACTGAACACATTAGAACATTTGTACAACTCTGTCTTTCTTTCTTTCTTTCTTTCTCTCTGCCATTCTCCTTCTGATTCTGACTCTTTCCTGCCTCAGTGACAGAATGAATATTCATGAAGTTTCATGCCATGACTTCATCAACTTTTTCGGTCCTATCAACAATTGCATAGGGTCAAATAAAATTACACATGCAGTATAAAAAAATAATCAGTTATTTATGCAAACTATTTTTGCCTTTTCAATGTTGCTGTTTAGCACCTGCTTTGACTGAGGAACTTCTTGACTGAGTTTGTAATTTATATTTTAACTTGAGCGACATATTTCGCACCAGCAAAGATTCATGTGAAACACCAGAGGTTGGGCATGTGTGACATATGCAGGGTGGAAGGGGTGGATTTTCTTGTTCATGTCAAAAAAGGAGCTCTTTTGCTCATATATAAAAGACTCCCTATCCATCTCTTTCAGACAACTATCATTTCTGAATTATATTTTATGGCTCATTAAGCATCTATAGTGCTGGGGCGCTGAAAGAAAAGCAGAGGGCAGCAAGAAAGATTGATGAAAAGACTTGAGAAATATTGAGAGGAGCTGGGAGGTGAAAACAGACAGAATTGACCCAAATGAAAATATGTCTTTAATTAGCACTAATTAAGGACACACAGATGGTACATGGCACAGATTGACACAGAATTAATGGAGGACACTTGGTAGACACTTGGACACACACTGACATTTGAAAACATTTCTAAGTCCTTTCACAAAAAGCTTTACATTTGTTTCATATGTCCTTGAGGCCTTCTCAAATAAGCCTTCAGGGTTGTAAATGTGCAGTTTCCAAAACTAGTCACTGTCTTTTTCCATGATTTCATCTTTCATTCACTAAGTCATGTATGAACTTTGTTGTGTTGTGCACAATATTTGCAACTACATTTTACCATTAGGCATGTACAGAAATATCGGTGTATAAGTGACTTGCCGTGAAGTTGTTCAAGTCCAGAAACCTTTCATGAAACTGAACACCATACTTTGATTATGTTAATGGCTGCTAAAGGGCAGGATAATGGGACTGCACCATCCTGTTGTTCCTTCTTCCTGTTGAAATTCTCCACCTATATAGGTCCTTCCAGACACAAGGTCACAGTGTGTTTTTAATTGTGGTGCCCCTCGACCACCCCCCCACCCCCTTACCCCATCCGACCAACCCCCCTCAGCCCAAATGATGAACGACTGTACCTTCTGAAAAGGGCCCTCTCCAATAAACAAGCTTATCTCTCCTCTCTCTCTCTCTCACCACTGCCTGTGAATAATGAGCTCTGGGTATCACTGTTAATCACTATAATTGTTAATGTTAAGAGGGGGCCGGTTGCTATTTGCCTGACGCCCCACGCCTTTATTGATTTCATTTTTTTACATTAAAACGCAGCATGCCTTTGTCAGAGCAGTGGGTCACCCCCACCTCGGCCCCCATCTCCAGAGAGAAGCTAATTAGTTATTTAGTGGCCTGTGTGTGTGTGTGTGTATGTGGGACTGTGGAGCAGAGCTAAAGCCTGTTATCAGTACCCTGATAAAGGGAATTGGTTGTCCCACAGTAGCTGTGAGAGGCTATGGCTGATAGCAGCGTGGCTATTATAGAGAGGACAGACACGTGCACACACATACACACTGCGCACACAGCTGAAAACATACACATGTAAATACACCTAAGCTCATATACACATGCAGTTTGAGAAAGAAATCCTGCTTGTACAATGTTTTTCCTTCGACTGTAGTGTGTTTGCTGTTTTTAGGATTTACCCAAGATGGCCCTAACCTTCCCACCGCAAAAAATCCAAGCTACCTGATTGGTTAAGGTTGCTGTGGGCTGCACAGGCAGTTTACAGAGGGTTGAGGGGGACTGATGAGCTTTTTTTCATAGTACAATGACATTTCAGTCATAATGTGTAATTAAAATTTACCATTCACCTGCATTCATAGAGTGAAACTATTAGGAATGCTTTTTTTGTTAGATGAGCGGCAGTTTGGTGGGAACTCCAGCATGCAGATGTGGAAAATTGGGGATTGAACTGCCAACCTCCTGTTGGGAGGACGCTGCTCTACCCTTGTCTTGAGAATACTCTACTTTTTAACACTCTGAAATAGGTTGGCCTATTCATTGTATCTATAGTGTATATTTACATTATTACATGTCATATTATGAATCTTCAAATTCTATGTGTTTACAGTGTTAATTACTAATGTGTGTGTGTATGTCTGTGTGTGAACTGAAACACTCCCTGAAGGGAACTTTAGTTTTTAGCGGAACCATTAACCTTTGAGATGACAGAGATCAGCCAGAGCTGCAATGATGACAGAATGATGATAAAAGAGACAGTGTGAGATATTTGTGTGTGTGTGTGTGTTTTGTTAATTAGTGGCAGTAATCAGATGCTGCTCATTACATCCTCTCAACGCATGACTAGAGACGAGAGATTTGTGAGGATGTGTCTTGGGCCACAGACTTTAGCCCTACCACTAACTAACAGTGATATGGTACATCACAGAAACACACACACACACACACATGCATGGTGTGTGGTAATGAAATCACTCCTGGAGATCTCTCATAATTAAATATCTTGTCCTGATGACAAAACAGTCTAATTACACAATTACCTGCCAGGAATTAGTCCCCTCCATAAAACACCACACACCAGCCACATTAGTAGAAATGAGTTGTCATCATAACACATCACACCGGTTAGATCAATGAATAGAATCAAACAAGGTGGCTCATGAATAACATCAGCAGCGATTAGTCTCCTCCATACATGCACCTAATGTCTGTAATGTAATAATGCTCACCATCTCCAGTCAAACCAGCATACAAGCAGCCTCACCACACTCACTCTTTGCCAGATTGTCTTTGCACGATGCCTGACTTTCCAACACTTGATAACTTTTGGACTCTTGACTGCCCGCGAGTCCCCACGCATCCATTACCTGCCATGTTCACCTGGATCTAGTTTTCTGCTGCCATCTTCTGGTTTGTTGTCTACCTGTAATTCATTCCATGCACTTTGAGCACTTGTTTGGACGCAAGTGAAATTGTCAAAGGTGAAGCCTCCACAATTAGATGAATGCTTTTGGCTGACAAGGTTTAATATCAGCTGATGAAGATAAAGATACTGCACAGTGTTTGTGCATATTGTGCGTACTTAACTTTAACTTTGTTCTAGTTTTGGCCAGAGTAAAGGGTTAGTGTTTATATAGAGCTTTACCAGTATTGATAACGACTCAAAGAGCTTTACAGTAAAGTATAATGTCATTCACCTACAATGCATTTAAAGGCAACACTATTTCTATGAGGGGAACCGAGCCAGTTCAGTCCTGTTGACTAATATTTGACTGCACTGGGATCAGGATTGAGTATGGGGTGCAATGGGTTCCACTCCAATCCAGATGGTCCAGTCCAGTTCCTCTCATCCCAGGCAAGTCCAATCCACTTGAGCTTATTCCAATTCAATTGAATCCAGTCCGGTGGATCCTGTGGGGGGAGCGATTTTAATTAAAGATAAGTCGCTCAGTGTGCGGCCGGACTGAGCCTGTTAATCTGAATCCAATAGGCTTGATGTAGCAGCTAGGAGGCCCTTGTAAAGCACAGGCTCTATTGAAGCCCGCTGCTTTTCATTTGGCTGGGAATCAATGCAGATTGACACCACTTAACATGCAAATGGTGCCCAGGTCAACCAGCAGCTTCCTGCCCATTGGCAGTTGTCCAGCATGTACAGCTTAACCCTCCTTTTCACCCCCATTTTCTCCTCTTCATACCTTCTCTCTGTCTCTTCTCCACTGTGCTGTAACACATTTCCCCTTCCTCTCTTCTCCCTACTTCCCCTGTCCCCGGCGTCGTCTCCTGCCCCCCCCCCCCTCCCTCGTCGTCTCCTGCCCCCCCCCCTCCCTTTTTTTTCCATCACATTCCTCCCTGCTGTTGTAAAAATCATATTCAGGATATTCGTCCGTTTAAAGATATGAGAAAATAAAAGACTATCGATTGCTTGATAAACTGCAACTGATGGCAACAGAATGGAAGTAAAGTCAGTATAACCCCTTGCTGAGGCTGTGTGTGTGTGTGTGTGTGTGTGTGCTAGCTGGAGGCACTATATGGGAGATGCCATGGATCAATAAAGTGTATTTGTGTGTGTCGGCCCTTAGCTATCCTTCCAATTACACATTTCCAGCAGCGCGGCCGAGCACAGCTCTTTGTTAACGCCTTAATGGATCAGCGAAGGGAAGTGTCTGCACACACACACACACACACACACACACACAAATAGATACAGCTTTACAAGGTAAGCATTCTCAAATTGATTTGTTAAACAGCGTTTTGAGTCCCGGCGCTCTCTGCAACTGTGTAATTACTGTGAGAGCTGACACTGTATCTGTGTGTATGTGTATGAGCGCTGGTGCTGTGTGTGTGTGTCCATCAGAGTGTGTCTGTGGATAATTTCATGAACCGATGTGTTTGTTTTGCTAACAGTTTCCACATGAAGGAAGCTCCATGTGTCTGATTATTGAAGAAGAGAGTGTTTCATTAGGAATTTACTTCACAGCAGCAGACACATTACAGCCAGAGGCACCTCGTCACTCCTCCACTCATCCCTCTCTTCCCCCTTCTGTGTGATATGAGAAACGTATGGAGGGACAGAGTCAACATGAAGACAGGAATGGGGTTTGCGTGCACTTTGTTTAAAGTCAGAAGTTTATCCACTGTGTCTTCTGTCCCTTCAGCTGGTTATTCTGTGTGTTACTAAATTTATTAATACAGACTTATTTCTTTCTTTGTAGGTTATCTGATTGTGCCACCTACTGGCACACATACACACAGCTTACAGATGAAATGCCACTTTCTTGCAGGTTTGTCCTCACAGAGGAAAGATCTACAGCCATGTGACTGTCACTCTGTCAGTGATCATTCTGTAGTTCCTGATGACAACCTCCACAGCATCAATGTAACGTTTGTTACTTCAATGAGCATTGAAATGATGTGGATCATAGAGGTACCATGGTACCACGTTAAGGTCTTAAGGTCTTCCATAACCTTCATCTGCCTGCTCACCTGTTGCTGTGTTCCTGCCATAGTGCTTCT
Organism: Pseudorhombus dupliciocellatus; assembly: GCA_016785235.1. Lineage (NCBI taxonomy): Eukaryota > Metazoa > Chordata > Actinopteri > Pleuronectiformes > Paralichthyidae > Pseudorhombus > Pseudorhombus dupliciocellatus. The sequence goes on along the minus strand of JAFBJW010000130.1, from coordinate 275,562 downwards.
ACCAGCCACATGCTGCTACAATCATTTCTTTAGGGGTGTTTGGAAAAAAAATTATATAATAAAGAGGAGGATGTCGCATGAACTGCAGTTAAATGAAGATCAGGCACAAACTCTTCCATCTGTTCTGGTGGGCTGAGCATATGGTAGACTGAACTATAAGAGACAGTGATGCCCTTTTAATCAATTTTATTTGATGGGAAAATCAATGGAATAAAAAATGGAAAAGTGCTGTTAGACCGGATATATTGTATATTCACAAAAGAGTCACGTGAGGTTACATGGAACTGCAGTGTGCTGTGGATTTTCCATCCGTTTGATCTAAACATGTTTCATCCTGTCTTTTACTGTGCAAACCAAAACTAGCAGAGTCATTCAGGACAACAGGGTATCCTTGATCCTTTATCAGAGACACAATGTTGAATCCCACTGTAGTCTTTACTGGTTATTTGGAATTAAACATCAACTCTAGTGGGGGCTTTCTCTGATTGCTTTTGACAAGCTCAAATGTCAACTTTTGTTTTACTTGATGCTTAAAGTGCAACAACATTTGGAAACATGAGGAAGTTACATTCAGTAAAACTTGATTTGACTGGCCCTTCACATGGTCCTGAGGCTACTTAAGCTCAGGAGGTGGAGTGGGTTGTCCACTAATATAAAGATCAGTGGTTTGATTCCTTTATATGTCATGCCTTAGGCCAAGATGAACACCGAATTGCTCCTAATGTACTATAAGTGTGTGATGTGTGATAATGTATGTTTGAATGTGTAGGTGAATGGGTGAATGTGACCTCAAGTCAAGTATATAGAACATAAAAATATGTCATGAGCTGTTTCACGTTGTAAAGGAAACATATGATGTAAAAAAAAATAAGAAGTGCAATGACTGAATCTAAAGGAAAACAGCAGCAGAGGATGAGGTTAAAAGAAAATCTGTAATACATTAAATGGCAATAGACATCATCAGAATCATAAAAGAAAACGAAGCCGAAAAAGGAAGACTAAAAAACGAATGACTTGAACATTACTGGTACAGAGGGATGAGGGCTAAAACAGGAGACTCTTCCAGAGTGATACAGAGAGATCAGTCTGCTTTAGTGTTTAGACAAAAAGTGATAATGAACTGATTCGTAATGTGGACTCGTTAGGAACCATGAAAACTGCCTCCTCTTCCCCGCTGCCCCATGTCCATGTTATACGAACCAACTCTAATTACAGTCAATTAAAGTTCTGGTTCTGATTGCGTCCATGCACAAACAGACAGCAGTTCACGTTAACGTGAGCGTGGACACATGCCTCTCACTTTTTCACCTCCACAGCTATATGCTCCCAAAAATAGTGAGGTTTGTGTTTTTTAATGTGTGGGAATTACTTCATGTCTTGTGATGTATGTTTTTGGCTGTTCATGTTTTTATCTGACCTGATGTGTGTGCGGCTGCATAAACGTACACACATAATGTGTGTGTGTGTGTGTGTGTGTGTTTACGACTGGGGGAAAGACAGCAGTCTAAAGGATGAAATTGAAGAGATTAGCATGGTCTGCGCTGCTTTTGATTAGTTCTGACTGGAAATCTGCTCGAGCCACAAGGGGCCCCTCAGCAGCTTGCACTCTCCCACTCCATCTCTCTCTCCATGTATGTGTGCCCGTGCATGTGTCTGCGTGTGTGTGAGAGCGACTCTGTCTCTCTTCCTCTTTTCTCGTTGCTTTTCGCGCCACGCCAGAAATTGAATTGATATTTTGTAAACCTGATTTGTGGATAACGCGATGTGACAGCGACAAATGCCTGGCTGAAAATGGTTTTCAAAGCCAGTCCAAATGAAAGTTATTACAGGGTAAATGCGCATTTCTTTGTCTCGGCGGCAGCAGCAGCCCCTCCTGGCTGTGTGTATGAGTTTATATGGGTTGAATATGGATCCATTTCCTGGGTAATTGAATTGATACTGTCATGCACGGGGGCAGTGCCACATTGCTCTGCAGGGCGGATGGACTGTCTGATTGAATTGGATGGGGGTGGCTGGTTAAGGGGGGGTCCCACAGCATGGATGTATGTGTGTGCGTGTGTAAAGGGTTGTCAGAGAGCAGTCATAAGATAGACACACCTCAGTGTTCTCCTGATTACTGCCGTACAGCCAATTGTCTCTCCAATAATCTGCCGCCACAACCCCTTGACATACACACACGCACAAACGCACACACACACACACACACACACACACAAGGCCATTCGCACACATGCATGCAGACGGATACGGGTCAGGCAGCACAGAAGCCATTTCCAATTCCAGGGTAGACGAGCGCCGCAGATCTGCTACATATTAATTTTGTCCCGGCTGAGATTTGCTCCCATTCAGTTAAAGCCGATTGATGAGAGAGCAGAGAGGATCGGACGGCTCCTCATTCGCTCTCCTCACCTCTGATTAGAAACACTGCCACTGTCACCGCACTATTAGGACAGAGGGAGGGGGTGACAGGGAGAGCGAGAAAGAGGGAGAGATGGGAGGGCAGAAAGAGATAAGAGAGGGACAGTGAGAGGGGAAGGAAAAAGGTGAGAGAGGAGGAAGGGGACAGGACAGACAGTAGAACGAAGCTTATAAAAGAGGGAGAGTGAAGGAGAATGAGAGGAGGGACACGCGGCGAGAGAAAGGCACAAATGGTTTGAAGGAGAGGGGATTGAGATCGAGAAACACCAAAAAGGGAAGAAGGCAGGTGGGGCAGAGGAAATGAGGGCGAGATAAGAGGTAAAAGGAGTGAGGGATTGGAGAGGGGGAGAGATACGTAGGTGTTGAGTTCGGAGGAAGACCTGGATGAGGTGGGAGTGGGACGAGTTGAAGGACAGAGAGGTGAGGAAGGTAAATGTGATGATGAGAGGTTCAGAGCGAGGGAGAGAGAAAGGGTGAAACGTGGAAAGAAGAATAGGGCTGAAGGGTCAAAGCCAAAGGAGAGGAAGATGGAACAGAGGAAAGGAGAGTGGAGGGATGTCAGAAGGGTCAGACATGAAGGAAAGGGGTGGAGGGATACACTCGTGAAGACAGAAAAAACATAATAGGAAGGAAGAATAGGAAGATTGAAGGGTAGAAGGAGAAGAGAAGTAGGGGTATGGCATGATATGGAGAAAGAGATGGGACATATACAGAAACCTTTAACATTCTTTATTAAAGCATCTTTACCAACCTCTGACAGTGAAACTGAAAACCAGCTCATCCATCCCAGGCCGTATATCACACACACACACACAAGAGGAAGCGAAAGCCAGCAGCCAGGGTGGTTCAGAAGAGTGGAGGTTTAAAAAAATGAGGCTTTAATTAAATGTTGCATTGACCATTTATGGTGGAATGTGGCACGTAGAGGGCAGGATATGCGGCAGCTCCATATAGAGACGTTTCCAGGTGCACCGTCAGATGAGTGCACGCCCCTTGGTGCACACATACAGTATGAATCCTGTGCACCGTTTTATAAACGAGGTCCCTGTTGGGTTTCTCCCAAGTTCAAAATTTTGGAGAAACCTAACTGTTTCCACATGAATAAAACTGTTGAGTTACATTTGTGTTTCAGGCACACAACAACAACTGTTCCCAAATCAGTTCTCTTCCGTTAAAACTTAGTTGAATCCAACAAAGAAGTGTATTTTAAGAATTCACAAGAGAGGGATGTATATGTGAGAGAAAGGGTTCATTATCATGGATAAGGAGCAGCAGATGAAGTCAGCATTCTCTTAAATTTAAACAAATCATTAACTCTTATCAGCTAAATGCTCCCAGCTTTAACTTAAACACTCGTCTCTATATAATAGACTATTATACTTTAGCTCTTGATTGGGTCCATCACCATAATAAGAGGATGCGTGTGGTCACAATTGCCCACCAACATCTAATGATGTAAAAACTCTCAAAGTCATCATCATCATCAAGCTTTCCATGCTCCTGCTCCACTGTTTTTTATTCTCTCTTCTTTCCTCTGATGTGATTCCTCTCGCTCACACGCGACTGTTGAAGAGTTGCCCGTTAACACAGTCCTTAGGTAGACCTATTTAGTTCACTTAACAGTTAATGCTGCATTCAGAGGTCATTACCATGCATTTAAATGTCTGATTTACTCTGTAAATGTTATGATCTGCCTCTATGAGGAGTGCAACGAGGAGTCCTCTGGACTCTTTGAGACTTCCTAACCCTGGTTGTTTTCATTTAGTTTCTTTTCTTCATTTGGACATGTGTTATGTGTGTCAGACTGTCCCTGCATCCCTTCTGCACATAGTCCCTATGCTTAGACTTATCTTTGTCTGTCTTACTCCTTTAGTTGTACTTTCTTCTGTTTTGTTCTCTGTAATTACCTTGGATGTTTGAGTATGTTGTTTTTTGTTGGCCTGCATTGCAGCCTGTCAACTGGAGAACCAGTAAGCAAAACAGCAGGATGCTACATAGACTAGAACCTAAGTACAACATAACTGCAGCAATGTGAATTTCATAATTTCATAGTTGGATTTTAATTTTTACCCTAAAAACAGACCACACATGCGTAGGTTTGTAATAGTGCTGCAAAATGTCACAATCAACCTCATGGTTTAACATGTTAATTTCTGAGATGCCGCTCTGCTCATCACAGTTTGAGTGATTATCTGACTACTGGCACCGTCCTGTCAGCCAGTCGAGCCACTTGCCTCTGACTTGCATCAACCTTTTATGGATGACGTACTTGCATACATGCAAAATGTATTTACAGCTGTACTTCTGAATTATTTGGCAATTGTTTGAATAATTTGCATGCATTTTAAATGCATTTATAAAATGCAGTTTACACCAAAGTTAATAATCTAGGAGCCTAAAATAAAATCTATGATCACTAATAATAAACCTGGTGGAAATCAGACCATCAGCCCCTGTTTGAGGTTTGAGGGAGAGTTAAAGGAACACACAAGGCTGGGATTTTCCTTTGAATAATAATAATGTATCTGGTCACAAGGTTTCGTCATGGTGTTCATTGGAATGACAACAATAAGAGGAGTTTGAATTAAATGGGTAATTTGGTAAAGAGCAGTGTTCTGATTGGATTTTTATAATATTATCATATTAAGATAAAATAGGGCAATCTAATGAAACAACTGAAGAGGTCCTGCACTTAAGGCTGCAGTGATCAATGGACAATAGGGCAACTAGTAACGTGAAAAGTTCTCTTTAGATGAATATGAACCCAAACAAAATGATCATCTTTATACACTGCACTAACCCTCTAGTGGGAAGCAAGGCTCCCGAAGATCTGATTGCTGGGTAACCCTAACCCTAACCCTAAGGTCTGATTGCTAACCCTAACCCTAACCCTAACACAAACACCTTTAAACACTTCACTGACTCTCGATCTAGCCCTTAAAACAACTTTAAAACCTGCATTGACCCCAGATCTAACCCAACAAACAAATTTAAACTCCTCAGTGACCGTAAACTTAACGCAAATTGCAACCATAAAACTCAACACTAGCCCCAACCCTAACCCTAACCCTAACCCTAGCCCCAACCCTAACCCTAACCCTAACCCTAGCCCCAACCCTAACCCTAACCCTAACCCTAGCCCCAACCCTAACCCTAACCCTAGCCCAAACCCTAGCCCCAACCCTAACCCTAGCCCTAACCCTAGCCCCAACCCTAGCCCCAACCCTAACCCTACCACAAACACCTTTAAACACTTCACTGACTCTAGATCTAGTCCTTAAAACAACTTTAAAACCTGCATTGACCCTAGATCTAACCCTACCAACAATTTTAAACTCCGCAGTGACCGTAAACTTAACGCAAATTGCAACCTTAAAACTCAACCCTAACCCTAACCCTAACCCTAGCCCCAACCCTAACCCTAACCCTGGCCCTAAACCTAATCCTAGCCCCAAACCTAACCCTAACCCTACCACAAACACCTTTAAACACTTCACTGACTCTCAATCTACTTTCCTTTTTTTCCTCTCATTAATTCCATCCTCCCAAATCTAACGCACCTGACCATTCCAATCTGTGCCAAATGTACCTACAGGTGTCACTGTTATCATATTTAGGGTCAGGTCTGGTTTAATTATTAATTTTCTTATTAATCTCTTTAATCCTCATACACATATGGCTGTAAAAGCAATGGAATCATCGTCAACCTTTACCAAGATAAAAAGAAATCATGGAGTCAGTTAACATTCTGTAGATGAAAACAGTGAGAACTGCAGGTGCAGGGAGTGACCAGCATTTAAGTGCCAAGAAGGACGAGAAAGTTCCAGAAACTTAGATTTGGTGATTGGTACATTCCCCAGTCCAAAAGTAATGTTAAACTTCAAAAAAGAACCTGTTCTATAGATAAATGAAAGTCTCACCACAGAGAAGAGGGTTGCAGTTTTTTTTGGTCACCTCCAGAAAGGCTTCAGCTTATTTTATTTTTTGTGTAATAGAAACTAATAAACTCAATTTCAACACACACAAACACACACACACACACACACACACACACACACACACACACATTTAATGCTTCATTTGCTCAATCAATCCCACTGTGTAGTAACACTACAGTATGTTGGCCCAATGGACTGAAGACACCACTATATCTCTCCAGCTCAGGACTCTGTCAAACAACTCTCTGAAATCATTTCACTTCATTTGAAAACTTGGCCTTCTTTCTTCGGCTCACTTAGAAAAACTCTGTATTACTGTGCTACCTCCATTTCGCTTCAAATAATAAAAAAAAAATCTCTGCCTCCACTTCAAAAACTCTCCTTCAATCAGCAGAGAATAATACAAAGGGCTCCCAGATTACAGAGGGCCTGCTGTACTTTAAATCCTGTAATACAGGCTGAAATGAAATCCATTTTTTGCTCCGATGATCTTTCTAGGCAATGTTCAACATGGTCAGAGAGAGAGAGAAATGGCCATCTGTCTGCTGGTGTTACTGTGCCACCCACTACTACCACACACACACACACACACACACACGACCCCAGCAGAAAAAATGAGCTGCTAAAAAACCCCAGAGAGAGGAATGAGATGCCGTTTTTCCATTTGTAGCAGCATGATAGCACAAAGGAAAGAGACAAAACATTATTTGAAGATAGAAGATACACACACTCCGATAAGGGAGAAAGGAAGAGTGTGTGTGTGTGTTTGTGTGGCTGTGAGTGTATGACTATTTCATCTTCCATGGTTACTTAAATGGTAGATGGGGGCCACACACACACGGAGACAGGCCCCCAGCCCTGCAGCACCCCAGATGCCTTATGGGATAGTAATAATTCATGGAGTTAGCCAACTGCTTGCTGGACCAGACAAATGGAATTATACTGCCCAGATGAGATGGCTGCATACATGTGTGTATCTGTGTGTTTGTGTGCCCGTGCACGTGCGTCTCAGGGCCATTCAGCCAATCAGTACATAAGAAAAATGGCCGGTCTAGTCTATAACCCACTCTACACACAACAGCAATGGGTCTGGGTCTGCATGTGTGTGTCAGTGTGAATGGGCTGTGCAGTATAAGGGCAATACTGTGACATTGTTAAACCATGTTAGATTTCAGGGCCTCTGGCCAGGGTTGTCACTGACAAACACACACACACACACAGACGGAGCATATTTGAGTCTTAGAACAAATGTTTGCTGTGTCTGCTGCTTGCCTGCAGGTTCCAGGTTGACCATTACACAGAGAAGAGTAAATATCTAGTGTGCACAGGATCCTGCTCGGCTCACACAACACTTCAAAACCCATTCCACATTCCAGTGATGTGAAGGCCTGTCATACAGCCAGTGGATTTATACACCAACATCTGGTTGAACCATCAAAAGTGAATATCTAAGAAAAGTGGCGAAACATAAATTGCTCCCCAAGACCTTTAACAGGATCACCCACTAAATAATTTCAGTAAATCTGAGTCTGTTAGGTTTGTTTCACAGATCAGTCATGTTTAAGCTTTTACAGTGCTGAATCTGATCTCTTTGATGTCAAACATGACTCACCTGGGGAAAAAATGGGAAAGGATTCAATTACAGTTTTAGCCCATTTCTTTTCCATGAGCTGAAAAATATGCAAATCTGTTCTGCTATGTATTTCTTGTATGATTTGAATCACAATAAATTTTAATTTTAATTTGACTTTGACCCAAATACTATGGCTAGTTTTGGTGTAAAAGAAATATGAGTCTGTCTGTCATTGGTCCATAGTTCCAATCACAAACACATGCAATGGCCAAAGGGCCTCCAGTGGAATGTTGATGCTCTGTTCACTTGCTTGTTTGCCATTAGTCCTTTTTTTCAAACCAGTTTATTTAACCATATTGTCTCATCCCCAAAATCAAATATTCTCCCTGGTCTTTGTTGTTTTTATGACCCATGGGGAAGAGGAGAGGGTGAGCTGCTCAGAACATCAAAACAAACATTGTGGACATAAATGAATACCAGGTTGAATAGTGACCAGCCATGGAAGCTGACATTAAGACCCCTGAGTACGAAGTAGTCAGTACTACGAGCACCACGCTTGACACCACACCCCACCTGAACTCAGCTGTAACATTTTGGGATTGTCACACAGTCATGACAAAAGAATCTTTTCATGTGCAGACAGATGGATGGACGGACATACCCAACCCCATACCCAAGAGATTCACACAGTCACAACAGTTCTCGCCCCATGGTTGGGTCAGCTGCAAGGAGGTAAAATATAAGATTTAGATGATTTCTAGTTTACCGCTGCTCCTCTTCTCTTAGCGTTTTGTTCCTTCTCTTCACTCCATCTCTCCTCCTCATTCGCCATAATTCCATTAATATTTGTGCTCACTCTCCTCTGTTAAAGCCACTTGCATTTATCTCCTTCTCCTCTTCACTCGTCCCTGTTCAGTCCTCTTTCAGCCATCTTCCTCTTACAAGTACATCCCCTTCCCATGTTGCCCCCCCTTCGCCTCACTGTCTCTCCATCCGTCCCTCTCGCCTCTCCATTCATCAGTATTTCAGCTTCCCACAGATAGCATCGTTGCTTTACTGCTGCGGCGAGCTGACAGTCTGTCTGTCCTCGCAGTGGGCTTTAAACACACTAAATCAACGCCTGAAAGAAATAGATATTTTGCCCCTGAGATAAGCCCATTTCCTGGCGAGTATTCATTGAAATGATATAATAACTGACATGGATAGGAGAGCGGAGGCAGAGAGAGGGAGAGAGAGGGAACAGAGATAAATATGGTATTTGCAAGTTTCCTTTTGTAACATGAAAGCGCCTCCTTTTTCTGGAGGAGAAGGGGTGAGGGATCTAAACGTTGACAGGGAAGGTAGTAAATTGAATACCATGAGCCGTCTGAGCCTCTCTGTCTCTAAAAAGAAATTCAATTAAAGTGTATTGGAGGGTTGTGAATGTGGCAGAGACTAGGCTCCCAGTGGCTGATAAGAGCCGCTGCTCTCTTGGCGAGTGGCGTTATAACTGAAGCCAGATCACTAGCTACTAAACGTGTAATCCCCTGCAGTCGAACAATATGGGCCCCAGTCTGATTCAATACAGCAGCAGCCAATTCTCCACATTAAATCAACGCAGGGGGGCCCGAGTGGCCTCCGCCACACAGCCACTAACACACTTCCTCCAGCTTAAGTCACACTCAGAAATCAGAAGGCTGGAACACTGACAATGGCTACTATCTACCACTCACCACACACACATGCTCATACACACACACATTGTATAAAAGCTCCCTTGGGAAGTGATTTCAGTCCTTTCAGTGTTAAGTACCTGCCCCACTCTGGCTAATACCACCACTAATACTGGAATTATACACTCTGTGTGTGTGTGTGTGTGTGTGTGTGTGTGTGTGTGTGTGTGTCTTCTGACAGATAAAAAAGATGAGATTAAACGGTGCTCCTTGGCTGAAGCAGAAAAACCCCTCAGTCTGGTTCATGACCTGTGAAACCAGCCACACTTTAAACCCCAACCCAGTCAATTTACAGGGACGCATCATCGTTTTTTGTCATGTACTGTTCCACCACTGTAAGGCTTCACTTTTAAACGACACCTGAAGAAGACTGACATAGCCACCTGTCATGTTTTCCTTTTTTTTTTTTTTTTGGGGGGGGGGTAGTCGTCATAAAGTAAAAGTGGAGATAAATCACCAATGTCAAGGAAAAATGTATTTCCATATGGTCTATAGTTCACAAGTCTATTTTCTGATGTGTTCAGTGCAGGTTGTATTTCAGGTTGTTTGTTCTTGTTAAACCTTAAAGACCATTGTTGTCTTCATAGTGGATGGAAGGTGTAGTCATGTTTGAACATTAAATCTTTCAAATAATTAATTTTCTGATTTAAAAAAAATATATTTTGGCTGTTGAAATATCTAAGCCTTTCGTGATGCCAGTTGAAATGCAGGAAATGCATACTGCTCACTCTGTTTAAATATTTGTTTTAAAGTTCAGATGAAGCCCATATGGGCCCATTGTAGATTATTACTTTTTCAGTCAAGGAACAATATGGGATTACAAAGTTAGCTTTACTCCTTTGGAAGAAGGTGGGAGATGACGCGTTCAGGTGAGGGGTGGTGCAGTATGCATGAGAACATTACCATTGCACATTTTTCAAGATTCTTTTTTACCTGTTACATCTACCCAATCAATGTTCTATGCACAAAGACAAATAAGACTTGTATGTTTACCAACCACAATAAATAATTGAATCTTTGAAGCATTTTGCCTTGTATCACAAATTATTATTAACACTTAACCACATCAGTTTAAATATGTGTGTAAACAGTAATGGACACATATTTAAATATAATATATACACATACACATAGATTTTGTGAAAAAAAGAAAAACTATAACATGCACACAAATATAAACATAAGATAAATAATTTATAAAAGGTTGTCTGGGCATAAAGCTTATTGATAAATAAGAAGACATACACAATAGTCCCACTTTAACACAGTCAGTGATGTTGGCACACACACACACACACACTACCACCTCCTCCAATCTCCAATTATTAATTAGTGAAAGTGAAATCTATGAATTACTTGCTCCATTATGTACTTTGGCGGCTTCAATTTGCATTGTGGCCTGTTCCCCCTGGCCAGCAGATTAAAGTGGCTATTTGAAATCAATTTCTCTAATAACAGATCTTAACGAGCTCATCAATTAAGACTTCGTTAATGGCTTGTTACTGTCTAATATGTGTGTTTGTGTGTGTGCAGGCCCGTCCGCCTGTCTTGCCATGGCTACTCCTGACAAAGACACACCCTTACATATATCACTGTGATTGGTCTGGGGTGGGCTGGGCTGTTGGATATTGATAGGAGGCAGTGTGGGGGTTAGACTTAACTTTTAGTTAACCTAACTGGAACCTTAAAAGAATGATCAACACACACTTGCACACATGTGTTTTTTGGGTCTGGGGGCGTGTTCTGGCCTTCAGGAACCTATTTGAAAGAGTCTTTATGCAAATTGGTCTGATAATGGCTTTCAGCATTGAGGCTGTGATTTCCATAAGTTAGGCTGCTCACTGGGGCATTTCCCAGGCTAGAAAGACCATTAGTACGCTTCACACACACACACACACATACTATAGAGTTATGAGCCTGTGAACTCCTCCCTGACCCCTCTTCTCTTTGACACGCACAGTCACGCCCCCTCTAAATCTAAGTGTTATATATGCATGAGTTAGCTTAACTCTTAGGAATGATGCCTGTAATAAGCAGTTCATTTATTTAACCTCTGCCTAGGCACTGGCTTAAGCAGGGATGAAGGAGGCAACAACATTCAGTATGTATACTGCACATGTACGCTGCAGACTCCTCTGAGTCACGGCTTTACTGATTAGATTATTGACAACACCACCTGGAGGCTTCAGTCAGAGGAATACACGCTCAAAGGTATTTCACAGGTCTTCAACCACTTCAAGGAGTTGCTGATGAAATCAAACTAAATGTTTCCCTATAAGGCAAATTTAATTGCAATTTAATTTAATCAACAGATTACCATCAATTACTATAAAGGAATATTACTACTACTAATAATAATAATAACTAACAATAATAATTATAATCTAATGGAATGCTATGACACTGCCAATGCATTATGATACGTTGATGTATTTTATAACTCCTGACGACCACACCAAATGCTAGAAAGGGGAGATGGTGATTGAACCCCTACTCTCTGAGACATGGAGGACAACAAATCCAAGATTTAAACATGTATGCTGTCATGCAAAATCCAAACATTATAAAACAAAATTGTGTTGTCTCCTCTCAGTTAAAGTCCAGGCAGCGTGACTCTTTGAGGCCGAACCTTTCAGATGTAACTGAAGCACAGCAGAAGTAAAATACAGTAAGCAGCAGCAGCTCATTAATGCACATTTAGTGCTCTTATCATGTGATTTCCCAGCAGTTAGTGTGGGAGACCATGTCTCTGCTCTCATCATCTGCCTGTTTATCAGCAAACTTGCACTTTAATGATTGATACTGGGAGAACTAATTATGACACCTCAGTTCACTCATTAAGCTACACAGCTACAAATGATTAATTGATTTATCACATTTTCCCAAGGCTCCATTTATAATCTCATGCTGAAATGAGTTTGGCGAAGGAGGGGGGAGGGAGGGAGGGAGACACGATACCGAGAAACGGAGGAAGTGAGAGGATGAGAAAAAGAGGACGGGGCAAAGCAGTGAATGATGGAGGAAGGGAAGGTTAAAAGGTGGAGGAGGGATTTTAAGGGTGGAGTGTAGGTTAAGGAATATTGATATACTCCAACTGCTGCTATTTAACTATATTAATGGTCTGCAAACTCAGAACTGAGTGCTCCAATTATTTTCATGGTGAGAGGGCAAAATCAAAACCAAGCAGACTAACATAATGTTGACATTAATTCACAAAGGCACCCACACAGAGGCCTCTGGGAGGAAATAATCTGTATCCATAATTTCAAAATCTGTTGTGCCACACAGGCTGAAATGATATAATACAGTGGTGCAACCTGTGTACAAATGCCATGTAAAGAAGAAATTGTATTTAGTCAGATTTCCAGGGCCATTTAAAGTATTGAAGATTGGATCTCGTACATTTCATATTTACAATTCAGTACTGTTGGTCTTATTATAAACCAGCTGGGATTGGCTCGGGCTTAGTCCACTTTAGAAGGTATAGGTTTGGGTTATCTGAAAGACCCACATTTTTGTGCCAAAGAATAAAAAACAATACGAGTTAAGTCTATCTGGAGAGAGAGTTGGCCCGTCATGGAGAGGTCTGCCAGGAGGACCCAGATTTATCAGGAGGATGGGAGGAGGAGGAGGTCCATGAGGAGGAGGTGTAATGAGATACTGAGTCCTTGCTGCCTAACAATAGCTGCTGTGTGTCGCTGCTTAGCCTGCTGCTCTCCAGCTATTTGTCATAATCACAGCCAGTTTTCTCATTAGTGGAAATCATTATCCCTTAAAGGTTTATCTGCTTTTTATCAGCCCCACCACTAACACATCACCGGGCTCTGCACTAACACCCACACGCAAACACACATCATAAAACCTAAAAACAACCATCGGGACGCTGCATGCTGCAGCACGCCGCAGCACAAACAGCAGACTGTGCCACAGTGCCGCTGGCCCAGAGTGCTTCGCTCAGGTATCTCATAAAGAAGTCACTGACCCCACACGTCTAACTGAGACTCCGACGGTGCCAGCACAAGTTACAAAGCACACTCATCCTAATCTGGCTCCATTAGCGGCGTCTGTCCCTCCCCAGTTGCTGGGCTTTGTTCAACTGTCAGGATGACCAATGACGTCGCACCGCTGCCTGATTCATGGCGGCGACCCTGAGATCACATCTGATGGGAGCGTCAGGCCAAACGACCAAACGCATCCCCAGCAACCCATTATAGTCTATTTATCTAGCTGGACATCTAATGGGAGCGCTTCTTTTTCACTTGACACTATGATACTATCACTGAAGGCTTGGTTAAGACTTGGACTACTTGGCTGGGGCTATCTCGGGAGGTGCAGGTTAATAACTGGAATAGCTGTTAACTTCTGAAACCTATAAAAAGGGATTAGACTTGACTGAGGCCTGTGGAAGCTTCTCTGTTTGTAAATGAAAACGATATAGTCAGAGCTGTGTTTAATGACCTTCTGCCTCCAGCCAGCTGGGTTTTAATAACTCTGCAGTAGTTTAGAGGTCTAAATAAAAATAAATATACCACATATATAACACTTCCTCAGCACACTAAAACATAGTCATGACATTGACTCACTTCATCAACTCAAGCATGGCTGGGCTCACGGCACAGCAGCTAGTCCTTGAATTATTGTAATTCCTTTTATTATCAGGCTTAATAATGGAATCGGTGCATCCTGCATTGTGTTGGCATCTGATTCAAATCATTTACCACCAATCATGCCACAAACTGTTTCCTTACATCAATATCGCAAATCATATTGTTTCATTTTATTTCGTGCACACCAGCTTTAGCTCTTCTCCTTGTTTCACTGCTACTTCTATGTGCACACATCTCCTCATCCCTGTCATGTGTTTCTTCTCCATTACTTTTCTCCTGCTTTCATTCTCCTTCCATTTTCCCCTAATGCGTCTAAGTTCCTCCAACTCAATGATTACCTTCATTTTCCCCCTCTCCTCGTTTTCTCCATCACGTCCATCCTCCTGTTTCATTTCCATCTTCCGCCTCTTCTTCTCCACCCCTGTTGTTTTTCTACTCCTCAATCTCTTCCCCTCCTTCTTCTCCTTCTCCGCTTTTCCTCCACCCTCCTCCCCTCTCCAAGTCATTAAGCCCTCAGCTTGCTCGTGCACTAAAACATGTAAAAGAGCTTCCGTTTTAGAAGAGATTTGTTTGTGGCATTAATAGTCTTTAGTTTTCCACATGGTTTCCCAGCAGCTAGAGACATTAGAAAGAGAAGTGAGGTGCAACACATCTTCCCTCTCATCCTCTCATCCCTGCCTCATCCGTCAAACATGGAGGCAAAGGAGGGAGGAGAGAACGCAAAGAGGGGAAGAGAGAGGGATAACATGTAAAAAAAAAGACAAAAAGTAGAGTAAGACGAGAGTTTCGAAGGGGATACTTGTGTTAGGCACGGAACTAAGTAGTAAACTGTTGAGTAGGTAACAGGTAACAATTTTTTTTAACTTGTTGACTAAATAATTCATAATAATATTGACCCTCAATTCTTTGCATGTTCAATCTGATTTCACTTATACTTTTGGATGGGTCCACAATAATTCTTCAGAGAATTCTTCATTGACATGGAGGGTCGCAATAATAATGGAAATACATACTGATTTATGCATGTTTGTTTACCACCGGGGCTGTAATTCCACTTTGCTCTAGAGTTTTGCAGTGGGTTGCATTTGTCCTTTATTTTTTGCCATTCACGAGGGACAGTGATGTAATTTTACAACTGTCAAACAAGCATAGACTATTTAAAGGTTCAGTATGTAGAATTTAGTGACACCTAGTGGTGAAGCTACATGCTGAATATCCTTCACCTCACCATCTGCTTCTGAACAAGAAAGAGAACCTGTGGTAGCCTTCAGTTGTCATCTAAAAAGTTGTTAAATAAAAATTGTCCAATAGGGGTGACTGTTAACTCTAACTAACTCAGTAAACGTAAATTTAATAAGACTTCACTAAGGTAATTGGTAATTAAGTGATGCAAAAACTAAAAAATGACCATAGCAACAGCTTCATAGAGGACACTGAGGTCACGGCCTTTTGTATTAATGCTTCCATGCTTGTGACAGAGACATTATGTGTCCTTGTTGTCCATCTGTTAGTCCCATTCTTGACATGATATCTCAAGAGTATCCAAATGATACACATAACCATAAAAAAGTAAATCATAAAACATAAAGAGTAACTTTATTTCGGTTGCAAGGGCAGAACCGAGGTGAAAATACTATGTTGTGTGTATTATAAAACTTTTATTTTTCAATTTTCTAACATCCTTATTGCCATTTAATTTTTCTTCCAGATTTCTGTTATGACTTCCATCACAGATGCAGCTCTAATGCAACAAATCCATAAAGAAATCTTTAAAGAAGTTTTATCATTAGCATGTTTTTCTTCAAACACAAACACCTCTTTGGTTCATTTTGTTCTTCTTTCTGTTCTCCTCTCATCTTTCCTTTGATCCTCATCTTCCCTTCTACTACCCCTCCCTACACACCTCTTCCATCACCCCCTCAGTTAATCACAGTTGTTCCCGGCAAAAGGAGCTGTTAACGGCTTGGTGCGTCAGGAATGGTCCTGGCACTCCCCACCGCTAATCGGACCGTTACGACTGAGAAGCTTTGCATTATGCAAATCACTGGCCGGGAACAGGTGACATTTGTAGGGGAGCGGGGCGACAGGGCGATGGAGTCTGGCTGATTTAGACATTAGTCCCTGTCACAATGCAACACACACACACACACACGCACATTGCTCATCTGCATATGCACACACTCACTGTATACACAGAAAAAAAAACCATAGAATTTACTTTTGTTCCTGAAGCTGAGCAGCACAGCACTGTTTCAGAAGTTAGTTCTTCACTTTGACACAAAGCGATTGATTGCTCTATTGCTTTATGACCACAAACTCTTTGCGTAAAATTTACCTAAATGTTTTCATTCAAGTGATTTAGCATCACAAGAAGCTTCTGAACCATAAGTTGATTTGTTTTTTCATACTGGCTTCCCATTCTAATATTAAACAAAACACTTCCTCTGTTTCATTGCCAACATATTTATTTCTTCTGGCTATGTTTTTCCTGAAATTTTTTTGTTCAGTTTTTTTAGGCTTATCGGAAGAGGGCACTGTTCATTTCCATAAACTAAAAACTAATAAAAACCTTATTCATTGTCCTAACAGGATGTGAATGACATTTACAATGCAACATAAACAATAACATTCAGTCAAACTTTCCGCAATTGACTTCCACAGAAACATGAATTATTTATTTTTTTATGTTTGAAACATTAAGGGTTGGCGATGAAGGTTCCTTAACTTTCTGTCATAACAGTACATGTGTAGAGGACATGCAACCCAGTAGAATGGATCTAATTCCATATTTGACCAAATGCAGTAAATAAGCAACAGTTCTATTTTATATCCCAATACAATTACACACTGTCATTCATAAACAATCCTAGTCTGGCTCCATTAAACAGCTTCCACCAGATGAGACCACAGACAAAAAGTGGTACAGTGATGAGCCAGGAGCTCCACCTGCTTTGGCTAAAGTCTGTTGACGAGTCAAAGCTCAAGTTTGGGACATTTGAATTCAACCCAGTCACACTTACAGATTTCAAAAAATATGGAAACAAATTGTACCATATTTTTAAGTACTCTGTACCTGCAGTGAACATTACTTATACATTTATTCAAACAATTGGCATGAACATAATGTGGTGCCAGTTACGGTACAATATTCCCTCAGAAGGTAGTACTTCCATAGTTGTGTGCTCAAGCTTGTTTTATTTTATTTCATCCTGTCTCTTAAAAATGGTCTTGATGCTGGATGAACAATGGATTAATTCATCCACTTATTCTTATCAAGCACTGGTTCACCTTATCGTAGTGTAATTGCTAGAATCATATAATTTACAGCGCAGGCTAATTTATTCAGCAATGGCAGCGCTTTACTACCTATATGCAGTTATTCTCTGAATTGTTGAACTGGAGCATATCGATCCTTATTATAGTGCAGATTGCCACAGAGTGCTAATATCCTGCGTGTGCAAGCTGTAAGCATGAAATTAAAGGAAACACATTACATAGAATTGCATTCTTAAAACGGTAAATGGAAATTCAAATGAACCTTCATTTGATATGAAATCAAGTATCTTTCCCGGATAAAAGAAAATACACGGAATGGAGGATAATACAACTTTTTTCAAATAATTACGCTAAAGTTATAGAAGTACACTTTAGAGTTAAATGTACAAAGTATTCATCTGCTCTATATGGGGTTTTTGTTTGACCTGGTGACAAACATAACGAAAGTAGCTTCATGTTCACACAGCAAGCCCAATTTCCCCTATGAGTGACTGGATTATTTTAAAATAATAATAATCTGGGCCACTTTCATATGTGGTCAGACACGATTATTATGATTATTTTAAATGCCACCATAGAATAGAATAGAATGCTTTATTGTCATTATACACAATGAAATTAAATGGGACCAGTATTACAGTTCAGTGAGGCTTTATCATCACTCCGGATCAACAGTCCTCATCATTTTGTACAGGTGAAGGGGCAGACACCCAGCGAAACTATGGAAGACAGCTGTGATGGAGGGATTCAGTAGAAGCACAGTGAGGTTTTCAACCTCATGGGTACTTAGGCTGACACAACATGAAGGGTCATACCATAATCTGCCTGAGTTAGAAAGAAAAAATGGATTGAGTACTCAGGTTTGCAATGTAGTGTTAGTTACCGACCTACACAACTAGGTCAGAAAAAGAGTTGTGTGTGTGTATTTTGAGAAATATTTTATACAGTTCCAGGTTACACTGACCTTTGTATGAAAATCGGACTCTTAAATGTTGCCTGTGTTTTCTAACATTAGAGCGTATGTGTGTGTGTATGAACAAGCAACCCCTAATTCTTTGTCAAAATGATCATTGTCTCTGTCACACTACCTCACACTCGCTCTCTTGTTCGCTTTTGCTTAGTCTGTCACACACTCACAGGCACAAAGACAGACACACACTTGTCACATTTACAAATTCTGTCAACTTAACACACACACACTGATATCAGTATTCATTGGGTGTAGGAAGTAATAAGGGGCCATTAAGGATGCTAACCAGATCTTTTAACCCAATGACTACAATGACTAACTGACATTCCCTCATATACAACCAATGAACTGTGAGAGATCTGGAGGAGCCTGAAGAGTACACACACGCACACACACACACTCACGCATAGTGACACAGTGTAATAATACATGCATACCAATCTAGACTGTGTCTGCCTGAGTGCTCTCAACTGAACACATAACCATAATCACTTTATCAGAGGGAGGAGAATAAAAGCCAGTGAATATGAAGAGGGAGAGGAGGAGGGCTGAGAGGGCAAGGGAGGAGGAAGGAGCAAATTAATAAGTAAGGAAGGGAGGAATGAAAGTGAGAGTGAGGTGAAGGAGGAGGAGAGAAAAAGAAATGATAGATAGATAATGATCAGTATTAGCATTTCCACCACATCTCAGAAAACCTCAGAAAAAGGTCTTCTGAATTTCACCATTTGACTTTCCACCACTTCAATGAAACTACCCCTGCCTCTGTGAACGCTGGGGGCGAGAGGGATATACTATATCACAATGGTTTGCATTTATATGGCACTTTTCCAGTCTTGATAATCGCACAAACCACCATTCTATGTTGGGAGGTTTGGGGTTCAGCATCTTGCCTGAGGAGTCACAATACTTCACTATTGGTCCAGTCCCAATGAATGTGTGTCTGTGCTGAAAAAGAGTGGATGCACTAGTGTAACAAAGCCATTCAGCACTGGATCCGGTTGCTTTATAGCAACAGGTGGACTTTAGAGTTTTCTTCTACGCTTGTTGTCTTTGCTCTATGTTTGTCTCCAGGTGTTGTTTTCAAATGACACTAGCTCAGAGACAGAAACCTTGACTTTTTCGTTGGTCCTCAGGAGAGCAGATATCAAACTGGCCAATTAGATGATCAATACAGCTGTGTAGACCCCCACAGCGCCAACCAATAGCAGACGAGTCTGCCCAGTGTTAATTAGTGCTGGCACATCTCTGCTCTCCTCTTGTCTCTGTGTGTCTCGCTAATTCAGCCTCTCGTTAACAACAGTTATACAGCCAATTACCATAAATCCCTGTTAGCTGTGGCAATTAACAGTAACGAGGCAGTGCTGCATGTGTTTCTACTGTTGTAATTAAGCCAGTGTGTTGTTAATTAGCAAAATGTGAGTGGGAGGTTTTATGCTCGTTAGTATGGCCATTTCATTCAATTAGCACCGTCATTAACGAGGTGTCTCTGTTCTAACAAAGTTAATGCAGGGAGGAGGCAGCCACTGGGCGATTAGCCTAGACAAACATGATGAGGAGCGTGGCACCGAGCCCAGGGAACGATATATGGAGAGACCAAGAGAGAGAGAGAGAGAGAGAGAGAGAGAGAGCGTGTGCAATGCAGGTGGTGTGGCAACTTAACAGAGACCCTCTGCACTGCAAACACATATTTAGAAAAGAGTCCGACCTCCCAAGCAAAAACAATCCAACTCAAACATGTACATCTAGTGAAATCTGTGACAACATAAATTCTGGAATGAAGCAATTATAAGGTTTGTGAGCATTAAAAGGACACAATATGGAGGTAAAGGAGAAAAACAAGAATCGTGAAAAAATCACGTTTAGTTTGATCTGTGAATATTTTTAAGAAGGACCCAAACTGACGTCAAGCCCCTGTTAAAATAACACTGCACACTGACTCACCAAATGGTGAGAGAGAGTTTCTAACTATGAAAGGAGTTTTGAAATGTCATTGCCATTTAAAAACACACACTTTGCTCCCTCTTTTGTCTGTTAAAGAGCTGAACTGGTTGCTTTGCGTTGCCTAATTAGGTCTGTGGAACAGTTCAGAATGCAGCTGTGTCTCCATGCAGCCTAAGAGTGGAAACGGCTCCTGATTGAAGCTGACCATTTACAGGAGACTCCCTCTGAACAGGAAGGAGCAGGAAGGAGCAGGAGCAGGGATACAGCAGGAGGATAGCCGCTGCTGTCAGTATGAAACATGATGAACATGAAGCTGGGTGAATGGCCTCTCTTCTCCATCTTCTCATCCCTCGCTCTTCCCTCTTCCAAACCTTTTCGTATCTCCTCTTCCTCTGTCTCCTGACTTCGGATTCTCCTCATCTCTCTCTCTCTCTCTTTCTGTGACATTTCAGTCTGACTCGATTACAGCTAATAGAGAGAGGCCATCTTGCCACTAGCACACGTGTTCACTCACACACAGGGGGTATCAGGGAACCCCAGTGTATGCTGGGAAAATAAAACACTGTGTGCGTGCCCAAAGAGCAGAAAAACAGCCGGACACTCCATGCAATCATTTCTATTTGGAATTAATCTGTCAACTTTCATGACCGCTGGTCACATTTAACAAATGCAATTTAATGTTTCATAAACAACAGAAAGAAGAAAGAACTACAAAAGACATTGTGCCATCCTATAAAATTGCTTTGTTGAAATACAGACACCTGAACTTCCAGCTTAACAACTGTGAACAGTACACACCACACACACCACGCACACCATTCACTACAGTTTCCATCTTTGCTTCAATTTCACTTAAATTCAAAAGGCATATTTTACTATTCGGATTGAAATTATACATTAAACAACTGACAATACAATGACATTATAAAATACATATGATTACATAGGTAATAAATTGCCTTGAGATCATGTATATCAGTGGTCCCCAACCCGTGGGCCGCGGGTCATTTGGTACTGGGCCGCACAGAAAGAAAAAATAATTTCCATTATTTTGTAAAGTGTAGGAATTTTTAACTGTACACAGTACAGAATAATTATAATTATTATTATTATATTATTGTTATTATTATTAAAGAGAAAATACCACAGTTTTTAATGCCGATCTTATTATTTTATTTTGTTTTTATCTGCTACACCTTTAGATTGGGCCGTGAAAATATTGTCAGACATTAAACTGGGCCATGGTACAGAAAAGGTTGGGGACCACTGATGTATATTATCATTTGGTGCTACACAAATAAAGCTGAATTGAATTGGTCTCTTGTCATGTTTCAAAAGTAAATTGAGTAAATTCAAACAATTTAGAATTAGATTATTAAAAAAATATAAGTTAGAAAAAAGTACCTTCATGTACCTTCCATAATGTTGCTTTTTTTTCTCTACTCATCCCATGCATCCTCTGTCAACCCTTGATGTTGCACCTTGTTAAAGCCCCATGAGATAAATGTGACGAGTGTGATTAGCGTAGCTTAATTTTTGATACACCATGTTTACATTATACAATGCAGCCATGAGCTAAAAGACCTGAGCGTTGGAGCTTATGTTTGTTAGAAGGTGAGGATGAGAATCACATCATTCAACAAGAAACATTGTTTCTGTCTGTTCAATATGGAATACTATTTCCCAGAAGCACTTTTGGAAATACTCAAATATAAAAATAGACATGAAAATATTTACTTTCAGCAAGTGATAAAGTTATTCATTTTAGTGTTTAGAAACCCACAATGTGCGACTTTAAGAAACATGGCCACTGACAGAATGTCTTAAATCGTAAGATGAATTCCCTTTAGACATATTGGGTACACACACACACACACACACACACACACCTAGTTATGTGGCCAATTCCCCCGTCTCAGCGTCTGTGTGACAGAGAGATTACAAATGGAGTACGGGGGCTAGAGCAGTCACATAGTTCAACAAAGGGTGTGTTTGTATGTTTTTGTTTCAGTGTGTGTGTCTCTGTGTGTATGCCTGTGTTTGTGTGTGTGTGTGTTGTGGTGTGTATCAGTGTATTGGCTACTGATAAATGGCTGCCTCTTTAGGGAACTTATCTCTTTAAGTGTTGCCGCGGTGAGGGATGACATCATTTGGATCCCTGGCTAACTGGCTGCCATGACAACACCTCACCAACCTATCCATTTACCAGATGGCCTGATAGTGTTTGCACACACACACACACACACACACACACACACACACAGGTAATAGGAGGCCATGTGGAAATTACAGCCAGAAACTGTGGCAGTTTGGAGCACTGATACACACACTGCTGGGAAAGAGAAAGAGAGAGATAACATACACCCATTCACAGATGTCTTACAGACACACACTAAGCACACAACCCCACCCTCTCCCACCTCTTATCACATCTTAACAGAGAAAAAAACCAACGAGGAGGAAAAATTAAGTATTGATCAAATTAGCAGTTTTTAAAGCATCCCTCATGGCTGTCTTTCTGTGTGTGTGTGCGTGTGTGTGTGTGTGTGTCGACAGTGTTGGTGTGGGGAGGGTGAAGGGATTTAATGAACCCATCACACAGCAAATAAAACGGAAAGGCCAGAAGGACACTTGACCTGTTATACACACAGGGATACATTTACATATCTAACGCTATAAAAAGACAAGACGCGCACAGTGACAATCGTGCATCTGTATATCAGTGAGGGCTTCCTTAACCTCACTGTGACATCTTTATAGGCTGTGGTGACACAAAAAGCAGAGCAGCAAATACACCAGAGTGGTGTGTTTGGGTGCAGAATCAGCAATGGTGTAATATCTTGATAGATCTGTATTTAGCTGCCATGTGGCACCGTCTGTAGATCTGTACAAGTTCAGTGAGTACTAAAAGGTCCCAGACAGGAAAAAAGCGTTGTGCTCTAAATATGCTATAATATTTAAAATCATCACTGACCCATCACTCCAAAAGAGTTAACTCTTCTTGCCTGCTGGCGCTGTCTTCTCTTGACGGTGCCCCATTTAAATGCCCTCCATATCCAATGTATATATGGTTTTGATCTGATGCTTCACAATGAAATTGTATTAAATTAAAATCAAATAAAAGACTTCACTATTCCAATATGAACTTGATTTTGAACACACCGGTATCAGAGAGAGGCCACAAAACACGCAGTCTGTTCAATACCAGACTGATATGTTAGGCTTATGTTAAGGTTTTTTATTTGAATTAATTAACATATTACCATTCAATACACCTTTGAACACCATTCTAACCTAGATACCATCCTGCTGTCTTCCTGTCTCCACCACTGTGAGCAAGGAGAGCAAGGCTCAGGTAAAACAGGTCAGATTTTTTCTTTGTTCACGCTGTCCTGGTCCATCACCTAATTTCTACTTCTTATGTCATTATATATATCTGGATGACAGCCAAAAAGACCCTGAGGATAATGGCCCTTCTATGAATACATGATTTGGTTTCGAGAAATTAGTTTATAAAACACGACTTTCCGATTCTCCCAAGAAATAAATCAATCACTCTCATAATGTGTCCTTATTCCTGCCTTGTGTGTGACATCCCTCAGAGGAGAGTTGTTCACATTCACAGTTACTGATAGCACTGCTCTGCACAATCATTGTGACTATTACTCATTCTTAAAATAAGTGCTTTGTCCTTTTAGAGCTCTCTGGACTGAACTAATAGTCGCTATCAGTGACAGAATGAGTCAAACAAATGCTGCTATTAATGATGAGCTATGCGCTCAGCCCTCCTGGACCTCACAGTGAATATTCAGACTGGAAACAATACAAATACACCCTGACCTCAGTGACCTCACACGCAAGCCCTGGCATGCACATACACGCTCTAACACATGCATACGCACACACGAGGGGAAACTTATTAGGTTATTATCTTTCCGCCCCATAAAATAGGAATAACTTAAAGTGCTGCCGCAATTAATAACCCAACAATAAATCTGAATATTCCCCATGAATATTATTCTATATTACTCTCTCTCTCTCTCTCTCTCTCTCTCACACACACACACACACACACAGGTCACACAGATCAGCAGGGTGTATGGGAGCAGGGAGAATGATAAAGCCATCAGAGAACGTTCTGGATGAAGTGAGCCAAACGTGAATGTGTGTATCAGAGCATGTGAGGGTGTGTATGTGTGTGTGTGTGTGAGAGAGAGAGAGAGAGAGAGAGAGAGAGAGAGAGAGAGAGAACGTCCCATCAGAGTGTGTTCTGCATGGTAGCTTTATGCATCAACACACTGATGCATTTCCCATCTCCATGTTGAGGGGCCCTTCCCAGTCATATGTGCTGGATGCACTGGTTAAATCAATGCTCTACCCAGTAACCTCCAACACACCTGCACACACGTACACACACGTCTGTCATCTACTATGACCTTTCAGCCCATCAGCAAAGCAACACACACACACACACACACACACACACACAGCACAGCAGAAGTGCAGACACCCGTCACAAGGTTCAGGAATGAGATGAAGTTAAGTAACAAACAAACCTTGGGCTCTTTTAGTAATTTAGCTGTTTGTGTTGGACCATCTGTCCTTTATAGAAACCCATGGTTGAGCTTCCAGAGCTACATGACTGTCTGCTATTGACAGCTCTGGAATTACATGTAAGCTGTCTCCAACTGAGCTGTGTCCCAGTTTGACTCAGTGTTTTGAACATGCACAGCTTGTTATGCAATGTACAACGACAAAAGAGGCATTCTATTCTCCTCCAGACCCAGACCTGGGAGGTTTCTGCTGCCTCCACAGCAATGATTTGTCAGCCAAAGAACCTCACCAATTAATATACATATTATAGACATATCTGTCTTATATTTAAATAACATACATGTATAAATATAATTATAATGATTATATCAAACATTTATTTTTAATGATGCCTAAAAAAAATCGCTGAAAAAATATTATTGCATTTGACTGTCTCTCATCAGAAGAGAGTGGTAACAAGTGGAAAGGAAAACAATTCTGACTGCCCAGTTAAAGCTTTAAAGACCTTCTCATGTAGTCTAATGGAACTTGGAAGGATTTCACTGAATGACAGTACAAAGTGCCCAGAGGCAGACATGCAAAACTGCTATAGATTCTCCCAAGCAGACTCAGAACTTCACATTCAATTGCACGTGCTGTTTTCTCTCTTTGTTTCTCTCTCTATTTCTAAGAAACACTTTATTGGGAACTTAGCTGTGTACACTTGAACATGCTCCCACAGCTGGAAAGATCTAATGAAGCCACTTGAATCAAGAGGCTAGTTGCCCTCCATTAAACTCTTCATGGATAACCCTGACCTGTGTGACCAGGAATCTTCACAGACTATCTGTGATCTGTGTCTTTATGCCTTTGTCCCTTTCTCCCCTCTCTCTGATATATGCCCCACAGCTCCAGCATCACCACTCTCCTACAGCCTGGCTTCAATTCCCCCTGAACTGATATCATCGGAGGAGAGGAGAGGAGCAGGCTCTGCATCATAGCCACTCAGCAGGTTGACAGATGTAGAAGGACAATAAAACAGTTTGTAATGGAGGTAATATGATTTAAAATACTATCTATTAGCCCGGATAGGCCTGTCAGGTGTGTGTACTGTATGTGTGTGTAGGAGATAAAACAATGAAGATGGCAGAGAGAATATAGGGTTGAGCATCTAAATCAAAGAGCACACAGGAGGACACACACACACACACACAATGGAATTGATCCCATTAGACAACACAGGTCTGAGTCTTGTACCAGTTCTCTGAATACAGATACACACCCAAACACATACATACAAATGTAATGTATGCAATGCCAACAAGCAGTCACATCCATATGTCACATGAAGACTCCTGATAAAAGAGGAAATACCGATCTGTGAGAGAGCTGGAATACATCTCAACGTTAATAATGTGACACTGGGAATATGTACTGCCCGAGTTCAAACGCGCTGACAAACTTTCAGCTTGAATAATCCACATGCTCGTGTGCCGCACAGAGAAATAGGCCCACTTTTATAAATGACTATGATGAATTACACTGATCTGGTGCCGGACCTCAAATCACTTCAGGTTCAGTTTAGTGTGTGTGAGAATGCTGACGTTTGACACTACGTGTTCTGTCTTCTCATGATATCCTTTAGCCTCCTCATTGTCAGTAAGTCACGCGAGAAGAGGCCAAACGCCGATGAATGCCTCCTCACACCAGTGCTGTGTATAGGTATAGAAGCCTTTAAAAAAATAATATTAGTTACCAATTTTCAGCTTATGTTTAGCAACAAATATATGTTGAGAAAGAAAATATACAACATTTATTTTATTTAGCTCTAGTTTTCGGGCCCAAGTTTTGCTGTAAGATATAATGTCATCTGAACTCGCGATGCCTGGCTGACAGTATGGTGCATTAATTAACTGAGCACTTTGATGATCAACACTCTGGATAAATTGGTTACTGATCACTATCACGACATACAACACATCTTTAACTCCACTTCCACTCTGACAATAAGAAACATGGAATATTTCCATTATGTGGCCTCCAGGGCTGCATCCAGCCGGAATAACTTTAATTATGCACACGGATATTCCTAATTCACGGGGAAACATTCAAGATCTGTGACAAAACCTATTGAGAGCTGGTCAATTTTTCTCGAGCACAACCGTTCACATTCTCAGCACAGATAAGATAGAAAATGGTGCTCATCTAGGGGAGCCTACTGGTGAGTAAAAGGGGGAAAATACAGCCATAAGCATCAGCAACTCAGATAGCTTTTAGATGGAGTAAAAACCTCTAGGCGGGCGGAGAGGATAGGAGACATATCAACATGGACAGAGAAAATAAAGGAGCTGTAGAAAAACAGAGCAGTGTTTGCAGAATCCAATTGAGCTGACACTTTTTCAGCCACATACCATTTTCTGTTGTTTACGGCTCTATGAGTGGCTGACCCCAGCGTGCCTGTGTTTTCGTGAGCGTGTGTGTGTTTGTGTGCACGCGCGTGTGTGTGTGATTGAGGTTGATAGATGCTGACAGCTGCGGAGAATCACTTTCCTGTTGGTAAAATACCATATTGACCCTGTTGCCCCACCGTAGGCAAAGGTTAACCTTGCTGAAGCCGCGCAGGCAGAGTGGGGATGACATCCAGCTGAGGGCTGTGCTTGAACCCACAACATTACACTGACCCGCAGAGCGCCCTGGACACACACCAACACACAGCTCCCATCAAATATCCTCCCATAAGGCTCACACAGTATTTGGGGCCAATACAGAGGACTCTCAGGTGTCGCAGCCTCTGGCAGCCATGTTGGAGGTCTTTATTGCAGGTCAGCCAAGAACAGAAGAGAAGAGTATTTAGTCTGACAACAAATGTAAATGAATGAAATTACATTTGACTTGTATGGCACCAAATATACATGATCTCCAACACAGTAGAGCTTGACTTGCTGCTACTGCCCTCTGACTGTTTTTCTTCTGTTCACAGCTCAGCAGGTCACAGACAGTGCCTTTCCTTAAATTAATAACCTCTAATTAGTGGTTTGATTAATTAGTTAGATTGTGGAAATTAATAAAGTGGGACTAACCACAATTCTAAGTTTGAGGTTTCTGTAGCTGATGTGCCATTCCATTTTATTTTTAATAAAGCAGAAGCATGAATGACACTTTGGGTCACATTTCCTTAAATGGAGCAAGTGGCCATGGTTGAGATACACAAGTATTTCATCATAATAAATAATGGTGCATATAGAATGATGGTAAAACAAGCCATTATTTCTTATATCATCAGATGGCGTATTTACTGTAGAACCCTTCTAAAGGTAGGGATATGTCACCCAGATTTATTTGGACCAGTATATTTTTGGCACATTGATGATACAATGCTTGATAGTGAAGGAACTGATTCAAAGTTTTGACTGTTGTTTTGATAAGAATGAAAGTTAATTTTGGTTTGTGGAGTTTACTTTCATATAAAAAAACACAGTCAGTCACTGCTGTGTGTATGCTTCTCTGGTACAGCTCCCTGGTGTCAGGTATGGATGTGTAACCCTGCATCCCCCGGGTGGAGCTGGTTTAAAAACACATCAAGGTGTCACCTGGTGTGGCCCTGGCGTGAAACAGCCAGACCCCGTGACAGGCTGCTGCGGGGCCACTTTAACTCATGTAACTGCTCGGTTGTGTTTGGCCACCCTGGCTTAATAACAAGGTTGGTCAGCCAGCAGGACCCTGCTCTCCCCTATGTTGAATGTGTGCTCATGCATGTGTGTGTGTGTGCACTTGAACAGCTACCTTTGTGAGTGCCTGTGTGTGAGTGGCCAAGCTAAGTAAAGCACTTAGGCGAAAGGATGATTTTAGCCAAGATGAAGTGCACAATAATACAGATTTTAACACATTTGTAAAATAAAAGCTTCACTTGAATGTTAAATGTAATAGGAATTTGTAAAATATAAAACTGGGATAAAAGGATATGTGCAGGTGAAGGGTTATTCAACTTTAGACATTAGGCTGTAATTTAAAACAACAGGGCTGTCACTGTGGCCCCCACCCCCCTCTTTTGGTTGTTCTCTCAACACCCTCTCTCTTATAACACTGACCAGCGGCTGATCGGTGTGTTTACTTAAATATCCTGGTGGTCTCCGCAGCACTACTCTGACAGGGGTTGGCAGGACAAGGCTCTCACTCTCTGCTGTGTGTGTGTGCATGGGGGGGGGGCGGTCTGTCATGCCCCATCACCCCACAGGTCAAACAGAGAACTCTTTCTCTCTATCTCTGCTTCTTGTTCTGTCCCTATGCCTCCACTTTGTGTCTCCATCTATCTCATGACCTCCTCTCTCTCTGCCCCCTGTTTTCAGTATCAAAGACCTGCTGGTTAATCACCAGCTTGTGGTAAAGTCAGTAAAAAGTGCTCAATTAATGGAAACATGATAATGGAAAAAGTAATCCTCAGCAACATTTTAATCCGGCAGGCTCTCATTAATGGCATGAGTCAGGACAGAAATATGCTACAGGCCAAGAGCAGAGAGCGATCCATATAGCAAAGAATGAAAGCCTTTATATGTAGGGACTGCACTGTCTGTTTTAGAATGACATCCTGAAGGCAAACACTACATAACCCTCACCGCTTGTAAGGCTCTGGAAATAGTGGTTCCGTCAAGCTCTTGCGTTGTGAGGTTATTATGAGGACTGCATCCTCTGGGGTCACTAGCAGGGCTCCAGACCTTTAGTTAAAAATGTATCTCAACCCGTTTGAATCCTCCTCTTCTCCTCTCCTCCATTAGGGTTGACCCCTGTATAAAACACTTGTCTGTAATGACAAACTAAACTAATGCCATTCATCATCCGCTTGGCTTTGACACTGCACTAACCTCACTGTTCCTTTACACACATGCTCCAGTCAAGCCAGACCTACTGGCTTGTATCGCTGAGCACATACCAATGCAGAGGAACACACAAATACTGTACATGGATACACACGCAGTCCCTCCAAACACAGAGGTCCCCCCCGCAGAGCACAGAGGCCAGAGCAGCAAAGTGGAACTCCAGGATATGAGGATACGTGTGTGTGTGTGTGTGTGTGAGAGAGAGAGAGAGAGAGAGAGAGCATTGAGTGTAATTGAAACAGAATAACATGAGCCTGACTCCTGTAAAAGTCACTGGCCACCCATACTTTATTAAATCTCATTTGCTTCTTGGAGCCTTACATTCTTAGAGGATTGAGACTCAAGGGTTGCTGGTTCAATTCTCTGGCAAAGCAGGACACGCGTGTATGTCTTAATTTACTGTGTGTGATGACATGCAGACTTGACTTTGTGGCCTTCATGTCACCACAGTTCATTTCTCCCTCGCAGCTATTGACTGGGTGCTTATTGATCTCCACACAATGTATCTCACAAATCATCTGTCTGTCGATCAATAGAGAAATCTCCCGGAAAATTCCTATTGAGAAGCTGCGTGCGTGCTCCGCTCGCCTGCTGAATGGGAGATATTGAATGTTTAGTTGATTAATCTGGCTAGTTTAAATCTGACCATGGCTAGCTCTATTAAAACAGTGGCTGGTGTAAATCACAATGCTGCCGTTTGTGATTGAAATGAGCTGAGCTGAGCTCTGCACATGCCGCCGTCGAGAATAAATCAGGGGTTGGGATTTTATATTTTCATTGTGTAGTAATAACCAGTAATAACTGGATGGAAATCTGGCAAAACCAAGGTCTTTGTCATGATGGATAATTCGAATTTGATAGAGTGCATATAATATGAATGTCTGTTCATCTACGGTATGTATATTAAAGTTAGTCCAACACACAGAGCTGAAGTTTTCCCGATATTAAAAATAGCACAAACTCAGTCAGTGGTGACCATCTCAGATTTGATGGATGTTATGCACTTTGACCGATTATGTCTTTATTGAACTGATCAAATAAATGTGATTGTCTATGTGAAACCCTTGACCTGCAGTGATTCTAAACAGACAGTTTGAAAGCATTCCACTAGTATGTGTGTGTGTGTGTGTATGTGTGCTCCTCTGAACTAAAACAGTACATCTTATTTTAAAGCGGAGGCATGTTTAAAGGTAAGGGTTGTGCATGGAGCTGAGAAGTATTTGTTATGTATATAGCTAGCCCTCTATGGCAACAATGACCAAAGTAATTTAAGAATCCAGTTTTCAGCTTCATTTTCAGTTCAGATGTGATATGTTTTCAGTAAAATTATCATTATCATTTTTATTTCCATATGGCAGCTTAATCACTATAGAGGTGGCCTGTGCATTCATACTATTTGAATGCAGCTCTGCGACTCTTTGAGAGCACAAGGAATATTTTTTTTGAATACAAATTCAGAATCTATGGACTTCTTTCATGAGTTGACTCGTGGGCTGCAAATTGCATGTCTACTAAATTTAACCATACAAATTAAACCTTCCCCAAGTACTTTGCCAATCTCAAACATTTAAACCATTTCATCCTCGTGATTCTTGTCATGTCCATAACTGAGAAGGATGAACATTTTTAACCAATTAAAGATCCCCAACAGCCTGACATACACACAAGCGCATCCATTGACCTTTGTCGAGACAAAGGCAAGCCACTGTGATGTACACACACACACACATGCACACAAAAACACACAGCAGGAAAGTGTGAGTGAAGGGCAGTGTTTGAAGGCCAGTGTTTTAATTTGGAGAGTAGATAACGTGATGCTATCAGATCAGAGAGATGACAAACTCAAAGACAGACAGAGAGATGGCGAAAGGGGGATGATGGAAGAGAAAGATACAGAGTAGATATTCAAGATAATATTATTACTCTATTAATCACTGTGATCAGTCAGTGTGTTTTGAATTACAGACACCCTCTTGTTATAGTTATTTAAATGCAGGGGTGTACAATTGTTTGGGTATTTCCTCTACTCTCCAGCGCTAATCTCTAACTCTAGTTATTGTGGCTGTAAGAGGCTTTAACATTAAAGGTAGGGTTACGGATTCTACGGAATTACCTGGTTGACACAAGTCACACATTGAGACCGTGACACTTCAGAATAAAACTGGCCTCTTAGAAATGGCCTACATACCTGTAGTTGATCATTTTCTAACCACCACCAATTGTCAGTACCTATAAATTAACTTGTCTTTGAGAGACAGTATATATGTTAAAATGTCATGACTCAGTACAGGACCTATGCACAGGTTGATCTGTTAGCGTGTTCTTGTGAAGGACAGTGATTTCAACAGGGGGGAGGGAGGGATGGTGTTTGAGGTGAGACAGTAGAGATGATGACCTGATGAGAGATGGACAGATAAGTGGACAGATAGATGGAGACAGAAAGAGAGAGACATAGGATGAGAGGATTAGTGGAGCAGAGGTGGTGCTCCGTAGCACCAGGACATGATACACTACAAACACATACATGCTTTGTGTAGTGAGTTATTGCCCGTTGAAGGCAGGCGAGAACACCTCAAGAAATACTGCAGATTTACAGCTAAGGACACCATTTCCTGGTAAGCTACAGTGAATGCACAGAGCCCAGTGAAGGGCGCACGGCGTGCATGAGTCAGTTTTTATCATTTGATGTCCAGCAGTTAAAGGGAGATTCTGGTTTACTTCAGCCCTTGTTTAGCTCCAATAAATGTGGATATTGCAGATGTATGGGTAATGGTTATGTAAATCATGCAACTCAAAAGTTGCAAGTCTTTTCTCACCAAAGTCCCCAACCTACCAGACTGTCCCTTGGGAGTCTGGGTTGAAACAGCTGTGTGTTTCAGAATGCCAGCGTTTCAGCAACACTGAGCAGTGGGTAAGTAACTGGTCTATTAGCCCACCCTTACAGCAGCATTGTCACAGTGACATCAGGACAGAGGGAGGAGCTGCCTGCTGAGTGTGCTTTTAATGACCACAGGATTTATTCAATAAGCCCTTTGCTTCTTAATTAATGTTCTAATTAGACTTCTTTCCTTTCCTTGCTACCAAGCCAACCCCCCCACACGCACACACACACAAACCACACGAACACCTCACATGGCCTCACACACCTAACACAAGAGAGGTGGTGGCCTTGTGATAACCTGTGTGTCCATAGCTCAATGGCCATGCCCAGCATTGGAACTTAGAGACGGGGAGAGTGTGCATGCTGTACACACAAAAACACACCTTGGCTGTTAGCCTCCGTAGTGTATGGGAGCCTCCCCCTGACAATAGAATATTATGCACAAAGACCCCAATTGAATATATTCATCAGTGCAGCATCCCCTGCCTTAATGGCTATTCAGGATTAATTAATGGCTGTGAGATACAGCCTGGAGTAATGGAGGTAAAAAGAAGCACAAATGCCCAAATACATGTAACCAATGGACGTGCTTGACTTTCATAGGATTCATCAACTGAACAGAGAGAGATGGGGGGCATCAGAGTCAAGGAATCTGATTGAAATCAGCCTTCATAAAGATGAAATTGCTAAAGAATAAAAGTTGGAGATAACATGAGATTAAGGCCTTTGGCCTTGTGGTATAAAACCTCTGATTTTCATGGCCTCAGATGATGGACTTGTCTCTGTACTTGTCCTATCAGATCTCAGTGCAGCATAAGATTATGTTACAGAGACTAAAACAACGTGTGGGGATTAAAGGGAAAGTGCTATGCTGGTTTGAATCATATTAATCAGATACATTTCAATTAGTTAACATCAACAATGACTCCTTGCAAATGCAAGTTAGTCATGGAGTTCCACAAGGTTCTGTTCTGCAAACAATATATTTCGCCTTATATATGCTGACCTTAGGGAACCCACTGTCCACACAAATGTATCACATATTGTTCCCTGACTTAAACTGCATCCCTACACCAAATGCAATGGTAATCCATTCAGCATTTCTTTTCCAACCTTGGCCAAGGTAGTGCTGAAACGTAACAGGACGAGAATCAAAACAAACCACTGTAAATTAATCGATCATCACATGGTAATTAGAGAGCACATTTTATAGCTGAAATGTTTGTTAAGTTTAAGTTTCTACTGTGAAACGTCTTTGTTGACACAGCAGGCTTAACATCTGAAGATTCATCATCATCTTACCATCACATCCATCAGCTCCTCTATTGAACAAGTGAGGTTGTGACCTTTAGATCAAATTATCCAATATCATCAATTAAATACAATTGCCACAAACCGCTTTAACATATTTAAAAAACACATACTAAGTTTCATGTGGTCCAAATAAAAGAAAACACTTAATTAAATGAGTGTAGAATCCAGGGTACTTCTATGGTTTCAGACTGGAGAAGGCAGAGCACGATCAGTAACACTCCTGTGTAACTATCCTATGCTGCCATCTTGCGGACAAAGACAAACTGTTTTAAAAGTGTTCTGTTGGTGGACGGCAGGTGGCGGTAGTAGTAGATTTCTTTCTTTTAAACACAGGAAGCGAACATAAAAGAAGAAGAACCATAGCAACGGTGAAACAAAGATGGCGGCCTCCGCCGCAGAGCTGTTGTCCTGTATGTTCTGTTTATGTGTCTGGCTCAGTGCCGTGACTTCTGACGAAAATGTAACGAGCCCCGACTTCAATGCGACTGAAGACTTTACGGTCACTTCTCACGCCACAGACATTTACACAACAACACCGGAGGCGACCGAACCGACACCGAGCTACACCAGCACCGTTCAGCCCACCGCAGCCGCCCAGCCCCTGCCCGTGTCCGGCCGCCTGCTCCTCCCTGTCACCGACGGTAACCTGTGTTCACATTCACTCACTTCTGTTAGGAACTCGGTCACTCCAGGGCTCTTGTGCCAGTGAGGTGACTTTGTTAATAAGTCTGTAACCACCTGTGCTCAATGTTGGTTGAAGTTTCTCACCCTGGTTGAAGTTAGCTTGAGGTTCAGTGTGTCCGGGGTGTGTTGTGTCAGTTGCCAGGTTGTGTCCCTGTGACGAGCACAGAGGTGCGTGTGACGTCAACTGCTGCTGTGACGTGGACTGTGTTGAGGAGCTGCCTCTGTTCACCGGCTGCTCCGTGTCCACTGTCAGGTGCGTGTCCTCCTCAGCAGGGACGCAGCTTAAGGCTTGTCCTGGGTACTTCTGCTCTATGTGATGTCGTGCAGCTGCTAGCTAACCAAAACAGCAGCAAAACAACGTAAAGCTTCTTTATTGAAATAAAAGGCAATAAGCAAACTGGATGTAATTACTTTGAAAGCATTACTGTTACAGAGGGGAAAGTAAAAACAGGAGAGTATTGGGTGAGACAACTCTGGGCTGCAGTTTCAAGATAATACGTGCTGCACATATAAACTTGCATGCTTGTTTGTGGATGTTTTATCAGTATGGATATGGCTCTAAAAGTTTCTTCTAGATTTACTCCTGAAGTGGTTCTGTTTGCCATTCTGTCTGCAGTGGCAACAAAGAGCTGTGCAGCTGTGATGTAGCGTCGTACTCTTTGAGGAGCACCATAGACGGATACTCAGAGCTTCATCCATCTGTCAGGAAGGAGACGAGCCGGGACATTTTCTGCATTCAGTCACAGAATCGTAAGTTGTCACTCAGTATGTTTATTTCACATTGAGGCTAGCGTTATTTTCCTGTTTTTTCAGAATAGGCATAATAGTAGTTTATCCATGTGTAAGTCTATCTGTATTCTTCTTTGTAGGTATCGATGGATGGTCTCATCCCTCACCTGCTCTTCCAACTGACAGTAACTTTGATTCACTGTTTGAACAATTTACCAGCTTCCTTTTCAAATTGGAGGAAAGTGCTGTAGAGCTCCAGGCTTCATCTGGATACCAGGTACATCTCCTCTGATCTGGTGCTGATGAAGAATTACTGCCAACCCCTTTCTTTATTAACATACCAAACATCCAATGTGATGTTCTCTCTCTCTCATGGCTTTTGTTTTCAGTACGGGGAAGTGATGGTGACGGCAGGGGACAATGGAGAGAGAGGGATGTTCTGGTTGCCAGCTCCTGGTGTCACTGCTGAGTGTGTGGATGCAAGTCCTGCAGGTAGCTTCTCCTCACCCACTGCATGCGACACTGTCACCTCAGCTGGACATCATTTATTTGCTGAGATTTTTTGGTTTTGTTGTCAGCGCTTGTTGTTTTTATCCCACTAAATCAGCCTCAACCATCTGAACACATTCCACCCCCAGAATAGATGCGCATTACCAATAACTCATGATGTGAACAATTGGGCTTACTGAGTTAGTAGAATTCCATTCCAAACATCAGTGTAACTTGGAGGACTGTCCTCCCTGCTGACAAACACACAGCATGTCTCAACCTCTAACTTCTAACAATATAAGTCTGGTAAGAATTGTTTATGTTCTAATGGGACCTCCCCAAAGTTACTCATGGATAATGTGTTGTTATAGGTTACACAGAAACTGCATCAAATTCACATATCTGAACTCCTCTGCTTGCTATGACTGGTTGTTGTTTGTTTAAGGATTTTTTTTTATTCCCAAGAGAGTTTAGAATTAAAATATTTCAAATATTTGCTTTAAGTTTGTGCCTCTGTTGTGACAGCCTTCTTAAAGGATGAGAGCAGAGTGTGTTCCCGGCGCATAAACCTGGATCAGGACTGCAGCTTTCTGCCAGCCCTCAAAATGGACACCTACACTGACATCCAGCTCCTAACTGTGAGTCTCTCCCTTAATTCTACTGCTGTGCCTGCTTGTTCCTGGAAGAGAGAGCACTCTTAAACACTCTACTATCCCTTAATACACGAGTGATGCTGAACATACTGTTGCTGTGATGAAGGGGGCACTCCACCAAACTGTCAATACATACAGTTTCCAAACGTTTGAGAAGTGTATTGCTTAACGACTGAAGCACTTTGTTTGAAGCACTGTGTTTTTATTTAATTTTTAATTTCATTAAAGGAGGTTCATTTGTTGTTTAAGATGTTAACCTTATTTTTTTTCTACCTACAGGGGAAGAATGACAATGCAACTGTAAGTATTTTTAATTTTTCATTTCTTTACTGACCGTGTGTTGTATTCTTCCTCCTTTGTCTTCTTTTTCACTTTTTCTGAATCAAAGTTTTCATAAACTATTTTTATCTTTTTTGCAAGACCTTGACCAATGATTTAACAAGTACTGTGTAAACTTGCCTTACAAGTTCACATTTATTGCCATTCATCTTCATACAAAGTTTACAACTGAGGCAAATGTCTTGCTTCAGGGACCAAAGTGCAGGAATACATAACACAGAATATAATAACAGAAACAACACTGGGAAAGAGACAAAGAAGTAGAACAGTGCTCAGTGCATGATGGGAGTTCCTCAAGCAGTCTAGACCTATAGCAGCATAAAAAAAGGACAATGCAGAACTCACCGGACCCAGAACAAGGAACCAGAATAGGCTTTTTTAAAAGGAAGCAGGTTCTTGAATTATTTTCTGAAGTTTACCAGGAGCCAATGTAGAGATGCTAAGCCTGGAGTAATATGATCTCTCCTTCTACTTCCTGTCAGCACTGGTGCTGCAGCATTTTGAAGCAACTGGAGGCTTTTCACAGACTTCCGGGGGCCTTTTACAATATTGTGCAGGTGGAAGAAAGATGTCCCAGAGACTTGATTTATATATGGGTCAACTGACGTGTCCACAGTGGAGCTGGAGGAACTACAACTCAGATAACAAGAGCAGCTGTTGTTAAAAATCCTCACATACCATCACATCCTCTACTTAAGCAGGAAATTTAGCAAGACACTGACATTTCCTTTGTGCAGCTTACCACATCGAGGCATATGTAAGCACAGGCGAAACCTTGAGGTTTATTGCTGCAATGCAAAGACAAAAAGTTCTCTTCTCTTCTCAACCGGCTTTTACCTGTTAGCTTTTTGGCTGTCTTTGCAGCATGATTTTCTCCAAGTTACAGTACAGTATAAAACTCTACATACCACAGCCTGTTTGAGATATGTACAGTAAATGTACAGTGAACATTACATCACATGTGTTTCTACTTTATCTTTCCTTATTTTTACTTTTAATTTTTTTGTGGATTTGGGTGCATTTTTGTTCATTTTTAAATAAAACTGAAAAAAGAAATGTCCTAAAAAAAATGATGAATATATTTTAAACAGAAAAATAGTCTTTTCTTTATCAGTACAATATAATGCAAGTCACTTGAAAACCTTAAGATCATTTGTCATAAATGGACCGAAAATGTGGTATCAGCTTTTAAAGTAGACAATTGGATGTGTGACAGTTGGATGTGAACTCAGGCTATAAATGAACTGATGCGTGTGTCCCCCGTCTGTCTCAAGGTTGTTCCTGTGGAGGTGGCTTCAGTCATCCAGCAGTCTGTAGAGGGGACTCAGACCATGTGGAATATAAGCGGAGGAGAAAACCTCAGTCCTCTTCTCCTGAACCCAGAACTCTGTGCTAATGTGGTGCTGAAGGTGAGTCCATCAAGTATTTTGATCCTTAACAGGCACACTAGCACAAGTACACAACAGCTCTGCCTTCAGATCTAGCTTTACATTTCATTAATGATAATTTAATGATAGTTAAAGGGTTTGTAAGAGTATTTTGTCTTCTTATTGGATTGTTGACAGCACAAGGATACATAATTAAGTGGAGAAAACACTACACCTGGAACTAAAAATAATTTCACCCCAAGTAAAGGGTTTCATTGTCTACATTTTGTCTCCTCAGGCTGTATATGCTCTGAAGTACAACCCAGCCGGGGAGATAGTGAATGCGAGTGTCTCTCTGGTACTGGGATTCGTTCGTGAAGCAGCACTGCTGCTGAAACAGGAGTTTCATATCACCTTTGTCCAGGTACTGTCACTCAACATCATATTTTTGCTGTATCCCAGCTTGTTTTTTAGTGCTGTTTTGCAATCAGAATCTGCTATTTGAACAAGGTTGTGTACTTAGAAGTTCGTACTAAGTAGCTAAGCTGTAATGTCGTTTGTCTGTGATGTAGCAGGATGAAGAGGAGATGGCTGTGCATTATAGTGGAAATCCAGGTTATGTGGTTGGACTGCCTCTTGTGTCCGGAACAAGAACACAAGAATATCCTTTACCTATCTGAATGAGTGGAAGTGTCCTTTAAAAGCAGTGGTTGGGGGTTCAGGGTGCACAGTGTTTGTTGTGAATGGTAAGAAAGGCTTTTCTGATGTGCTACAAGACACATGACTGGTCCTTAGCAATTATGTTCACTGGGATTGTGAGAAGCATCGACCCCAGAGAAACACTGTCTCTTCTGGACGCAACTGAGGATCAAGACTGTCTGCGTGGACCGCACCAGCGCTCCCCTGTCCTTTTTGGTGTGGATTCCGTCTCAGGCTGCACATTAAGGCAAGGCACGCTCACCAAACCCTATCCCTGTGTAGAGCTACATTGCCCTGTTTCGAATTGGGATGACTTGTCTTGTTCCTGCAGACTGGAGGACACTGTCAACTGCTCCCTGGTCTCCCAGGCTCTCCTTGACGTCCTTAGAGGACCAAACTATTCCCAGTATGTGGCTTCTTTTGGAAACTCCCCAATAAGCAACCCACTGGACTGGTTGCACATCAATAGCAGCTACAGCTGGGTATGTAATGCTCAATGAGCATGGGTTGTTGGGGAAGTGAGGAGGGAGGACATAGAGTAGCATGGTAATACATATACCTTTATACATATTTTCTCAAAGAAACCAAAGAATTTCATTGTTTTTTAATATGTATGCTGCATGTTGACTGAAAATGATCAAGTATGTATTCCTAACAATATTAAACCTTGATATTAGCTTTTATTTGGTAGTGGTTGAACTCAACAGGCTAATAAATAAATTAGACATC
Organism: Pseudorhombus dupliciocellatus; assembly: GCA_016785235.1. Lineage (NCBI taxonomy): Eukaryota > Metazoa > Chordata > Actinopteri > Pleuronectiformes > Paralichthyidae > Pseudorhombus > Pseudorhombus dupliciocellatus. Next base: position 235,836 of record JAFBJW010000130.1, on the reverse strand, counting down.
ATAACTTAATACTCCATATTCCACAGTGATGCACATTTCCATCCAGCATGATGTTTCGATAATTTCAAACTTGGAAATTGCAGAACAGTAGTTCCCATACCGGGAATCGAACCCAGGCCGCCTGGGTGAAAACCAGGAATCCTAACCACTAGACCATATGGGACCGTATGTGTGTCATTTGCAGGAGGCACAGAGTTGCAGCATTCCATTGTCACTTCATTTAGAAGTTAAATGGACCAAATATGGATCCCTGCTTAACGCCCAGCCTCAGATTGTGAGCATCAGAGAAGTTATCCAAACCAACACCACCAGCTTGGTATGAAAGACTCTTTCATAAACTGCCAGGTTTTAACAGAGAAATTAACAAGGCAATTGTACATTAATCCTCTTTATGACTGCCTATTTTTTTGTTATGTTATTTAACAGGCCCTGTTATCTGGTGGCAACAGCTTCCTGACAATCAGCACGTCAGTGGCCTTCATACCAGTGTCGGCAGCTGCTCTTCCTGGCTACACCGCTATGCCCACCATCGACGCCAAACTACCCTATGACTTCTTCTCCCCGTTTGTCTGAGTCACATAGCAGCTCATACAGGTTGTACACACTGGACAAGACAGCTTTGACAAGTTATGCTTGATGTGTGATCAATTTAATACGGTACACTGTAAATAATGTACAAGAGTCTTTGTAAGATTATTTAACATGGTTGAATAAATGAAATCTTTTTTTACAAAACATACAGTATTTCTCATTCAGTGGATGTAAATATAGTTCTATGTGCAAGTTATCAGTATGAAAAAAAGTTTGAGTCATTTACAGGCAAGTTAAGGCTGTGGTCTCGTAATGTATTTTTAAATACTGCATTTTTAAATGCAGTGCTTAAACTGGTCACCATCACTCCAGACTTCCATGTAAAAAATGAGATGATTGCACTAAATGCCTCCCGCTAGCTATGCAGTTGATGTAAAGCTCCTGTGAACAGGTAGTAGGAATGCTGAAATCAGGTCGACAGTAAAAGTTTATGAAGGAGTATATGGTTTGAGAATTAAAAACAATGGTGCAGAAAGGAACATAATATTAATGACATTGGCTCTACCAAAGTTACTTTGGTGAGTTAGAAGTCTATCCCGTGCTTCTTCAGGAGGGCTTCAAGGTTCTGCTTCTCTTGTTCCTGTGCCAAAGACAGAGACAGGAGACAGAAAGAAAGAAGAGTCTGATGGTGAACCTCACTGACCACATAATAAATAACAAATGTATGACGTGGTCCTACCACCGAAATTCACTGATACAATACCTGCAATGTGCATTTTTTTTTTCAGGACCAAAATTTCACCAAACAATTACCTTTTGGCTGCAGGTTTAAGCAACAGGTCATAAAACATCTCACCTATGACTGCCAAATTTGAGCTTTGCATGGCCAGTACATGCACATGTAAAATTATATAGTAAAGATTGTTCATATAGGTCATCTTTCTTCTGGAGTTCCCTCTTTTTATATTCACCAGTTTATCGGTGCGTTCCTGTAGCTCTGTGACTCTCTGAACGAGGTGGTCGTAGCTCTCCTTCAGCTTGTGGAGCCTCTGGTTTGCACGGGTCTTCACTGACACCAGGATTCCTGCAACACAGGCAAATACAAAGGAAATGTCCAGTAGCTACACCAGTCTCAACAGTCCAACTTATTACTGTCCATCGAAATGTTTCAATAACACTCACCATCATCTGTACAGGTAATTCTTATTTTTTATCATTGAATTCAAATCTATCAGAATAATGGCATTCATTTCTTATAGCAGTTTATGTTGTGGGTGATAGATCTGTACCTGGATGAGTTTAATGCTAACAATTGCATGCCAACATACTTATATTTAGCCTGCTGTGTTTATAATGATTAGAACTTTGACTTTTGCTTATTAGCAACAGAAGCACCACAGGCTCCTCCTAGTGATCTAGGGTTAGGGAGGGAGTGAACAGACACAGACAGTGTTACTGACCATTGATAATTCTGGCCACCCTCCAGAGTCGCAGCAGGATGAGGAGACCCATCCCATCAAAGGCATCCTCGTGGAAAATAAAGACAATGTCCAACACGAAGGACAACACCACCACCAATCCATCAAAGACCTCAAACTTGTGGTAGAAGAACTCCAGGCGGTAAGCAAAGAGCTTACCAGCCAGCTCCACCATGAAGAACGTCAGTAGAGCCAGACTCAGGTAATGAAACACCTGCAGCAGCAAATACGTGTTGGTTACATTTGGTCATTTTTTTTTAATTTTGTGGCTTTCAGTGTCGTACCTCAGGGGCAATGTGGCCATGTTCCAGCTTGATAACAGACAGGTCTATGAGCAACTCTGCCAGAACAAAGATGGCATCCAGGATGACCAAACACACCACCAACACCTGGAAGCATGAGGAGACAGAGTCAGCAGAAGTTGTTGGCCGTTCCACTATGATCTGATTTAAATAAGTAAATCTGATCCCATAATGGCTCACCCACATTGCTCTAACATCAGTCCCACAGACAATTGAACAGACTTAATGTGACCGACCTGGAAGCGCTCAGAGCTGTAGAGCCTCTTCAGTGAATCCCTGAAGGTTAGTGTCGTTGGGAACTGTCCTGTGGCCGGGCTCAGCTCCTCGCTGTCCGTGTGCAGCTCCTCTTCCCACTCAGCAGGCTGCTCATCGCCAACAGTGGTGAAATGCCTCAGGTATCGAGCCATAACAGCAGGATCTATGAAGCTCACAGACTGAGGAAAACACAAGGACACTCTTCAGGTCAGAGGCTGTGCAGTTAGACCTCACGGTTTCATTCCCTGTAACCTGCGAGGTGTGTATCTGTCGCTTCAAGAGCTCCCGGTGACAGCAAAAAAAGCTAAACATGTCAAACGCTGCCAACGTTTTTTCACCCACTTCTGCAAGTTTGCAAAATATCTGTGCAGATTTCTCCATAAGACTGACTTCTCCTTTTTGGATTGTAGTCAAGCTGGTATTGGGAAAGCAAATCAGTCCTCAGTGGAGGAAGCTGGATGTGTCAGTGATGATTTATCCCCATGAGAAGAACTTGTTGAAGGGGAAAGTGTGTAAAGGCATGCACCCAAACTCCTGCAGCAGCAGCAGCAGCAGCCTCTGAGGGTAGATCTCAGCCTCTCTCTCGGGACATGAGGTTTACTGAAGCTCGACGACACTGCAAACACTGAGTGGCAATCAACTGAAACGATGAAAGTTCAGCTGGAGGAACACGGACACATGCAAGACTGATTTCAATACACAGGCTACTCCGGATACGAGAGAGACACACTCACCAAGAAGTAAACAACACGGCGCTGCTGCAGTGGTCCAGACTGGTTTGAGTGGTGAGCTGCGTTTAGCAGTTAGCCTCGCTCAGAGCCGCAGCTGCTGGACCGGAGGCTCCAACTCGTGATGAAAACATCCGTCCGGGCTCCTTTCTGCAGACCCAGCGTTTCCACCCGCCGTGGCGTCACTAGCGGAGGCGGCGGCTCGTCAGACCGGGGCTGTCAGCCACGGGCTCAGAAGTTTCAGAAGAGATTTGCATGTCTTACCTTCGTCGACGAGCTCCGTCCCCCGTGTCCTGTCACTGAAGACTGGGGAGAAGTTGAGGAGGAGCAGAAGAACTCCGCCTCTCTCTCCTGTTGCGTCCTCACCCAGTCTCTCAGCTGGACACAGGGACTGCCCTCACGTCCTATAAGTGTGAATATACAGTGTTAAGCATTAATAATATACTTTTTTTTTAATTAAAACACTATTTGCTTTTAGGTTCGAGGCAGATAAAAGTATTGAAGTACATGAAGTTTTCAACTCGGGGGAATAAAGAGCTGCTTTTATATAGTTTCCGATCAGGGCCGGCCCTATGATTTTGGTGGCCCTAAGCAAGTTTTTCTGCGTGGGCAACCACCAAATCACACATGCACATGAATTAAGAAAGGCATCTGTTTAAATAATAAAAAAGGAACCATGATTGTAGTATATGATGAAATAAATCGTCAAAAAGCAAATCACACACCAATCGTGTGGCCCCCTTTAGCAGTGGTGGCCCTAAACAACTGCGACTCAAACCTCATGCTGTCCAGTTCTTCTCCTGTTTGACAGCCTGTGATGAACCCAGGCTCAAATCACCTCAGGTCTGTGCATGTGGACATGTCCACAGACTGGTCACTTTCAAAGCGACATACAAGCGATAGGTACAAACACAAGCAAAGATCTTTTTCAAAGTACTTGACATCACAGCTAATGTTATTTCAGTTCTGAAAATAAGCAAAGACCCCCTCCTAGCTGCCAATTCAGTTAACTGCACTGTTCTGCTTCAAACTGCATGATGAGAGTTCCCCCAGAAGACCATTGTGCTGAAGATGAACATGGGTTATTTTTTCTTCTACCAATAGTGAAGCGGTTCTGGTGTTTAAGTGCTTCCTTGTTGTAATTGATCGGTGGAGTGCCACTTTCTAGTCAAGTTTAGTCTAGAATGAAGCAACACTTTAACATTGTATTCAGTTAAAACTGACTGGTCTATCCAGAATCATTCCATTTGGATTGAAAATTCACATGTTATTAAAAAAAAATAAGACTGTCAAGGGTTTTGGGTAAACATGACATTTTCAAAGTCTGTGCCATATGTCAGAATAAGACCAGGATTTAACCACATATATAGAACCAAGAGTATTGCATTGAAGGATGAACCAAAGCAACATGTACATGAATGTAAAAATCACCAACAAGCAAGATGTCAGTGGCTCTGGCATAAAACACCACATCTTTTCACATAGACGCACACATACTATACCAGTGTTCTGTTCCCAGATCAATAGCCAACACTGCATTGTGTATAGCAGTGTATCAAGTGCTATATGAAAAGCTAGACAAGCACTGATACAAAAACTAATAGTTGGACCAGACAGTGACATAAGACAAGTTTGCAACTCCAGCAGTACACAAGCTTCATCCTTTCAAACAAACACACAACTAGGTTTGAGGTGGAGCAACAATTTTATTCCAACAACTGTACATTATTTAGGATGCAGTTAAACAAAGACCACAGCATTATATCCCATGTGATTACTCAGATGCAGCAGAAAAATAACTTAAAGAAGTTGAGCAGACAGTACTGTCAGGAGACTAGCACGGACCTTACCCACACATCCAGCCCAGCAGGGTGGCGATGAGAAACCTACAACACAAAGGAGTATTACTAAAGAGCTCACAGGCAAGTTAATACAATACAATTTCACAAAGTATGTTTCAGGATCTTCAGTCAGATTTTAGTAAATAGTTTTACTTAAACCTGTGCCAAAATCCCGAGTTTCTCTCCCAATACTACGATTCCATAGCAGAGCGAACAGACTCAGCCACGGCAGTACATGATTGGGTTCACGGCTCTTCGCCAAAACATTTGAAATTGCGCATGTTACTTTAGAAGCCACACAGACGCATGTCACATACCTCTGCTGCCCATTGGAGGCGTGCGGCTCACCATGCTCCTGTAGAGAAAAGAAGCGCAGTGGGTGAAACTGGAACTCTGCAGCAGATTAGTAAGGACAGCCAGCGGTGCTCAGGTGTTAGAGGTCACCATGGTTTTGTCAGCATGATGTGTTATAATATTCTGTCATCACAGCATGAAATATTTGGCATTGATGACAGATGACAAATTAAAGGGAAACTAATGGAGGACAATCAAGAAAACAGCAGGACACTCCATTGGAGACATGGGTCACAGTTAGCAGACCTCAACTCAAACAGGGGTTTGTCCTTTAATTTGTCAACCATCTGTTGGTTCAGCTGCTTCAGGCACTCACCTCAGTCTGCAGCAGGACTGTCCAGCAGCTGAGGCTCTGCCTGAAAGAAAGCCGAGGACAATGAGACACAGCCACAAGTCTTCGTCCATGTCTAAGTGCCCATGATATTTGTATGAAAATGGTTTGTTTTTCGCAACAGAGCTTATGGATAATACATTATGTTGGTAAGAGTATGTGCAGCCTGACACTAGGCCCGTCCTGATGGTGTCAGAACAGGCCACTCTCGTTGGGCCATGCTCTGTAGCAGCTCTGCAGCAGCAGAATCTAAAACAGAACCTGCTGAGCCGAGACCAAGAACAGAGACTTCCTCTACCAGCTCTGTAACACTGGGCCAGACACACACCGCCTGGTCAGCTGACTGAGAGCTGGGGTGGAGAGAGCAAATACCAGTGTTCTGCTGCATCCACTGAAACCAGTTAGGGGCCCCTGGGTAGAACATGAGAACCAAGCCCCTCTCTTTACCATCACATCTCCAACTCATGGTGGCTAATAGTTCTGCGTTTTTACCTTGAGCCTCCAAAGGCAAAGCAGGTCAGCAGCTCCATGGGATGGCTCCCAAAACCACATCTGCCCAACAAAACATACAACACATTAGAGGGAGCACACAAGCAATGAGTCAGGGAGCATGCAGTGTGTAGGGAGACAACAAACAGCCATCAGGTGATGCACATGATCACATGACTACTACAAACACCAAACATTTGTCAGAGTCATACAAGTGAAATTAATTTCCCTGAGTACATAATGTAGGCACAATATTTTTTGTATGTCTAGTGAGTTTTGATGGCTGAAGAATCAAAGCGTAAACCCACTTCATAACAGAACATAACCTAATAATAATGAGGGCCGAGAGCAGCTTCTACTAAGACCACGTGCTAAACGCTGCGCGAGCTGTGCTCTGGTTCGTCATAAAACCCCCAGAAACGTCGCACGTGCGGATCAATCAGCGTTACAACATACGGGCGGTGCTGAGACCATTCTACTCCATTCCCTCCTCTATGGGTTAGCAGAGCTTCGATACTGACCGCACGCACATTCACATCAGCCCGGCAGTGAGAGAAAGAGAGAGCGGAAGTCACGCACAACTATATAAGCGCGCCGCTGAGCATTGTGGGAAGGGAAGCTCAAGCCAAAGATCGTCTCCTGAACAGATGTACCGTTACATTTTCCCCAACACAGAGCGCGCGCACACACACTGTTCATTTCTCCTCACTCTCTCCACATAAATACACTGTTATACAACAAAGTGTGCAAGTATGATGATCATTACAGCTGTATCAGATGGGTTTGGCCAGTATGGAGGTCTAATGTCACAGCTTTAAGATGGAGAATAGCCAAAAGGATCTGGTTGTGTCTTGTTTAGATTATGAGGAAATGGTAGCACAGTAGAATCCTGTTGGTTTTGACATTTCCAATTTGGGAAGAATGGGGATGACAAAAACACATTTAAACCATTTATTCATGTTGGACATGCTTACATTCACACAAACAGTAATTAACAAATATATGTTCTATCTAATTTTAGGAAACAGAGAGATAAAACCAGATGTTGTACTGTAGATGGTAAAGGCTACAATGCCTTCATGTTGGAATAAAACGATATCTGTGGGACACTTATGGCCCCTGCTGGTAAAACAAACTGACATTATTGGTGCAGTGGGAGTGATGGAGTCAGAGTGTCATCACAGCTGGGATGCTCGAGGTGTAGTTTGCAGAGTGCACGCTCCTAAAACAGTAAGAAGGAGAAGAAGAGATAGGATGAAAAGTCAAAGACAATCCCAATGAAATGGCAACAATCTGTATTTATATTTACAATGTGATATGTAAAATGTGTTGCTCCCACTCACAAGGAGATTCAAGGTTAGTGTGAGAGACAGGGAAAATACCTGTTCACATTGACAGTGATGATGCTCTTCACAGGAGTGCTCTTAGGACCAGGAGCCGGGCGGAAGACTGGCTCCTGATGGGTCTGTTTGGAACGGCGAACGATGAATGGGTCTGCAGAATGTGACGGATAAGTGTCAAATGTTCCCGCCTTTATCCCTCCGATCTAAAAAGACAGAGACAATGGTCAATGTGCAGAGAGAACAGACTTTTATGAGAAATGTGTCATCATTTACACCTCGCGCAGTGAAGCAGACAGTCACCCGTTTGCCAGGGGAAGGGGGCTTGAAGGGGACAGGAGACACTTTTGTTGCAGGTGGGAGGGGCTTCCGTGCTGGTGTAGGTGATTTGTCACTGTGGTATGGATTCCTTTGGAAGTAATCTCTGGGGTGAAGGTTGATCTTAAAAGGACCACCTCTTAACTTGGAGCGATGGATCGCTGCCTCCCTCTGAATCCACACAGAACTTTGTTAATGGGGAGTTGTGTTCGCGTTCTCTGCTGTGGATGTGCTACTGAACAATTCCTTAAATAAATTGCATCACACACAAAAACATTACAGACAACAGAACGAGTGCACATTGAAGTGATCTCATCCTGTAGATCATTCCAAAATGAGTTAAATGTCTGGTTGCTCTTGATGTAAATTTTTATGTTCAAAAGAACCAAAGGACAATGAACTGGACTGAGAAAAAGCTCCCATAAAATGTGAAAACATTGCTATTAATGAATGATACTGGAATTTTAGGCAAAGGATCTGGTAGAGACACGTAGAAGCAACCAAAGGTAGGTTTGTTTTCTGGTGAACCAGGTAGCTAATTCATGTTCCTGAAAGACGGTAATTAGAAAGAAATAAGCCAACTGCCATTGAACAACTTGTGAATTTACAACCTGATTTTCTAAACTACTTTAGTTAAAATGGATAAATGAACTGTTACCTTCACTGTCTCATTGGCTCTGTCGTAGGGGTCTGAGGCATACAGCTCAATTCTGGACAGTGTTACATTGGGATAGCTGCAAATGATAAATTGGTATATACATTAGCTTACACAACTTACCATGTAATTACTTACCTAGTAATGCACCTTTGCACAGAGCAATTTCAATAATTTAAGCAATAGGCCATCTAATTAAAATAGTATTTACACATCACATAAATCTGGACAGAGCTGACTGATTGCATATGAAATATGAATGGGAATATGAATTCTCAAGGTTCAGTGTGTCAGTGACATCTAGTATTTAAGTTTCATGTTGGAGCTGAATACTTCTCTTCACCTCATATCTCCTTCCAAACATGAAAGAAACCCGTGTTAGCCTTCAGCTGTCATAAAAAAACTCAAAAGGTTTTAGTTTGTCCAGTCAGGGCTACTGTAAAAAACATGGTGGCCACCAGCTCCCGATGTAGCTATACAGTATTTAAATATAAAAGGCCCATTCAAAAACAATTCACACGATTCAGGTCACCAGGATTATTTTGCATTACATTTCTACCAAAATATCCCTTTCACCTAAATTGTACACACTGCACCTTTAATTCTTAGAATGCAGATATCTCAGCATATGAGGAAATGATAACTTTTGTAGAAATACTTTCGCACTCAAATGATAGCAGAGGTCTAGATGACAGATACAACATGCTTGGTGAGTGATTAAAAAGGTTTGTGTTGTTTGATGTCATGCACCTGTAGCCACTGCCTTTCTTGGGAGGTGAGGTGACGATGTTGCGTCCTGGTGAGCGATGGCCTTTCTGGACAACTCTGGTAGGACTCATGGCTTCAATCGGCCCTGATAAAGTACCATAGTAACTCCCTGAACCACAGCTAAGGATAAAGAGAGATCATTCATAATGAGGATAGACAGTACAATATATTTTGTGTCCACTTTCACAGTCATTGTTCTAAACCTGCCTGTTTGCTTTTATAGACTGTCTGCAGAACTCAACACGGAGAGCCTAGACAAGAACTAGAGAATATGTTTTCATTGTTGTTGTCATAAGTGCTTTGTTGTAGTGATGCAGAAGTGACCTATATATCTCAGCCGCCATTACAATTTGCACAGAGCCTGGTCTTTATGTATTCCTTCTGTCACAGTGTAAAAGTTATGTGAATCTGTGTGTGTTTTCTCACGGCTTCTTGACACCGTTACAGGGGACGAAGGCCTTGCCCAGGTTCTTCTTGGCCTGCTGGATGCGGTTCTGCCGGGCCAGTCTCAGCGGGTCACTAAGTGCTTCATGCTCAAAAATCCGTTTGAAGGACTTTTCGAAAAAACCATTTTGCAGAGCACAGCGTTGCTTAGAGACGCCCGCCTGGAGCTGCCGGCTATGATAGGCTGATTCATTGAATGGACCTGGAATTGGAATCACAGTTTGATAGGTGTATTTTTGTCTTTAAATGATATTAGCCTTATTATTGTCTTATACTATAGAGTAGGTAGGTAGTTAAACTGTATCACAAGAAAAATTACATCCTAATAAAACCAACCAACCATCCCACCACTCGCTCACACAGCCACCCACCCACCCTTAACCCACTCACTCACTCAACCAACCACAAAACACAAAACAAGACACTCCACGTCTAAATGGCAAACAGCGAGGTCTGTGATTTATTGATTTTCACTTTGTAGGAAAAGCACATTTCTTACTTTCAGCAAAAAGCATATTGCTTGTTATTGCACCATAAGGTTTACTAAAACAGCCTGGGGACTCTAGCAAGCATTAAAACACATTACTGCAGGAGACTGACAAAACAAGCGTGTAGCTTTCAGGGCCGGCGAAAAAGTGTTGGAATAATGAAGCCTGTTATACTGTGTGCCCTGGAAAAGCATATTCAAGGGACAAAAGTGCATGGTATATACTTATCATCAAACCCTTTACACCAAACTCTGAACATTCTGAAAATGCTGTGGCCCAGCTGGAAAAATATTCACTAGACATGTCTTGTCCTTATTTGTCCAGAGCACAGCATCAGCATCTATTGTCAAATCAATTAAAGGTGATATTGTAAATACAGGCTTTTTCTTATGAGGCAGAGTCAGAGAAATAAAGAGAGTTCGTGCTTACGGTTGCTGGGGGACGTGTACTTGTCTCCTACTGAGATGTAGCTCATCTCTTTAAAGATCCCCAGACGATCCATGTCGCTCTTTGCTGCACCTGATGGCATCTTTACACACGGCACATGCACACACAATAACAACACAGTACAACAAATGCAGTATTCACAATGATGTTTGCATTGAATTGAATCTCTGCTGTAACTCAGCAAAGGAGCAGGATGGAGCACTGGAACATGTTAGTTTCTTTTGGTTCCACTGACTTGCTTAACTGACTGTGCTGTGAGCCACCACCCTCTTTCTGCCAAAAACAATGTGATCGCTTTAATCACTCTCCATATTTTTACAGGAAACCCAGAACACTCCACACAAACACTGGTTCTAATGAGGGTTTTATGCATTTCAATTTTCCAGACTGTCACTGCAGCTTCTCTTGTACACACTGGGACATGGAGGCATCTAAATGGTACCCACTGGTGATTCTAATGATTAAGTTCAAAGCTGGCTGACATGCATAGGATTTACTTACACAGCATACATAGAGTAGGTACATACATATATATTGGCTTAGGTTTACCTTTGATTGACGTGTTGCAGTGAAGTCAGTCAATCTTTCTTTTTTTTCGATCGATGGATCAACTCTATTCTCATTCTATGTCTTTGTTTACTGGTTGCGTTACCTTGGAGAAGAGGACGTAAACAAACTTCGTCAAGTTGACCGTTAGTCCCTTTCCTGGAAATGGGGTCGTTCCCCTTCAAAATAAAACCATCACAATTACTGTTATGCACCTTTGAAGCTGCATTGGACATGTTTAGCATAGAAATTAGCACATCAATACGCATTGCAATTGACAGGGGTCTCCTTTCTTTTGGGTTGGCTAGGATTGTGCTAGAAATGATCAAATCTTGAATATGTTGGTAAAATGTCTTAATCAATAAAGAAGTCCTGGGAAACCATACAGAGTGGATTGGCAGGTAGTTCTGTTTGGCAATTGTTACCAGCTGACACAAAAAATCCCCAAAGAGAATCCACCCAAGGTAATTTACAATGAATTATCTATTTCTATTTGAATACTAACTTATATTTTATCAAATTCCAACCCTGATTACATTACTAAGCTTTAAACAGTAATGTAATCAGTATTCTAAGCAGTAATGCCATTCCATGTATTTAATATATAAGATGTTGTGTATATGTATGTGAGCACTCAGGTTTTCTTTCTCCCCCTCGATGAAAGGTTGAAGGACATTGTCGTACATTGTCTTTATGGCCACAAGATGGCAGTACATCTTTATAGACGAGGAGTGCACTGCTCTAAACTCTGTCATGAGTTAGTGAAACATTTATCAGTACAGAGGCTTTAAAAGTAATTGTAACACACCCCGTTCAAGATACAGGGCTGGAATGCTTCAGGTAAAACTCACTGGATCTCTTGTTTTCCACAGAAAGTAGCTTTAGATTGGTTTACAATGGAATCAATACAGAGCACTCGGCTACCATAGGGAAACAAATCAAAGACACAGATGGAAGAATAAAGTAGAGAAAAGGAGAGATGTGGAGAGGAGAGAGCGATACAGGGATGGAGATGGAGGAGGCCATATACACAGTGACAGAGTTGGAGAGACAAGGGAGTTGACTCTGTTGGCCAACTGTCCTTGGAGAGTAGGGGGAGGGCAGCTCTGTGGCAGCTGGGTCTCTCTCTCACACACACAAACACACAGGACATGTTGCTCTTTTTATGCAAAACCAAGCTGTTTATGATCACATAGATGTTTACCTTTTTAACAATACATTCAGTACGTACTGGCTTGAAGAGCTGAAGTGAAGTTTGCAGATTAATTAAAATGCGTTTCTGGCCCTCACAGGGATTTAACGACACGCAGGAGAGCCCTACAGCATAAAGCAGCTGTGGATAACATATCTTTTCAGAATCAGTCATATTCCTGCGTAAAACAATGCTCTAGCCACTGTAACTTTATATTTCTATGCTGGTTAAAATTTATCAATAATGAAATGCCACCAGTTTAAGCAATATTCTCTTGGGTTGTTTCTGTGTGTTTGCTAAAAGAATTGTGTTAGTGGTTTGATGATATCAGTGAAGTGGCAGCAGAGGGAAGTAGCTTCAGAAACAGACGTGGTTCTGCTGCACCCAGTGATGACGCCCTGGTCGGCTGCAGATCTATTAATGTTGTGGAGGTTAATAATCTCCTCCGTCCAACCATCAAGTAACCAACATGAAATTCCAGCACCGTTTTTAACCTGGATAAAAATCTGTGTTGGAGCTCTGAGCAACATTTCCCAAAGCTGAGTTAATGATTGGAATGCCATGAATGCACATGGCTCTTCCTCCTCTCTGTCTTACCATTGACTCTAACCTTTATTGACACGCAGCACAATGTGGCGAATCCATGCCAATATCAGCCCAGGGGAAAAATCACAGGAGAATTCAGCGTGAATTGATTTTATTATGGTGCCCACCCAGCCTGGTGATTCAGATTCATCCACGATCATAAAGAAAGTGGTGTTGCTCTTGTGAACAGAAACGAATAAAGTAGCATGAAAGTGACAGTTTAATAATTCTATACAACCGAATAAGCTTCCAGCAGTCATCATTGTTACGTGCTGATCATAATTGCTCACAGCTGCTAGTTTAACCTGCTGACATTTACTGTATTGTTGTATTCATTTCACCTTAAACCTGAACTCAAATTTGAGCCACTGAGTCTACGATAACTACAATTCAAATGAACAAACTGAATCACACCGTCAAAATCTGATACCTATTTAAAGACAAATAACCTACACATTAACCTCCATAGGTTCATTTCCTTATTTTACACATATCAGAATAGAAGCATCAGTAACTCTCTCGGGCTTGTATATAAACACATTTTAAATTTTTTTTTAAATGACATTCTGGGCTTTTAAACCCATCTGGTCATTCCTCAGAATGATTACAGCTTTGATACATTTAACTGCACTGTTGCATTAAGTACTCTGATCTTTTCCAAACAAGTGCTTTTACTGTATAAAGCTGGCAACTTGCACAATGATAATCCAACTCTTGTGATTTTGTGTTGCCAGTTTTTATTATTCTGGGCATATTAAACTTGAAAGCAAATGAGAGTGAAGTGCTTTCGTGATACTGGATCTCCCACCAGGCAAGAGCAATACACACCTGTCAAATAGTAGGTACAGTGGCAGCCAAACAGCAATGGCACTTATATCTAAATTCTGAAATCAACCTTAATACAATAACATATGGCTTTTTTAAGGGATGCTGTTTACAGCTGGTTTGAACAAAGCTGGCTGGTAATAAACAAGCTGGATCAGGTGCGACCCTGATGATATTATTTGGGCTGTTGGCTGTTGATTTAGGCTTTTGAAAAAGACGTTTGAGGCATGAATGACAAACTGTGGTGTGAGCTTGACAAACGCTTTGCTTCCCCAAATGGGCTACGAGTTCTCCCTGAACCAATTAATTTAGAAAATTTGAAATCATGCGCATGACTACATCTGCCATGCATGTTTTGTGTGGTTGATTGATCCCAAGTGCAGGGTGGTTATTATTTATCATGGATCATGGGCTTCTTTCATGTGTTGTAGTGCTTGTCTACTTGGCTCTAGGCTTAATTATTGTGGAATGATTTGAAGGTTAATCTGTAGTTATAGGTCGGGTCGACTCCTTTGACCATTGCATCTGTTTGAAGAAACTCTCCAACAGTTGGAAACCGAAGCTGATTAAGAGACTGAAGGTATATGAACCTTAATATGTTGCCAGGGGATAGAAACTTTGTGAGTAATGTTTGGATGCAGTAGGGGGGACAATTATGAATTATGAATCAAATAATAGATACGTTTTTGGTAGCGATAAGAAAAAGAAACACAAGAGGGTTAATGGTTAGACAAAGGTTCCGTGGCTGACTCGAACATGGTTACAACATATTCCTTAGAAAAAAATAAAAAGGTCACTCTTATTGTAATCACCACCACCTTCCTTTTATCCATACATTCATCCATACCTCCATCTATTTCGAAAGCCATTAAACCTTGTGACTTTAAGCAGTACGTAGTGTTGAGGAGGGATAGCAGCCTCTTTCTGTAATCCACTCCATGCCATCCTTTCAAACCCCCCATCCAATAAATCAATGCAATTTCCTCTCTCCTCACACGGTGCAGTAAAACTGAGGCAAACACTTCATTTTTTACAATTTATACCGTAAGTAAGAGGCGATGTGCTTCATGTTCCCATGTTCCATAGCAACAGTGGACAGGGGGAGATTTATAGCATAATGAAGGTAATAAAAGATGAGAAACACTCGTCGAGTTATTTGAATGTGAGTGAAGTCATTTTGAGGCAAAGGCAAGGAAGATTTAGAGGCGCAACTATAAGGAGAGTTTGGGTAATCTGGGAATTGTTTTGCAAATGTGACAGTTTCCTGATTTGTTTTACATATTAGATCAAAAAAAGTCAACCATCTTTTTAATCACAGCAGAAGAAAGAGTGGAGCTATCTTCCTCCGAGGAGACATGACACAGCTGAATCAAGGAGAGAAAGGTGACAACAAAATGTAGAAAATTTTTAGAAATGCAATATATTCATGCATTTATTCATACTGAGACATAAAAGGCCTCATTTTTTCCAAAAAGGAAGTATGCTAATTATTCATTTGAAACACTCTTTCTACTTGAAGTGTATCAAATCAAATCAATACAATTCAATTAACAAGCAACGATTTTTCATTCTGTAAATTCTACTGGGGCTACTCATCATCAGCACCTCCCATGTCTGCAGACAAGGACAGACTGTATCTTACATTGACTACATCTCTTTAATTCACCTTAAATCACTTGTCCATCACTGGGTCACAGGGGGCTTGAGCCAATGGCGAGAGGTGGGGTACGCCCTGGACAAGTGGCCAGTTCATTGCAGGGCTGACATACAGAGACAGCGCAGGGAGTCGAACCCAGGACCTTCTTATTGTGAGGCAGCAGTGCGCACCACTATCAATCATGGGGGAATTTCAACACCTGTCAGGCCACAGCTTAGCTCCGGGTGCATTTTCCGAATTTTCTTCCAACTCTGATGAAAGTGATGAACTGAAAGTAAAAAGTCATCTGAGCACGAGCTCAAAAGAGTTAGAGCGTAGCATTTAAAATCATTAATTACATTAAGTAGCGTACCTTCTCTGCATTGGAGAAAACACAGAAGCTGAACTAAAGATTAAGTGTAAATTGTAAACGTGAGCAGGATTCTTGATCATAATGAGTTGTTGACCTCATGCAGATGGTGTTGTTGTCACCACCCAGTGTTCATCTCTGTGACCCCGTGACCTTCACCCTTTCTTTATCACCCATTTTTTCCCTGCTCTCAGTATGATGTCATGTCTCATTGCCTCCCCCATCCCATGGGACCATAACCAATCAGGCAAAGTGCTGTCCCCTCACTGAACCTCTTAATTCTTGAACCCTCCCTCAAGCTCCCGACCTGTCACCTAACCATTATGTGCCCAGTAATACTTACCACTGACACCCTCGGTATGTGTGTGTGTGTGTGTGTGGACCTGTAAGGACAGAAATTGAGGTCCGTATGAGAGGCACAAGGAGGTCCCCATGGATTGATTTTCAAACAACCTTTTGTTCTTGGAGATGAACTGTGACAGTGTCACATTCACGTCACATGCTCTTCATATATGAGTCTTTTGCCCCCCCCCCGGCCTATTCGCTGAGACAAAATGTATTATCGACAAGTTACCAACCATCCACCTGTCTCTGTCCATCGGTTGCGAACAGATTTCTGCCACACTTAGTGGAAGCATAGGCCACGAAAGATGCCATTAACTTTTGGCATGGGCCCAGAGAGAAATAGGCAAGACCAGGATTTGGTTTATCACTTTCTCTAACATTACAAAATTAAGCTTTTTATGACTTTACTCCAGTATCCCAGGAGAGTGCATGGAATAAAATCGAACAGGAGTGTGTGTAATTCGCTGTGGCTCGAGTGAATCTATGGGGACTGTGTGAGAAGGATGTATAGTAGATGGTCTGAATATAGTTCTATATGTTGTATAGTTTTGCCTCTTCACACACACTGTCATATAGTGCATCCATGTGCAGCACCTTGTCCATCAGTTCCACACTGCTGACAGTGTCTTCCCCAAGGACGTCAGACTGGGATTGAGCCCACTGACCCTCTGGTTGTGCATGCTCTACCCTCTGAGCCACAGCCAGCACAGTATGAGTGGGTAACGTAAAGTATTCAAGGCCAGAGATGGCACCTATAACAATGTGCTGAAACAACCAACGAGTGAGCAGAAATGCTGTTACTTAAACAATTTCATATTAATTTACATTCATTGACATTTCCCCCCTCTTCGTTCTCTAGAAGCTTCAATCAGAAACCCAACTGACATGATGAGTGATTACTTTGCCACTGTGACAGTAACGTTGCTGCTTTAGAACAGTCGCTGGTGTGTCAGTCAGACAGATGGCTGAAAGGAGGACGAAAGTGAGTTAGCAAGGTAGAGGAGATGAAAACAAGATGTTAAGTGTGGAAGTCAGGTGAGAATTGACATAATGCAAATATGACACAGTGACTATAAATAAGCTTGTTAGCACAGTGTGTAATCATGCATTTTTTTTTTTTTTTTTTTTTTTACAGTTTTCCTTTGACACTTTCTACATCTTCAAATGTGCATATTGATCACACTCGGTACCAAGATATACTATATTATATAAATATGCATTGTATTTCTAAGACCTTTTCACCATGGAATGACATCACAAATATACATACGTATTGGCCAATGACATCATCTGGCAACATCAAATTACTTTTCAAGCTGGCTTCACTCATGTTCCATTGAAAGCAGCTGAAAACACTGGGCACTCACAAATGAAGATGCAAAAAAATTGACGTATATAGTGGAGGTCAGGTCTCTTTCTTACATATTTTCATTTATACCTAACCATCTGTCATTTTTTTAAATAAATGAAACCTCACTTTGCAGTTACCTCGTAAGAATTTAATGCAAATCCTCATTTGGACAGGGTTAGCAGCTCAGGGCTGCAGTACAACTTGCTTGTCTTGTTTCCCCTTTTGCCCATTATATCTTTGCTCTTAAGTGCTGTGCTTATTCTCCTCTCTGTAGCTTCAGCTGTTAGCTGAGCGTGACTGTTGTGCTATAGTCTCTAGGGAAAACACTTACCTCCTGGATATTCACAACTGTCTTTTCAGAGAGTTTCATGGGCCCACTAATGGAACATAATAAGTCCAGAAGTAATTATTCTATTACATTAAAATAATTATTACTATAGATGTATTATTGTTTATAATGCAAAGCAAAGCAAAGACATGAATATTAGGCTTGATCACAGCAGGCACATTCCTGTTTGTTCATATGGCACCAGGCTGTTGTTTCAGGTGGAACTGTATAGGCCTGCCCTGTAAGAGCAAAACAATTTCTGTGTTGATAATATAATCCAATTCAGTCGCTGATGCCATAAACATGTCTCCAGGACTGTGTGTTCGTGCGTAAGAAGTTGTTGAAAAAGCCGGCTGTGAGTCATTCTGGGAGTTGATGCTCATACACCTTTCAACAAGGGGCTTTCTCCTGCTATAACACTCATGTCTTTACATCACTCCCTCTTCTCTGCTTACAATTCATTTATAGCTCTAGGTCCCTTTATTAAATCTCTCCCTCTGTTAAGTCTCTCTCTCTCTCTCTCTCTCTCTCTCAGTGGTCCCTGCTGGCAGTGAGTTCTAATGAGAAAACACAGGGGACCATCGGAATAATTAGGTTAACGTAGATTTGCATGTCCCTCCTCTTGCACTCACAAACACAAACGTAGGTGATACACACACATGACCACATATCGCACATGGACACACACATGTAAATATGATTATTGGTGGGGGGGGGTTGGAGTCTGTGTGTACACTGTGCATGTACATGGCTTTGTGCCCAAATATGGGTGTGTACAAATTCATGCACACACAGTCTCTCTCTCTCTCGACCAACAGATAGCACCCATTACTGTCAGGCTCATCTGCCTCTAATTGGCTTTGATCTGAGCCCATTGCACCCAGAGGGAGGGGCCTCAGATTGAATTAAAGCGTGTGATTGGTCCCTTTAAATATTTAATGTCCAAGACTAAAAACAGCCCGGGCAACACATCCTGGAATCAAACTCACGATGACCAGTGTGGACCAAGTATTTTTATAATACATCTGTATCCATACGCAGTACACAGCTGTCTTCCTGTAACTGTGCATCTGTTTTCTTTTTACATAAGGTGGACAAAATTGTGTTCCTCTATTCAATTCAGTCAGTCTATGCTTGTGTGTAGGTGTTTCCATGCGAATGGATGCATGGACAGTTAGCGGAGACATTTTGCTGCATGTATGCATTTGTGTGTGTGTGTGTGTGTGTGTGCGTGTGTGCGTGTGTGCGTGTGTGCGTGTGTGCGTGCGTGTGTGTGTGTGTTTGCTTGTGTCCCAGTTAATCCGGCAGGCTCAAGGGAGAGTGACTGGAGCCATCAGAGGCTTTAGTCCTCATCCACACACACACTGCCATGATCAAACAAGTACTAGGAGACAAGAAAAGCAAGGGAGAGCAGGCTTCATTCTCAGCGACGCTGAATGAAACATCTTGATAAAATGATCAATGTGGAAAGAGAAAACAGGAGAAGTACTCAACTTGATTATCACAAAATCTGTTTTGAACAGCTTAGCCTAACCTGAGTGGCAGATGATGGGGAGACATTTTACATGATGCCAAAATAAACAGGGAGAGAAAGTAAGTGGGAGGGAGACAGGGACAAGGACGGAGAGATAGGGTAAAGAAAAGAGGGAGTGGGAGGAAAGGAAAGAAAGGCTTGAAGGAGGAGTAGGCGGATATAATAAACACACTGTACTATACAGTTGACTTGTATACAAAAAGGAACAGGCTCCAGAAAGAAGGACAGAAATAAAGCACATAGGTAGAGATAAGGATTAAAGTATAGATGATATGATGATGATAGATGCTAGAGGACAAGACCTTCTTATAACATGGAAAAAATACTGGTTCTCCTTTATGGAAAATTGACCCTAAATATTTTAGATTTCTTTTAAAAGTAATGTTGCAGAAACCCAACAGTTACTGCTGAGATTTTACTTTGAAGGTCTATAAGGAAGACACATCACTCATAAGAACCTGGACAATGTACAGCATTATCATTAATTCATCGAAACTAAACTTCTTCTTTTTAAACTCCTATTCCCACAGCCAGGAAGTAGCTGTTTTGCTCACTTGATGGAATATGTTCTGTTCGGGGAGTTATATAGAAAGCAGCTTAACTTTAAACAGAAAAACGAGTACTGACTCAAATTAACAGAGAGATGATTCCGCTTTTGAAAAGTGAAACTGACAGCAGCGGTATTACATGACACATTTTTTTAACGGGGTAATTGTTTCAGAAATGGAGATTACACTCAAAGAATCGTGTCAATAATAAACACGAGGAGTTACAATTTCATTTACGGCACATTAAGGTTGGAGCAGTTTAGCAAACATTTAAACACGGAGAGCAGTTTCCATTCTTGGGGCTTATAATGCGCACATGCATGTTTTGGTGGCACTGTCATAAATGTATTTCATCATAAAGTGGGATTTAGCTTCTGCTCAGCACAGTCAACAGGGACGTGAATTAACAACAGGTGTCTGTCTTGTCGCGTTTATAAAACTGAGTGGGGATTGAATTTAAACAGAAGGAGAGTGACAGAGAGAATGTTTTGCTGCCCAGATATGGCTTCACTTTAGACAGTCAGGGAAAAAAATGACAGGAAGTGAGGGAAATGGGGAAAGTGGCATAAAAGAGGGAATAAAAGAGGGAAAGCAGTGCGTGTGTGCAAATGTGAGATAAAGTGATGGGCTGGGACGGTGGAGAGATACAGCGAGACACACAGCGAGAGACAGTGACAGACAAGAGAGAGCGAGACAAAGAGATGGAGGAACGCTCACAATGAACAAACTATTGAAGGCAGGTTTCAGTTGGTCTAAACTCCATTTTCTTTGTGTGACTGTGTTGTGATGTGTGCGCGGAGATTAGCTTTAAGAAACAACCTCTGTTGACTCAATTTATTGAATTTTACTGTTCTGAATACCAATAAAGAAGATGATGTTTACTCTGCAAAGAGCAGCACACTGGGTGCTCTGCGTGTGGGAGAGAGATGAGCGAATCAGTATCTGTCAATTATTTCTTTTATGAATTCAATACAAGCACATTTACACAGCGTCCATTGTATTCGTGTAGCGATTATTATTACTGCATTATTTACACATGTCGATATATGTTTGCATTTTCCCAAAATATTCCCTGTGTGATTTTCATTCTGTTTGTCTGTCTGTCTGGGTATGTGTGTTTATTTGTGTGTGTGTGTGTGTGTGTGGGTGTGTGTACACGCAGTAATGCGCTGCTGCTCGGTCGTTTAGCTTGTTGACACTTTGGGGTCAGAGCCATGCAGGGTGAATGGTGTTGGCTGACAGCGTGGAACCTCTTCATTATCCCGCCATAATGTTCTCATCGCCATCGGCTGCTCGACCCCCACTTTCAAGTCCCCTTGCTGACAACAGCCTCATGCACACACCACCACTACAATCTTCCATCATTCTTCTACTTTTGCCCTCTCCCAATCCATCCCTCCTCTCCTCACCTGGCTATTTCCTCCTGTACCACTCCGCAGTGATGTTGATTCATCCCCCAGCACCGTCTTTCTCACTGTTTCTTTTTGTCCATGCATTTGTTTCTTTTGGTGTCCTCTGCTCTCCATCTCTCTGACCCTATTCTACCAAAGTTATTACTTTTTCACAGTTTCATGCTTTGCACCCTTATCTTATTTACCTTAATTTGTCAATCTGCTGTGATATATTGGCTTTACTGCTATAACAGTTTGAAAGAAACTATAGCGTCAAAACAAAAATATTATTGAAAAATGCCTGTATTCAAATGCTATCAAGATACAATATTTCAATATTTAGCGAAATTTGAGTGAAAAAGTCAAAGAAAAAACAAGCTACAGATGCATGAGGTTCAACGCAAAATAACACAATGCAGCACTCTCAGCCTGTTGAGTCAGTGCACGTTAAAATGAAAAGTAGCTCAAAGTTCACTTAATACAGATGAACCACTGCGTTAAAAAATTGACACACCGTGAACGAAAAAGCACGTTCATATACATTTGTGTAGACATGTCACAGGATGGTGCAACACCTTGAGCAAAAGTGGACATTTTTATTTTGTAAGTGCTAAAAAAAAGGATAAATAACATTTCATTACTTTGATGAAGAGGAATCTTTTGGTGATTTATGAAATGATGTCTTTCCTCCATCCTTGGCCCTCCGCTGTGATGTGTCCCTCCTCTGCAGCCTGCTCCATCCTCTCACCTTTACCCGCTGTTCTCCTTTCAAGCGTTCCTCCTGCAGCTCATTCTCCTCTCCTCAGCACAGAGCACTATTTTCACTCACCACGCTGCTTCCCAGTCCTCTTTTGACTGCCTACTTGCCTCCCTCTTTGCTACTTCTTTCTTCGACCGTCCACCCCTCTCCCAGTCACTCAATACTTTCAATTTACTCTCCTCCTCTCTAATCTGCCACTCCATTCATTGCGTGCTCCCCTTCATTATCTTCCCCTATCGTCCTCCGCCTTCTGTCCTCTTGCTGTCAGCTTGTCTGAATGATGGATTCAAGGATCCTCTTTCTCCTTTCTCCCCATCTCAATACCTCATATACAGTATGCTTGCACTGCTGAATGTGGGTGTGGGATCTGTCCTGATATATGTGTGGTTTCGCGCAACTCTGTGTTTATTTGACCCTTTGCGCAGGCCAGACCTTTGGAGGTACATTTATATTTGTGTTGTTGTCGAGGGCAATCACACTGTTCACATTTTCTTTCACTAAATCAGGTTTGTTTCTGTCAAATGGAGAAGACTGTACTCATAACTGAGGGGTTCACCATGACGCATTTCTAGACTCACCCACTCAAAGCGATCCACAGCACTTATTATTTACACTGACCTTCTAGTTAGAGCTTCTAGTCCATTTTCAGAAAGGCCATCTGGAATATCAGGACAGATCCTGGTTCTTTGCCATGAAATGTCAAAGAACCAGCCCTCTCTGAGTGGCTGTCATTCAGGCGGTACACCTAGTGTGTAGCACTTCGACCATGTCATCTTGGTTTGCTACTGAGTAATTGTTAAGACACTGAACAATTGTGGCCTGTTAAACCTGTCACTGAAAAAAAAGGGACTGCTTCAATCGAGGCTGACACGACATGGTTCCAGTGACCATGGAGCATGGCGCGCCAGAAGCCTTCCTCCATCAGCACTGGATGAATACAGGTGAACTGATTTGTGAGCAGGCACAGTTGGGACTACATCAACCATCAGCTTTAATTAGTTAAAAATTAATTACACATATTAATTCTTCTGCTCTTCTCAGTGGTAACAAGTGTATCTTCTTCAGTCAGACCACTGACTCAAATATTTACTACAGCAGAAGAACATAGTTTGTGTTTGGCGTCTAGGCGCCGACTTAATCCCTCCCTCAATATGATTACGAGGCTATGATGGGAGTGACAAGCAGATTCTTGTAACCCCCCCCACGTCAGGTGGGTGCTGGGCTGGTGGAGGGGCTGATACCGCAGCAGCAGTACGAGCAAAGGGGTTGATGGGAAGTGTCTTTCTGCTTAAATAGGCTGCCTAATAAGGTGGGTGTGTATAATGGATGATGGTGGAGAATGAGGTATGACACATGACTGGAGCAGCTGGAGTTGGCTGCCCGAACAAGCTCGCAAGGTTCACTCCATTTATTCATTGAAATCTTGTGCAATCAGGAGGTCCAACGTTAGTGCTGGAACACATTCACAGGTTGCAGGTCCTCAGTGTCATGACACAAAGCCAAAGAGAACCTGATCCATGTTGCGACAGACAAATTTGCATTCATGTGCGAATTCAAAAAGCTTTTTCCTTCACAGTATATATAATTGAAATACAAGGGTTCAACATATGCAAACAAGCATAAACTATAAAAAGGCTTATGGCACCAGTATGTAGCAGAAAAGTCTAAACAACAGTGTGTTGATCAGCTAAGTGAATGAGCCAGTCTGCACACGCTGTCAGAAACCTCAGCCATATGTGGGGAGAAATAACACAACCTGCTCCATCTGTAGTTGGTTTGTAGTTCGCATCCGCACGCGTTGAATAAATTCCATATGCACACATTTATGGACTTGTGTTATCCACAGCAAACTCAAACAGTTCCTAGTCTCTTACATAGTGTTTTGTGAAGAAGAGGCAACTACGTGAAAAAATCCAACCATTAGCTATACCGAATTTGGGGAATAACACAATGAACTTACTTCATCATATTATATAACTATATAATGGTATATAATGTTTTCACCACACTAAAACACTGTTCGGCAAGACTGACGCACAGCCCACAAGTGTTAGCACAAGCTAATTAGCGTTGTTGACAAAGCACAGCTGAGGCTTTTTGTCTTGCATTCATTTGTTTAGAAACCAAAATATTGAACAAATTAAATAGTTGACGTGGTGATGGCATTCAATGAAAAACAGAGACAACAAAGTCACTGTGGAATGCTTCAAAAGTCATGGGAATCCATTCCACTGACATCATGCACTTAGCCTGACTGACAACAGACACGTCTGTGGCACGCGCGCTTTGACACGGAGCAGCGGGAGAGAGTAACAGCACAGGTGGCTTCCATGTCCGAATATCAGAGAGCGTCGCGGCCGCAGAGGCCGACATCGGTGGAGCGTATGTGAGCGCAGAGAGTAGCAAGGGTGGTGTACTTGTGTGTCCATGCATGCGTGAGTGGACTGTCAGTAGTCACAGCAGTGCCAGTACTTCATATTCATGTCTCTCTCTCCCTCTGTGTCTTGGTCTCCCTTTCTTTCGCTCTTTCTTTCTGCTTGCGTTTCCCTCACCTGTTCATTTGTCGCTGCTTGACAGTTCTCATTATTGCCTTGGCACTAGCTCAGCATGTCCTGCCAAAGCAAGACACTGAAATGGAATTTGAGAAAGAGGGATTGTGTGGGAGAGTGTAAATGAAGAAAGGGAGGATGATGCTGACAGAGAGAGAGAGAGAGAGAGAGAAGAGGAGAGGAAAAAACAGAGTCAAATGTGAGAAAAGGGAAGAGGAACACAAAGAAACAGAAACAGAGCAGTGCTGGAGATCAGGGATGCTGCAGCATAATTAAAAGTATGTAACTCTCACTAGAATGACAATGAAGCAGGAAAAACAACCCAAACAGAGGTAATAACATGGACTCATATACCTCTACACCGACAAACTATGGCACTGACAACACACACGCCAACACCGCAGACTTAACACTGCAGCACCTTTCAAACATGAAAACAACAGCAGCAGCATCGGGCCTTATGCTAAACGAGGGTGACTACTCTGTCTTATTTATTTGGAATTCTCCCTTTCCTCTTGTAGCTGGGGATTCAACAGTGAACACTGGATTCTTTTTAAAACGCAATGATCACTACAAGTCCTGTTTGTATCCTGCATTAAAAGGCTGATGCATGGAAGGTGTTGTCAAATACACTCATGGAAACAGTCAGCACAAAGCCCCTATACAAGGACCTTTGAAATGAATTTGATATTAGAGCCTCTGTGGACACAAAAAGACTAGCTATTTATTACACGCAAATGATCAGTTTGAGATGTGAGTTTATGATGTTTTGGCACTAGATGTGCACCCCTTCTTAAACCTCTGACTCCAATAAAACAAAATCTGTATTTGCATCCAAAATTAATGAATTTAAGTTTCTAGAGTCCTTTAAATTCCAGCACCAGCATACGCATTGCTAGCAGAGACACAATGGAAAACAGACTAAAACAAAAGCCTTTTGTCATTGCATCAAGCTCATGCAGCTGGGACTAGACCTCGCATTCACACTGACAGGGCTCGCTCTCTCTGTCATGGTGTGTGTGTGCTACATACACACACTTAACTCACAGAAATGCAAACACATAACATAAGGAGTATGTATTGACAAGGAGCTTAACTGTATTCTCAGCTTCCACTCTACACACCCACTCACACATGAGCAAGACCAAGACCACACAAACACAACTGCTCACACACTTGAGGAGGCTGTATTGATTATGATGAGTCTTTCATCCTTTCAGGTTATTAAATTATTGATCACAGACAAAGACTTTTAATGGAATCCAAATGTCATGGGGTGTTAGTGTGTGCGTGTGTTGGGGGTCTGTTAATATGCCATGCACTTGCGCAAATATATAAATCTGAATTTTGTGTGTATGTTGACTGTGCTTACATTGCCCTTACTCCATCATCTATGTCTTGACTGATCTTCTCTCAGGTCGGGACTGCACACACACACACACACACACACACACACACACCAAGGGTTTGGAAATGTGACTACACTGAACACCAGGGGAGCCAATCACCTCTTTTTAAACTCTTTTCTCTGTTATTCTGTTCTTTGGTAGTGTTCATCTCTTTCCGTTTATCTCTTACTCTCTCTCCCTCTCCCTCCCTCCCCCTCTGTGTGTGTGTCTCTCTTTCACACAAACAGAGGGAGTGAGAGATTCATTGGCCCTCCGTATTATCGCTTGCTGAGCTTCTCTTCTTGTCTTGTCTGTTGTCTTGCTGGTTTCCCTATTGGTCAGGCCTCTCACTATCACAACAAAACAACTCTGAGATAACAATGTCAGTTCCAGGTACGAAAAAAAAAATCACTCGCAAATCAGGCCAATGGACAGGCTGTGTAAACGGTCAAGAAAAGCAAAGTGAAAAAAGGAGGGAACACTCGCCCTCAATAAAAGGACGAAGAAAAAATAGGATTTCCTATTTTAAAAAGCAGGAGGCCTGCATGGACCAAAGGATAGTAATTTATTCTCAGCAGCGTTTCATCATATTCCCTATAATTTACGGTAGACATCTGACCAAGTTAGTTCAGGTGTGAAGGAATAAGCCAGCCGCAAGCGTTCTTAGATTCATTCCTAGATCAGGCAAAAGGCAAGACGGCTGCATGCTGCTTAATTTGCGAGCTGGGTGGACGCACTTATCTCTTAGGGGCGGAAAACTCAATCAAATAAGCAATGAAAAACTTCAAATACTGCATTTTACTGCATTGATGCTTGTATAAGTACAGTATCCCTTAATTGCATTCTATATTTGTCAGCCTGCAGGTCAAATCATATCGGTTCCATGAGAAAAAGCACGGAAGACTTTGCCATACTTGAGCGTTCACTTCTAAGGGCCAGCACTACTCTTTAAAAGTGTCCTTAGTATTTTCTTTTCAAAAAATGCCTGATATAGAATAGACATTTTGGAAAATAAAGTTTGCTTTTTTCTCATGTAAGAATGCTAATATCTTTATTTATCTTTATTATCATAAATGATTTATTTGTTAATTTATTTTCACACCAATTCAGAGACTATATACAAGTCCCGTGTATAACACTTGCAGATGTAATTCTCTACTAAATCCAACAGTGGCAGCTGGCAGCCAATAATATCTGTCCCGCCAGATCATTTTGTTAATCTGAATATTTATGTCCACCATATCAGAGTGACAGACATTCGCCGAGGTCACAGCAACATTCAGTGAATCACTTGCTCTAAGCACGTCGCGCTAAAGTTAAAGGACAACTCTATTTTTGATAGTGTAATACTTTTTAATGAGCTGAAATGAGGGGTTTTATCTTAAACATGTTCAAACCTCACATTAAAGAAAGAGTTCTGCACACAGTGCCCAGCACGGAAGTAATAAAAAGTAAAATAACTAAATCAATAAAATAATAATAACAATAATACTATAATAGTTGTGTCAGATCTTGCAGTTTTGGAGTCGCTGTCTTGTTGCTTGTTCAACTGGAGGTTCTGAAGGTGTCAGTTGAGGGTTAAAAGATGTTATGCTGATAAAGATGATTTATGATTAAACCAGCCAATTAAACAATGTCTGTAGGCTACCGGGCCGACACATCGGCACTTCAATGCATACACACTCTACCAGGCAAGAACTGCACTGAAAGCAACCAATAAATTCCAGTCAGGCACTTTGCAGTCTGCGCTCACAATGGACACCGCTGTGTGTGTGTGTCCTTAGACTTTATGCAGCAATATCAAGCTGCATAAATCTTACAGCCTGCCAGTTCTCATAGAATTAACAGCCGAGTAAAGCAGCAGAAAAGCATGTGTAAACACCATTACCGACAAACAGAACACATGCAGATGCCCTGACCTCCACTGTCCATCTCTTGAGAAAATGATTTGCAGTGCAGAAGTCCTGCTCTAAATCTAATTTCTCAGCTACTTCTCAATGAAAACACTTAACCAGCCCACCCAGCCTTTTGGGTTCACTGTTCTCAAACACTGAGGTGAATGAGCCGTGCAGTCACAACGGTAATTATGAAAAACCGCAGAACAACAGTGAGCACCTTACTGATGGGAGAAAGGAATGTACAAACACAGCCCCCACCATCAGGCACATGAGATAAGTGGAACTGTTTAATCCTGTTTAATTCATGTTGCAGGTCTCCGAACACGGCGGCTCTGCAGCTCCGTGGAAAACGCTTGACGTTAAACAAATGAAAATTTGAAGAATTTCAGCCCCAGAACAAGAAATGCGAACAACCTTTTTCTGTAATCAGAATTAAAGTGGCATTGTCTCTTTACAGCGGGACAAGTGTTGACCTTGGTTACAGCAGCGTCTGAAAGTACACGCGAGCTTGTGGTGCTGTGGATACAAGCCCGGTGAAATACACTCTGCTGCTCAAAACACAAACTATTGTCATGGTCTATTGTCGGAGCTATCTCCACGGACGCTGTTGTTCGTCTGTCATCCTTTAGCCGATCCTCCACTCTGCTGCTCTGTTGCATCTCTCCCTGTCTGTCTGGTGCTTTTTTTTTGTGATGTCAGAGCTCGGCATGCCTCCCGGTGTGCAGTTTGATTTTGATACAAAAAAAAAAAAAATTCCTAGGGAAAGCAAGTAAATAAACCGGGGATGTACATTATCTGCACTCAATTTCACTTCCCCGTCTGTCCCTCTCTGTTTTTGATTACATTCACACACTGGAACAAAACACTGTGCGACCTAAAGCGTATGCCTCAGCTTTCCACACAGCATAGTTAAATGAAATACAGCAGGAGGACGAGGGAGGAGAGTGTGGAAGACAGAGAGGCTCTTAGGAGAATTGTTTTGTTGAATTAATGCTGAGGATAAATAAAGAGAAATCTGAGGTGTCTGTGAGCTGTGATGAGCTCCATCACTCCACCACCTTAATGAAATCACCAAGCTCTTCATATTTCACTCAGCTACACAATCTGATTACGACCTCTTCCAAATATGGACATGCACACATAAACACGCTCGCCGAGCACACACATACACACACGCACACACATCAAATATGGAGACATATGGCCTGGAAAGGGGAATGAAGAGGGAGGGAGGAAGAGGAGGATGGAGGAGGCTCAGAGGAGAGGAACTGAGCGATGGGCTGATCTCCCAGGAAAACACACATGAACCTATCATGCAAACACAACCTCCATACCGGCTCTCTGATGTCTACCATGCCTGAATGATGTCACTGTAACACAGCTGAGCGATAGCAGCACAACACTGGTCCCACCTTTCTCTAAGAAAATCTGTAACCTGTTTCAGATTGAATGCTGTTATTAACGGACATGTGGCTTATCAATGAGGCCTGTCTTCTGACCACCCGACACAACTACAAAAACTAAGCCCAACCATTTCCTGAGCATGATTTCATTGCTTCAGACACACCACCACCACTTGTTTGGTCTCCAACAAGCTCAGGGGGTTTCCTGATCATCTGAACCCTGGCCAGCCAGGAAGATGGTTGGGGATGTGTCATGGTTGGAGAGTAATCAAATACATGTTTTTATTATTTTTCACTCTATTCCAAAACTGTGTATCTGTTACTATTGAAATGTTGCCAAAAAAAAGCAAATAAATTTGAAATGTCAATCTGGTTACCCTGGTTACTCAGGAATCATAAATAACCATAGGAATCGATCAACAATAAAAAAGTCTTGCTTCCTTCTCTCATAATGCGTCTTGAACGGGATGGTTTAGATTATTTAGATACAGTGCTTTGGGTTATTCATTGGTTATACTGTCTGCTGTGACGCACAAAAAGAAGAGAGCAGACGTCGACGTCTGTGAATCTAGATTCTGCTCTACGCTCCCTTCCTTTACACCTGCATCACAGCAGACAGCAGGGGGTGGACTGTGTGTTTAGAAAACCTCACTGCTTTGGGCTCTGGGATATAATTCAGTAAACTGCAAAATATTCCCTCATACCCTGATGTTAGATATCATTCTGAAAGGGAAAATGCAGCTAAAGGTTTTCATTAAAAGACTTCATCGTTTTTAGATTTACAATTTGTCAGCCTCACTACCCCAGTGTGGCGGTGACTGCCCTGCGTGGTTGGTGCTGGATGCTGAAAGGACAGGAACATTTTCATACCAATATACAGCAATATAAATCACTTAGCTTTAAGCTGGAGACAAGTGCTTTCCAAAGGGATTGTTAATTTGTTGGCTTGGCCAGCCAGAAACTCATTACCTGTTTTCAAGTTTAATCCATCCAGTCCACTCTAGCTGCACAGCAAATTCCACAGTGCCATTAAAACAACATTAAAAGTCATCACAGGGCTGCAGGCTGGGGGCTTATCTCCTGAATGTGGAGGATTTTTAGGATGATTCTGACCTCATATCTGAAATAAAATACCTTGATCAGTCCCAAGGGTCCCAACATGTCAAGAAGGTTGGGAGGAATCTGTCCCTGACACTTGAGATAAGTGTCTCAGATTGCTGTGAGGAAAATGAAAAGCTGACAATTCTGACAGAATGTCACCCACTGAACACAAGAAACCTAAAAATGACCCCTCAGACATCGTTCATCTTAAAATAAATCTCTTTTTATGTACTCAGTTGCAGCGCAGACCTCAAACATGTTTTTGTTTGATATGATAATGTTTTTTTTTTTTTTTCATCGGAATATCTATTTGTGCTGTTACCAAAGCTACAGTTTTAGGGACAAAACGAATGATAGCAATGACTGGAGAGGTGTTCATCAGTTCTGGAGGAAGACCATTTGAATACTTCCACATTATTGGTGGATAAATTAATAGAATTTATTCAAACTTCAATACTGAATAAGTACTACTACTAAATGTCTATGCTGGTATGGAATCCTAGGAGAAAGTAGTCTATAAATAATTACTATTCCAACTGATTCATCAACCAATCAAATAATCAAAAATAAGCATTTAAATATGAGGCCCATCATGATCAACCCAATGATGAATGTTGTCGATCAGCTGCCACCACGATCACATTCACGATCAAAAAACCACCATCATGGTCACAATCAGTATATGATCCACCCCTACAATCATAAACATGATCAAGATCACATTCACAAATGACTAGAAATGGCTCTTAACATTTGAATGAACATTCCTAGAAATACACCCTTGACACAGTTCGCAGTCATGCTGTATTTATAAATCAATCAATCACTCAAGTCAGGAAACTGTAAAAGAAACTGTTTATCTTGTGAAAACAAGCTGATGTCTTGTGCACTTGAAATACGAAGGTAATAAATAGCACCTCTAATCTTTGGGGGCTTCACAGGTTAGACTCTTGAAAGACTTTTAATTGTCATCACCTTGTTTCCCATTCAGCACTTTTAAATCACAAGGTCCGATATCATTTCCATCCTCTAGGGGCCGCTAGCAGGGCTTCAGACTTTTACCCTTGTTTATTTATTATTATTGATATCCTATTATGAACCGTAATGCATTTTGCGGGTATCAGTCAATTCCATTTCATTGCTTTTTGCAGAGTGAGGCCGAATTAGAACTGGGGAGAGATAGATGGGAGCAGTAAGGGGATGAGTGGGGCTGATGGGGGTGTACAGCTCCATTAAAACAACAGTTAAAGTTGTGGTGACTACAGAGCAGAGAGGAGACAGGTCTGACCAAGAATTATTAGTCAGCAACACACTACTCAGCCCAAGAGACAGGGCCAGGGTCCTTTTGTACTACGCTCCAGTACATGTGCCAATGTGCTCTGTGCCTGTGCCAAGACAGCGCTAGCTGTTATTGGCAATCACTCGTGCCCGTGGCATTTTCCCAGCCCCCTTTTGACAACTTGTTTCAACTGTAATGATGGAGTTTACACCTGGTGGTGATGGACCATGATCATGAGGGCAGCTGATCGTGGAGCATACAGACTGCTTGATAAACAATACACCAGCTTACATTTGATTCAAATGAGTTTAACATCTCACAATTAGTGCAAATACAAATAAATAAATAAACAGTATATACAGAATGAAGAGTAAATTAGCAGAATATGAGTATGGACAATTTGCATGTGAGACTATTCTACCATTACTTCTTACCATAACTCCTCGATTTCAAAAGCCAGTGCTGCTCCCTTCATCTTTTTCTGATATTTTCTTGTGGATGCATATTTGAAACACTGACAGACCTTTACATAATGTATAGCACTGTTTCTTCTTATCCAGGTTGTAAATATTATAATTTTCTTGATGGATGTTGCACCTTGTTAAAGCCCAATGAGACAATCTGTTAACATTTTTTTAAAAATCTGGGTTATAGAAATAAAATGTGATAAATTGATTGATCTTCAAAGACAGACCACTGCCCAGGATAGAATGCAAACTAGAATCTGACTGGTAGATGTTGCCTGCAATATCTTATATGGGCATTTGAAATGTCAAATTAGTGGGATTCCATGATCCAAAACCCTCACATCAATTACATATTAACAGCTCATTAAAATATAACCTTATAACTTTTCACAATTTCCTCCTAAAATCACTTTTCTATCCGTCTACCTCTTCGGGCTCTAACACAGTGGGCCATCAGCTCCTAATGATTGCAGAGAAAACCTACTGCTGTGCACTTCAGCTAGTGCTATATTGTTCGGATACTGTAATGAGACTGAACTACCAGTGTGTGCTATCATTGTCTAATGGTTAGACTTAAGGGCTCAGATGAAGATTCAATTACTGTGGCCTGTTGATGTTCACAGCCCATGGCTACACACACACGCACACACGCACACACACACAAGCACAGATCTATATACTGTCACCAGACTGCCCACACACACTTCATACAACGCCCAGAGTTCATTGATTCAGTGAAATTTGAATGCTCTCAACTCGGAGATAAACAAGTGAGTGCGCACACACTCACAACACACTCAACAACAAAGTCATTTGAGAACCCTGAAGGAGCAATATCCAAATCTGCCAAAGAGAAAAGAATGATAATTCTATCGAGAGTCAATCTTGGGGCGTTTTGTGATTATGGTTATTTATTTGAAGCTGCATGGTACAGTCAGCGTCGGAATAAACGCAAATATCGATCTCTTTTAGGATATGAAAACACCTGCAGGCCTCACATCATTCCTCGCCGTCTCTCTCCGCAACACTCAGTCACTGGCTCCATCTCAACTTCTCTCCTCCCTCCTCCCCTCTCCAGCACTTTAGTTTCGCTTGCTCTTTTCTACCTCCTCATATTTTCTTTTGCAGATAGGTCATCTGAAGAAAGGAAGAACATTTGCCATTTGTGTTTGGAAACCAGTTTGTTTGGTGGATGGTTCACAGCCACTTTTGAACGTGGAGAGACTTTGGTCCCTTTATTGTTCCATATGCTTGTACAACATTGAGGCCCATTCCAAAACATAATTGGCTGCCCTTCTGGCCATAATGCCATTCAATTCACTATTCAGTATTGGTAGTCTCCAGATTTCTTGTAATCCCACGTACCAGAGGATTAACTTCATGGCAATTTACATTGTGTACTCTCAAGTAGAATTAAGAAATAATCTCAAACACTTGCATTGTGCATGTGTCAGTGTTATTTGACAAAGCCAGAATTTTTGACAACATTTTCGTCATTTGGCTTTGGAGGATATGTGGGCTGGAGAGAAACGTAACCGTTGCAACATGCTTTGTTACTAGAACTATTTTCCAGCCAACACTCACCTCTGCAGTTGGGAGAACTTCGCAATCTGTTGTTATGAGATAACAGAGCTGCAACCTTATGAGGTCAGATCAGTCTCTGTATTCAGAAATGCACAAAAGGATTCACAAATGAATTCCATTGCACAAGCAAAATAGTTACTGGCGTAAATAAATGTACAAAAAATCCTAAATATATTTCTGCATTTGTGTGGGGATTGGTATGCAGCTGTGTGTATCGCTCTTCATATATTGTGACGCATGGTTAATACGCAAATTGATTTTTTTGGAAACAGAAGTGAAATCTGTAACCAATGATATGTCGCTCTCTATGATCACATCAGCACTGACAAGTCACCAAGTGGTCCAAACAAATTTTTTGATGGCGCCCTTATTAAAGAACAGCCTAATAGGAACATTTCTAACCCTTGCTTAACATAGCGGTGTAAAAAGCGACATCTTGTGCGGTCATCGAAAAACCACACCATTAAAAAAAAACCCAATTACAAACTGCCAACCCTCGGTTGAGCCTAGGAGCCAGTCCAAAGGTCCCACTGAGCCAGACCCCACATACAACCGCAGCAAGATTGCAGGCAGGCCTGGGAACAATGAAAGGAGTGTTATGTGTCCACAGTTGGCCAAATGGTCAACCCTAGCCTTGCTTCACTGCCTCACCTGATGCTTTCCAACTATCTTCCAATCCCACAGCCCTCAAACTGCCAGTGAAAAACTGACCCATGGAGCAGCAGCCGGACTCCCTGGCTTGGTTTAATTAGCCAGCAGAGATGAGCAACAGTTGTTTCTGTTGCTGGAATCACCACAGGGAGCTGAAATTTGATTTTATTAAATGTTAGCTTGCCACAGACATAGCTAATTCAAAATGCTGATTTATAATATCAAATCTTTTTTTTTTTTTTAACAAGCTATTGGATTTTATTGCCAGCCCACTGGAGATATGTCACAGTGGTTCAAAGCGCTTCAAATTCAGTCAGTAAACATCATCTTTTGAAGCAAACACAAATTGCAAAAAGGATCCAGGCAAAATATAGCAGCAAAAAAATAAAAATGATTGCCAGTGTCAACAGGTGTGCTACTCTGTACGATCTGAAAAGATATATTTGATCTGATTCTAATCATAAATCATTACCTGCCAATTAATATGACACTTAGGTCTGTTTGTAAAAGCATTTCCCAAAGTGTTAAATAGCTAACCGAAGTTGAATAATAAGCTTCCACAAGAAGCAACATAAAAAAAGCATTTGACCTTCAACAAACTTCTAGGTCCATATTTAGCTCATTTGAAATTACACTTGAATCAAAGTTTCTTGACTGTTTCTTACCTGTTTCTGCCCAGTCCAACTGCGAGGGTCCAAGCAGCAGGCAAGGGACTAAAGTAATCGAACTAACAAGAGAGATGACTGAACAGCATACTTGACTTCCTCAACACTTCTTCTTCTTGAGGTGCTTAATGGTGGTTGGCAATTACGTTTAGGTGCATTACTGCCACCTTCCTCGAGACTGAGGTGTGTGGAAACATTTATACTAAGTGACAAGACCATTTTTAAATCACAGGGGGATGGGGGGGGCAGACAAAGACAAAAACTACACAATAACTTAAATAAAGACAAACACAGAGGAAAGGAGATAACCGTTACAAATAAAAAAATAGAGAAAGGAATATATTGCCAATAATTGGTTGAATTAAATAAATTAGAACAAGAAATGGCCAAAACAAAACAATGCCTTCTCCCCATGTGCAGGGGGAAAGTGGTGCAGTCCAATGAATGCACAGCCCCCATATACACCTGTCTGCAGTGGCTGGCTCCCTCTCTGGCCCTGTTTCATTTCACACCAACAGAAGCATTACAGCTCCTGTATAAAATAAACATATTTGAAAAGGTTAACTGAATGTGGGCACACTCCAATGAGGAGACGAAATCAAGCATGCCAACACAATTGTAACCGTTTTAAATTAAACCAATAATACTGAATATTGCAAATGGGAACGTGTTTTGATTTGAGTCACCTCCAATAAAAGAATAGTGAAACAGTGAAGTTGCCACCCTGTATTCGGTCGTTGTGGGGGCAGCCGATTGTCATCACACCATTTTCTAGTTCATCCATGTCTAGTATTGTTGAATCCAAGACTTACACAAAGAACAAGCAGTGGAATACAGAGCAATAGAACATTAGCAAGCAATACAAATAAAGACAGGGCAGGAAAAAAGACAGGAAGACAAGGACAGTGTCTGATGAACTGATGAAATCGGTTTGTGCTACACTAACTTCAGGAGTCAAGTATAAACTCTGTAGTGGACATGAGTAATAAAATAAAAGCTATCATCAGCATAGAAAGGAGTGTTTATGAATTATTTACAGGTTGGAGGGATTTACAGTACACGCCAGCTGACTTAGCTAAGGACGCGCTTCCTCTTCTCCCCATCTCATTATTTACTCATCCCATCTTCCACTCTGTTTGACCCACACCCCTTTACACACACTCTGCCTGTCGCTTTCATCTTTTTATGGTCTCTTTATGCCTTGCCTAATAATTTTTGTCTGTCTCCACTTCATCTCTTACTTATCTTTCATCTGTTTTGTCCTAGATTTTTTTCCCCAACTAATCTCCTCTCTTCATCCAGTCTCTCTTTATTCACGTCATCTCTTCTTCTATCCTCCCACCATCTTCCCTTGGTCACTTCACATTATTCTCAGATTTTTTTGAATTTTGAATGAACAGTTCCAGTAATCAGAAATAAAATGTTAAGAGCTGATGAGAGGGAGCTAGAAAACATACGGTCAATGGTTTCATAATGACCACGACTCCCACAGAGCAGATAATTATGGTATGGACATAAATTATTATATATAATAACACTGGAGGTAGGTAAAGCTAAGTAGAACTGTCATGCTGACCATGTCTTCATCCTTTTTGGAATAGATTTTTTAAAGTTGTTATACTGATGTGATGTCGGCTCATTGTTGCCCCATGTGGCAGTGGGCAGGAACTGCTACAACACAATGATGGGATTCGTTCTTTATCACACATGTTTTCATACTGTATATTCCGTTTTAAAAGAGAAAATACCTCAAGTGTGAGGATTTACTGGCTGCTTTAACAAACGCCTGGTTAACTCCCCACCTCTGATAAAAAATAAAAAAAAAAGCAGTGCAGAGCCGCCCTAAGCTTTCCCCCAAATGGCATTATTTATCTAATCCATAGTATCCAAGGAAAACAGTACCGGGCAAACAGCAGTTTTGGTGTTCCCCCTGTACATGTTCAATTCAAAACAACTTTATTTGTCCCTGAAGGGCAATCTGAAGGCACACAGAGCTTTTCAAAACATGAGTAAAAACAAGAAAGAAACAACGATGACATCAGTGTAATGTGTAATGACTGTAGACAGTTAAATGCAGTGCACTATGGTCACATTAAAGAGAAGTGTGTATGTAAAAGGTTTCAAAGTGGATTGGATTTAGATAGAGCTTTTCTAGTCTTGATGACCACTCAAAGCTTTTTACAGAACAGAGCAGCACTTGTTCTTTATTTATTTTTTTATATGAGGGGCAATTTGGGATCAAAATCTTCCCTATAGAAAAAAAAAAATTCTGGTTGTGAAAACAAATCATAAGAATATAAGTAATGCCACAATATTATCATTTGTGAATATGGGCTATATAAATGAAATCTAATTGATTCAATTTTTTTAGATTAGTTTTGGCTCATTAGCTATACGTTTTTATAAAGCTAGCCTCCCTAATTTCTACTTACCTTAATTAAGTTGTTAACAGCTGTGAACTTTTCTATTCAATTACATTTTGTGATTTGCAATTTGGGGACACAAAGCAAGTCTTGAAACAAGTGCGAGTGCTTCTCTAAAATGGTTGACTTACATCCCATCGAGCAAACAACGATAATAAATAGCACAGTATGTTGTCTGCTCTGAGCCACCTGCCACATTGATGCCTTCACACTGCCTCATGATTTAAGACTGGGAGATAACATACCAGGTGGTCCCCTGTGGGGGAAAAAAACTCTGCCATGAGAAAGGAATGACATCAAAGGAATCAGTGAGCTTTGGATTAAATAATGCATCCTGCATGTAACTTTAAATATCTGCAGTATGGTAGGCATTTAGATTCAGAATTTAGATTCAGGAAAACTTTATTGGCCTTCACGGTGTGTGGGAACTTAGTCTTTGATGTGACGCAGTGCACGGGTTACAGAGACAGAATAATAGGATAGAACGGTAGCAGAGAGTGGAAAGCTGCGCTTGTGCATTGCATTGATGTTCATTGTCAAAATGGAAGATAGGGCAGTGCATTTTGTGTTTCTTGATTGGCCTCCTTCCCTCCACTAAGATGGTTTCACCTGTGTTTTGTGACGTGTTTGCCCTGATGTTGACAGCATTATGCAAACACCACCACATATTTATGTCCACTGCCTTCATGCAAGGATTGGGCTGTTGAGGAACATGTTACTTATATGGGTGCATATGAATTAGACCATTGCACTAACTAGACTCATCACATTTGTCTTGTGCCTGTAATTGAAGTATAACATCTAAATTGTATTACTCGACTATGGGCCTCTTCTAGGTCCCAGTGTTCCAGTAAGGAAGTCTGCATTAGTTAAAATCAATGTTCTAATCTCACTACACACACTGTGCTCTTGTACCTTTGATTGGAAGTGGATGCTGTCAGTGCCTATTTTCAACACCAAGTGGAACAATGTATGTATTCAGGCAGCTTGTAAAGGGCCCTAATCCACAGCTGTTATTGCATCGCAGTGCACAGAAAAACCAACAATAATGTGTCCTTTAAGAAACCAGGAGATCTGGGAGGGTCAGTGGGGATTCAGGAGTCATAGTCATATCTGAGAGGAGAATACAACCGTCAGTGGACTTCTCTTTTTTATTACTCCAGGACACCAGAGCTCTCTACTCATAATACTTGGCAGAGCATGTAAAACTCAGCTTGTTGGAAAAAGCTCTTCCAGAAAGCTTTGGACTTGGTGAAAGACAAATTATTCCCCTTGCGTGTACACCGAGATCCATCTCATTCTGGGGTAACACATCCATGTTAGTACAGGGATGAACTTCATAGTTACATTAGATTTACAAAATGATTTCAGATACCGAATGGTTACAGAGACTGTGTGCTACATTTCCGGAACCTTGTCATATTTTCTCATGTGGTGGCACATCAACGCCATGTTTAATTTACTGACTCTGTTTTGTTGTTTTCCTGAAACAACGCCAATGAGCCACTCACCAATGACTAAACAGTAAATCTAATACTGGTTGTGGGGTTGATGAGGTCTCTGGAGTGTACTGTAAAGTCAGACTGCCCCTTATGTGTCATACTTGTGTCACAATATTTTAGTAATGGCATCTGAATTAAATCAGATCATCACAGTTCAAATAGCTAGTCTGTCCTACATTTGAATGACAAGTTGAATTCTATTAAAATTAAACAGCAGCAGCCCTGCAGCACACAACAGGCTCCTCATTTGGCAACACAACACATTTGCCAGTCAGCAATGATGGAAAGTGACTAAGTGCATGTACTCAGGTACTCTCCGTCAGTAGGGTACTTAACCCTGAGTAATTACAACTGATGGTACTTTATATTTAAGCTCCAGCACAAGCTCCAGAGGGCAGATATTATTATTATTATTATTTTCCCACTAAATGTATTTACCAAGCAGGTTTAGTTAAATGTAATGGTTACTTGTAATGCTATGATGTGGACTAAAAAAGCTTTTGATATGCTTCGCTTCATCATCATATTACAACCACATTTTGTGGTTTTCCTTCAATCTACAGTGGGATCAGCATCACTTATGTCACAGATGACCTCAGATACAGAATCAAGGCAGTGGAAAAGTGAGTCTTTCCTTTCAGGACAAAGACTGGCTGGCTGGGATTCGATGCTATAATCTGGACAGAGGCTCTGCAGAGGGGATCTCAAAGTAGAGGGTAGCTGACTGGCGAGGCGGACAGAGAGGGTGGCGAGGGTGCAGAGGGAGTACAGGTGTAAGATACGACTGGCAGGGAAACAAACAGGCTAGGCAGGCGGATTGCTTTGTGCTAGAGCTGCACACGTGGTGCATAAAGGAATGTGGATTGCACATTGATCTGACAGGGGCTGGATGATGGTATAGTGGTGGCGTGATGGCAGGTGTGCAGAGAGAACGACATGAAGGTGAGAGACTGCCTGTGCTGCTCTGCGTTGCCAGTTTCCCGATGTTCTTCCGTGTTTTGATATTTCCTTTCTTTGCTGTGCTCCCTTCATTTCTAACTCATCTCCAATCCAGGATCCAATTAATGCTATTTTTTGACAGTTCATTTAAAGTTTTGTCAGCCTCCGGTGGAAAACAAGTACATGAGCTAAATATAATATATAACTCATAACAAACCAAGGCCTCTCCACGAGCTTTACATATATGACCAACAGGAGGCAAATTTTGGAATGTGGCCCAGCATAGCTCAGAGAAGTATTGAAGGCCACTGCCCCCTGGTCCTTATCACAGATCTGGATTAACGTTCTTCAGCTCCAGTCACTCTTAAAGTTGAATTGCTGAACATCAGTATGTTGATCCTGTCATTGTTACCCTTTTAGAACCATGACGTATCTTTAGGTTCAAGAGCCACCGCTCCTCGTTGAGCAGCCCCCCGTCTGTGGCCTCCTCACTGTTGCTTTAACACAGTGCTCTTTAAACATCTCGGTGCAACTTTTCTCCTGCAGTGTTTGACCGTTCTTTTTAAATTCACCAGAGCCTGAGACAAAGCAGAGAAATCGAAATCTCAGCACCTGGTTGAATGGGAAGACTTGCTTAGAAATAAATGTTGAGGGGAGATAATGTGAAACAAATCCTGGTGTGACATCAGCCCGCCTGCCTTCTAACTGAGCATGGTGAAGTCCATCCTCCAACATCAGAGCCGGGATGAGCAATCATATTCAAATTTCCCAGAAAAGGATGAAAATGCCTGGGCTGTTTTAAGTCTTCATCCATCTGCATCATAGTTAAAGTAATGCCATCGCTGCAGTTTGACTTTTCATCACTTGGTTTTCAGGGAGAAGGAAAAAAAAAGATTTTGAGATTGAACACCAGTTGTTCAATGAGAGTTTTCTTTGCGTGCAGCTAAGATGTCAGGCACGTAGCCAGCCAGTCAGCCAAACAGTGTTATTAAGTTTCTGCAATGCTTCAGTTCTTCATACAACCATAATAAAGGATCTGCTTTATGGATTCTCGTCAGGATGCAAAGCCATATCCACATTACAGTTCCAATTCAGCTCATTAATTTTGGGGCATTATAATCGTTACTGATAGGGTGTGTGTGTGTGTGTGTGAGACTATTCCGCTTTCTTTCAGTATACAGCTTAAGTTGTGATCAGCTTGCAGAGAAAAGCGTGTGTTGTTTGCTATATCAATATGTAATTAGAAGCTAGGAGCCACTGCAGTCTAGACTAGCTGTGTGTGTGTGTGTCCGTGCATGTGTGCAATGCCATGGAGTTCCTTTATGTGCCATCATTATACTTATGAGGTACAGACAACAGCCCTGCAGCCACTGGAGTGCGCAAACACACACACCAGATGCACATATGCATGCAAGCACGGACCCAAACGGACAGTTTGC
This sequence comes from Pseudorhombus dupliciocellatus, assembly GCA_016785235.1. Lineage (NCBI taxonomy): Eukaryota > Metazoa > Chordata > Actinopteri > Pleuronectiformes > Paralichthyidae > Pseudorhombus > Pseudorhombus dupliciocellatus. Next base: position 194,368 of record JAFBJW010000130.1, on the reverse strand, counting down.
TGGTTAATGGAGCTCTGCTCTTCTTTAATGAGCGTTGTAGTCGTTCTTCTCCCCGCTGTCCCCCTCATTACATCTCTTCACTCCCCTCTTCTCCTTCTCCTTCCTTTTTCTCTGTTCTTCTTTACCTGTGCCTACTCTTTTCTTCATTAACGCCTCTATTAAATGTAATCACATTCATCTGTGAATATAATCCACTCTTGCAGTCTTGTTCTCTTCTATGTTCTCTTTCCTCATGCTTTCATTCGTCCTTGTTTAGGGTCTTATTCATTCTTCAGTAATTCTCATTTTTTTCTCATTATTTCATTCTTTATCAGGATAAATGAACAATGTCAAATTAACACATTTCCACAGCAGCTACAATCACATTTTAATTCTTGTACATAGATTCAATCAAGAGACAAAAGTAAAAAGCAATGTTAATCTAATGAAAGATGATTTGCTACCTGATCATGATGCATTAATTGCAGAGGGAGGGGGGGGGGGGGGGGGGGATAAAAACATTCAGAAATCATTTAGAAGGTATCTTTGTTGCAATGTCTAACCCCAGCTATCACGACAAAAGGCAAATGATGACGAGGGGACGTCTGTCATCGGCGTAGAAAAGAATTACGCAGGGGAAAAAGTTACCGCAATGTAGGGAATAGTTGGCCAACAATGCAGGCGAAATGATGATGCAGGTAAAATTGCCCTTAATGATGCAGACGGTAATGCTAGCAATGATGATCCGAGGGAAAAGGTAAATGATGATGCAGGGATGAGTCAGAAGAGGAGGAGGTGAGGACAAAAGCAGCATCCATAAGAGACAATTAGTGACACCACCATACATCATGACTTTACCTCCATGAAAACAATGCTGTCAACACGTCTCTCACTCAATCATTTCCTGCTGAACCAAAAAACCTGCAGTGGTTTTTTTTGTCACCTGATGTAGTTTTGTCAGGTTCAGACATTCGCGTTCACTCCCCTTTACTTCTGGTGCAATGGAGTGGACTGAACTCATTTTGGGGAAAAGTGAAAACAAAACAGGCTCAAAAAATGTATTGAACTCTGTGGGATAAAAAAGAATCACACTCACTAATGTCAAGAGTTGTTCCTCTTGTTGGTTTCTCCATATTAATAGGATTTTAAGATCTTGACATTCTGTGTAAAGTGCCTTGAGATAATGTATGTCCAGTGTTGGGGAGTAATGAATTACAGGTAATTTTATGACAAAATGTATGTTATTGTAATCCATTACATTAATAGAGAAAATGTGTGATTAAATTACAATTGCTTTTGGAAATTTCAAAAGCAAGCAAAAGCACGGATTCAAATAGTTTGCTCACGTGTTGTGTTTAATCTGTTTTTTCCTGCATACTCTGGATGACACTCAGTCATGTCCTGTGCATGCCATTTGTTAGTTTGCTACCTGCTGTCTGACCTTGTTGGAAATGGATCTCGTTTAAGCATGACCAATGACAAGTAGTTTCAAGCGATTGCGATTTATTCCTATTTTTTCCATCTCGTCTTGAAATACCGTCTCAGGAGTTAGCCATTAAAACTACATACACACCCCACTGAGTGCGAGTGACATTCAGTCAGTGTGAGCCAGACCACCCCCTGCTATTCCAGACCATAATCTTAAAGCTGTGCTTAATTAAAGGTCAAAGATGGCTGAAATAATCGATTTCTGGGAAGGGACTAAACTGTCGTTGAGTTAAACTCGTGACTGCTGTTTTGCACATTGTGGTAAAAGGATGTTTAAAACATTTTTGTGTTTTTCTTTCTAGATCAGGGTGGGCTGAACATGCTATCCCACATCTTGACGCAAAGATGACCAGCATTTGCTATTCACGTGTTTAGAGCAAACGGCAATGTCCACAGAAATACAAGGTCAGTTCTTCTTGCAATAGGTAGCTATCCTTTAGATTAAACTGACTCAAACCTGCTTTTTCTCTAAAGGTCAGCTGCCCCAGCCTGATTGTAAGGTCACACAGTTCAATCAGTGGCTGTAGTTAATTAACTGCTGGTGCTTCAAGGCATTTTATATGCCACGTTTGGCATTACCTACTACTACCAGTGTGTCCATGCAGGGTTGTTTTTCAATGTCCTTCCCTGTTTTGGTTATTACATGATGTTTTTTTTTTCTAAAGAAGGACATATGGACATGCAATATGAACCACAGAGAAAACTACCCAGTGTACCTTCACACAGCTGCTACATGATCACCCAACAGCAATGGAAGGGCTCTCGAATACAGGCCCTCCCAAAACAACAGGGGCCCGCCCCTTCCCTCACGTGGGTACGCCCAGAGGATCAATCAGCTAATGAAAATAATCTTATTGTCACATTAGTTTTTAATAGTTCAGTATTTACATGTGTTTAAAATGACTAAATGACTTGTCACAACTGACCCACATTTCCAGCCCTAGAACCTAGTGTCAGAAAAGAAACCCAAAATATTTATGCGGTGTACTTTTGTTTATGTAATGTTTAATGGTTGCAATGGTTACCATGGCACTGCACCTGCACTGGCTCCATTTACCTGACAAATATAGCAGCCAGATGCCAAGCTGGATACCCACAGGTACAATTAGGACCCAGTGAGCAATTCTGAGATATAGCCCCCTGTCTTCATGTCAGCTTTGTCACAGCTCGAATGTTCAGTAATTACTGAGCATGAATAGCCGGCATGTTCTCGGGCTTATTCAGTCACACAGTCAATGCCACTTCATACAGGTCTTACATCAAGTGAATGTCTGAATACTCACAAAACTCCTAATTGTGTTTGTGTGACACCCCCCAACCGTTCATGTATTGAATGTACTGTTCATTTAAATAAAATGCTCAACATCCAAAGACATAGCTCCAGGTTGAATATGCATATAATATGATATGAAACATGTGAGATAAAGTAGTGAAGGATAAAAAAAGACAGTAAGAAAGAAAGAATGAAAAACATTTTGAGACGCTGCTCCATGATCTGACACTGTGACACACAGGCACCATCAGTTCTGGTTTTATTCGGGAAACTGGAGAACTTCTTGTTGCCACTATGGGTTAATCAGCACACCTTTATTATTGAGTGCAAAATAAATCAATAATGACTTGCACTGCTTCTGCACACCTACTATATTTACAGCGGAGCAGTGTCCGTCTCCTCGCACCCAGCGCTCTGATCTCTGCTGATCTACTGATGCTGCTTTCCTGTGCCACTGTCACACCTCTCTCCTGCAGCTAGACGCCAGAACACACACTCTCACAAAACACTAACACTGTTTATATTCACTTGGTCAGACATCAGACCTGGACCTTAGTTTTTAAAAATCTATCCAGGCCCCATTTCACATTTCACGATGGACATATGGAGGAATGGATGATAGAATCCAGGATTAACAAATGTCAGGGGGTTTCCTTAAACACCAAATACCCACTTTCGCTTCTGAAGGTGCTGCCTTAGATTTCACCAGAAGGACTAATGTTTCTGCTGAGCAACTCTGATCTTTATCAGGGACAATTCAGCAAATTGCTCTTCCTCCTCCTGGTTCCAAATCTATTGGCATGCCTCAATCCAAAGGCTCAGACATCCAAATATCCCCTTGTTCACATATGGTGAAGATCAGATCAAATATGTGGGAGAGGAGGCCAACCATTTATTCTTGGCAAAATTCAGAAGGCAGCTAAATGACTTGGCTCTAATGGATGATTCTGTGATTCATCTTGATGAAACCTCAAAAAAGAGATTTAATGAGATCTGTCTGAAATTTGTGTGAAAATTACAAATATTTTTTTAAAAACTGACAGTGGCGATAGATAAATATTGTGTGGGTCATTTCATTCAGCTTTACCAAAACTTGGTATGAACTTAAAGCCTTAGAGCCAAGTTTCAAAGTACACCACATTTTAATCTCCATGACATCCTTGCTGCGATGAACAAGGCCACATTCTAATATTTTAACAATATTTTGTTTAGTTTAGACAAACCCAAGCCATGACTTCATTTTTAAATCAATGTGATGTTTTATTATAAAGCCCTCAAAGGTAGAGTGTGTGGACTTTGGTCATATCTAGTGGTGAAGTTGCAGCTGAACGCCCCTCAGCTCACCCTTAAGAGCCTGAAGTCACTTCAGTTGTCATGCATTTTGAAGGTGAATAAAATTACAATTCACACAACTGAGATGAAATGATTGAGTGAAAACATCATGAGGATTATTGTATATTACATTTCTGCCAATAGTTCTCTTTTACCTAAATCTTACACACTGAACATTTAACATTTCTAATCTGCTACTAGACCCCACAGGCCACTTTTCTGTCCCCGGTCAATGTTCAGTTTATACGCACCGCACACGTGAAACTAATTCTTAACTCTAAACTCTAAATCAGTGCTGAAAACATTCCTCTATTTGATCAATGACTCATTTCTTTTACTGCATTGCTCATGCGTTTTCAGTTCAATTCGGTTTCCTATGCAAAGCATTTTAAATTGCCTTGTAGTTGAACTGCCACATACTGAATATTATGTTGAGTTTAGAACATTTTAGGCTATTTCATGACAAAATCCATGAAGTGCATGCGGACCTGCACAATAGTTTTTCCTTTTCCTTTTGTGGAGGCGAGGCTTATCTTCATCAGACCACAGCAGTAGACAATATAAATATATTTTGTCGAGGTGGAATATATTTGCCGTGCAGCAGGCAGTCATCCAGGAGATGTTATTAAGCTCTCTGCATTGCCTCAGTTATCGTAAAACAATAATAAGGGATTGACTTTATAGATTACACTCCAGATGCAGACCTCATATTCATATCATGATTGCAGTTCGCCTCCCCGGTTCACTGGCTGGTTGAATGATTGGCTAGTTGGCTGTTTGCCTGTAATAAGCTGCAGATCAGCAGTATTGAGTTAGTTGAATCTGGTAGAATCTATTAGTTCTGGAGAATTTCAAGTGAATGTGCAAATAGAGCTGACACTATCAGCAAGCTGCACACCTGGGGAGAGAGTAAGAGAGCGGGAGAGAAAGAAGGCGAGAAAGGGGGAGAGAGAGTGGTGAGATGATGCCTAATGTGGTGTGTAATGCTGTTTTTCTGTCTGTGATTGGCTCCATTTAACCCTGAGTAACCCCCCTCCGCTCTCACTCCACCTCTTCGCCAGCCAGCTGGATGACTGACTGAGCTGCTGTCAACCTGTAGGCTGCACAGATTGTATATGTACTTGTGCTTTTATCTCAACCTGCTCTTGGACGGAAATTCATCTCTATCTCCTATGACAGTCGCTCTTACCTGGCCGTGCTGTCTCAGCCCCGTCGACTGTGAATCAGCAGACACCAGACCCCATCGCTGGTCACACAGAGGGAGATTTGGATAATAGAAATGGTGAAGGATGGAGAGGAGGCGGGGGCGAAAGAAATAACTTGTAGAAAGTGGAAGAAAATCAGATCATCACACGGACCAATCATGGTGGGAAAGTGACACGTGGTTGAATCTGCCATATGTTTGGGCACGCACATCTGACATAATTAACATGTAACCATCACAAGCTGTGGTGCGGCTGCAGATTCACTCAGTGGCACCACAAGCACAAAATAACACTGTGAGAAGGTATACTTCCCCCTCCTGAAGGGAGAGTGGCTGACACTGTCGGCTGTCACATTCGCACAGGATTAATATCCCTGGGAATGTTGGTGATTAAACATAAGTCATGCTAAATTAATCACTCTTCACAAAAAGTGTTGAGCAAAAGAAACAGTGTATAGAAGCGCTGTATGAATGTGTGCACCGGTAAATGTGACTCATGGTGCAGAGGAGTTGTTAACTAGTTAAAACTAGAACAATGCTTTAAAAGTAGCGCATGATAATGATAAATAATCAAGAACTTGGGTCCAGATCGTCTTCTTCTCCCTGGCTCATTGTCCAGGTTGCCCATAGATATGTTCAGGCCCAGGGAAACACCACAAACACACACCCTACCCATATATGGTGTCTACCACCACCATTCCTAGCATAGTTTCCATCAATATCAGGGCCCCACATCACCAATCGGTCACGGATTTCTTCAAGTTTATGAAGCGGAAATTTAACCATTATCCTTCAAGGCCTATAGATTTAACCATTATCCTGTAAGTTGTAAGCAAGAGCATTCCACACACAAGAGGGCCTCTACTAGATAACACAACTGAACCAGTTGTGAAAGAAACAAGTCAACAGATACTACACCTGTCAAGAGCTTACTTTTCATGACCTCCCTGTCTTCTGGCCATCACACCATCTGGTTTTCTTATTTATTCAGACAGCTTTATTTAGCAATGGCTATTGGGAGATGAGTTAGATGATAATTCCAATTTACATCATCCCCCCTGCTCTCCTCTGGGAAAGCGGAGGACTACTGGCAGACAGGATTCCAAGACCTGTGTTATACCTGATGTGGAAACGCCAGCCTGGGCCAATAAGACCATCCAGAGTTACATGCAGCATGGGACATTTCACAGTCTTCTCCATTGGTCAGTTTGATCACCGCCTCGGTGCCAGAGCCTGAGTCTGGTGAATTTCATTCTCAGAGCTGATTGACTTTGGCAACTGTGGCCGCGCATTTGGTGTGAAAGCTCCCTCGAGATGGACGTTCAGCCTGTGAATACGGTCACCCTGAATGAAATGCAGTGACATGCAGCAGAGAATCACCATCCTACACTGGTCTGGCAGACCCGCCTGCAGTCCAGTCTCAGTACATTCTGCCGACATTTACACTTTGTGTTTTTCTTGGTCCTGATAGGTTCAATTAATAAAGACTACTTATGTGCCCTGAGTCTATTCATTTCAATATTTACAATGTTGGGTCATGACACATGAGCAAGTATAATGGCATAAGATTTACCAAGGGGTCCAACTTTATTGCTATCTTTAAATCTTAGCTTTTATGATGCCACTATTTTTAACAGCAAGTCCTGTATTTCAGACAACAAAGTGTAAAACGAATCCATGATGTTTGGGAGGGGGACCACTCAGAGACAGATGACTGACGGGCGTGTTTAGACAATGTGTAATATCCGTTCTTGTGTATTCTCCCTGACAGCAATGTGCTGCGTTTTTTTTTGCACACTGCCAGATGACTATTTTAAGAGCTAATATATTTTTCTTTGTCTTCTTCCTTTTCTTTTTCTATTTCTATTACTGTCACTCTGTTTTCTCCCTTTAATTGCGAGCTTCTCCCCCACTCTCTCCCTCCCTCCCTCCCTCTTCCGAGTAGGGCCCTATAACCAGCAGTGATTTGATTACTGTGTGTAGCTACGGTCTTTCTTTGTTATCAGCCTTCATAAATGTTTAAGGAGCATTAAGGAGACGCAAACAGAGCAGACGGACAGAGGGGATATCTTAATGCTTAAATGACCATTACCCTTCTCCATTTACAGATTAAAAGCTTTACTTTGTTTCCTCTGCCTACTACTCATCCTTCCCTTGCTCACCACTGCCGCTCCCTCTGCATTTGCCCTTCGGGGCTCTGGAGAATCACTTTTGTTTAGGTAGACGATGGCGGTGAAGAAAAGATAAGACAGGAGAGGAGTTGAAGAGGAGGGACAGAAAGGGTCTGAGGGAGAGGAGGAAAAACACTAAAACTGGTGTTGGTGTCAAGTCTGATAAAGCCATTGTGTTGAAGGTCAGGATACAGTATGACTGAAGGATTTGATTTATTTGTTAGCACAGTGTATTATAATTTGAACAAAATGAGGTACACACAAGTATAAATATATTATAACTGCTTGGTCACTGTGGTAAAAACATACAACGCTGCTGTGGCCGAACGGGCAAAACAACTTGTCAATCAATCAATCAGACAAATTTTATCAGTAAAAACATATTCACAAATCACAATTTGTCTGGTAAGGCTGTCACTGGCTCTTTTTCTGTCCCTCTATGCTTGTCTGTCTCTAGACCTGGCTTCAATCTGTCTGTCACTCCACACTGGGAAGCTCCCCTGCCGGCCAGCATCCAAAAAAAAAAAAAAAAAAAAAAAAAACACAAACGTACACCACATGTTTTATGTCTTTTAAATACAAAATAATATCTTTTCAAAATAATTTCTTTTTATTGTTTAAAAAAAAAAGCCCATCATCATCAACTTTCAAAATGTTTCAGCTGGGTAGGTGAGTCTCACTGTGTATCGTGAGAGTGGGTGAGTGAGAGATGGTGTGTGTGTATGTGGGGGTGGGGGGTGGGGGGGTTGGTCGGTGGAATGGAATCATATCAAAAGAATAGAGGTGGATTTGAGATGAATATAATCTGAGGCCTGAATACAATCTGCATCTCTGGCGAGAGATGAGCCGCAGAGGCTGACAATACTCCTCAGCGGCTCAATGGCAGTGCTGGAGGAAATGCAGCAAACACGCATACACACAATCACAAACAACACACTGACATCTTGCTTGTGCACGTGTGTGTGTGTGCCCTTCTCTTTCTGCGACACACACACACACACACACACACCACAAACAAGCAGCAGTTTGTTGAGGAGCAGCCAGTTGGTTCTGATTTTTGCCAGTGGGGAAGAAACCGGTCTGATTATTACACACTGTATGTGTGTCTGTAGTTTGCTCAGGTATTACTAATCTTTGTTAGGACTTCCCATTTTTTATGATAACAAATTATTAATGTTGAATCACAAATTCCTGCCACACAGAAGGGATTGAACCCAAATTGTCTTTGTGAAAGCTTTGTATTAGCTCCTCCAAACACCTCGGGCTCTATTAGCGTGAATCAATGGTGCACAGCACGAGAGCACAGGATGTGTCAAGTGATATGTGGTAATTTCTGTGGCCTGAGGTGCACAGTGTAACTTCCACAACGTAGCAAACAGCATGCAGGATTTATTAGAATATATTAACAGCTGCTATGACCAATCAACCCTTTTCTTTCCAGTCAAGGCTGAGCGTTCTTAGAGCAGGGTGGAGCCAGCTGATGGAAACCGATGTCCTTGTGCCGAAGGATGTGCAGAGTTGCCATTTTAACTTAATTATTTTTTCATGAGACAGACCATTTAGTTACCGTGTTGCTGGAGACGTTAGAGAGCCGCGGCTAAATGCAGCAGATGGGAATTAATAGAGGATGAGGTCACTGTCTCTGGACTCCGTGTATCGCGGAACATAATGACAGGGAGTTCAGTGGATGAACACAATTCACACCACAGACACAGGACTTGCAGGGGTTAGAGCTGTGATTGTTCAGAGTATGATCTGTGGGCTTCTTCTCCGAGGGCTCCCACTTCAGCCGCTACTGGCGCTGGAGCCAGGGAATTGAATTGCGTCTGCTCTGGAACAACAATTGTCCCCCACGACTCCAATATCCCATTCAGAAAGAGCCCTGTAGCTGCCTTTACAATTCATTGTCAGTTTCTCTGGCCTGATGTTGGCTTCACACATCCGTGACCCCCTAAAGCCACTTTTGCTTTTGTCTCCTCCATAATATGCACTCAGCACACATGGGCTGGAAAACCCACAGCCACACATTTAAAAACAGACCCCATCTCAAAAAGGAAGGAACGCATTTAAAGGAAGTGCTGATGCTGATGTTGTGAGTGCAACAAGACTGAGGGTACTTCAGGGATAGTTGGAAGGTCCTTGCAAGTACAGCAGCTCCCCTCCATATCTCCAAGTGTTTGAGCGTGTGCGTGTGGTGTGTTTCTTTCCTGCCAACATCAAATGAGTTTTTGGATATCAGTGTGTTTTCATCAGTCTCACACTGACAGCCTCTATTAAAACACCCTTGGACTCATTCTCATCCCAGTTTGACAGGAGTAATTCTCATCCCGAGCAGGATGACAAGCAGACAGGAGTTCACACATATCCAGTTTAAATGTTTGGATTTTGATTTTGTTTTTTGTTTTTTTTAAACATCAGGCAAATAATAACATGCAGGTAGCAGCTACAGGACAAATCATTTGCACCATTAGGCTAAACCTGCGAAAACAGCTCACTTGTGTTTTCTCAGTTTGGGCAATGAAAGTATTGCGGCTTAGATCTTGCTGCATCAGGCCATTTGTGCGGGCTGCAATCTGTCCTGTACTTAAAACTACTGCCTGAAGGAAAATCAATCTGTCTGTAAAGTCAATTCAAATTACAGCGATCCCTGTATGTAGTACGTGTGCATCATTATGTATGTGCATGCTTATTACTGTGGCCATATGTTCGAGTAAACACCCTCCCCAGCGAGAGCGCATATCACTCTGCCATTTGGAGACGTGATCAACACAGACTTCTGCAGATGCATAGAAATGTTTACTTTTCCTCGTCCATCTGCGTGCGCAGCGTGCAGCCTAGCATGTTCAAAGCAACAGTGTGCGTCATAAATCTCATTACCCCACCAGTGTCATTGTGGTTCTCTCAGGGAACAGCTTATGCTTTAGCACGATGAAGGTTTACAAGAGTTGGCTTCTCCAACGACTGACAAATCATCTTTTGCTTCGGCTCATGCGAACGCATTCTAATCACCGCAATTGGGAAACGCAAGCTTTCCCTCAAACTGGCAAAGATGTAAATAAGAACTTCAAATTACACATTTGAAAAATGGAAACATGCAAAATGTCCTCATTTCGTATACACTCATTATACTTTCTTTTAACCCTCAAAAGGAAAACTTCCATTCAAATCTTGATTAAAAATATTCCTTACTTTCTCGCTCGGTAACAAAATAAGCGGCAGATAAAAATAGATGTGTGATTACATTCAATTGGATTCAGTGAACCTCTTGGCGAATACATTTGTGGCAGACACACCAACATTGGCGTTAAATGTGAACGCTCCACTGTGTTCCGCAGCTGCTCTGTGTGCCTGCTCCTCACTCCTGAGCAGGTCCTGGGCTCTGGCTTTATCAGTTTTTCACTCAGATCAATTCTGATGAAAGTGGACAACTAAAGTAAAGCCTGGACACAAGCAAAATCAAACCAAATCTAATTTGGCGAGTAAAAATAACTGTCTGTGCTGGAAGACAAGCGACTGGTTTCATTGGAGCCTATTTTATAAACACACTGTACTTCTGAGAATCCTCACTGGACAATAGCAGAGGTGCAGCTGACATGAACGTGGTTTATCGCCACGATCAAATCTTGTTGGACATTTTGGGGAAACCGCTTGTTCAATCCTGTGTGTGTGTGTGTGTGTGTGTGCCTGCGTGTGTTTGTGTCTCTGCCCTGTCTGCAAAGAGGAGTGAAGTTACACTTTTAAAGTGGCACTTTGAAATCAAATTTATTGTGCTGGAGTATGGACACAACACCACAGTAAAACAATATGTAAATCTACAGAATTCTTTCAGGACTAATCAGAGAGGAACAGTCAAGGTAAGGAAATGTCGGCTTGTACACATTTTTTATTCTTTACATGTGAAGTGTTTCATGTCCCCCCAGGGGCATGTCCAGCAGAGCAAAATGTCTACAGATGAACAACAGAAATAGAGACACTTCATGCAGGGCCACATATTTACCCCAGTGAGATACACAGTTTTCACCACCACAGTTTAAAACCAATCAACCACCAATCTCTATTGGCTGAGGTACATTTGCTTCTATTCAGATTTTTTTATTCATATGCAGAAGGGACTGGTTGGAGCTCATGTGCCTCCCTCACTCTCACTGTACACTGACACGTTTTAGACAGGAGGCAGGGAGAGGAGAGGGGTGTTTCAGCCTTGGTCAATGGTCTTTAAATGGAGTACATTTATCCCCACCTGCTCGTTCCCCTTGGTTGAGGGTTTAGTTGGAATTACCCAAAGGAAAGGTGTGACAGAATGAAAGAGGAAGAGACTCCCATCCATTTCTATACAGAGGCATGACAGAGGAGAGCAGAGTTCCCTTCAAGTGACAGCTTGATTCTGTGCGGCTGTCTTCACTTTGGAGAGACAACTTTTCATCAGACCGGGGTGATCACGAAAGCCAGTCCCATTTCGGAGTCTGTGTGTGTGTGTGTGTGTCAACATCTCAGCCTCCGTGATCATGATCTCCCAGTCAGCCAGGCACCTGCCAGGATAAGAGGAGCAGAGAGGAGGGGGCTCAGTCAAGTGCGGGGGTGGGGAGTGGGTCTCCAAATGGCTTCCACATCCTCGCAGTGGATGTACTGAAAAGAATTAGACTTCCAAAGATCATTCAGCTCCATTTACCTTTTGAGCTCTCACCAGGTGCAGCTGCCTAGGTGAGACCTGGGTAACCATGGCGATGCATGCCGACGTGATGAGCCTGTGCATCTGTGTCAGCTTGAGAAACCCCCTGAAGGAACACGTCTGACACCTCCGCTCACACCCAGTGACAGAACTTAGCTTTCAAACAGTCCAGGAAATCCCAGGAGTCCCTTAAAAGACATGTTTGGGGGTCGTTGATTGAAATTCCCAAAATGTTAATCCACTCCATATTCAATTGTACAATAAAAATCTCAGTCAGTACACAAGAATGAGACGCCCGAACAGCAAATCAACAGAATGGATATTCTCATAAGGGTCAGAGAGTTCAGCTTAATTAAACAATACTACATTTTCAAATAAGAAAACACTGTCCATGACTCCCCTGTCCGCCACATTTTTACAGATAGAAACGATAGCACAGTGCAGCAGGGGGGGACAGACTGTGGCTCAGGCAGATTCCTGGAGTCTGGAAGGGGGAGTTTGTGCTTGTTGAGGTTTCCGGACCATTGACAGATGAAGTGAGAGCTCATATAGAGGCTGTCTACTATCAATGCAATCTAACATTGGTGAAAATTAAACTAGTGTTTTCTACTGACCTAGTAGCAATAATGTAATAATCTTCAAAAGTTAGTTCCAAAAAATAAACAACTAATAAATGAATAGCTTTGCTTCACCTCTGGTTGTTTGTATGCTGCGGTATCAGTACTTTTATTCATCCCCATGGGGATGAATAAAAGTACTTCGTATTCGTAAACTGGAAGTGTTTGTCTGAGTCGTGAATTTGGGTTTGATCACATCTCACGTGTGATTGAGGCAGCAGAGTGTGGTCTTGTGAGGGGTACGACTGAACGTTTTGTTTCTGTCTGTTAGTCACTGTTAAACAGACTCAAATGTGAATGTATTATCCAGAGTGAGAATGAATATGTCCACAATTGATTTGTTTTGTTTAAAAAGATCTATACTCATTCAAAAATACAAATCAATTCACAGATGTCCCAGTTTCCCAGCAGCTGGAGTCCATCAGACAACTCCACATGAAAACGCTAACGATCCTTTGATAATGGTTTACAGGATTAACTTTAATTATCTGTGAGTAAATAAGGAATAAAGAATACATTTAGTGACACATGAAGATTTAAAATAAATCCGTTTTACTTCACCATGTATCAAATTGTACAATTGTTGAAATGTTAAATTTGGGGGGGGGCATCATGTATTTCTTACTTTATTTCTTTCTTTATAGGCAGATTATGTAATACACCCTGAGCCTATTTGTCTTTTATACTTCTTTATCCCATTGAATAGATTCAGGAGGGATCAGAGGAGCAGAGAGAAGTCAAGGGCAAAAGCTGCAGGATTTCCAGATAGACTGTGACTTTGTGCTTGTGCATCTTTGTTTATCTTTGTGGATGACTGAGAAATGGAACAAGTGCGTGTGTGTGGGTGAATTAGAAATTGAAAACGAGGGACAGAGCCTTTGCGTGCATGTGTGTCTTTCAGCGCTGATGCGTCGGGACCTACGGAGTGTGAAATGGAGCAGGGAGGACTTCAGCCGTGACACACTGCAACACATCTCTCCGTCTCTATCTTTTGCTCTCTCGCCCATCCCGCCACCCTCTACCCCGTCTTCCCTCTGCCTTGCATTTTTCTGTCCTTCCCTGCGTTTACCATTTCAATTTTCCAATCCTTTCCCCCTCTTCTGGCGCTTCTGCTCCTTGCTCCACTTCTTTGACTCACTTTTCATCTTTTCCACTTCCTCAATATCTCTTTGTCGCTGCTTTATTCTGCAGCTTTATCTCTCAGGATAAAGCTCTCCCTGCTGTGGAGTTTGTTTTTCCCCCTGCTCTCTCTTTATCTTACGTCTGGATGCCGTGTATGGGCAGAAGCATGGAGAGAGAGAGAGAGAGAGAGAGAGAGAGAGGAGAGAGACACAGCATCCCCCATGTCAGGCCAATGATGGATTAGAATACTAAAATACTGGAGAGAGAGAAAGCAGACACACTTAGATGCTTAAATCTCACACGGAGTGTGTGAGTGTGTGCATGCATGAACTTTCGTGCATGTAAATCTACCGCAGAGTAATAGAACAATATAAAAATGCTTCTTTCAAGGCACACACACACACACACACAAACATCCTATTCCTCTCTCACCCTGAAGGCTCTCTCTCTCTCTGAGTTGATTTAACGCATGGCTTCTCCACTTGTTTATTTCAGTACATATTAATGTAAATCACCACTGTCCACTCCCTCCTTTCTCCCTCGCTCCACTGTCTCCCTTTATGCCTTTGTCCATCCCTCTTGTCGCCCTGCCAGCCAGCGCCGGCCCTGACAACAAACAGCTGAGACAACAATTAAGATGAACAATAGTCCTCAGTGAAGGGCCGTCGCCTGCCCTCCCCTGCTGATCTCAATTAACCCCCGAGTATTGGCTGCTGGTTGAGCCTGAGAGCTGCTTGATGCCTGTTGAGGTTATTTACCAAAAATGAAATGTTGCTTTGTCATATTTAGATGATTGTTTCCTTTGAGCAGACAGGGCTCATCACATAGAATGATCCCAGATTTTCTTTGAGCAGGGCCTGGTCCACTACATGTATACCCCCCCCCCCCCCCCCCCCCCCCCCCCCCCCCCCCCCCCGTCCACTACATGTATACCCCCCCCCCCCCAACTCCCCACAAAGAAGCCTGAGGTGTTACAGAGCAGTATGGCTTCTCACTACTGTTTCTTTTTAATACAGAGATAATGTGTGAACAGAACTGAAGCAGACTTTGATTCCACAGGTGGATGCTGGAGTTTTGAAATGGGACATAAACAGCAGCAGCACGTGTCAGCAGAGGAGAACAGTGATTCACAGACAGACAAACATACTCTGTATGGGGCTGAGACTCTTCCATGCAAGTGACATCATCAATCACAACAACGGCACTTCTGAAAGGTGGCTACACTCTGCACCCATGCGTCCCAGCATGACTCCTCTGAAGAACTGTTAATGTTATAAACCTCACTGTCCAAACCACATGAAGTTTGGGACTGGAACACCAGTGTCTTTTAGCTCACGTTTCACAACGTTCAACGTCAGTCAGTATTACAGTGGAGACGTGCTTGTGCTGATGTCACAGCGTGCGTCACCTGACATTAACAATATCAGCAACAGTCCTCGTCAGGGTCTCTAACCATCTCAAATCAGTGTGGTTAACTAAGGCTGTTGGGAGTGACAGTCTGGGAGGTACAGCTGTGCCTTCACTTTAGTGGCCTGTTACACGACTGGTTGGATTCTAAATGAAGCCTTGAAAGGTAATCTGTTCAGTGAAGACAGACACACAGACAGACAGACAGACAGATGGAAGAACAGCACAGACTCCATGGAGTTTACGCCTCCGATAGTAGATGTGAAAGCAAAGCGGGAACATGCAACACATTTGTCTGCGACACTTTTGGGAAACTTGTTGTGCTATATTTAATTACCATTGGAAGAAGAGAACCACAGATGTGCTCAGCTGCCAGGCTGTTCAAAAGTTCCATTTAAAAAAAAACTTCGGATTGAAAGCACTGTCACATCACACTATGAATTCAATTAAAATAAGAAAAATGGAGGTGGACCAACACTTTGACATGCAGAGATATTGCGTTATGATCTGAGATAATCACAGAACTGGTAGATTCCTTCCTAGGTGTGTAACTCTGCCCACTAGCTCTCAGTGTTGAAAAACACTACACACTGCACTTGTTACCAAACAATCAAATATACCAAATTCATGCTCCAGTATTTGTGGTAGCAGGATGGAGTTGGAGGGGGTGGGCATGAATGTCAATAGCAGTCGGTTGCCTTTGTGTTTTGTGAACGTGAACGTGAAGAAAAATACTTGTTAACAAAGTAGTTAGAGTCTTTTCATGGGCTTTATTGACATTACGATGAATATAGAATTTGTCTTTCAAACATTTCATTTGAGGCTGAATTTGACAACGGATGCTATAAGTCTGATGAAGTGACGGTGGTAATTCTTTAACCTTTGTACAACTGTCATGACCGGCGCCTGCCTCTTGAATACCTGCGTGTCTTAATGAAAACACTCATTACAACGGATGAATGCTTCATTCTAATCAGGAGCCACTGTCACATCACATTGCTTGATTGTTGCTTATGACACTTAACAGTGAAGCACACTGCTGCTCGCAGATCGTCAGTATTTACCGCAGCGTGTGGGAGAGTCCGCAGAGCCTGGCTCTGTCTCTTAACACCGCTCCTCTGATCGACACAGGTTTTGTCTGAGTGTGTCGAGACAGAAACACCTTTGAGATGTGTGTGTGTGTTTGTGTTTCTCAGTAAGAGAAACGGAGGTTAAAGTACACTGCAGACCTGTCACCTCTCTCTCTCTCTCTCTCTCTCTTCATCCTTGCAGTTCTTTTGTAGTGTTTGTCCTCAGTGGCCTCTCAAAGCAGACCTCTTTCTCCTCTTTACTGTTCCTTCTCCTGCCTGCAACCTTTTTGTCTTTCTCCACATCGTTTGTACTTCAATTTTCAATGGCTGCTCCGCTCTTTGTTTCCACTACTCCTTTAAAACCTTTCTCACAAGCTCTTTCCACTCTTCACCTCACCACTGCTTGCAAACCTTTTTTTTTTTCCTCATCTCATCTATATGTTTTTCCTCTTAATTCTTCTCTCGCTTCACCCCGTTCCCTTTTCCTCAATTCCTCCTTTGTCTTCTCCCTGTTTTCTCCTCACGTCTCTATTCCTCACTCCTGTTTTCTTTTCCCTCTCTCCTCTTGCGTCTCCTTGCCCTCCGCCATCACTGGCTCCCCTGCAGATGGAAGTTAATTGTACACGTTCCCCAGAAACGGGAAGGAATGAGGGAAAAAAAAAAAAAAATTAGTGTCAGCAAAAGATTTATAAGACACAGAAAATCAAGAGCTGGCGATTCCTTCTGCTGTGCTTTTGCTCCGGGGTTCCTTCTGTTCTCTCTATACTGCATTATTTCTATCACTGCCTGATACCCGCCCAACCTGCCCACTTCCACCAGCCCGCCACCCCCAACACACACACACACACCCTCCCCGCAAGGAGCCCGTCAGATGATAAAGAGACGTTGTCAGGGACTGATTATGAGCCCCCAACTATAAACAAGTAAAACATCAAACACACAAAGACCACACAGGGACTTGGCCTTGTTTTTTCCCCTAATTTCTCCTCCATACATCTCTCTCCCACTCCTTCGCTCTAACTCATTTCATTTTGTCTCTTTGTTGGCGTCAGAAGTAGCGCGTGTCTTTTGCCTGCTGGGGAGCTATTTGATTTGTTCTGCCATTTTAGAGCTCGTATAGTTTCTGGTGTGTTGTTTTTATTATGAAGGCTTTATTCATATCGGCGCCTGTGGCAGCTCGGGCCCCGGCTCCTGAGTCACCAGGGAGGTATAGAGGGACAGGGACAGAGCAATGAAGCAAGAAAGAGCTGCATCGGCTGAATACATGGCAGGCAGTATGTTTGCAGATGTGTGTGTGTGTCTGCCTGTCTATACTTCACGTGTGGCTGGGTGGAAGTGTGTGAGAATGATGACATGCGGGACTTAAATTAGAAAAAAAAAAAAAAAAAAGCTTCAACCAATTTTCTTTGCGATCTCTCTGCCTGATCCCAGTACCCGTGTGCACAAACACACACATCACACACTTGGCACTTGATGTTCATTAAACAATAAGAGACAAGTGTGTAATTTGTCAGTCACCATGGCTGTGGAGCAGGGACGGCGGCCGGGAGGGAACATCGCCCTATTCATCACCATGATAAAGTTTGACTGATGCTTCATAAATCAGCCTCCCTTCCCTGTTCTCTTGTTGCTACGATGACCCACATACAGGTAAGTCGAAACCCAGGGGCGACAAATCATCATCTATCAATGAGTCAAAATAAACAAATATATAAATCATCGCCTTGAAAAATGACAAGGTCTGACTGCGGCTGCGGCGCATTCCCACATTAGCCAGAGGTTTCGCACCCGAGCACAAAGTCTGCACCAGTCCCATCGCCTCTGTGGTGACTCTTCACTCATTATGCTCCACACTCTGCTGAACTATGACAAATGGATGTGGGTGTGGCTGACTGACTGACAAGGTTAGTTAGCGGAGTTTGGGGATGTGAAATTATTACGTTAAAAAGGGACTGAACAGAGTTCCAGGAAACGCGGGGAGAGGGGCAGTCATGTCGCAGCTACAGACAAGGGACTTTTCTTGAATATAGTTTTCTTGAACAATACAATTCATGCATTTTAATGACAGCAACAACTCTGATATCATTAGAGAACTCATGAAATTTGGTGCGGCTTGATTTTTGATAATTGACCTCTGTCCTAGTTCTAACTGCTCCTGTTCCTAAACTGTAGTGCAGGTGGATCAGGTGATCTAGGAGTGGCCATAAATATGAATCCACATTATAAAATCCTTATGTTTTCACCGTGGGTCCTGATCTGATCTGCAACAGTGGCTTGCACATGTGTATCTGGGTACCAGTTTTACAAAAGGCCAAATGAAGAGGTTTGGAGCATCCCTTAATAATTACATTGTGACCACACAATAGTCGACATTTTTACAAAACACCTGTAACAGAAAGCAGAAGAAATGTAATTGGTAAAAAGATAAAAACGGAATTTGAAATCAACCATACAGTCAGGATTAAAGTAGTAGATTCAGTAAGTTCAAGCGTACGACTTTAAGATCTTTACAGATTTTGTAGACTCACCATGAAAACACATTATGAGAACGGAGCATTAATCACCCTTAAGGCTGCTACTCTACTGAAATGTCTAGAGACTGTATAGTTTGACGTTTGGCAAATCTTACACGGCATCTATAAATTACAGGACATTCAAAACATCACTTTTTGGGACATCTGGTTGGAGTTATTGTCTGTATGACAGAACCAGGATGTAGCCAGGATTCATCCCACTGACACACCTTTGCTAACACTGCCGGTATTTGCTTGCTGATTTGAGCCTTGTTGAATTGATATCTCTGGACCTGCGTGTGGCACCGCATCATGAAGCTCATTGGTTGATGGCAGCTTGCGAAGGCCCTGCCGCAGCAATGGTCCTGTGCTCTCAGGACGTGAATACACCACAGCAGCTGCAGTCAGACCGTGTCGACCAAAGTGCTACTGTGAGAGGACGGAGGGAGGGAGGAGGAGTGAAGAAGTGAGGGGATGCTACTGACAAAAGGTGAAGTCCATTTCTTCACTTTTTCTGGATATTTTACAGCAATCAGCCATTGGAGGGTCCATTACAAGTGAGTGTGTGTGTGTGTGTGTGTGTGTGTGTGTGCATGTTTGTGTGTTCTCTCTCTCCTTTTCCTCTACCCCCAGCTGAACGATGCAGAAAGCAGCAGCAGGAGCAGTAGTATGGGTTTAGCAGGGCCGGTGTTGAGGGATGCAGCCACCCCAGTCCCAGAGGAGCCCAGGTTGGAGACAGTGGCCCTCTCCGAGTACAGCGGGATGACGTCGAACTGGTCGCCTTCATCGCCTTCCTCCTCTATCTGCGTCAGCTCCTCTTCTTCCTCGCTCTCCACCACCTGACAAGGAGGAGATGGTGAACTGAAGGGCACCTTCATTTTTTTTTTTTTTTTTTTTTTTAATTTTACAGTGCTTTTTTAAAATTTTGCAGAAAAAAAAAATCCATTATAATGTCATCCGAACTCTCAGCAAGTCAATGGCTGAAGCTCAAGTTTGATTATATAATAAATGTGGGACACACACCTCAAATGTTGAAATTAAGTTTTTTGCAAGTAAATGCTCTTATCAATATAAAAACTTCAACTCAAATATAGTAAAAGTGTAAAATGTGGGACCTTTAAATGTGCTGTGTGTTCATTTGTGAACAGAATCTCTTATTTGAAACTTTTATAGCCATTGATGAACATGATACACTGCAAAGTTACTCCCAGCTGTTCATCCTCAATTTAGGCAGCGGCATCTGGAGCAGCCCAAGGCCTTTGCAAGGATCCTGTGTGCAAATAGTTATTTTACTGATAACAATATTCTGTTCTATCATTCCATTGAAATACTGCCTCTGAAACGTGCTCGCCTAATGCAGTTTATATTTTTTGACTGGTTTTAAGGTTTCATCATCTAACGTGACAGCTGCAGGAGCCGTAAACAAGGCACTTATCCAGTTTTCCTCCGGGGTGCAGGAAATAATTATAGTTATACTAGCCTCCCCATTTGTACTGGTTTAAAAGTTATTGTGTTCAGTAGCAGTGGAAAGGATTCTAGAAAATAATTTAACATGTTTAAAATATTCAGCCTGACCAACAGAGTGAGCCTCTGATTAGCTTCAACTTTCTTCTAGTTCTCACAGCTATTCTTAATCACTATCTTTTATTAACAGCCTTGTGACTTTTTCTTTGATCTACTACTTTTATAACTTATTAGTGGGGGGCTTAAAAAGCCTGAAGACATTTTTAATTAATGTTAAAGATAACGGCTAAAGAGTATACAGGAAATTTATAAAGATGGCTAGAGTTATGAAATGTCCCTTACGCCACCTCCTCCTGCAAACTCTTTCTCAAGAAATGATCTTATTAAATGTTGACTCAAATTCTCTGCACATCTCTGCAAATCTCATTGACCTACAACCAACCACAAGCTCAGTCCTGCAATTAAAGCAACTCCGCCCATTGGTAGCTTTAACAGAGGCAACGCACGGAGGTTGAATCAACACATAACCAACAAAACATGTTTTACCAATTCCATAGCATTCACTAGTCTAGAAACTAGAATTTAAGTCTGATAATTAGTCAGTAGTAGTTACATCAGCGAACTGCCGTTACACTGATGATGTTGTCTGTAACCACTGCAGTTTGTCATGATTTGGGACATGAGTGTACACTGTTATATGACTTAGTGATAATATTTTTTACCTCGTTATAGGAAGCATTGTGCTCCTCTAGGCTGAACCTTGGTGAATGTGCAGAGACATCTCAAATATGTTCATGTTGGCAGATTCTTTACGCTTGTAGAAGTTATGGTTGTTTTCCTCAAACCTTTCGACCCCGTCTGCGGATGGGAATTGGTTGGAGGTGTGATTGCTTGTGTAACAAATAGGTCATTGTTATTTTATTGTTGATGTCTTCAGAGACTTGCCATGAAAGCACAAACAAACAGACTCTAACACAGGTTCTATCCAACCACAATAACCACTTTTAATGCTGCTAAAAATAATGTGCACTATGTTCAACAGTGTCTGTATGATCGTCTGTGTGTATATTCATCCTTGTTTTTTCTTTGCTAGCAGTTCTAGCACCTACATTTTTCTGTTTTCTATTCTTATGAATGATGCACTGACTGGGGAAGCACTTTGAATTTCGTTGTACCTGTGACAGTGACAATAAAGATCTATTCTATTCTATTCACTTGTGTCCGTCCTGGGAGACAGATGCCGCCCATCCCATGAGACCTCTATGCTTTCCTTTGTTAAAAGGTTTTTTTTGTAGTTTTCTCACTCCTGTTGGGGTTCAGCAGGAGCGCCTATGATTTGTGAATATGGGCCATATAAATGAATGATTGATAAACTGACATGATGCCTCATGACATTCTTTTAAGAGCAACTTTATAAGTACCTCAGCAAATAATTGAATTAAGGATTGTAAAAAAAAAAAATAAAAAAAAATTAGAGCAAAAAAAATACATCCCACTATGCTACAGATTCTCTGCAGAAATGTAACATTTAAAACAAAGAAACTCTCATCTCTGCTTCTGAATGTTTTTTTTTTCCACAGCTGGAGCGGATGCTTAACTTTTTGAAGTGAAACCTTTCAAATTCTGGAAAAATCACTTTAGAGAAACAGGCAAAAGCTCCTCGGGAGGAACAAGCAGTGACAGACAGATGAGGAGATGTGGAGCAGGTGAGTAAAAGAAGAAAAAGGTTTGATGGAGGGATTGAGGGAAGGATAAGAGGAACAAAGTGAGGAGAGTAGAGGAGGATTTAGGGTGGAAGAGAAAGAGGTAGGAGACATATGGGCATGAATAAATTCATACTAATGAAGCCTGACTGATGCACTGCTTCCAACCAGCACCTCATCTAATCCATTCAGTGGGAGAGCGACACAGAGCGTGAGAGGGAGATAGAGAGAGCGAGAGGAGGAGGGCAACTGAGGAGCAGAGAGTTGGAATCCCCGCTTGTCTGGAGGCCAAGATTATCTCGGGCACTGAGGCATGCTGGGAGCCACAGAGCCACAGCCATACCGGCCTGGCCAAGGTTACAGTAGCCAAGTCCACAATTGGATCGGGCAATATTTAATGGTCAATGTTGGACAAGGGCAGACTACGCAGCCAGCATATGTTGACAGCACATTTCTGCATCTGTGTGTGGGGTTGTGTGTCACTCTCTGCATGTAACATAGCTGGCACACTCAAATCATCTAACGGAGGACAGAATTCAAAACTCCTCAGGGCCAAGGCGCATTTGTGTGCTGCGGACGTGTGAAGCCTGATTGTTCGGGAGAGACAAAGTCTCAGTCTGGACAGTTTGAACATTGGTTTGCTCACTGTTCAGTTCTGACCCTGATCTCTGCAGGAATGATACAGAAACAGACACACACGAATCAATCTGAACACAAGCTCAAATAAAGATGTAGCACAACAGATTTGCCAAACTGTCACGGCCAAGTAGGACAGGCAAACACTTCCTCAAAGTCAGAAAATGAAATATTCCCCTGTGCTGTCCATGGCCTTTAAAGAAAACCACAGCCCCTTTCAGAAGGTAGTGACAGTTGAGGAATTAAATGTTCACTGATCTCCTCCCATCAGCCTCAGTATTATACTGTGTTTTGTAAGTGGCATTAGATTTTACACCCCTTGCATTTATCTTTTGAAGGCGTGCCAAAGTGCTTTGATAACAGCCAGACAGCTGCTCCTGTGATCTTAAAAAACACCATTGTGTTCAGTTGCTGAGAGGTTTGGCCTCCTCTGCCTGTGTGAACAACCTAAAAGTATACCTGAATGCATAACCGCAAAAATAAAAACATTTCAATCCTTTAAGTGCACAGCGTCGCACCAAATACGCGCCATGTTTCTTAGCCATGTGTAAGATGCATGCATGAGCGTTATCTATTGAACTGACTAGTGACAACAGATCCAAAACAACCTCAGTGAGTATATATATATTATTCTTTCCTGTAGCTTCTTCACAGTAAAAGCCTTGATATTGATATTAAGATGACTGATTCATTGTCACTGACTCATCTATATGTTTTAACTTGGTAAGGTCTTACAATGTAAAGTGCTGTAAAATTCTGTATGGCTGTGGATTCATCACTGTTAAAATTGAACTGGACTGAATAAACGTGTCTCTCATAATAACACAACCCAGTAAATTAAGTATCTTTGTGAAACTCTTGTAGAGGTAATACTGGTTCCTTGAGAAAATGTGATGTCACCACAATCACAACTCTGCTTGTTGTGATTCCTGATGTTTGACTGTGCTCATTCATGAGCCCCAGAGAAAGACAGTTTTTTCAAAACCATTTATCTGAAAATGAATCAGCACTGCATAGGTTTTCATTGCATTACCTGATTTACTTGCAACGCCTTTGCGACTTTCACCGAGATACAGAGCGGCGATGTTCGTGACAGAGGTGTACTCACGACGTTGTTGTGCTCAGGCAGGTGGTTGTTGCTCAGCAGCTCGTCCTCCTGATCCGGTGGGGAGGGCCTGGGAGCGGGAGGGGGGGTGATGTCTGCAGGCAGGGAGCCAGGACTCCCCATCCAACTGATAGAATTACCTGCACAGAGACACGACATCGTCACTGCCAGCGCGCATGTGTGTGTGAGAATGTGTGTTTCTGCTCTGCTGTACTGCTGTGAAGCCGGGTGGGCGTGAACCTTCATATCTATTTGGCAGCTTTATTGTTCGGGCTGTCGGCAGTTTGATGAATCACAGAGCTTTATGGGAAGTGCATTGATGCATCGATCCAGACTTTACTGTTTGGACATAACAGGCTCAGTGTCTATTGACAGCTTGACTGACAGTTGTTGTGACTGAGTGGCAGCGAGAGGTCTTTAGCCTCTGGCGTTTCACATCAACCCCCCCGCCGCCCTGCAGAAGCCTGGCACAGCAGACGCAGGGTGTGAAACCCTGTTCATACATGGCAGTTTTATGTACTCCACCCAGCACTGGAACGCATCGCCAAATGCGTGTCTTGAGTGATTACCTTTTTCACTTACTCGCTCTCGAGACATTCATCATTTAGGATTGCAAAGAGCAAATGGAATTCAGTTTTAAATCAGAGGGAAGACAGCCCAGACCTCCTGTCGTGGTTGTGATCGGATCTCAGTGCAGCAGATGACCCAGGACACATGCTGTTGTCTGTTATGAACAGGGTCTCAGACTCTTATGAATGTTCGCGCTGTACGATGTTGATGCGTAAGAGCTAGAGATCAGTTCAGGCTGTGAACGTCACTGCAGGAGCCGACCACCCGTAAGGATTCAGCAGACATCATGGCAAAGTCTTTTTCTCAGTTATTCCCTTTGAGCTGTTCTTCAAAGTCTCATTAATGGTGACACATTAATTCTGGTGCTTGGATTAATTTTTAAAACTGGCTTCATAAAAACAATAACTTAGAGAATAATTGTTTCCTTGACTTTAAACAGGATTTTTTTTTTTTGGAACAATTCCCCATTTCTTAATCTAAATTGCTTTTTAGATTTTGATTGAGATTTTGTTTGACACGACGCAGTTCTTTCATACGCAGTGTTTTAATAGCTTGCTGTATTGTCTGAAATCCTAATATTAAAAGTAACTAACAACACATAATGGAGTATAAAATTAATTATTCCCCCTGAAATGCATCACAGCAGAATTATGACGTTGCATGAAGTGGAAATATTAAAGCATAATAATGTTGTTGTATTATTGTCTAAACTGTCTAGCCTGCAGAGGTGGAATCATCTGGAGCTTCTTTAAATCACAGAACAAATAGGCTTGTTTATTTTATAATTACTTTTTGTTAATACAATAACAAGCAAATAGAGGCAAAGTATAGAACCTATCTCTGGGCTCTGAGCTCAGCCTGGAAGGGACACAACTCTAATCCCTACAGTATGACAGATTGGCCTACACAGTATGTTGAGAGCTTGAATGTTTCCACTTTCATAATTTCACTGGGACTCCAAAAAAAGGCAATCTATCAACATGGAGGCTGATAAATGGGACTTCAGATGGTTTGGGGTCAGTGGTGATTTGTGGGCCCGAGTGACTGGCTATAGGCCAGGATCCGATGAACCCTAGCTGGGTGAGGGTGTGACGATGAAAGACCCAAAACATATTTAATCTCGTCAGTGAGGATGTGTCTCTTTAATATGTCGTTTCATTCAATTTAACCTACAACGGATTGAAGTTTCCTTGTAGCCTTGAGAGAGTAGAAACCCCAGTAATTTAAATATAACATTTTGATCCCTTGATCCCATTACTACCTAGCAACAGGTGTTCCATGTCTTGGTTATTTATAATAACTTCATTATATGCATATTTCTTTGGGAAAATGCACTTATGAGAAAACACATTACGGCCGACAGAGTCCTGCAGCGACAGAGCCCCACGCAGAGCTGGCTGCGATGCACTAACCATCATTTGAATTTTTTTCTGCAAGTGGAATCACAGCTTACAATTGGGAACATATGGGATAGTCTGTCTTGTGGAGACCTGGCCATCTGGCTGTAATGACTGGCCCTTTGTCAAAGTTGCTCGGATCCTTACACCTGCCCAGTTCTCCCACAGACAACACACTGACGACAAGAAACCAGCCGTTCACTTAATGTCTGCTATTTACCAGACCGTGAAATGTTATTTGCTCAATCCTTTGGGGGGTCAGACTTTGGTGTAGTTAATGTTAAAAAGTAAAATAAAATAAGAGATTTCTTGAACTGAATTTTAAGATTTTACCTGTGAACATTTAGAGTGATATGGAAACTGTCTCATTTAATTTGTTTATGAACCTGTGTATAGAATTGAATTGACTCACGCAGGCAGGTGTTCTGGGTGAACATACGCTGCAGTCTCAGACAGTCCTGCCACTGGTTCCCACTGCCTTCACAGTTGCACCACAGTGACACATCAGCAGAGCTGTTACTGATGTAGTTGGGTGTCATGATGGTACCTGTAGGTGATAAGGGTCAAAGAAAGTCAGAGGACCTGCATGGTTGTTTTCATTTCTACACTTCTTTAACATGGTAAATCAGAAATGTGACTAAAACAGCTGGTTTTAACTTAGTTCTGGTGTTGAATTCCATAGGGATATTAAAACTACTACCGCGTTTTCGTCGGTGCACTGCAAACACATTGTTTGTTTATCTCTGGCAGGGTACCCTGCTGTAAATGTGTGGATTGAGCGGCCTGTGCGTTTAAAAACCTATGAGTTTAATAGAAAAGTCATCTATCATTGTCAGCATCCACATATCTTGTCAGCTGTCATGGCTCTTCGTTTTTTCTATTTTGCCGCTTCTCCTCCACTTCATCTCTGTCCGATCACACTTTTCACTCACTCGCAACCCATTGCTCTCCCATTCTGTTCGATCCGTTCCTCCTATCCACTCACTGCATTCTGTGCAGCCACTTTTACTTTGAGAACTGCATTTTACCAAATCATGTTTAAGAGTCTAGTCAACCTATCATTTTGTTGTCAAGATGATTAACTGCAACTTCTTTATCATTTCTCTCCATTGCAGTCACTCCCTTCAGGGTTGCCAGTGTGTCTTAAAAACAAAAATCATCAACCAACTGAGAGCACAGTCTTCCATGCAGGATTGCTTCAGTTATTCAAAGTCCCATAAGGGCCCTTTTACCTTCAAAGAATTTGCTTAATTAAAAATCCACAAAATCTTAAATGGTCTTTATAGGTCTCATAAAAACCCATCTGTTTAGCGTAAATGTCAGTTTATGGACTGGATTAGAAGCTTATATTGCATTGTGTGTGTGTGTGTGTGTGTGTGTGTGTGTGTTTGAAAAAAAAAAAAAACCCAAACATGCTGTGGATGTGGTATGCTTCACAGTTTTTATGGTAATCCATAGTTTGGCTTCCCGAAGCACTTTCTGTGATATCACTGCAAGGATTTTTAAATAAACTCAGCAGTGTGCCAAAAACATTATCTCCTGGAAGTGATTTGTCTACAGGTAAAATGCAGCCGTCTACTTTATGTAATTCAGCTACTAATCCCCCCCCTTCCCGTCTGTACCGATGAGTCCAGCATATGCTCGGAGGCAGAGGCCTGCTGAGTCTTTCAGACAGCCGCTGGCCGTCAGAGGAGATGGCTGGCAGTTATTAAGGAAATCAGCCAGTCTGGACCTGGCAACGACACAAACAGCAACTCAACATCAAACACAAGACATGGGCAGGAAATTTGAATGTGAGTGTATGTTGGGGTGTGTTTGCGTTCATGTAGGTTTAGCTTCAGTTCTGTTCTATCACCTCCTCCTTCATATATTTGCTTTGGCCCCACTGCTCCCATGGCCTGTTCCCAGTACAGAGGACTGTGGTGCACATTTCAGGATTAATAAGGATGGATAACAATAAACCTCTGTAGCCAATTCACTCAAACTTAAATTTGTATTATTGCATTCAGTGCAGTGCAATATCTGCAAGTCCATTCGCAATAGCAAAGTTAATCCAGAAACAATTCACATTCACGCGAGAGAGGAGTCGATGGTAGAAATATATATTTCAAAGAAATAGCTTGAACTTGTCCAGTTTGCGTGCCAGTCGCAAGCTGCTGGCTCCTAGAGCAGAGCGTGGCTGAGCTGTTTGCCAGAGCAGGTTCAGCCACAGGAGCACATTGGATGCCGACTGTCTGCCAGCATTTTAAAATATGAATTTACCTGAAATTCCATTTATTGATTTGGTGAATTTCCACATTATCCAGACTATGGTTTCTACACTCTGATTACACTACTACACTCTGGGAGCTCTGAAGCGTATCAAAAAATTGATATTTACATTCTAATTTATATGTAAAATGTCTGTAAGCATTTCTAGTTACGATATACACATGTATCTGTTTGTGCGTTACCCATACATATTGTAAGTAACTAATAATGTAAACCCTAAGCAGGTTACCTGCAGAGGTCGTCCCGGCGGCAGAAGCTCTGCTGATGGAGGCAGTTGGGTTGCAGTCCCTCCATCTCCTGGAAGGAGCAGGAGGGTACAATGGTTTTCCTCCTCCTCTCGCCACACAGGGTGTTGGTGCAGGGGCAGAAAAGGACACCCAGGCTGTACTCCTCAGGCACCCTCTCCAGGAAGCGCCGGAGGGCCCTGTGGCACTTGTGCTGGTTGCACCGGTTGGACCCAGGTACCCGCTTGGTGCAGGCCAGAACATACTCTGATCGCAGGGAGCCACACTTCTCGTACAAACCACAGTCCTGTGCTGCCTTCAGACACTGGTTTTCACCATCCAGTTGCATGAAAGATGAAGCTGAGCAAGTTCGGAGAGGTTGAATTAGAAATTAACAAAATAAAAAAACCCTCCACAACCACAGAGTTGTGAATCACTTGACACTTCTAATGTTTAAACTGATTCAGGATGGCCATTGATGTCGTTTTACAAAGGTTTGAGCAACATTTTGATTGACTTCATTTACTCCAGGTTCTATAGTGCATATTTACACAATCACTGGAGAAGTCCAGCACAACAATTCCACCATAATGCAAACAAAAACGCAAGATTTAAAAAAGTAACAGCCTCAGCACAAAGCAGAGCTCTAATCTAGTCCACAGAGCCAACGACAGCAGACTGTGTGGAAGGAGAAACTGTGGGGCCATAAAATGAGATGGAGAAGAGGGAAACAAATGCAAAGCACAGTCGTTCATTTCCATTACATAAGGATTGATATTGATTATTGAGCTACTCCCTTCAGCGGGCATTATTTGTAATTCTGGTAGGACAGTTATGGAGTGTCTGTCAGTATGCATCCATGCATGACTGATGGATTCAAATCATGTGACCATAAGACAGACCACATGAATGATTGTCATCGTGTGCGTGAGTGTGTTTTACCTGCAACTAAGGAGGCCATGCGAGTATCCATGAGCGTGTCATCATAGGGAGATAGTTCCAGCTCATCCTCTCCTGGAGAAAAGACACACATTCAAACACTGAGTTATCTGTTCCATTCGTGACACACGGTAGAATGGAAGGAACACATCAACGATAAACAGAGGTAGAAGCAGTTGGAATGAAACCAACAGATCAGAAATCCTGAATAAAACCATTTTAACAGGAGTGATGTGATGGCGCTGTGAGCCGTGAAGATGGATTTTAAATAGTGCGAGCTGATACCTGATGGTGCACACGTTTCACCTCTCTAGCTCCTCTCTCCCTTCTTTTCCCACCCCTCTCTCCTCTCCTCCCCTTTCCCTCTGCTCACCCCAACTGGTCGCAGCAGGTGAAACTGGTTTCTCTCCGTCAATGAGGGAGTTTTTCCTCCACAGTCCCCACAGTTCCCATCATTGTGGGAACTGTTGGGTTTCTCCATTTTCATCAGATTTAAGGTCTTGACCTCCTATGTAAAGTGCCTTGAGACATTATTATGATTTAGCGCTATACAAATAAAATTGAATTGAAACTGAATGTCAGCCACATAAAAATGGTAAAAGGCTGAATAGTTTTTATGGCGCATCTTAAAGGTTCAGCTTGTAGGGTTAAAGGGGATTTTGGCAGAAATTGAATCTAAAATAATCCTGGTTTTCACTAGAGTCTTTTATCTAAATTCTATCAACTGTTTGTTGATACTACTCGCCTTTTTGTTGTGAGATATCCTGTTACATATTTGATTCCATTTTTAGATTTAATAGTGCGGTGTAACTTCTGAAACTGTTGAGTTCCCAAATGCTAATTAGGAGAACAAAGACCCCCCTCCTGCACCCCCTGCAGTGCAGAGGGTCCCTGGAGTCAACGCAGTCTCTGCACATTCAAAAATTTAAACATCTTTGCATGAATGCACAAGTCTTTCCTTTTAGATTAGATGCACATGAGCATGTTAGAAGAGTAGGCACCAGTCCTCGTCCTCTCTATAGATACATACATGGAAACACGGCATCATGTACTGTGGCTGCTTTATTGATACGTGACACTAAATGACCGTGGCAGAGTTCAGCTGGCTCAGTTTATGGACATTCTGTTGCCTATAGGCGAGACTGTGAATTGTTGCCCCCTCCCCCAGCAAAGACGATCCCATTCTCCTCCCAGCATTGCCTCATCACCACTGTTTCTTTCTGCTGGACATGTGCTGTCACTTGTGTTGTTATGTAGATTTACTGAAACGTCTTGTAAAATTTGAGGCTGTGTCAGTTTCAATTGAATTCAATTTTATTTGTATAGCACCAAATCTTAATATACATTATCTCGAGAACCTCACTTCAGTATATCTGTCTATATAATTTAAGCCATCCCTGCCTCCATGCAGCTATAAAAGCAGCATCTTTATTACAACATCGTAGTAAGTGATCAAATCTAACCTCTCAATCTTGGGCCTTGTAATGCACCGTTATCCCCACAGCCGCGCCCAGTGTGACTGACTGACAGCAAAATTATTATAATTGAAATGACATTTTTTGTTGATAATATTGTTACTACAATAATTATATTAATGGATTCCTGCAGCCTGACTTTCCAAGGCCTAGGCCATATGGGTGTTCTATGTCACCTATGACCTGAGTCCGCCCCGTGTTCAACGTGATTGAGTGAAGTGACTGCAGTGAGCCGCAGCACTGACATGGCGATGGCTGAATTACAAAGCCTGTGTTCACTTGCTTGATATTGTCTTCTCACAACAAACACCTCAGCTGAAGTCTGAAGCACTGTGTGACATCAGTGCTGGCGCAGATAAGGTGGGTTATTTAGGCAAATACATCTTTTAATGATGAAAATGGGAATGTCACATGACAGCAAAATATTGTCATAGGTATATCAAAAAATGAGGAGATAAATTAGGGATGAGAAAGATGAAGGGTTCAAAAAATATATATCATCAGCTCAGGCTGGCAGCGGCCTTTGTCCACTTGTAAAAACCATTAGCTGAGCCTTGATTGACCAGTGGACAGGCTGGTTATTTTGTGCCAATTATTTAAACACATTCCAACGTACAAACCCAATCAAGAATGTAATGGCATGTAAAGTGTTTATGTATGTAAATCCTATTCCAGGCTATATATTTATGGTAATGACACACTAGAGCAGCCTAGCAGTGTTAGGAACTGAAGAGTGTGTAATTACACTAATGCTCCGCTGACTAATAGGCCACAGGGGAGAAGGAGTCTGCTGTCTAGTGTTAGCTCACATACTAATGCACACATCATACCAGCTCTCCAGATAGACTCAGAATACTCTGGAGGGTGTGGATGTGTGTGTCTGTGTGTGTTTATTTGATATTTTCCTCTGTTTTTTGCGGTGAAGATGGAACTGGATGACGCGTTCTGTATAAGCCAGCAGTCATGGAACTACTGTGCGTATTGTTTGTAATGATGTACATTTGTAAAGTTGAGGTATGAGAGGATAACACGCAGACAGATAAGACGGGTACTGCGCGTAGCCTGATATCTGCCATCGAGCTCCATTGTTTTACCAAATACCATTAGGAACAGTGAGCCACTCTGTTGCACGTGATGACATATCCCCACTTTAGCATTACCACCCACACTGTAACCAAACATGCCCAGAAGCTGCAGCGTGTTAGCTGTGTGCCCTTTACAGCTGACAGGATCTTAGTTTGGATGCAACATTCATTTCCAGCTCCCGCTACAGAACCAGCTAAGGATTAAAGTAAATCTCTATTTGAAGGTTAGGACTCAAATGATTGTCTGAGTTGGCCTTGGCTTGATGCAGGACCCCTACACTGTGCAAATAGACCAGGCCAGTTAAGGGACTTGACGATTGGTATTACTCAGTCAATGTATCACTTAATCTGCTCTCAAACTCTCAAACTACACAGGTTACAAAGGAGAAAAAAAACAAAACCTGCTTCCAGAGTGTAGTTCCACTAACAGCACTCAGAGGTTAATGTAATGTTTCTTACCTACATAACTAAGTGAGTCTGGTCTTCTGGTGATGTCATCCAGACTTGACATTATGTTTTCAGGTTTTCATTCTACACTCATTTCATTGCCTCCCTTCCTGTGCCAGTTCAGATTTGCCTAAAACATCCTAAAGGGTCTGACCTCTTTCTGATCACGCCGCCTTCCCCTGGAACAAGCTCACTACTGATATCAGTCAGTGTGACTGCATGTCCAAACTTTAAATCTTCATACAATAACAGCTGTACTGGGTCAGTTGAAATCACAATATTTCTGTTTAACCTCGAACACAAAGCACTGTCCATCGGGTCCTTTTGGCAATGCTGATGTAAATGTTCTGATAACACCTGAATCTGTCTGGCCCTTTGTTTGTTTATTCCCTCCATCACGTGAGCGTCCAGGCTGTGAGCTCTCCCCGCTCAGCCTGTTTTCTCCTCCCTGTCCTCCCTTATCAGTCAGGCTCTGTGCTGGACCATCTGCCATCCTGGGACCTGTCTCGCTCCCCTGGCTGTCAGTGTTTTGGAGCTTTTGTCCTCCATGAGTCCCAGGCTCTTTCTTGTGTCTCTCCCTTCCTTGTCTCTTCTTGTGCTAACTTTGACTTGCCTCGTACGGTTGTCACGTCCGTCCTCGTATTAGGTCTTTACATATGTTTATAATCTAGAATCGTTTGAATTTATCTGCTTTATCTTACAGACACTATATCTCTTGCATGCTTATCTCATCCACTGTGCATTCTGAGACTGTTCTGAATTGGTTTTGCATTTTGGGGGGGTTTGAAGGTTATTCTTAGGAGGTTTCTTCAGAAAAAACATTGCACGGTTTTAATTAAGTTGATGTTGACATATGCTGCAAAGTTTATAAAGCCCCTGAAATCAAAAGTGTTTTTTATGATAATTGACTAAGAGATCCCACGCAGACACAGGGAGAACATGCAAACTCCACACAGAAAGGCCCTGACTGAGTCTTGACCCCATGACCTTTTCATATGTGCAGCTATTGTTATTATGAGTACATTGCCTTGACACACAGAAACAGTGTTACAGGATTACCACTTGAAACAAGCTGCAACATACTCATCATAAGTGCACTGCAGTGCTTTAACAGCCCTGCATCTCTGTTGCCGAACATAGTGCCCTACAAATGCACTGGTTCCTCCAGTTTGAGTGACATTTGTTGACAGTTGCCAGCAGTTTGTGTGTATTTATTTTTTTAAGATTTTTATCTTCAAGAAAAACCAGTGGGAGTAAGGAAGAACTGAAACAGACGTGTGTGCTGGCTTTGGTATTTTCATTAGATTTGTTGACAATAAGTCGAAAGCCTAACGCCAGCCTTACCCTTGAAAGGGAACATATAATGCATCATGCACTTTTTCAACATTTATGCATCTCCTGTGTGTGCACAGACTCTTGATCCGTCATTCAGTAAAACTATTTGCAAACATGCCAGTCAGATTTTGCTCCCCTCTTGACATCAAGAGAGAAAAACAAGAGCATGTAAAATGCTTTCTTGTTGGATGCAAAGACCGACACAGCAGCCTTACTGTCCTCCCGTGAACTGTGGAAGCGAGGACCCAGTGGTTTAACTTCATTTGGAAATGGAATGGAAATACCCCCAAGACTGCAAACATGCATGTGTGTGCACATACATCACCACACTTACTGCTTTCTGATCAAGGGATGGTCGGGGGAGGCAGAGGTGTCTGGCTCCTCCTCCTTTGTGTTGTAGGTGATGCCATCCGTGTGTGATTGTGTGTGTTAATGGGTGAAGGAGACACTGTCAAACACTGGCAGTGTAAGTGCAGTCCACACTATTGTTGATGAGCTAACCTCATTATTCTGTACATTTTGCAGTGTTGAGCTCTAATTTTCATAGTAGCCAGTATGGTTTTTACCCACAGACTGGAACAATACTATAATAATGAATGATGATGACGATTGAAGGACATTCAGAAACTTCAGTTTTCAGGATCTGGTTTTTCTACTGCATTGTCCATCTCATATAAAATACTAGCTCCGAGCTTCAGATATGCATCCACATACACACTGTTATGTGTGCCTTTCCCACCCCAGCAGCACCCTGACTGACCTGGCAGCAGGCGAACCCTCCAGTATATGCGAAGACACTGTTCCTCCTTGCGAAAACCACGCTGGCACTTGCAGGCCAGCAGAGCAGGGTGTTTGGCCAGCAGAACATCCCGTCTCTCCAGGCACTCAGCTGCAGCCTGCTCCCCTAGTGGGGAAATGGCTGCGTCAGCCGCACACAGCTCCAAGCCCCGGTACAATGCCTCACACCGGGGATCAGTCGAGCACACCCGATGAGCTTCGACACAGTCAGTGTGGGAGGACGGGTAGGGGAAAATTGGCGATGAGGATGACGAGGCATCTGAGAGAGGAGAAACATATGGAGAAAGAACTTAAGTGAGAGGGGGGTCACAGAAATAACTCAAAAAATTAACTCTTGCAATAAATAAAGAAAACTGGCACCAAAGCAGTAAACTGCTATGAAGAACAAGTCATTGCCTGGGCAACATGTTCAGACAGCGAAAGAGTTGAGTGACAGCCTTCCACCGACAAGACTAATATCGAGAAACTCAACAGTTCCCACAATTAGCGGCACTTTGGCAACTGTGGAGGAAAAACTCCTTCGACCGGTTGGGAGGAGAGACGGGTGGAAAACAGGGGAGAGAAGAGGGAGTGTTAGTGGGGAGGAGGAGATGAGAGTTAGAATGAAAAAACAAGTGTTAAGAAGTGATTGATTATAAATGAGAGCAGCAACAAGTCATATACTAATGGACTGCTAATAAAGTACTGTTATTGATAAGAATTATTATTATAATAATGATAGAGACAGAAATAAAGAAACATAATTATTGAAATAATTATTGTCCGTTTCTTATGGCCTGTTAGCATTATGGCTAATGCTGTTTTTCAATTCATATCCTAAAACTTTGGTATGGTGGACAGCCTAAACACTTACACAAGATGCAGCCTTCTATTAGTAATTTTCGTGTTTCCTGTCAGTCAGGTGCTTACAAGGGTCTCGAAGAACTGAAAGAGAAAAAAATGGACTGCTACACACCCTGTGCCCACCTCCAGAAATCAGACCCCCTCGTGCTCAACAGGAGAGGATTTCTCTGATCGGGAAAACTCCAGTGTCAGAAATATACAGCTGCAGGGGTGAGGTGGCAGCTTCAGCAACTCGGAGGTTCTGTTCTGATGGAAAGAATGTTTTGTAACCTGGCACTGTTTGTGCAGAATGTGCCTGCCATCCTGGCATCAAGCACAGCCAGCAAAAGAGACTTTTACTTGGCGGGATGTGTGACTCCAAAGTGGAGAACTTGTTTAAAAGCAGGAACTGTGGGCAATATTCTTTTTCAACCTAGAGAGCCTATTTAATGATTTCAGTACAATTGAATTGATGTTTCCACCTTTTAATAAAGCTGTCTCACAAACCACAGCTTTATTCAGAGTTGAATTATTTCTTGTTATTTCTTGTGACTTTGTTGTTGGCCCTTTATGTCCACATCTTATAATGTTGAGGATCTGTCAAAGCTGCTGCCATGTTAACACAGAACATGACGAGTATAACTCTATGTCCCTCATTTGTGAATGTTAAGCGTTCTCTTCATAGCATAATAAAGGGCATAGGGTAACCCCCGGGACAGGCGATACGAGCCACTTTGAGTCATGACAGTCCCATGAACTGTGAGGTGAACAGAACTGGGACTCTCCAGTCTGATCTGAGCTCAGTTTGTGTTTATTTAAAAGTTATTATCTCTGCCTTGAGATGTGGGGCCAAGAACTGGAGGGAGCAGTGTATGGACTCAGGGTGCCCCAGCTTTGAACAGCAGTCTGCAGACATCAGACTGACACAGAAAGTGCAGATGAGTCAGTGAGCACACTTTCACTTTCTCCAACTGTCGCTGGTCAAAATGAGCTCAGACCGGGTGGATGTCTCCATTCAGCTGAAACCTCTTCTGCTAACAGTCCCTGTGTGGATGTGGAGGACAGCATTTGTTTTATTTTTTTTTAAACAGTCCTAATATTAACAATATGGATGATTGCTGTGAGTCCTATTGTATATTTTTCTGTTAAACATCTCTTATTAAAGGAAAACCACTGTTTCTCATTTGTTTAATTTCATGTGAATAAATGTGTGTTTTAACAAGTATTCAGAGCTTGTGAATTGAAATAAAAAAAAGGTTATTAATCACTAGACAGAATCCTTTAATGGGGGTAGGTGTTCATTTTAAAAAGAAATGTAATCAAATTATTTTGTTTTCCTTTCATAGCACACATGAATCAAGTCCACTGTGAATCTTTCACTGAATCTGCCAGACTGAAATGAAAAACACAAGCAAACAAACAGCACCAGCTAATCTGACCATTGTCTTACCTGCAGGGTGCTTTCACACCTCGGTGTGCTTCTGACAAAAAAACCACACTCATCCACTCAGCTAACTTTCTATGAGATTCATTCTTTCTCTCTGTGTGAGTCCCACTGTCCTCCTCTTTGTAGCAGGATACATTGTCTTCAGCCAAAACAGTGACAGCTGGCTGGAATGGATGAAGTTCTGAGCTTGTTGGAGTGTATTTATTTGTGAAAGAAAGTGTTTGGAATGGGAGGTTGTTAGCTTTTCCAAGAGGAACTATTGTTTTCGTGCACGGCTGCCTCAATTTGTGCCACACATTCGAGCAAAAGGGAGAGGCTCCCCTGGTAAAATCCAATCAGTCATTTGCAGATGGGGAAGAGCAGAGATGTTGTTTGAGGACAGCAGAAATCAAACGTGGAGGGAAAAAAAAATGACGTAAGGATAGATGGAAAAAGGGTGAGGTGGGAGTGAGGGATAGAGAGAAGGAGAGATGGAGGCAAAGGCAGAGACAAAGAGCGAGCGTACCAATGTGAACCTTGATGGGTTGGACACGCGCACAGTGTGAGGCACAATCAGCATGCACCTCCGAAAATGATGTTCTAAGAATCACACAAAATTGTGCTCGAACGCACACAGACACAGCTGCGAAAAGCAACACACACAGACACACACGCAAGGACCCTGAGAAGGACCCTTTTATGTGTGTGTCCTGCTGGGAGAGAGACTGGGAGGCACGGAACCCATCATTATTACCAGAACACAATACTGCACAACCACAGGAGAGGGGGCGGAGGGGGCAAAGCAATCTGTCTGGAGCACACACACAGACTTCCACACACACACACACACACACACACACACACACAACTCAGTGTCAGTATAAAGTGGCTGAGATAGCATAAACAGCTTAACATTCAGTGCCGGATCAGTACACAGTATGTAAATTGAATACTGAGTGTGCTGATGAAAGACTAACCACATACATAAAACATTGTTGGGTGAACAAACAGCCTTTGTGGCGCACCACATCCCAACACTCTGCCAAAGCTCACTGTGTCCACACATCAGGCTCAACCCCACCGGCCTGATCCTGACCATCGCTCTGACCAGAACCTGGGCCCCCTCATCACATGCTCAAGCTTCTACAAATTCAATTTCATGTCACAGGAAACACTCCAGTCCCACTTTAAACCCAGTGTCCTGTGAGGTCCACAGCTCGCTGTGGGGTCGTGTCAAGCTCAGGTCAGAAACATAATGTCTGACAGTAGCATTTCAGCACACAACCAACTGTGCACTACCACCCAATACTTTATTTCCACACTTGTTTTCCACACTCAAGACTGAGCAAAGCAGCATAGATTTTCTTATTTCACGGTGAAAGTCCGATGACCAATTATAAATACCTCGGTCAGTTGGAACTTTGTTATTTCCTGCGCTGCTGAAATTGAATCGGCCGTTCTCAAATGTGTATTTCTCTGGCATCTGATGACATCGTCGCCCAGCGAGCTGCAAAGAAAGTCTTTTCCATTAGAGGGTATCAGGAATGAGTAAATCCATGAATTACACTGAATCTGCCATCATGTTGTCATATTGGACAGCAGCCGTTGATGGTGGACAAGAACATTCTGAGCAATTCTGAGGTGTTGTGTAATATATTTATTGGTGAACAGTCTAAGCTACTCAGAAAATGAACCATCCTTTAAAGCAGCTGCACTTGTTTCCGTACTCCTCATGTGTCGAGCAACGCATGCAATATTGTCAAGGTTGTGTGCGTCATCATCTACACTCAAGGTTGTTGTTTCCTACCAGTTCCGTCTTCTGACTGGTCAGGAGCTGTGATCACGTGTTGCTTCAGGAGCAGGCGAGAGGCCTAGATGAGTCGTCTCCAAACATTTCACGCCAATGCTCTCCCGTGGGTGCGCAGGTGAATATGGTCCCTCAAGAAGCATGTGCTGGGAGTTTGGGTTCCACTAAAACTCTTGGTCCTGGCATGTGGCTGCCCTCTGCAGGTCTGAACAGTGCATCTATTTTGTTGAATGAATGATTAAACTAGAAAAGCACCAAGTAACTACGGTCCATTTATTACTTGGATGGCTGTTTGGTTGACCACAGCGTAACATTCTCAACATAATGTCCCATCGGGACACAACTGGCTTCAGGTCAGGGGAATGTGAAGGCCAGTCAATGGCGTTAATGCCTTCATCATTTAGGAACTGCCTACACACTCTGGTCACCTGAGACCAGGCATTGTGCTGCACCAGGAGGACCCAGGGCTCACTGCACCAGCACAAGGTCTGACAATCCCTCTGAGGATTCCATCCCAGTCCCTAACAGCAGTCATGTCCGGTGTTCGCCTCCTCCAAAATCCAGCTGCTGCTGATGCCGCTCAGAGTTGAATGTCAGGGCTTATGGAAACCACAGGAGCAGTATAGAGGCACTTTACTTCTTTTCTGTTTAAGTGCAACACTGTAATCTAATTAAAGTGTTGTGCTGCATAAAGACAGCAAACATGGTGGCAGGCGATCTCAGCAGCACCTCGACTGATTAAATATTATATTATTATTAAATATTATATATTATATACTCTCCTTTTATAACCAATAACAGTCATTAAACAAATATTCATTTCAAGCATAGAGATGATACAATGATTCCCTGGCTTGCAGAGGATTTTCACTTGGAGCAAAACGGCTACGGCAAAACCAGCATAATTGTTTTTTTCAACAGTAATTACATAATACTTTGATATGTATTCATCTATATTGAGACACTAATCAAAACAGCTTTATTCACTGCTACAGAGACAAGTGAATCCGGCAAAAGCAGGCCACTTTGGCTCTGTGTCAAAGCTCTTGACAGCCTAATACCACATCAAAAACACTGCTGTCTGCTGGCCTTTGCTAAGCTTTCTGTAGAAATACACACAAGGAGGTACTAAAGGTTTAAGCAAACACAATTCACAGCACATTCACTGAGTAAAACCTTCCCAGGGACTGCTTACCATGGACGATGTTTCCCAAATCAAGAGATATCCAAACATGGACGACACGTCCGATACCGCAGTGATACTCATACTTGCTTTTTGTGTGTAGTACAGGAAATTCAATACTGCTTATTTTGGGCAAAGGGCATGAATTGTAGTCAGTGAACTGTCAATATTACCGAAGCTATTGCAGCATTCTATTTTTGCTCGAATGTACAACTAGTTTCTTATCCAGCAGCAAATTTTACAACACATCGACTTCTGCTAGTTTGTGATGAATATTAGACAGAAAAATAACTCTTGGCGTGTGAGGAATAAGGGTTGAGGGGATGTAGAGGGGCTGACAATGCATGTGACTTTAAATGGTCAGTGTATAAGATCAAGAGGACTCTGGTGGTGACCAGCTGACGGCTACCTGCCCTACTCTCTAGTATGTTCTAGAGACTACATTGACAAAGGGCTACTTTGAGGAAGAAGTAATAAAAACACATTGATAAGGTCTGGCTGATATAACTTCATATCAAGATCATGATTTTAACAAACCTCTGCCTCAAATTACAATTGATTTATGATGCTATGCTTAGCACTGGTCAACACTGGTCCTGGCTGTGCCCAGCCCCGTTTGTCTTGTGTCGTATGAAGCAGTTGAACTGAGTGCGTTCAAAATGACTTCTTTCAGTGTCATGAAATATGTGTCTCATAAACTCAAGAAAGAATCACACAAACAAAATAAACTTCAAGGACTGTCCTTAAAAGGCCAACAGTTCTTAAATGAAGGGGAAAGTAAACTCAATTAACAGAATTAAGATTAGGACACTTAGAGGTTTTAAATGTTGATTTTAATTGCCCAATCATCCAAATTGCCCTTATATCAATGAAATAACATTAATGGATACAAGTGTATTTTCTATCTCTGCTGATGTCGAACCCTATGTCAGCTTTTATTACTTTGTTTTCACCACCTTCATCTTTGCCACATCTCAAAAAGCATATAAATAATGTAACAATGACAATAATTAGGTCCCTAATCTTACTACAGTAGTTACTGAACTATGTAAAAGAAATATTACTTTTACGTAGAAATATTTCCCCAATGTTACGTGCACTACACAACTAACTTCTGTGTATACAATATTTGCTATCGCCTAGGCTGGATGAAGTCTGGTAATTTCACAATAGCAAAATTCCAAAATTTCAAGATACTTTCCAGATATTCTCCATCAAGAGGGTGATGCTAAATACACAGTGATCTTGTTTGTAAAGAATCACTAAATTGAATAAAACTTAATTAAACATGGAATGAAGCACAAGAAATTTTAGTAGTTGCTCAGAAGTACCCTTTTGGTAAGAGGTCACTGTTAGCTTCTCCTACTTAATACAGTATGACCCATCAGAATGAATTAGGAAGATTGAGTTTTGTTTTTTTTTTTTGGTCCATGTTATCATAAGCCTTCCCATGGAAAGTCCAAGAAACTGTGAATGGCACAGAGCCAGAAGGGTCATTCACACTTCAAATGGGACCAAGTATGGAGATGGAATGGTCATGAGCTGAACCTAATTTTGGCAATAAGATTTTTCCCTTGCATATTTCAGACTCATCTGTGGGAGAACGTTTACTAATATACCTTCTCCAGAAAAGAACATGAAGTACATGTTAATAAAAGAAAAGGCCTCGGCTTTGTTAGAATTCCAAGAAGCTGTTTGTCATCGGTGGATGGCAGAAGGGAAGATTCAACTTTTGTTACCACTGTGTCTGCAGACGGCAGACAGAGCTCTTCATCAGTGCTAGTGGAGTTCATCATTGTTTTCCCACTGGATGGATGATAAGCATCCAGTATGCCATCTGCTGCACATCAGCACTGTGTGACATCACAGGAGAGTCTGGAGAGCTGTTTCTATCAAGAAGACCTTTCCTACTGTGCATGTTTGTA
This sequence comes from Pseudorhombus dupliciocellatus, assembly GCA_016785235.1. Lineage (NCBI taxonomy): Eukaryota > Metazoa > Chordata > Actinopteri > Pleuronectiformes > Paralichthyidae > Pseudorhombus > Pseudorhombus dupliciocellatus. The sequence continues at coordinate 152,911 of JAFBJW010000130.1, read as the reverse complement.
CAATATTCATACTTCAATTCAGCAACCATCCTCATCAAACAGTCAGGGTTTTCAAAGGAATTTAATGAAGTATTACTCTGTGCATTTGGTTTGGAGAGCACACCTAACCTTGTGGTCAAGAGTTTCTCTTGGTGAAAGATTTGTTTTTGTGCCACTCAGTCATGAATGAACTCTGCCGATCACACCATCAAAGGATTGATCAGTGTGAACTTGGCTGAAATCGATGACACCAGCTGCAGACAAAAGATGTTTTCTTAAACCCCTTTTCCTAATAGTTGGGCCCGCATGAGTAGCCAAAGGCTGTCCATGTGTCTTATTTGTCTTCAGGTCAAAGGACTCAGTCCAGAACTCAGTCTCCCTGGGTCCTTCATTTTCTCATCTGGGTGTGAAACCAGTCTACTCACTGTGAACCTCAGGACCCATGGGGCCACCAGGCCAATAAAACTCCAGTTCCCCCTCTATTCTCTCTCTCTCATTCTTATCACTTCTCCTACTCTCGTCTTATCACTTCTCCTGGAGGAGAGGCGTACTTCTCCTGCTCACCCAGCCAGGGAAACAGTTTCCCTACCCAAGCTCTTCCAACCTCTATGCAGGCGTGCCTGAAGCAGACTGCTACAACCTTCCAAATAGGCAGAAGAGCCTGCCTAAGGACGAGACACAGACAAGCAAGACCAATTCACTGGACTCAAAGTCATATTAATTTGGATAAAATATTGGTGATAGTTATTCATGAAATTATAAATCACAGTTCTGTATATTTCATGAGACTTAATCAGTAAAGCATTTGTCTTTCCCCTCCCTTTGAATGGACTAATTGAACTTTAATGACAGTCAGTTATCATTTAACATGAAGATTTACAATATTCAAGTAAATTATTGTTCTGAGAGGCAATTTTATTGAATGACCAAAGTCAAAACATTTAATTGTGCTATGTTTAAAGCAGAGTAATTGGCAAATTCACTAACTACTCCTTGACCCAGATGAATTATCAAATTATAGGTCACCCTGACCTTTAGCGTTGACCACTGAAATCTAATCAGTTAATGTTTGAGGCCAAGTAACAACTGATCATTTGTGGAAGAAAAGTGAATGTTTGCACAGAAAGTCAAAGAAAGCCTTCATGAGATATCACATTCTCAAGACCTGCACAGACAACCTGAAAAAAAGCATGTTTAGGAAATGTCTATGTTCACGTGTACCTATTAAAGTAGTACTTTAATAGGTACACTGAAATGAATGCACTGAAATAAACACATCACTAGCGTTACTTTAATTTACACCAAATAGATTAGTGCTGGACAGTTCTTTCCTGACAACCCAGTTTAAGGCAGACAGGGGCGGAGCTTTCATCTTACTAATGGGGGAATAATAAACAGACATTTTTGTCAAGAGTAATTCCTGGAGGGGACAACAAAGGGGACCACAGAACGTACTATAAATAAAAGGGTCCTCATGATTTTTGCCTCTGGCTATATCCTCTGTGGTCCTCATGATTTGCTGGCCCCCTGTCGCTGGATCTGACCCCTTCAGCACTGTCAATGACCCTGAACACTGGGGTTTTCCATACTCATAACTATATCAAGTTCAACAAAATAATGTATATTTTGCTCTCACAACATTGTGAAGCCTTCCGGTCCCTGAACATGTAACAGTTTCATTTTATTTAATTTTTTTCAATTAATTCAACTACATTTATTTCCAATGGGATACAGAAAATGCAGACATTATCATCTACAAAAGATCCCTCATTTTTTTATTCAGGTCTTTATTTTAAATTTCAAAATCAAAAGAGAAATCAATTAGTTGAGAGCATTTTAATTGTGGCTACACCTCCTGATTTACATGTGCATTAAGGGACGTGTTAGATTAAATATTCAACTGAGCACTAATAAAAACAAATCTCAGTCTACTTAAACATGAATGTGTTTTAGGCAGAATTACAACTTTTTAGTTAACATTTCTTACTCTGGGTTTCTTGTTTAAATTCCTAACTTTGAAAACTGACTACTTGTGTGTCTGTTGGATGTTTTACCGTCTGCCCTTGAGTGTTTGCCACCTTTGTTATTGCCTACACCACCCTAATTATTTTCCCCTGTTCCCAATTACTATTGTCAACCTGCTGTATTTAGTCTCTGTGTTCCCTTTCACTCTTTGTCAGTTTGTCTATTTCGGTTCCCGTGTTTTTCTCTCTGTTCCTGCAGCCTGCTGTCCAGTGTGTTTACCTGGTCCAGTATATTGTTTTGCCTGTTGGTGTTCCTGTCTGCCAGCACTGTCATCTCCCCTGCTTGTAAGCTTACAGTTTTCCTATCAAAGCACCTTCAATGCATCAGCTCATGTTATTTTCCTCTTCATTGTGACAGTACAAAAATGGACATAGGGCAAATTCTTTCGATGATCAAGTTAATGGCCTATCACAAACACTAATGCTCCGGTAAAGACATGTCTCCTGGGAATGAAGCTAGGGCAAGGCCTGCAGAGAAGTGTCCAAGAAACTTTATTTCAAGACTCAATTGCCTCAGTGGCTTAGAAACGACTTACAAACTGTTAGCCCCATCTGTTTCCCCTTCAAGTTCAAGCCCACAAGCAGTTTTTTCCAGCCTACTAGCCCCAATCATCAATCAATGACATTTATGTGTAGCCCAAATTCCTAAATCTGCCTCATAGGGCTCAACGAGGTCCAACCAATGTCACATCCTGACCTTGAAAACAGCAGTTCTCTTACTTAGGAAGTAGCCTTTCTACTTGGCTACCACGTCAAATCCCCAAAGCTGCCCAGCTTCACAGAAATTCAACAAGGTAGCTCCACAGCCTCAGCTAGTCAGCACCACAAAGCCTCCAAACCATCAGTGCCCTGAGGTGGGCCCCCGAGCCAGACCTTGAGACTTGGCCGGACCGGAGTAAAGTCTCCTCAACATTGTTTCACCAACAGCAGAATCCATCTATTACCTACAGCTCCACTTATTATTCAATAAAACACATCCAAGGATTCAGGTGTAAAGGAAGGAAATGGGAAAAAAACAGCCACATATAGCGACACAGTATGATGCTAAATGTAGCGTATACTTGCAATAAAGCTAATGCAATCCAGCTGAAGAGAATGATATGAATCTTGAAGTGTTTGGTCCCTTGAGTTCAGTAAACAGTATCAGTATACCTATGTGAAATGACTCTTGATTGCCTGCCCTCAGCTGTTTCACTACAACCTATTAATCCATGCCTTCTTTACAGTATATAGTGTATTTAGTGATTGGGTGCCCCACCCTCATTGAAAGTTCATTCGTTTCAGCTCCAATGTATTTTCCTTGCATTCATTCCTGCTACTTGCTTTTGTTCCATTGCATGGTCATCTCTTATTCAGTTTCAGTCTGTCTGGTGTGTCTGCATTTCAGTGCCTGGCTTCACTGCGACACCAGCAAGTCAGAAAAAGTCTGTTCCATAATCTCACACACATATTCTGTTAAAAAAAATCTTGATAATAAGTCAAAAATGATTTGAGTAAATGGGTCAAAACAAACAAAGTGCACTGGAAGATGTGGATGTTTTTGAACAGCTTTCTTTGTGTGAGCTGAAAATGTGTCAGGCTGAGCAAAAGAGTTGCACGTATGCCAAAAGTTTAAAACTGCAACTGAGACATTGGAAGGAAGTAAAAGAATGGTGAGTTTTGAGATCAGTCAGAGGCTGAGCTGCAGTCAAAAACAGCAGTCTCACACACACACACACACACACACACACACACAAGGTGGTAATGCAGACTGGGGTAAGTGGAAACAGTAAACGGGACAAAATGAAACTGGAAGCAGAACTCTGCAATAAAAATGTGTCTGCGACGAGGCAGGGGACAGATCATTAATTTCATTGGTTGACCAGTGGTCAACACAACACATCTGCAAAGAAGAGCAGGGATAGGGGTGATATGCTGTACACATGCTAACCAATAATCCACAATGTTAACAAACATTCATTCACTTGACAACTTTCCAGCATATCCCTCCCCCCACTATGCGATTGTAGAATTTTGATAAGACAAAATGGAATGGTATAGTTATGGTGCTGTTTTGTCAACACTGTGATATATTATGTGTGAAGGACAGCGAAACAGAGCAACATGATAAAGATAAATCAATCACAAGCTGCAATGAAGCAGCAATGAAGTGTGACACAGAGGTCAATACAGCGTCCCATCACCTGAGGCTACGGCTCAAACGGTTCACCTTGTAACACTATGCACTTCAGCATCAATAAATCGTTACTACATTAATTCTCAGGCAGTGATATCATTATTTAAAAAACACTGGCAGATACTTCTGGCTGTTGCACCACATTTAACATCATGTGCCACAGGGTTGGATTTAATATGAAAGCTGCTGGATTAGTTTACTGCACAAAGGACATCTGCAAGTAATCCACATGTGATTCCATTTCTATTATTGTAACTGCACGATCTCGGTGATTTAGCAGCATAATATGCTTGATATGGATTCTTCAATCTGTTCCAATACCTTCCTCGTGTGAAGAGAACAGCACAACTCAGAACTGGCTGTGGGGAATAAATAGGGTGCGTGTAACTCTGGGTGGGAAAAAAAAAAATCCTGCCATTGTGATGAGGAGTGGAAGTGATGTGTTTCACATTCTGGATTTGTTTGGGACAAAGACTGAAATAACTGGCCAGTCAGATTGGGAATTGATGGCGACAAGAGCTGAACAGACAAACAAAAAGAAGATAACCCAAACTTAAATTGAACACCAGAGGGAAAAAAAAGCATCCCCATGGTAACTCTACCGAGAACAAAACCCCTCAAAGCACAACCAGTGCTCAGCAAGAGCCCAAACAGTCCGAACCCCACGGAAAGATCACCAGTAAATGACCAGGAAGCTTCTTCATTATTCATGCACTTTACTGCGCTGTAAAGCTGTGGGGCTGCGTAAAGTAGACCGATGTGATGAATACAATACACTTTGTCAGCCAATTTATGGAAAGCTTCTTCATACTTAATCAGGGATATACAGATAATCCAGGAGCTTCTGACCCACTCCAGTGATGTTAAAGTGCAGCATCCAACAAATGGATCGGGAAAAAAAGAAAAAGCATGTCCACCCACTTATTGCACATTTCAAACACATAGTTTATTCCAAATCATGCTGCCCAGTAGATATAAAATATATATATATATATATATATATATATATATATATATAACTTAATGATGATGAAACCCAGTGTTTCAGTGTGTTTGCAGAAGGGTCAGCACTTAGTTTGTGAGCAGTCCAGCTTAACCTGCAGGCTTCTGACCACAGCTGATCAGCATCTTTTTGCTGTGGCAGAGGAAGTCAATTCATGATGAGCGAAAAACAAGTTTTCATCATGTCTCTACAGCTTTAATGCGGAAAAACAAACTGTGTCTAAAAGCCCAAACATCACATGTCTCAGAAGATGAGCCCAGAGAGACTGGATCTGTAGAGAGGTAACTGTCAGAGCAAATGATGCTGAAGCTTCAGCAGCCTGAGAGGCTCTGAGTCTGTTAGTGATCGACGGGATACAGTGAGGGGATATTACCACATTTCATGCTTCATTTAAACAAGTGAGAAGTCTCCGACGATGAGGACTCCTCTTTTTTTTAGTGGGCTCTTTTTTTTTTCTTACAATTATACATTGGAAAGGTGTCTCGTACTCAGGGTAGACCTCTATTTATCAATATGTTTGTTGTTTTTAATAACTGAAGAATCACTGCCTTGTATTAAGAGTTTCAAAGAACATGAAACTAAATCTCATATACTTAATGCCTAAACAAAAGCCATGCAGCCTTCATAGATTTCAAAAGAAGAGTCCAGACGTGGCTGTTAGCTGAAGGAGTCAATGTCTGGGTGACCTTTTAATTGAGTAAAAACCTCCTCACAGTGGTAAAATTAGCTGTGTAATACCAGGGTACGTCAATTAACATCTCTAAATATGTGCAGTAGCGAGACCAGGTAGAGCTCAGAGTTTGCAGGAAAGCAGTGATATGAGTTGACCTTTGGTTTCCCTCTCTTCCACCTATTCCAACAACTCTCTCTTTCACCCCAAATTAGAATAATAATGTGTATAAAAGTCAGTGAGTCATCGACAAAGTCTGGAACCAAATTTCAAAGAGTCTCTGAATCAGTGTGCCTCAGACTTGATCTCCCAATTTTCTTTACATTTGGCGGAACAACTCCTGCTGTGCAGAGGGAGGCCTGCAGAAATGGTCTCAGGCATAGAGGGGGTCCAAATGAGAGCCCTCCTAACCAACAGTTATAGGCTATACATAGATGACAATTAGCATATTTAGGGGCATAGTTTGAAGAGTGCGTGAATTGTGACGTTGTTAAGTTTATCATCATTCACCACGGTGTATTTACAGTAAAGCATTCATGGTAAGTGTAAAACAGAAGGTATTGTGATGCAGTTTTCCAAACTAATCCTGTTACAATGACGTGATTAATGATGTGAAAATATTCATGAGAAGTGTCCAAAACCTTTTCCTGATGAGCTCATCATACAGTTAGAAGTCACTACTGAATAGAGTTTTCAAGATACTAGAACTCGATACCAATACAGAGTAAAATACTCGATAGCATTGACAATACCAAGGGAGGGAATGAAAAATGGACTGATTAGTGTCAGAACTCTTATCCCAGTTTGTCTGATTCTTCACATTCTTGTAAAGAGACTGGGTGGGGGGGGCTACAGTGTGATTTAGCCAGAAGGTGGTTATGACAGAAGCTTTTCATCCATTCACAGCTACAAACTCTTTTCCCTTCCTTTATTCTTGAGTAATACATCAAGTCAAGACTTTTTTTAAACACATGGAGGTATTTAGTGTACAATAACCACAGGTTGCTGGGTTGTTTTTATTTGTCGCAATCATATGTCTTGAAAACTTGTCTCTTGTGCCTCCAAGCTAGGGACATTCAGAAATAAACTTGGATGGCGTTATTTCTACGATGAGACAGGATGAGGCCAGGGCCGGAAGACATTTGGTCCAGTATAACATATTTTAGATTTGAATTACTGAACTAAATGTCTGGCAGAGCTCCCCCTGCCAACAAGGAGTGAGGTCTGTCAGAAAGTCTCACTAGGGATTGTGGGTCCAGCCACAGATCTGAAGCCAGTCTCTGACACATCTGTCATCATGATAGCAGATGGGCCTGAGGTCAGGCCACGGCTGACCTGGGATCAGTCCAGGCTCTGACCGCAGAGAGCAGGGGAATCTTCAGGGACCACTGAGGCATGCCTGACACAGGGTTTGGGTAAGGATACACCAATACCCTCTCACACACACACACGCAGTGCTCAATCGAAGTCTCATTCACTTACTTTCGCACACACACATGCGAATGCCAACACATACACACGGCCAAGGAAGCAGAAGCCAGCACACCATCTGCCGCCCCTGTGTTTGAGTTCCAAATCCTGGTTATCAACAAAACACACAGAAGACCTCCAAACTTCCCCTTGGATACACCATTCCCTTTGAGAAGAACTGTATCACACACACACACCTTTGCATCCAGATCAGATGGAACCTGTTGGATGGAGGCCACATAAGTTGTTCATTTTTCAGGATGTGACGGGAGAAGGAAGATGGATTTCCTCACTTCTTTGACCAAGTTCATTCGCCTCACACAGTTCTCTTCATCTATCTCTCTCTCTCTGCCCCTCTCTCTCGCTTTACCTTTGACCTGGGTTGATCACCACTCCTTTTCACAGTTTTTACACTGATCATTAAAGCAGGTTTATGATTCTCATTTCTTTGACCTCGTTTATCTGTATGTTAGGGGAGGACGGTACAGATAAGACATTTTATTTCTCTCTCTCTCTCTCGCTCTCTCTCTCCCTCCATCTTTTTCTCTCTCTCTCTCTCTGCCAACTGGAAGGACTCCTGTCGTTCACAGCACACACCCCTGCAGTGCTGTGGAATCATCAGTAATAGGTGTGTTACCATGGGAAGATAGCCTACAGCTGGAAACACCTGGCACGGTGTGTGTGTGTGTGTGTGGTACACACAGTGTGTGTGTACCATAAGTGGAGGTTATGTGTTTGTGATTAAAAAATACAATAAAGATTTTCATTTTGTTAAAAAGGCAGAAATCTGAGAAGAAAAGAAAATAGAAATCTGACTTCAGGTGATTTGAGATGTTTCTTTCCTGCCTAATCCCTGGCACTCAACCTATGAGAAGGAACATGCACAAATTATGAATTGGTATAATTACCATATCTACTTCACACAGTCGCTCATTCTGTCTTTTTCTTTTTGTCTTTTTGTCGTTTTCTGTCTCTCCTCCAGGTTTCCCAACACTGAGCTGAATAAACTGTTAAGTCACATCTTAACAGTTCTGTCAGCTCAGATCTTATTATACATCCTATTATAACACAGCAGAAAGGTGGCACACAAACACAAATCCGCCATCAAATATCTTAGCATTTAGCTTTTAGCCAAGCCCATCAGACACATACTGGTGACGCAAGATGATATTTTATTTATTTATTTAGTGACGTTGTAGTCGGGAATCTTTACGAGTGCCAGGTGGTGCATTAAAGCAGCAGCTTCGTCTCTGCTGTCGCTGCTGATCGGGCTCGAACGGTTCATGATAACTTCACTGTATAACTTAGTGAAACACAGCATAGTATTGAGTTAAAAATGTTCAATTTCAATTAGAGTAAATTATATTATTTTTCAAAAAACTACAACACATAAAAAGGATATTGTTTTCACCAATATGTGGTGAATATTTCAATGATAAAGCCTTGCTGGCTCTACTTTTTCATCATGATTTTTTTTGTTTAATAAATAATGTCAAATAGTGAATAAAACAGAGCAGTGCAAACAACAGTACAGACATAGTGCATGGACATTTGTTGAGCTGTTGAGACTTATCACCACTATCACTTTTTCATCTTTTGGTTTTTGACAGTAAATCAACTTAACTCACAATCAAAGTTTACAAAGATTCCAAATCTGTCAGGCTGAATTTGGGGGGTAACATTTACAAGCCATTCACAATGCGTGTAGATTATTTCTTTTGAAATGGTGCAGCCCTAAAAACAAGAAGCGATTTTTACATTTTAAAACACAGAGAGGAAGGTTGTTTTTGTCCTTTTTGTTTTCACACACAGACAAAAATCTGTGCTGTTTAATAAAGAGACCCAGTGTAACTTAAGATGAGAATAATGTTTTTGTTTTGACTGCATGCTTATGGCTGAGAACACAGTTTTGTCTTTGAGGGGAACCATAACAATATACACTAAAAAAGATCCAGAAGACAAGGTACATGTTCCCTGGGGGCAGTTTCTCTTTCCAAAATATCAGTATCAGTGTAGGTCTTCAAAAACCCACTAGTGCCGTCTACACAAAATGATCCCTGTCACGCACCCTCCACTCCCTAAAAATACACACAAACACCTGCCTGTGCACCGATAAGACGTCAACCACCACCGCTCCAAATGTGTTTGCACACCGGCGTCGGTCGACTGCACTTCCTCATTGAACGACTTGAACAATTTATTCTGACGCGCCACTGAATCCGAGGGGGAATTTAGATTGAGACTGAAAAAAGAAAAAAGAAAAAAATCAGACACTACCTGAAAGCCCAGAGGGAGAGCGAGAGCAGTGGGGGAGAGGAGGCCGGGTGAAACTGACGCAGAGAGACAAGGAGATATATGAGGCTGCCACTCAACATTACACTGTCACTACAAGCTGGACAATCATTAACGTGGCTAATGAACACAGCGGGGCCACGCGGCAGCACAGGCCACGCTCACGTGAAGCCACTGTAGGGGAATGTCATTAGTCCCTCCACCGCACTGACGTGATCTAATTCCCGAGTCGTCTTTGTGCACTCGGAGGTCGCTCTGCTACCAGGGGGCACCTACGCGGAGCCGCTCAGGTCGTTTGAGAATACATGTCCAAATCTGTATGTTCATGGCGAGAGCACAAATGTTTCTTGAAGATTAGTCTAATTATTTACACTTTCACCAACCGGTGTCAACTGCACCACCTGTCCCTACAGCTCTGTGTAAATGAAATGAGGGGAAACACAAACCTAAGCAAATAGGAAGGGAAAACATCCACAGATCCAGGATTGCTGTGCATTGCATGGAGCCACACACACACACAGGCAAAAGTGAACCGTAGCCAATGTATTCAAATACTGTCAGATGACTGCACCAACCCCTGGAATGATGAGCCTCCCTGACAGAGCTGTGGGTGTTCCACAAAGACGTGTTGATATATGTGAAGTGTTTCATCATGTATGCACATTAAGACAGTTCCACTTATCGCACGGTGATTAGAGGTCACATCAGGCAAGGTCAGGTTTGGATTCCGAAAAACTGATTTGTCATCCCACGTGATTCATGGTCATTGCCAGTGACTTTTCTGTGTGTCATGTTTTCAGCATCTTAGTGTGGCAGCCACGTGCCTGTATTCTGATGGGACTGTTATCAAAGGCCTTCTCACGATCTCAAGTTCTAGGAACTATTAGAGAGCAGAAAGAACGTATGTCCCACTTTGCACAGAGCTGTGGTTCTCTCCTTGTTAACTAAATTGTAAGTGCCGTATTTTGTCACAGACAAACATCCCCGTTTACCCCCGGAGTGTAAAGTCTGTGGTCTTATCTATACTGCTGTTATCTCATCTTCATTCTGAGGAAGGCTTCACGCAACCCTCTTTATTACATGTGGCCAGAAACGGTTCTCAGACGTGTTTCCTCCACATTTATTGATTCCCGTGACCACGGTAACATTTCAGGAGTCACGATCGCGCTCGCACTTGAGAACCAAGTGTTGTTTCTTTGGCAGAATGAATTTTACACAGACCCTCAAACAGTGACTTGGGTCTACTTGTCTTCCACACGGAAACTCCTTTTTGCTCTTCAGGTGACGCTGCCCTCCCAGACGTGTGCCGCGGAACACCACAAAATGGTCGTTACAGGCCTGAGCACGGCACACTTTACACGTCCCTTCTGAGATGCTTGTTGTGCTTTCTTTTCATTGCCGTTATTGTATTGCTCGAGCACATCACCTCAACCCACAGCAAAGACAGAAATGATTAGAATGAACGAGCTCAGCCTCACACCCAACACACCCAGCAATAACGTCATCAACAGAACGTATCCTCAGTGCTGCGAATACTGGGGAAATAGATTTAGTTCAAGCGTGTCAGAGTTTCTCCAAGAATTCATGAAACTATAAATGGAATTAAGGGCTTCAATGTTACGACATCTTAAAACAGTTAAACCTAAAATAAAGGTCAACTAGAGACCAGAAATACGTTCTAGGGACATTCACAGTGGAGGAACCAAAGGAAAATGACTGAAAGCATTTATAGGATTCATTTATTTACCATAAACAAAAAAAATGCATCTCGGCACACGCAGTTTAAAAAAACATAAAACTTTATAATGGGTTAGCAACTGGAGATAAATATGAAAATAATCCTCTGTTTTATGTAGGAATTCCTCAATACTGGTGCCCAAAACCAATTCATTTTACGCCTGATTTTTTCTCTTTTGTTTACAGGTAGAGCTGCGTGAATACACCGTTCATCATGAGAGCAGGCGGAGGACATATTTAAGGCTTTGTTCTATGGACAATCATATTCTCCTAATCATATTTTCTGGTATAAACCCTCTTCTCTGCTGTGAATCCATTCTCCATCACACATCTGAGCAGATTTTAAGGTTCAACACAGCCATGCAATTCCATTTAGTATTTTCATATTCATCAGGACAGTGGTTTCACTTTTTATTTTATAAATTTGAATTATTTCTATTGTGTATATGCTTTATAACTTTTAATCTTCAATTGTGAAAATATGGCAGCAAAAATACAGAATATATTTTAAAAAGACTTCATGGTGTTTGTGTCTTGTTTTGTTTTTATAATTATTATTTTGACAAAAGACGGGACCTCGTTGTAATACTGGTTTTGCTGGGACTCATCCCATCAGCCCGTTGCTGGGATCACTGGAAAGTTTCAGTTCGGCGCTTGGAGCTGGAAGGGCGTAGCCAAATGACGTTTTACAGGAATACAGTTGTGAATTGAAACTGAATTATTATTAACACGTAAGCTCCCATTGAGAACTTGTCTTATCAGGGTTTTTTTTTTTTTTTTTTTTACAATCTGCTGAAAAGTTGCGAGGCTGCGTCGGATCCTCACCCAGCACCTCTCACCGATGGAAGCGGAGAAAAAAAAAGTGACGGGGAAATTCTCTTTGTGATGAAATTGCGTTGAACCTCATCCCATGAGAACTTGTGGAGCTGCGCCCCTGTCCCCGTGTGTGTGCGTGTGCGTGTGTGGTGATGCGGCTGCTGGACCTACCTGAGCAGAAGAGAAGAAGCACAGTCCCGAGGACAATCATGTTTGCGGCGTGTGTCTCACCGGGGGTGGGGGGGCTGGGGTGGGGAGGGGGGGGGGGGGGGGGGGGGGGGGGGGGGGGGGGGGGGGGGGGGGGGGGGGGGGGGGGGGGACGGGACGTGGGACGGGACTTGTTCCAGCTGCACCGCCGTGCGCCCCGCAGACAGACTCCCAGCCTGCCGCTACATTCACCGCGCTCCCTCCGTGCGTCCGTGCGCCTTTTGTTCTCTGACTGCCACCGTAAAGTCCCTCAAGTTTCGATCCCCAGACGGAAGGACTGAGCCGCCTTGGATAAACGAGCCAGCACTCACACACACGAGGCTGCGAGCGTGCGACAGAGTGCGTGTGTTTGTAAGCCCAGCTTCACGCCGCGCTGCGCGGAGGAATCAGCTCCTGGACGGAGGAGGCGTCACCGGGCTGCTGCTCTGCCCGCGGACAGTCATCACGACGCGGCTCCGCTGGTGAACAAGTCCCGCTCATTGTGCGCTCATGATGCTGACAGACAGGGGAGGCAGGGGTTATTAACTGCTGCTATCCCTCCTCCTCTCCTCCTCCTCCTCCTCCTCCTCCCCCTACTCCTCCTCTTCTTCACATCATCACCTTGGGGCCAATAAACCAAGGGATGAAAATTATTCCTGTATTGAGGTCATTAGATCTGACCATGCTGTCATTTGACTTTTTTAATGAGTCCACAGCATTGTCCCATCATGGAGAGACAGTGAAGAGTCTCCCTGTGGCCTTTAAAACTTTTTCCCCTAATGATTCTCACAATGAGTACAAAGATTGTTTAAAGGGTAACTTCAGAAGCAGCTGCTGCTGCGTGCATCAGAAAGAGTTTTGAAATGTGCTGGAATAAATGTTTTTCCTACAATCAGAAGGAAATGAAGCCTGCAGACCTTTATGATGGAGGATATGGGACTGCAGCCACCTTGATAGTTGCATTTCTCTTTTAGCTCATTGTTTTGGCTCTCAGTGGTTTTGATTTCAATCGTGGCAGCCAAAAGCTCAAACCTTTATATAAAAAAAAACCCTTTTGTTTTACAAGAACACAATGTTTTGAGGTCACACCATTCTTTAACAGAACGTCTGTGCCAGTAAAGCAAAAGTTCAAAAGCCTTTAAGTATGAAAACTTAAAAAAAACAACAACAATCAATTTTAATTCATTAACATTAATTCTGAAATTCTAAAAATGATGTTCTTTTAATTATACGTGAAAGTGACATTTATATGTAGAGGGCATTAAGCCGTTCAAAGTGGATGAATCACTCTGCTCTGTGGTTCCAAGAGTCTGTCAGAGTAGAGGAGGCTCCTCACGTGTGGAACCAGCTTCCACTCTGGGTTTGTGTGGTAAACACCATCCCTACATTTGAGGTTAAACCAATATCTATAAAACATTAAGTTAGAGCTGGCTCAGACATCCCTTGGCTCTTCTGCTAGACCGAGTCTCCAAACTGTTAGCTCATTGTAGGAACAGTTTCTAATGTCTGTTGTAATTTTCTTCAATCCAAAAATATTTTCATTAAATAAAAAGGAACAACTAAAAGGCGCTGAAACATTAAAACATGTATTTTCTAAAAGCTGCCTCTCTGAACAGAAGGGTGCTGTTTCTCCACATTGTATTTTTAATGACATAATATTGTTTATTCAATATTTGTTTTATTGGTCTCTCTTACAAAGGACATGTTCCATAATGCCCTGCACCTGAACAGAGCTGCGCTGAGGGGATGCAGACGTGTGTGTAACACCAGGATAAAGAGGGCTGAATGCTGAGAAGTCCCCAGGGGTGCAACTTCAGCAGTTGCAGCATTAGGAGATGAGTCATCCTCTCGTAATACCTTTTCTGTTTTATTATGCCACACAACCATTAGTTAAAGATTGTTTCAGGATACATACTGAATATAAAGCACTGAAATAACTTTTAACTTTCACACAATCTTTGGGTAGGATAATCAGAGAAGAAGCTGAGAAACCAATTCATGCATTCACCAAGTCTGTGAAAAGCCTCCACCTGGTCCAAAATGCTGAGAGGAAGAAGAAGGAGAGATCATACGACTAAATTCTGAATTCAAGATCAGTCTCCACACATACAAAGTCCTACGTAAGCATGCTCCATCATGTCATAGCTTGATATTATCTATCCTCAATACAGGCTCTCTTGTGGTTCTTAGAGTCTGTGGAAATGAGAGTTAGAGCCCATACTGAGTTTTTTACAGTCAGTGTTTCGCTGTGAAATAAACTGTCTGTCACCCACTTGTTCAAACAGATGCACATAAATCCTTGTGTGACGGTGTGTCTGCGTACAAGATTAAAAAAAATATAAATAAAAAACTAACCTCAAAGGGTCCATGGATTAAGTATAAAACATAAAGCTGTTCACTTTGAAGGGGAAATTTCTTAACTTCATTGTCTTCTTGCTTACATATGGAAATATATGTGAATGGTTGGCTGGTTAGCTAAAGGTGCCTGATTTAAACTTATTTTCTTTTCGAATCTTTTCAGGAGAGAAAACTATGATGTACAGCAATAAGCTTTAGAAGAGTCTTGAGATGAAGAGCTTTTGCGCGTAATGTTATTGAGTCTGAGTTAATGTGAGAACATTCTGGCTCACACTTTGTTGCTCGCAGCATGTGGTTTTTCACTACGATGGAGGCGTAGATGGTGTGTGGTTGGAGAGCATGTGTGGCGCTGTGAGCCGTTAGGTGCACTGCTGGACTGGATAATTGTATAAATGGAGGAGAGAGAGGAGCGGGAGCAGACAGTTTTATGGGTGGCCAGCCATAAATAGTATTAACATGTACAACACTTACACAATTACCCATGCTCGAGGACAATGCCCTATCACGCGCGCTTCCGTTTCATCACATGCAGTTCCTTTGATTTGTGATGGAGGAAGCCGAGAGGGGACAAAGTTTTTATGGGTTTGCATTTACAAAATGTTAAAGACGTAAGAAATGAGATGATCTGTCACATGGGGGAAGCGTGGAGATGATTAATGACAAATCATTTTGTTTATGTATGAACCACTTTTTCAGCCAATGTGAAAGGCTAATTTCAGTAAAGATATGCGAACACGCACACACTTAAGTGTTACCACCTCGTCCCATCAAGCAAATTACATGCCCCCCTGTTCACCCCCAGAGGTCATTCAACCTCATGGCGTGTTGGGCAACAAGCTGTTCAGCTAATCAGCAGAGAGCCTCAACTCTCCAGGGAAAGACATATGGTGCACAGCAGTGTGACATCACGACAAATAACAACCTCGGTGACATCATAATAAAGATGTGCTTTGTGACCACATCTGGCTCCACCATGGAGGTCTGCTGCCAAACAGGCAATAACACTTTACATACAGCCACTGGCCAACAGGACTGTACAACCAGCAACGCTCAGCCTTAAATACCTCGTGTACTGATAGACTGGCCTCACTTCTCTGAACAGACATTCATGGATTCCAGTGTAAAGAAGAGAGTACTCACTACTCAACTGCCACAGTATTATATAATAGATATGTATGGTTGTCAGGCAATGGATTGTTAATTAGTTTAATGAAATACAACAATGGATAGATGAGCTATCAGCTCTAGTGTGTTCATGTAGTCCTGTTTAATGATTGTTATGACTGAAAACCTACAGAGTTAATGACATTTTTCAGCCCACTACTTTGCTTAAGTCATCCACCTGAGCAGCCATTTAAAACTAACACTAAATCCCCAGAAAGGGAGGAGGGGGCGTGGTCTTGCTGATGACCTCCATTGGAAGGAGCCGGCTCCTATTATTTGACAAATTACATTTTCCCTCCTGGCTCTGCAGAACATTTATATTTTTTTGTTCAATAATTCATGTGTCGCACACCACATTCCTTTATAGATCTAAAAAAAAATCACATTTTATTTGAATAGTGTATATATATATATCTATCTATATATAGAGAGAGAGCGAGAGAGAGAGGGAGGTTAACAAGGGGTTACATCCTCTGCCCTTAACCCTCAACAGCAGTGAGGAGAAACTACCACAACGATGTCACAGATGTCACTAATGACCACAAAATATTACGCCCATATTATCAATATTTCATTCATGTTGAATAGTTCTAACCGTGTCTCGGTAGTTTTTGTATTTACATAATTTTCCATTTCGTTCATTGCCAGTTTCAGTTTGTCTGTGAGAGGAAAAATAACCTTTGAGAGAGCCACACGTGAGGGATCCTTCTCCCTAGTCCCTCATCATGATCCACCTCGATCATGGGCCACCACTACAATCAGCCAGTATGATACAGGATCCACTGGAATTATTTGTATGGCAAGTAGAAGAGAGAGAGTTACCACCAAGGAGCAACCATGAGGCTGTACTTCATTTTGGAAATTGCCAAAGCTCTGTGGCTTAAATTAGTTTGTCATATATGCAGCATGCAGCATCGATCTTGTAACGCTGGCGTGTGGAAGAGCACAACGCTGGGATCAGGTCAGAGTATTTGTTTTAATGTCACTTAGCAAGAGCAAGACACGGCCAGGGTCAGGAGTGGAACACAGCCTCTCAGGGCAGGGCTTGGTGTTGTGACTTGAATCTGAGTTTGGTTCAAGGGGAACAGGCGAGGCAGAGGAAAGCAGGAGAGCCCGAGGGCTCGACAGGAAAACTCACTTCGTTGCAGGAGAGCACAGGGGCTGAGACACGAGGCTTGGTTGGGGACAGAAGACAGGGTCAGAACCGGAGGAGCAGCGAAGTCGTGATCGCTGGAAAGTCAAATCTGGCTCATGTGCTGTGGCGTGCTGAAGCTTATATAGGCAGAGGGTGGATGAGGAGAGTGGAACCAGGTGTGTGTGGAGAGGAGGTGCGTAGGTGCACTGATTGCTGGAGTGACGTGGTGAAGTCATGACAGATGTTTGGTCTCAGTTTATATTTACCAACAGAATTTCTTAAACTGAAACGGTAAAGTTAATAAATTAAATTAAATGTGGGGAATAAAACTGTGTAAATAGCTGGTTCTGATTATGATTTGTCCTCATTAAGGACTTTTGAAAGTCGTGGTTTATTTTGTGCAGCTGCGTCAAGCCCTGGTTTGTATTTCAGTGGAATGCATATGCACCTGATTTCAGTTGCTGGGACCCTGAGCACATGACCTCCAGCAGGGAAGTTATGTCACCCTGTCCATTTGTTTGTGAGCAAGATAATAATAAACAAGTGATTGGAAAAACAGATTTCCACACCATGTGAAAGCATTTTCAATGTATTTCTATTCACTGTCTTTATTCCCAGGGAATCCACATGGCTTGCTGATAGAAAACAGGGCACATTTCAGAAACTGATGTCTAAGAGGGTGTAAAATTTGGTGCAGCCTGATTCAATTTTAGGGGACTGTTGAACCTTGATGGAAGGATGTGCTCTGCTGAGTGCCATGCTGGTTATTCCCTATTTTACTGTGTTAGAAACCTTAGTTGTTTCTCCATTCAGGGGCTGCATTTGAGGAACGACTGTGTCACAGCAGAGTTCCATTTGGACTGCTCCCTCAAATCAGTCAACAAATGCATCCTTCCATCCTAACAAATAAAGGCCACAACTGGTGGATCGTTTGCTGCCTGAACTATCTCGGGGTTCACTGTGGAAAACCATTTATCAAAGAGGCAAAGGCGCCGGCAAACTATCCACTCCTCTAGTATCAGCTCACCTGAAAGTTAACGCTAGGACAAAACTTCTCGATGTTTACCTGTAAACACTGACAGTAAAAGCTTTCTGATATTGAACGACAGACGTAGGAGAGTTACAATAAAGCTTCGTTAATACCGGCTCATCTGATAGAGATAGAGCAGCACGGAACAAAGGGCTCACATTTATTTGGTCGGAGGCTTTAGGCAGCGGCTTCTTTTGGTGAGTGAATCCCTTGATTGCTGACGGAGAAATAAACCAGTTCAGGAAAATCTTTCCGAGTGGAAATGATCATTTTCATATTCATGAGGAACATCAGCTGGGTCACTGAAAGACATGTTACGTAACTGGTGTGATAGTATTCCGTTATTTCATGTGGCTCATCTATAAAACATGCCGTCCTCTCAAACTTCTAAACAAATGCACATTCCCAGCGGAGCGGCCCCCTCCTCCACTGTGACATAGCTGCGTGGCCTCCTGTTTTTTGCAACTTGTCAAGCCTCCTGTTTGATGACACTGATCAAATACATGGTGTTTCTGATGCAGAGTCAGTTATTGACATCAAATGTTCTGTTTTTCTTTATTTCTCACTGCAGTGATGCTGATGTGTCGTGAGTCAGTGACGGGGCATTGAAAACAGAAGAAGAGAAGTTTGATAAAAGTTAACACTTCACAGAAATCGTCGTCTAAACTAACTTAGACTGAGAATCTCTGTACAAGGTCACCCTGTAAAAAGCAGCCTGTCATGCCACTAAACACCTGAACCCATTTCTAAATCTGGTTTTTCAGAGTTCCTGGATCAGCATGAGTTTGGTGAATATAAACCATGTTTTAGAGACGCTGTATGAATGTTTGTGTGATGGCTGAGTGGTGAGGGAATAAGCTGCACTGGAAACACTTTGAACGGTGATCAAGAAAAGAAAAGCTCATGTAAAAAAAGACCATTTATTTGTGTGTAATGTTTTGTGATAGAATACAGAGAGAGATTTCCTGTCCCTTGAGGATGACTGACTCATCAGCTGGTCTCGTGTCCTTGAGTCCAGTGTTACAACTGAAGCGTCCCAGTGGAAACACAAGTACACATCACTTTGGGTGAAATAGCCGCGTTAACTCTGTCTACCTTTCAGTCACATAAACCATTTTAAAGCCTGTTTTGGGAATACAAATAATCCTTTTATAGATTGGGGTTACCTGCCTTCCTCGAATTCAATAATCCTGTCTTCTTGAATTGGATTATTTAAATGCGTAGGCAGTACAACCAGTTCTGTGACACTCTGACGGTGTCATCAAGTTCATGCAGCAACATGTTGCAACTCAGAGTGTTCTGACTATGAGTGAATGACTGACAAGGCCCCCGAGTCATTTGTCTATCTGCACCTCACTAACAAACCCCCCCCCCCCCACCCCATTGTGGCGCCAGGAGCGTCGTGCTCCTCCTACTCATCGCTTGCCATGATTCACCACAGACGCTGACACCGGTCAGGAAGAGAGCTTAATATTAATGAGTTGTGTCGATGTGTTATGTTTGGATGTGGGTGTAGAGGGGCAGATCCATTGAGGAAGGTTTCCTGTTGAACTGGGATTTATAAAGGGGAAATAACCTCAGGTGCGTGGTTTTATAAATCGCTGATGTCACTCTTGGCTTTTGGCACATACACTTGAATCCTATGCAAAGAAAAAGGAAAGAAAAGAATGAACCCCTGGGACTGGAATGAAAGCTGTGCATATTCCTTCTGAAATATGCTTTAAGTCTCTGTGTTTGTCCAACCAGCTTCAACAAAAAATATTTTTCTTCCCTGCTTCTGCTCCCTCATTCTGATCACCGTCATGTTGACCAAGCTGTACAGTTCTCTTTACTAACAGCACACACTAAGAGACACGTTTATTTCTATACATATTAAAACATCAGCGTCACCTTTGATCACCTTTTGAATATTTCTCTGCCAAACCCACCATGAAGTCCTTGACTGTTTATCAGTGTTTTGTTGTTAATAATCAGTTTGTAGTAAAGAATAGTTCCAGGCTTAGTTGGCTTGGTCTGTATTTACTATAACCTGCTGTCTGGAACATTACACATCCAGTGATTTATTTGTCCTCTTGGCAAAGTTTGTTTTCACAGTTAATTCAGCACAGATCAACACTGTAACACAGGCAACCCACAGGCAGGGCAGCACAATAAATTAAAGATAAAACCATAAATCCATAAATCAAATCACGACACATTAATTGCGACAGTTTGTTTAGCGCCTCAGTGGCGGCGCCTCCTCTAAAAAATCCTGCTGAATCAGGTCCTTCTCCATTTAAGGATTCTGTACCTCTGTCCAGATCACATGTGAAATGGCGATTGAGGGGGGTCGTCCATGCCATGCCTTTGTCATTCAAGTCTGATATGTGAGGTCCCAATTCATCTCTGGCAGCACTGGCCAGTTCAGTTTTACCCTATTAACCCTAATTTGTGCTACTTGGCAGCTTCCTTGGTTCCTTATGCCAGAGACATTTTCTGACATGAGGTAAAATAATTTTAGATTGCTTTGGTAATGTCTTAATTTCATGGAACCCCTACTAGATTTCATCACAGTATCACTTTCCATTTGGGCTAAATTTAGTTTTTAAACAAACTGACAAACTATTCAAACAAAATGCTACATTGGCTTCATCAGCCAAGGGCAGTGTTTTTTTTTAAGTTTTTAAGTGTATAGATGTACTTCTTGACAAAAGGTTGTTTGCTTTAATCTATTAGAATGTTACCAATAATTGTGTCCTGTGTGCATTTTGTTTGCATCACATCCATAATCTGCATCTGGATCTGATTGGGACTTGACTCCTCGTGAGGAACTTAGACCGGACCTGGCCTAAAATTGTATTTAATTTCACAGTGACCAGCCCTAGCAGCTGTGACATGGCAGAGGCAACCTACCATTGTCACTAATCAGGGAAAGAGCAAATATTCTCACCAACTCTCACCAACTGTTTCACATGAAATGTCTCTGGCTCAACCTCTTCCTGTACCTCACTTATTTTCTTACTTGTATTTCTCTCCATCCGTGCCTACTTCCCCTTGTCCTCCTCCTCCTCTTCCCCCCCATCTCCCCCACCTATCTCTCATTCTGTCTCTCTCATTCTCTTCTTCAGGTTGCCTCCAGTGTCTTTGCCGCTTTCTCTCTTTGCCATTTTATAGGCTTGTTAGTTCCACTTGAAATGCCAAATGACATACAATCTAAACCCAGTGAGCTGCTACCTCATTGCCCTCATAGAGCTGCACAGACTAAACAAACAGGATATAAGATGAAACACGCACACAGTCCACCCCTGCCCGCCCACCATAATTCCTCATATAGGATTAAAGCACACACAGGCTGTGCCACAGCAAACGCAGGCCTTTTTTTTAACCTTTGAATTCATTTCAGGGTGTGAAGAGGTACTGAGCAAGGGTAGGCCCGTTACTGTGGCTGTAATGTTTTATACCTTTCATGTCTGCATTTTTCTTTTACAAATTGTGCTTTTATTTGTATTTCCAAGAATATTTTCTGCTTTTCACTGTTACATCGTAACGTCTAAATCGGTGGTAACCAACCTTTTCAAGCTAGAGATGACTTTTTAATTCCAAACATAAACTGAAATCTGCCACTCTCATATCTGCTGAAAAACCCATTAAGTAAGGTTATATTATTTTGCTGTTTCTGTTTAAACTCACTTTATGTAGGAGCATAAACACAAAGACAGAAAGTTATGAAACTTTATCTATTCAACGCACAATATTCCAGTTTCTCTTTAGTACATTTATTTGTTGTTTTTTAATAAGGCTTTGATTGTTATTGCAAGATCAGAAGATACTGACCATACTGTTGAGCCCTGGCATTAAGTGAAGATCATAAAATTAAGCAGTTCTAGCAGCAGGCACACAAACAACAGCCCCGCAACCAGCATTCCACTCTCCCTGTGTAATTTCACATTGTTATGATTTCAGACTGACTCCGACCATGAATTCTCCTGGACTTTTTGGATCCCGGCGTTGTTTTTGCTGCAGGAGCCATCAATGGGTACGTCATGTGTTCGGAATAAGAGCACACACTCCCGCCACAAGCCTTCCTCTTTCCCAGTTTTTCAAATTAGCAGCCTGAGCAAGATGCGGTCCAACTCTGACAGAGATTGCGCATCTGTCTGGGAAATATTCTGCCTCCAGTTGGTCCCCTGCTCGTGGCCGCAAATCAGGACAGGAAAGCAGGTGCACTCAAAGCCCCCTAGCATAAACCAACACAATGTGAGATTCGCTCTTGGATATATTCGGCCTCTCTCCAGCAGTTGGGCTGCTCACTTCACTGTTGTCAAAACCAGTTCTGGACTGAGCCTCCCCCTGAATAGACTTGTGCATTTGCTGACAGGCTGGCAGAGAAGAAACTGGCAACCTCTGAAGCCAAACGTCATGTTGACTGACAAGGGAGGAATTTACATAAGTATGGCAGGCTTGTTTTATTTACTGTGACATTGGAGATGAAAATTAACAGAATAAACAACCAATGAGTAACCAGCTCAGTAATCAATGCCCAACCATGGTTTTTATTTTTATTTTTTATTTTTGGTTAACTTTCCACTCTCAACCCCCTAAGAAATGGTGTGTCTGGATTCTGATGATTACCTATTGTTTACTTAGCTTTACTTATTCCTCTTTTACACCAAAGCAGGCGTATTTTGTTGCCTCCTGTGCTTCATGTTGGATCTCACAGCCACAGTATGAGTTCACCCTGGTTTTCACATTTCCACTGCAGCTCTGTGCCAGAGCCCATTAAAACCTGTGGCTACTGCAAAATCATTTGACACAGGAGTAAATGGAGATTTCCTATAGTTCCATCATAGACAAAAATCAAGTGGGATTTTCATTCCAGTTCTGGTTTCCTCTTCATCATTTCTTTCCACAATGTCCTCTGGTTACCTCGGTGGCTCTCCCACACTGAAAATAATGAACTAATTGACTGTTAGAACCAGCGGCAGGTTGATTCTGTGGGGTATTCCTATCAATCCAACAATTTAGTACAACAAAAATGGATCAAATTAAAATAACAACCAACAATAGTCAGCAACAGTCAACTATGATCAGCTGTGATCTGCAATCAGAATCAGTGCTCAAGTCTCTCTATTCGGCAGAATGGGGTGCAGTCTCCCCCTCACAATAATGTTCCAACATTACAGGAGAGCAAAGTGCAACTTCCAGGCATCCAGGTAACACTGGTGATGACAAGCATCTCCATTCTAAGACTGTGCATTAAAAAAGAGTGTGAAGGTATTAATATAAGGTTGAAAGAAAACTACCTTATGTTCCCTCAAGAAAAGAAAGATGTCTTCTATCTCTCTCCCACACACTCCTCTGCTTCTGTTCCAGGTCACTTCACAACAGAAAATACTTGATCACCACCTCTCAATCTCTGATGGGAGATGATTCTTTTAGGGGTGTAATCAATGCCAGCAGAGGAACTCTACTAACACTTACGATCAAACGTCTCATTAGATTATAGTGAATATAATGGTGTAGTAAGAAACCATGACAACACCGATTTTTTTTTATTTTATAATATTCCTCTTTGGTTATTTTGTTGGTTTCACTGGTTGTTTTAGTTGGATGCAATGTGGTATCACAGAAAAATGAAACAGTAATTCGCAACGTGAAAGTAAATGAAAAATGATTGAGTTTTACAAAAAAAATCAATAAAATCATAATTAAAAAACATTAGCAACCAGGTTGACCATAAAAAAACATGTAAAACCCCAGCTCGCCGACCAAACATCTGCTGCCACTGTTTTGCTCTTGGCTCGAGGCCTCGATGAGTGACTGTTCCATGCCACTATCAGGGCTATCACCACTCTGTCTGTCAGTGTGTGTTTGTCTTCTTTGGCGGGGGTGCAGGGAGAACAAACATGTCCTTTTGAGTCTGCGGCTGCAGAGCTAATATTGACCAGCACGCTCTGCGACATGCTGCAGGTCACATTAAGCACAGTAGCAACAGAGAACGAGGAGCCAATGACATGGCTTATCACCTGGATGAATTAGCCTCCGTCTGTCAGACTGATCAGCAACACACCACACAATGGGGGGGGGTCTCACTCATACTGTGCATGCTGCAGAAGTACATGCTGCATATTCGAAACTGAATCATGTTAGGCATTTAGTTTTCTGTCTACCTTTCTGGGCAAGAAAAGCAAGAGCTTGATTTGCTGACATTTGGGATTTAACTTGGGTATAGATGTCTACGACATATACTACGACAGGAAGTGAAAAAGAGGGAGCGGGGTTCAGTCAAGGACTGAGCACAGAAGCAACAGCAGCTCAGCAACCCAAGAAAAAGACACATGATGCTGCAACGGTTTCAGCCACCAGATTTAGATGTTCTTTTGTTATCGTCCACAATAGCCACTGGAACATCTCCTCGCAAATGTTCCAAACTGAAAAGACGGACTGAACCACAAGTGGTGAAAAGATGTTCTCTTTACTGTAGTGTCTGTCTGGCATGTGCATCTTGGTTACAGTCCTTTTATTAGATGAATGAAAGCCTGCAAGCGTCTTCACTGAAGGAAAGAGAAAGGTTAAAATCCACGGAGCTAGTGCACATGTTTATTTTATGAATGTATAAAAAGGCAGATGCAGGAAGTAGCCAGCTGACTGGCAACCAAATGTCCTTTCATAACAAGCAAGCGAAGAAGAAGCATCAGCGGGTGTAGCGTGTGGTGGATGTCAACCAAGTTATCAGCAAATGTGGCCTTAGCTACAGGGGGGGATCAACAGGCTATCGGTGGCTTAAAAACATGGCTGCTAATCATGGCGACATCCTAAGAATTATTCTACTCTAAGCAGATATGATGTTTGCCGCCGACAGCAGGTAACGGGTTGAATGGAGAAAAGTAAGAAGCAGCAGGAAACTGTGGTCAGGGGCAGAGGATCTCCTGCTCCCCCGCCGACAAAATAAACCTGTTTGTTTTGTGATGGATCCGTTTCTGAACGGAAAAATCCTGCGACCGCAAGAAACGCGGACCACAGGCCGTCCCTCTATGACTGAGCAGCTGTTGAACTGCAGTCAAATGACTCAAGTTGCTTCAAAGTCTTTAAAGAGTTCTTGCAGCCAGGCTCTGGATTGTGTGTATCGGTGGGGAATGAAGATTGAAAAGTGATGGAGAGTGACAGCTGACAGATTGCAGACGCTCAGAGCTCACCCTCAGGTGAGACTGGGGAAGACAGATCACCCCCACTGATGTTTAGGAGAGGAAGATGGAGAGCACAGCTGTGTTTGTATTTGTGTGTGTGTGCGCGCGTGCATGTGTGTGAAGATGGGAGGGAATGAGCATGCAGTATATCCATGTACATGTGCAAGCCTAAGTCCACACATGGGAGTGTATGCATGTGTTTGGCAGTTTTGGTCTGAGTGTCTGTTTGCAGGGGTTGTGTGTGTGTGTGTGTGTGTGTGTGTGTGCCAAACAAGGCCCGGCGGCACAGGATCTGCTGTCGCTAAGCAGCTGACACACTAGAAGTCTGACAGATTTTCACAAACTAATTTGACTCTGAGGGTGACAACACGAGACACTCAGGAAACTTTTCACATCCTGCCAGTGGAAAATGCACAACAACGGTGCTCTGATGACGATAATTAACTAACCAGCAAAACCCTAGGCACACCACCACACAGCTAGTTGTGAATACTTGCCTTCAGGTGATATTGGATGTATTAACATTAGCTTCCTTGAAACTGTGTGAATAGATTTAGGTCCCCACATCATGAACAATGCCGTAGCCACACACCTACACACTCACACAAAGAAAGTGACAGTGCAGGAGAGAACAGACATTTGTTGTTGACAGAGAACGTTTTTTTTCTCAGTGTGAGATACAGTCAGATCACCTGCAGACATGACAGCTCTGTCACCACCTGATCAGGACCTTCTATCACACCTAAGCACATATTATTTATGTCAGTCGATTGAAGAGCCATACTGTTGACGCCCAAGGCGGCAAGTTTGTGATGAACAAGATAAGGGTTCTTACTCATTTGATGGCGTGTGATTCAAGTGTGTGTGGATCATCGTGTGAAAGCTGTCAAATCTTTGTTCAGTCTGACATCACCTCAATATTACTCACACATACACAAATATATCTCCAAATATTTGTTTGTATCGGAGGAGAATTGTATTGGGTGTTTGTAAACCACATCATGATTCTGAGTATTTCACCAGTAGTATATAGTTTCCACACCTTACAGTAAAGTAGCTGGTTTATCCTGAATACTGAAATGTGTAGAAAAGAATAGAACTTATTTTATCATCTCCCTTTGACAAGGCACAAATGAGGCTTTGTTTTGTGCAGAACATGATTCCAAATTGATTCCAAATGACATAATGACACATCTAACAGATGTCAGTGCAAACAACTGCACTACTGGGCTACCCTATAATCTGGATCTGCACCAAAAGGTAATGGTTGCCTCCCTGGGTCATGACCTGCTCCTCCACAATCCGTTTTGTGGATACTGGACATTGACATGGACGGATTGAATCGTGCAATGTTCACTGTCACATGCACATCTTGTGGTGAAAATACAAGCATTTCCAAGCTGGACATCAATTTAGACAAGTACTTATATGATTTAAATGAAAGTCAGCAACTGAAAAAAATGTCCAAGAGTCACTGACAAAGTTTTGGTGTGATGTTCAAAATAAATAACCCCAACAACACTTTTAATTAAATTGTCCCTGTTGGATTCACTTACATGTGTCAAGTGACCTTCTCAGTCTAGACTCTCATCTAAAGCGAGCAGTGGAACAGGCTGAACGTGGAGAATAGCAGCTGTTGCCACGCAGCCCCCAGAACTATCAGAGCTAATGAAAGACAAATGAGCTTTAAGGGTCTCATTAAAGCTCACGTGACTAATGAAAAGTTGTTAATACTGCTACAGGGTGAGTCTGCATCTTATTTTTAGCTCATAATAAAGGTGAATGTCTTTATATTGTAGATCTTCAAGAATTACACCAAGCCTAGACTCCTCCACTCATCCACTGGGCTAGTCACTGCAACGTCACTTTCCCCTCCAAGCTAAGCTAACTGCCTCGAGTACCTCCTGATTTTTTGTTGAAGTTTTAAAGAATGAAATGTACAGACTTGTTTGTTGCTACTAAATGTTTGTTGCTGCTTGTGCATCTGACCACAGTCAGTGGCCCAGGGGACCAGGGGGAGGTGAGCTGATGTGTTACCTTCCCCTCCAGTTGGCTGGGTCACACTTAGATCTGTGGTTCCTGATTTATATTTCAATGTCCAAACTGACTTCAACAAAGGATGTTTTAGTTTTAATCCAGGCCATGATGCACTGGCTATATTCGCTATTATCAACAGACAATGTTGTGCAAGATCTTAGTCTTTTACCCATTAATAAACTTTAGCTCCTGGGCCCAGATGTGTTGGCTAACTGTAGACCTGCACCGACTGATATATTGAACCTAATCTGCAGCGGCCGGACGTATTTGCATCTGGACACGTTAAAGGCTTAATAAAAGATGACCCGATCTCTCTCTGGGGCATCTCTCTCCTGGAGGTGAATTGAATGTCAGTCATGGTGCTCGTCTCCGATGGAAGCTTGCACTGTTTTTTCCTAATCAGCATAGGTAAACGCCCCACCAGTGCCCATACATTAGCCAACGCAGAGATCACATCAAGTGAAGAGAGCATTTAAGAAGCCGGGAATGGAGATGCTGATTTAAAGAGTTTGTTGTATTTTGAAATGTCAGCAGAAAACAAAACAAAAAAAAACTAAGTGCACTTAAATGAAGATGTAACCTAGCCTGAAACGTGGTGTCGAATTTGAATGTGGGACTTCCAGAGAGCTGAGTGGAGGCCTTTTCAATGTGTGAAGGCCTCTGCTAGTTACTTTGATTGTGCTGTAAACTCTGGAACTCCAAAACTCTAGAAGTGCTTTGCAGACTCGAACACTTCAGTCACCCCTCGATCATTTTGGTTGGGGGGGTGACCTATCCCTTTAAGAATGGTCGGTGAACGAGGATACACTGGGAACACTGGGAACAGCTTTCACCACAGGGCCAATTTCGTTGGTAAAACAGTAGCCAAAATATGTACAAAATAATATACTTTCAAAAGCAGTAACTTAAATTCATATTAAATACTCTTGTACAGGGGAAGGAGTCTCTGATCTCAAAACAGTGGGTGAATAAAAGCAGAACTCTACACTGTGCCTTTCACAGATGGCCACACTAAGAATAACTGCAAAGATTGAATATGTGATGAAGTAAAACCAGCAATGTAATGCTTGCTTTTACATTAATTAAATAGAAACAGTTAAAAATTGTCCTTAGAGAAAGTTCAGCACTTTAATAAAAAAGTCGAGAAGCAAACAGCCAACACAGTTTGTGTGGCTTTGCACAGCAGCTATAGGTGTCAGGCCTCACTGCTCTGTGAGGCACCAAGGCCAAAGAAACACATTCACTGGGACACCGGCAACCAAGCAGCCCACACGCACTCATCGACCACACAACACCCACCCACCCTTCTTGTGGGAAATTACAAGGTTGACACACAATGGTGTGTAGCAGAGTAACTTAGCAACAATGTGAAAAGGGCAAGGATTAAAAACCCCACAAATACACACACACACACACTGCTGTGTAAATCTAACCTCTATATTAACTCCATAGGGACCCTCAGATGGTCAATAAAAATGCCCTGAGACCTTGATGCAGATCTGATTGTCCTAAAAGTGGCCTGGGCCGCTTATCTGCTGCGTGGAGATAGGCTACATTAATTCACTTAGATCCCAGATGTTTAAGATAAAATCCTCTGCTGGGAACACAACAACAACGAGACAGACGCGACAGGAGGAAACACTGGCTTCCCCACTCGGTATCGTCCGTGACAAACCTCATCCTCCCCCCCACCCCCCCCACCCCCTTCTCCTCTTCTTTTTCTCGGCTATCTTTCCCATCTAGGTTCCTCTCGCCATCACCGCACTCAAACGCCATTCCTTGTCTCACGGACGGATCTCTCGGATGGATCCACCCTCTTCCCAGTGAACCACCTCCCTCAGCAAAGGCATTACTTTAAATAATCCATAAAGAACTTAGAATATTGTGCTGCTTTATTTCATACTGCTCCTTCAGTCCCTCAACGCTGCCCTCAATGACACAAGGATGGTGACAGTGTGTGTGCGTTCCTGTCAACCTTCCAATCAGCACCAATGCTACCTCCTCTCGCTCGGACATTAGCATGCTCACATTCACCTCCTGCCTAGAAAGTGCGGAGAATCTCTGGAGTTCAGTGCATGTCTGCCAGCAGCTCAGCTGTGACCTGGGAGCGACCAGCAGTGCCCCATCGTTGAGTCTTAATGGTTGAGAGGGCACATACCGACTTGGAATGAGTGAGTTCAAGGCCTTAAGAGTGAATGGTGAAATTTAAAATGAACAAGGAGAAAAGCAAGGGAGGATGAGTACAGGGACGATGTGGTCATGGCTCTTTGAGCTGGTAATGAAGTCAGGACGCACTGTTTTGGGGAGTAAAATCAACAGTTGTCTAAAATGGGCTCATGTTTCAGAGATGAATCTTGGGCTGGAGGAAACATTTTCATCCCCATAATTCTCAAACAGCCTCTCACAACATGTACACGGCCGTTTATTTCAAGAGTGTGTCATATAAACACGAGCACTGATCAGCTGAGGCGTGCATGCTGCACAGAAGTGCTCCCTTGGGGCAGTTTTATTTCAGTGTTTCCACTCAATGGTTATGGCTCTTCTAGGCCATGTGAATGTATATGCTCCTTATGATATCGCAGACATTTATTTCCCCCTCCACGCTGGAAGATATTTGCTGCGACTGCTGATGTAAAAAACAATTCCAAATAGCAGCGAGAGGCAACTATCAGGCACACTTAAAACCTGAATCTGAATCCGCCTCAATTAACATTAACAAGGAGTTAAATGGGTTTTTTGTGACTCCACATTTAAGGAGCCCAGAGCCAAAAAGGTTTTTGGCATCAGAATTGAATATGAATATACAAATAATTTCAGCTGCCTGAACAGACACTATCATTTACTCTCCTTGTATATTCCCCACATTATCAAATTTCTCCAACATCTCTTGCTTTATTTACAGCCTTTACAGCCATTCTAAAAGTGGGTGCTCACCATGTCGATTTATTGGCACTGGCAAGCATTTTTTAAAAAGATGGTTTTTAATACATGGCAATGGGCAATTACAGTCAGGATAACATGATTCATTATTTGGTTAGTGTAAACAAAAACCATTCAGGTCCTATCACTAGAGCTGTCGACTGCATTTCATTTCCTCACATCATCGTGTTGATATGTGGCAGCTTGTGTTAGAAACAAGTGTGAGTCTTGGCCCCTGGAGTTTTGGATCCAGTGGAGGACAGCTTTGCTTTGTGGGTAATCCAGCAAAAGTGTTTTAGAGGTCTGTCTTCCGGAAGGTCACTAGACTGTGCTGCGTTTCAGAAGCACCCTTTTAAGGCTCTAATAATTCTATCCGGCACAATAACAGAATCATTATACTTTATTTTATTTCTGGCTCCTCATGACTTGTTCAGACCGTGCACAGATCCATCCAACACTCCGTGGCATGATTCCTGCTATGATCCGCTGCTTCTCTTCTGCCTGCTCCAGTTAGAAAGTCACACTTTCCCCCCTGTTCCTCTAAACCGAGTCCTGATTATGAGCTCAACCCTGCAAAGATTTAACTTGTGTCCAAAACGTCATCTCGCAAGGAGGGGGGGGGGGGGGGGGGGGGGGGGGGGGGGGGGGGGGGGGGGGGAGAACACACGGCACAGACGGTTGTTACTGAATAAAACATGTGAGACACGGGTGCACAGGGTTTTTTTTACCAGCTGAAGCCAGGCTGCAGGAGCGGGCCGGGCCTTGATGTGCAGATGTGACGGGGAACTGAATGAACAGCGGGAGACTTTCCCCCAGCTCAGTGCAGACAGCGTCTGTCTCACCTCACACGGTCACTGCAGACAGACAGCACACGCACAGACAAGGCAAACATTTGATTTGGTGCGAGTGCATGTGAAGACCTTTCAGTGGTTTACGTGTTGCCTGCTGTTACGTTTTGCGGGAAGTGACAGACGGAATTTCACATTTCCGTCTCCATGTAAATTGGGTAAAGAGCATATGACTGTCTGGAAACCATTCCAGAAGAAATATTCAGATTTTTAACCTCAGTTCAAGCATTAACTGCTTGCTGTGGAAACAGACTCAGATCTTAACGTTGAAATACTTGGTAAAAAAGTGTGACCTATTTTTTTGAAAAGCAGTCATCCTCTCTCAGCAGAGAGTCGGATGTTCAGACTGATACCACTTTCCATACCAGGCTGGTAAATAAAAAACACCAGCCAGCAGCCAGTTAGCTTAGCTTAGTTCCAAGATTTATAACAGAGCAGATGACGGCTCTGTTCAAATAAGACAAAAATCTACGACAGCTGCTTCATATAGTTGGTTGTATTATTTCTTTTATTCCAGCTGTAGGAAAAAGTTCAACTTTTCCTTTGCAATATTAACAGCAAAATCCAACAACAAAACAACTTTGAATGATCGCTATCACCTTGGTAACACCCATAATACCGCGGAAACAATGCAGTGCCTCCTGGCCACTCCTATACTTTTCAATGGATGCAGTAGCATTAGAAATATACATGTGAAGTTATTGATTACTACTGTCATTTGGGGCACTAATATCTGCTCTGCCAAACTCACTGTCTCTGGGGTGGGGGGGGTGTCACAGAAGCAGCTGTTGATGGCTTGCAGCACTCGCTGCCTCTCCCATTCACTTCATTAATCTGAAGCCCCGTCGTGAAAATATCATTTACCTCCTAATTCCAGAAATGTCTCTTTCCCCGTGTTAAGTAAATGCAGTATCAAATGTTCTATCTACAAATTTAGCAGATGCTTTTATCCAAAGTGACATAGAATCAATGTACCTATATATACGCATATATTTGAAATAAAAGGGTGTAAATAAAAACATGAGCCAGTTTTGACCCACACACCAGCATTTGCCGACCGCAGATTATTTTAGAGCTAATCCACCACACACACGTTATAAGAAGGAGGCTGTGGGGGGTTGGGGAGGTGCAGCAGCAGTGGTGCACCCTCTCATATGAGCATCCTAAGTATAGGTGTCAGGTTATCCTGCCCACAGTGCACACCTGCATGGACGAGAATGATAATGATCGGACGTTTAAGAACAGTCATAGTGCAGAACGATGCAAACCACCGGAGCCACTCAGTCAACAGTCTCCGCTTCAGTGCTCTGTCTGAACCGACTCTGTGCTTCGCTTATCCCCTGTCTGACTCTGGAACAGTACAGTGCAAAGGTTCCAGAGAAGGTTCGAGTCATCCCTTAAAGTACCTGCAGTGTGAAAAGTCTAATTATGAATGTGATGTTTCTGTCGCACAAAGAATAATCCATCAATCAAAAATCCTTCATTCTCGCTTCCTAAACGTGTTTGTGTGTGTGTGTGTGAAGGAGAGGAAAACAACTCTGTATGCATGTGTGTGTGTGTGTGTGGGACTGAAACAAATAGCTCAGCTGAAAATCAAAGTCAGTGGCGTGGTTGGATTTTGCCTTCCTGTTCTCTGTGTAATGCAGCATTTTGCTTTCTGAAAGTGTTTGTGTTGCTGACAAAGCAGTAGCCCGTTCCACACGTCTGTACGTTTCTCCTGCAGCTCGCTGACAGAAGGCTCCTCTGTGCAGTGACGACACACGTCCTGTCCTCCTTGACCAAACTGTTTTAAACGCTGTGTAACTTTTATGCTTTTAATGTTAAATCTGAACTTTCCCTCAGTTGTTATCAACAGCATGTGGCTGCTGTAAACTTCGGCAGGTCACAAGTCAATCAATGAAAATGTTTTAGAACAGACCATGTGCACAAATTGTTTGTTTGTGTCACTGGGATAACTTGGTGTGACAGCCCCTGGCCTGAACCCTCAGCGAGAATAAACAATAAATTAACAGGAAAAATGTGTTATTTCACAGTAACTTAAAGATGCAGAGTGTAGAATGTTGTGATATCCTATTCTATCTGTACACCCCCCTCCTCCCGAACGAACATTGAAAAATAACCTGTGGTAACTTTAATTTGAATAAAAAGGTGTTTGGTTAGTCCATTCTGTAAAAAGATGGTGGCCTCCGTAGAGAGGACCCCTCGAGGTAAATACAAAGTATTTAAATAAAACACAGCCTTTCCTGGGGGTAAACAAAACTGCAGTTATATATTTTAGATGAAAACAAACAAGTGAAAACATCAAGAAGATTATTTTCCATTAAATGTCTGACAGTAGTTTCCTTCCTTTCCCACTACTCTTGTAAAACTCAACTGACAGTAAATAGAGTTTGAAATACAGGTGAATCTGTAAGGTGCAGAAAGGATCGATTCAACACACGAACAAACAAAGTGTTAAACTAGGTTAGATTCAACAGAGTGATGAAAGGTGGACCCGCTCAGACACAGGATCCAGAGAGTCTAGTTCCAGAGTGAGGAGGAGTACTGTCTCCTAGTGAGGCCGTGACAGGGAAATGGAGGGGGGCTTAGCGAGGCTGTGGCTGGCAGGCGGAGGTGAATCGGCGATTCCCACAGAAGTCCAGACTGACGGGAAGGGTTCAGACATAAGCACTGCAAAGCACTCCAGAGCACTGAGGCTTGGTGGGGGTGAAGAAGGTGTGCAAGAGGAGAAAGCCTGGATGTGGCACAGACACAGGTGTGTGCACACAGGAAATGATCTGACACGACTTTTCAAAAAACAAGTAACCATATGAAAACACTAAGAACAGCTTACAGAGCCTCGTCGTAATGACTTCCTCTGCCAGCTTGATGTGTCCTATGATCCACGCCTCATTAAAAATGCCCAGAAGACACTTCAAACTACAATTAGGGGTTTGGGTTTTTTAGCCTATTTTGGGCGACAACAAAGTGTCGCGCTAAATGACTCACTGTGGACAAATAAATGAATGCTCGAATCTATGAATGTTGGCGAAGACTTCAGCATTTAATAAATCTTACTTTTCAGAACATTAACTGCCAACACCAGGTCAGGAACACGCTCAGCTCATTCTCATAGCACAGAGGCATGACGGGAACACTGGTGAATCATAGTATAACACAATACAAAACAGAACGTTGTCGTGTTAGTGTTCAATCTTTCTTTTCTTTATTTACACCTTTCTGAGAATTGGCATATTATCATATTACAGAGCGAAGTCCATCTTACTTAACAAATGTGTTCTCCAATAACTTCCTTTTATTGCAAATCCAAACCCAAGTGCGATCGTTAACCTTCAACATTTGTTCCACGTAAACTGAGGTAGTAAAACCTTTGGGGGATATGAAGTCACGCGGACGTTTCTCATTGCAGAGATGGCTCAACACTGTCACCTTGTGGAATTTTACATTCATCACATGATATTATTGTCTCATCAAAATGATGTCATTGATGAATCAGTCAGGACAGAAAGGAAATCTAATATAGCTGATCGCTTTAAAATCCTCGTCCATATTGCAGGTTGTTTTGGATTCATTTCTGTTTTAGGGTGTAACTCAACTAACTTCAGGTTGTCTGGTTAACTCTTTAACTTGTATTTTGTTTTAAAAAAAGAGAGATCTGATTGAATTTCAGAATTCCAAAGGTTTGGCAGAGAAACGCTGCACATCACCAATCAGGGTGGTTGCAGCATCATGCTTTAGGGCTCGTTATATTCAGCTGGATCCGGGGCTTTAGTCCAGGTGGAGCAAATTAGGACAGCGACCTCTCCAATTCAACTAATGGCCTCACCAGGAGAGGGTTAAAGTTTCTGAATGGCCGAGCCAGAGCTCACACGTGAATCCTATTGAAAGTCTGAAGGGTGACTTGAAGAGTGCAGAGGAGATTCCCTCACAATCTGACAGATCCAGATCGCTGCTTAGGGAAGGAAGAGTGGGCGAAGATGGCCAGGTCGAGATGCTGATAGGCTCCTGCCCAAATAAGACAGAATGCTGACACAAACTCAAAAGGTTGTTCAACAAAGAACAAGTTAATGCATTTATGCAAATTGTTGTAGTTTTCCTGCATTTTAGGTGGAAAAGGTTCTCATGATTTATCTTAATGTCATACTTTTTACCTCTTCACAGCATTTTAACAAGGTGAATCAATTTGGTTTTATCCACTTCATTTTACTCCTGCTCTGTATGTTTTATCATTAAAAAAATCCCCCATCCTGATCTAACCTGCGATTAATTTTGTAATGATTTTGGCTGTGTAAATAAATTGACATGAATAAAACCACAAACTGTACTTTTTTAAGTTGCATCACTAATCACTGAACATGTCTGTCTTGGGGCCTGTTGTTCCACTGTTGAACTGTCCCTTCTCATCTACTTCACATCCGTGATGGTGCAACATTTCTCCTTCACGAACCAAACTGCACTCAACGATGACACATGAGGAATATCGTCTCTCTGGGGCCATATCCACTCTGTCTGTTCTCCGTCACTCTGTACTGGTTCTGCTTTAGGCAGTATCTGCCATCCTTCAGTAGGATACTGATTGAATTAATGTGCTGAAAATAGTTTGCATAAGAAAATCTAGGCTGCGGAGTGAGTGTGACAGGAGCTGGTGGCTCATTAGCTATAGTCACTTAGTGGATTACTGTGTAAATAAAACACTCACCCACTCTGGAACCTTTCATGTCTCAAACAGATTCTCCCCACTCAGTACTGCACCCGCTGAGAAACCAGTTCTGGTAATTTGACCACAGTCAGATATATTCCTGGGGCCAGTGGGGGCGGCACTGAATCCTGTTAAAAACTGCAGGCTGGGGATAAACAGAAATATACAGTCAAATTCATTTGGCAATAAAAACAGCTGATTATGCCAATCTGAGGCCCCAAAAACGAGCGCTGTCTGGGCCCCTGGGGGACACCATTCCTCCCACTGTGGATGGAACGGCTCTCATGTGTGAATGTGAAGGATTTTATGAAACAGTCGACACCATGACGTGGCAAGAGTTGACACCACAAGGCAGAGAGTCGGCCTCACTGACCTCACTGCACGTCTAAAACACTGTCTAACCGCTGACCAGCTAAATGAATGATGATGAAGTAAACAGACGAGGCCCTTTCATCGAATGATAATCGATCTGACAACCGGTCACTACATTGATGTAAAGTTATGAATGAAACCTGGCTCCAACAACAAGAATATGAGCATTTGACATCATTACTCACAGTGTGTCCCTCCATAGATGACGAGGTCCCAGCTACGTCCTCTCTCTCCCGTATGGGATCAAATAAGGGTCAAAAGGATTTTGTACTTGTGATAAAAGTAATGTACCAACTTCAGTGGACACTCTAACGTTCTTTTAACAAATTCAAAACTTTGTTTCACATGCACAAAGTGTTTTACAAGGGCACAGAATATTTTTAAGACCAGTAGAGAAACTTTTTGACCCTTATTTGATCCCATACTCCTGCAGCCTCCAGGTAGCGTCAGTGTGGAGGTGAGGGCGGGTCGAGTGGATCAGGGGGTCAGGGTTAGGAGCAGAGGGCTTAGTGGGGGCGAGGGCTGCTTCATGGGACGGATCCAGATCGAGCCGCGGGGCCGCACAGAGGCGACACGGGACCCAGCGATGATGGTGGAGGGGACGGAGGCCGCGCAGTGCCAGGTAATGTCCCCCAGGTGCCGTCCTCTGGCTCGGCCCTGTCGGTGTTGAGGGGGAGCCGCCGTGGGTCATATCCCCTCCAGCTCCGCGACGCGCTTCTCCGACTGTTTGTAAACACGCACAAGTCCACGCAGTTCCCGCCGGAGCCCAGCAGAACCAGTGGAACCAGCAGCAGCAGAACCAGTAGACTGGCTCCAACACCTGCCCCATCAACACTGCTCATTAAGGAGCAGCCGCCATGTTGCTGCTCCTGCGACTGTGGACTGGAGTTGATTCGAGTCAAACTAGAACAGATACATAAGATTTAGTTTCTCTACACTCCTCTGTCCATAGTAAGACCTTTTCTGGTGAATGTGAGGTTCAGCTTGTCTCTGGATTATTTGAGGTGTTAGTTACCAGGTAAGAGAAGGTGTTCTATGCATTCAGCACTCATTTGTATTAACAGTCTTGACTTTCTATACCCATCTTACTAATGACCAAACCCTAGGGTCTACCCAAAACTAACAAATCAACAAACAATCCAGTCATATTTAAGTATGGCAATACTAATATACCATGTTCACGCATCAGAACAATTTGGCTGAATTCTGATTATCAGAGGTCGTCTGTCCTCTCTTGTTTTTCTCTCAGGCTCTGAATCTTGAACAGACACCGGCACTGGAAACCTGGCTGAAAACAACCAACACCCAGCTGACTCAAGTAAACGGGCAGAGGAAATATGGAGGACCACCTGAGGGTGAGGAGCTGCTCAGTGAAAACACTGCAGCTCACATTTGTAGTGAGAAACAGAAAGGTTGCAAATAGATGTGGATTGAACAGAAGCGAGGCAAAAATGTGTAGGTCAAATAAAGCTGATGCTCTAATTACTGACCTGATGATAAAGTTAGAGCGCAGTTAAAGCTAGATAAAGGAAATGATCAGGCTCCCTTCTGTCCATGTGGCTGTTAGTGTGGAACGGCCCCATCCCTGGAGCCAACTGTGAGGTCTTCATCAGCCAGATCCCACGGAACGTCTATGAGGACCAGCTCATTCCCCTGTTCAGCTCCGTGGGGCCTCTCTGGGAGTTTCGGCTGATGATGAACTTCAGCGGGCAGAACCGGGGCTTTGCGTATGCTAAGTACAGCTCGCCGGGCTTGGCCGCCGAAGCGATCTCCCTGCTGGACGGCTACATGCTGCAGCCCGGCTCCTGCATCAAGGTCTGCCTGAGCACAGAGAAGAGACACCTCTGCATTGAGGGGCTGCTGGCCACCGTCCAGCAGGACGACCTGCTGGAGGTACAGTGCAGTTATCACTCTAGCATTTTACAAAATACTGGTGATTTCTCAAAGAATCTTGTTGGAGGGACATTTATTTACGTGTGTGGTAATACATATATGGTGAATGTGGTACTGTTGAGACTCATGAGACTGGTTTATTTACGCAGGTTCTGCGTGTGTTGGCGGAGGGCGTGGAGACAGTGTCTGTGACAGCCGGGCCTGGTGTTGTGGGGGTGTCGGCTGTAGTGGGCTTCTCATCCCACTACACTGCTTCTATGGCTAAGAAGATACTGGTTGAAGGTAGGTAGCTTTTAAAGTTAATATAAGGTTTGACATAAAACTGCTGGCAGGATGGTAGTTGTAGTAGTTGTAAAAAAAACGTAAAAACCTATATTTGTCTGCAAAAGAGGAAGGTTTAACTATTTTAAAGACAAAGTGTTTGGAAATACGGTGGGTTTACTACAAAGCAAGAAGCAATGCAACAATTTAAAGTCATACTAGGATTCTGTGTCTAACCTTACTTCTTGTGTCCAGCATTCAAGAAGCAGTTTGCACTGAACATCTCGATCACATGGCACCCAGACGAACCTCTGAGTCCAAAGAAACCCCCCAAGAGCCTCCTGGCTACTCTGGTGGAGCCACCATGCCACATCCTGGAGTCTCCACAGCCCTCAGTCCTGCCTCCACACCTGACCCAGCCTTCACCCGTCCCCCCAGGGTTCTGCAGAGCAGTGGGAGGGCCCGCGTCCTTCCCACAGCCTCACTTTCTCCACCACTTCACTTTTTCCTCTCCGCAGGGGGAGGTAGCGCTTGCAGAGTCCCCAGTGATGCTTCTGAGTAAGGTGTGTGAGGTGACGGGGGTCGGTCAGCCACACTACGAGATGTCCTACAGCCACACTGGACAAAATGGATTTCTCTACTTCACCTACACAGTGTGTATCCCCAGGATAACCACTCCTTTCAAAGGGCTGGTCATGACCTTGCCAGGACACAGTGCCAGCACCGTGCAGGAGGAAGCTGGGCAGGCTGCAGCCAAACAGGTCCTGCAGAGGATTTACAGCCCCCAGTGAAGAGCTCATCAGACGAAAGCAGGCCGCCGCCTCCTCCTCCTCCTCTTGTAGCACTGTTCCAGGTGTTAATGTGTGTCGTGTTGTTTTTTTTTTTGTGCATGGTTTTATTACAGTAATAGTTTGTCTTGTTTAACATGCATGGTTTGTTAAATGCATGCTTTCTGTGTGTTGGTTTTTGATTGTTCCTCATTTTAATACATGAGAATTTAAAAAGAATGCAATGTTGTTGCTCCTTTTACAAAGATGTGAATGAGTTGGATGAATGATGAACTTCCCTGTGCTGCTGCATAGTCAGGAGCAGGATGTTGTTTTGACCAGTGTTTGGTTAAAAAGACACTTTCATAAATTTTAATTTGCCCTGATCGTTTCTCTTTAGCCCTGCACATACGGTTGTTTACACACACTCAAGTCAAGCTAATATCTGAGGCTACAAGTCTGCAAGATAAGTTTTCATTGTCAGCCCAGCAATCATGAAGGAGCATTGTGATGACTGATGAATGTGTTTATTAAAGTCACGAGACCGAAGGAGCATGTTTGATACAGAGCAAAATGAAGAGTTGAACTGCAGCATCTTATTTACAAACAACCTGGAACCATTAGATGCGTCTGACAGAGTCCTGAGCAGGTAGAACACAATGATGACAGTGAAAGTGAATACATGTCTTCCAGACATATATTACATTTCATTGTAACTTTATCCTATATTCTGGATGGTCATTCAAGACTGTTTGCTTTTAAGAGGCACATCATCACAAACAGCTTCACCGCTTTTGGATGCATGCTGTTACAGCATGTAACACCACTTGAATTAGCTGCTATGAAAATGAGTGGATGTGTGTTGTGAGAGCTGCACTGATGTCCAACATGCTCTGTAAAGGACTGGACGAAAAGTGATTCTGCAGAGCATCTGTGTTAACACCAATCAGACGGTAAAGAAGTGCAGACATTAATGAAAAAGCAGCTAGGCGTCAGACGTCCTCCTCCTTATCTCGCCAATGAGATCGGCTCTGGAAATATCCAACTGGAGAGAAAAGACACAATCAAGAGCCAGCAAGATTAGTCCTGAACCATCTAATGACCAATATCAGTCAAAGTCAAAGTGCATGTTTTACCTCCTCTCTGGTGGCTACAACGCGTAGTTTCACCACTCCATCTTTGAGCTCCTGTTCTCCAAGTATGGCCACCAGGGGGATGCCTGACTCCTCACAGTGCTGCAGCTGACTCAGCAGTTTGGGGTTCTTCTTGTGCATAACCTCTGCCTGAACATAAGAGAGACAGAGATAGAAGTCAATTTCCTGTAACATTTAGAGCTCCACTGTCATAGTAAATTTCATTTCAATAAGAACCTGTTTCTATGTTTGTGTTTGTGCAAACCTTAATGCCAGCATTCCAGAGCTCAGTGATGAGTTTGAGTCTCTCCTCCAGCAGGTTCTTCTGAGCAGATGCCACCATCACCTGGACCTCTGTGGTACGAATCTTCACTGCTGACGCCTGAAAAACACAACAATGTTACAGTCTGGACACACGCACAATACATCAATCCAACAATTGAGATGACAATTTGAAAGGAAGACAACTCAAACAGGACAAATTGGCAATATTGTGCTAGGATCTAGTGACATCTAGTGGTGATGCCGATTGCAACTGACTCTATAATGAGGGACAATCAAAAACCAGTGTCCAGCCAAAGTAATAAAAACAAGAAATCAACTGACACTGTTATTGGTTGATGATAGATGTATTTGTATTCAAATAGACAAATAGATGTATTTGTATTCTACACTTAAGTTTTTCTCAGTTTTTATCTCCCCATTACCTCGGCCTTCTGCTCCATGATGGAGAAGATCCTCTCAATCCCGATGCTCACACCCACACATGGCACCTTCCTGCCCTTTGGGTCGAACATACCGACGAGGCCATCGTAGCGACCTCCTCCAGCCACGCTGCCCACACTGACACTCTCCTCTGAGGGTGGCCCGTTTTGGGCTTCGTTGGAGATTGCGGCCACGCCTGCCTGAGTCAGCACTGCCTCGTAAATTACTCCTGTATAATAATCCAGTCCACGGGCCAGGCTGAGGTCAAATACCACCTGGGGAGGTAAGAATAAAATACACTGACAATTAGAAAGTACATAAACTAAATAAATGTGAACATTCACACTTATTTATTTTATGTTATATTCAATGTCTGCCAAACAATCCCTTTCACCTAAATCTT
The DNA here is from genome assembly GCA_016785235.1 of Pseudorhombus dupliciocellatus. NCBI lineage: Eukaryota > Metazoa > Chordata > Actinopteri > Pleuronectiformes > Paralichthyidae > Pseudorhombus > Pseudorhombus dupliciocellatus. Next base: position 111,668 of record JAFBJW010000130.1, on the reverse strand, counting down.
ACAGCCTGAAGCTTTAAAGTTTAATGTATGTAACTATGATGCTTTTCTCACCTTATCTGTGACTTGGAAGAGTTGGAGGTAACTGAAGAGCAGCTTGATGTCTGAGAGTCCGGCGACGGCCTGCTTACTCTGAGACATCTTCTGGTCCTGAAGGAGGCGCTCCGCTAAGTCCATTCCACCTGCAACACAAAGTTGCCTCTTTACACATACATTTGGAACCTAGTCAAAGTATAATACCTTTAACTATGAACTCAGTGATAAACATATCATGACAGTGGAGAAGTTGGAGTTGTTGAGGAGCAAATACATGAATAGTTTCACTCATGTCGATGTGCCAGCGCTGTCGGTGATCTTGTGTGAGCTGAGACTTACCCTTCATACTGACATACTCCCCAATCTGGTCAGCAGCCTCCTCTGACAGGCCCTTCTCGTTCACCATCTCCTTCCGTACGTCCTCCCACGGCATCTACAGCACGAGTGTGAAGAATTGGGTCAGTGTCAAAGAGCGACTGGGTGAATCTGGAAATGCAAAGTTCAGCGTGTGTATAGCAGTAAGTCTCAATACCTTGTCAAGTTTATCCACAGTTGAACAGATGGTACGAAACTTGTCATCTGGAACACCACACACAGCAAACATACCATCCAGAATACGCCTGTCGTTGACCTGGAGGTGGAGGATGTCGTTACTGAGCTGATGTTTAAAAGACACATGACAAATGAGTCTTTCCACTGGATAGACGTGGCTAACCTTGATACTGAAGTCTCCAAGGTCCAGCTCACTGAGGATTTCGTGGACAATCTTCAGACACTCTGCATCTGGAATCATGGCATCATACTGCCCGGCTATGTCAAAATCCTGAAACACACATAATGATTCATTTAGGTCTGCAGCATGTATTTAACTGTATATAACCAGATTCCTATACATCTAATAAATCAGCAACATGACAACTAAGGGCCCCAAGAGTCGAAAAACACTTCAGGATTACTTACGCATTGATAAAACTCTCGGTAGCGTCCACGAGTCATGGCTGGGTTGTCACGGCGATAGACCTTAGCAATGTGGTAGCGCTTGATGTTGGTTATTTTGTTCATTGCCAGGTAGCGGGCAAATGGCACCTTAAAGAGGTTGTGTCAAGGGAAAAGCCACTCTGCTTTGGATGGATGGAATCTTGAGTTTGTATAAAAAATCTAAATTGCACATGGAGGATACAGTAAGGTCATATCTGAGGGACAGCAGCTCTCCTCCTTGGTCTTTAAGGTCGTAGATGAGCTTGGAGTCTTCTCCATATTTCCCTGTCAATGTTTCCTGCACACAACAGGAAAATACATTAACATTCATATTTGTATGCCAGGTAGGTTTGTCTTAATTGTGTTGGAAATCTACCTTCAGTTCAAAAACAGGTGTGTCAATGGTTTCTGCTCCATGACGTTTGAAGCAGCTGATGATGGTGTTGAAGACCTTCTCTCTGATGGCCATCTGCTTGGGGTTGTAGTCCCTCGTTCCCTAAGACAGACAGATATTCATATCAGTTCCTGTGTTAGGTGTGGGGCTGACATTAAAAAGCTTGACCTTAATTTCATTGGCCACATTAGGACTAGACTAGAGCCACTGCAAAGCTGTGAGGGAGTTCACTGACACCTCAATGTCCAGGCTTCATATGAAAATGGTATTACATTATCAAATATTGTATTTTTTTTTAATTGTAAATAAGAGAGAAAGTGAAGGCTTTACTTTATTCAGATAAGTTTCAGTATGGTTGTGTTGGCAAAGACCATTTTGTGAAAACGGCAGCCTTACCTTTGCTGTCTTGAGGACAAACTGATGTTTGCCATCATCCCCTCCTAACCGTGCCTTCAGTTCCAGAAGTTTGGCGACCTCTTCATCAATCTGCAACAAACACACGAAGATCAGATCAGAACTTAAACTCTTCTCAGAAACCATAAGTTAAAAACCTGTAAAATAACACAAGACAACTTATTAGAGGAAATTACCTGAGCAACAGTGATCCCCGTTAGAGAATGTAGACAACGGACATGTGACGCCGTCCGAATGGCAGCCAGACGAGAGCAAGCACGAACACAAAACATGCCCAGCATTTCCATCCCACAGAACGGGGAATATTTAAAAAGAAGTATTGAACAAGGAAAGGTTCAAGAGTTCATCATGGGCACAGCATTATACAATGGTGTTTCCCAGGTCCAGCCCGAGCAATAAATCCCAATGGTGAGTGGAGGTACAGTTGTGCAGTAACATCCAGGAGTGTTGGAGTCCCCAGACGTTGATGATGGTGATGATGAGGGTCAAGGTAGTGAGGTCACCCAGAGTCAGGCAGGAAGAACAGGAGAAAAGTGGTAAGCAACCCTAGCACTAGGGGAGGGCGGGGCATGATGCATCATCATCATCACAGCATGGAGGATAGAACATGAGATGTACCAAGTCAATCAAAGCAGCCAGCCCAATAAAATCATTCTACAAATCTACAAAGTCACAAATTGACGTACATGTCATAGGTATAACCCTCACAAGTTCAAAGAGACACACAGAGGCAGAGATGACTGTGTTTTGGTGTGTGTGTGTGTGTGTGTGTGTGTGTGTGTGTGTTTCTACTGTCTACTTTGGGATGTGAAAGTTTCCAGAAGCTGACAAAAAAAACATAACCGAGGACTGTGTCAACCACAGAGGAACTGATTGGACAGTTCCAACACAGTTTTTAACTTTGATTATTAAAACAAAACTGGCTCCAAAAATAAAGCCAGTTAGGAGGACCATTCCAAGTTAGAGTCAAATTGAGTTATTTATTTAGCCTCTCCTGTTTATAGACTGACGGCGAGTGTAGAAACGGAGTCAGCAGCTGCTCCTACATGGACAGTCCCTACGTGAGTGGGACAGCAGGACAAACTGCGTGAGGACCGACAACGTGCTGACTCACTCAATCAGTGGACACAAGTCCAGCAAACCCTCAGGCTGCAGTTGGTCTGACAGTAACGCCAGAGTCCTCGTTTCACAGAAAACAGCAGAGCATTTCAATAAATGACGCAAGTACATGTGGGCGTTGAAGGAAACGACTAAAATACACACGGGCCGAAAGAGAGGACACAAGTAAGACACAGAGACACGTTAAGCCTGCGTTAAGGGTTGACTTTAGCTAGTTAGCTTAGCTCCGCACTATGAATGAAGTGACATGTACCGGGACTGGTAGCTAGCTAGCCCCTGTGTTCTAGCCCAAATGGACACGCTGTACACCGCATGCTCAGAATTACATCAGCATCGAGCCTGAGTACCGACCTGCTCTTTGCTCGCCTTCTCCGTCTTCAGCTTCCGGACAACTTCGCCCTGGATTTTAATCGCTTCTTGTATCTGAGCCTTGTCCTCCATTGCTCTTCACTGGTCTGTTTATCTGGTGATTTTCAGGAATCCATCAACAGCACCGGCTGTTAGGGCGGTGGGAGCGGATACGGAAATAACCAAGACTTCCGTTTCGTTCATTTTCAAAATAAAAGATGTACTTTGAAAGTGAGCAAAAGTCGCTGGTTTATGGGCTTACCGGAGACTGTTGTTCTGGAAACAGAAAAAACATGTCAAACAGAAAAAACAAACAAACAATGATGCACATTTTTTAGGACACAAGTCACAGTTGAATTGTACTGGACCTTCAATTCACCACCTCATATGAACAAACATACTCCTGTTTAAACATTTAATGACCAAAGTCCACTCTTGTTGAGAGAGCAGAGAGATGGCCACCATGTCTGTAAGTACCAGCATGTATCTCTGTCATACACACTAAACTCGACAGGAGACTGTTCTGCGGTAAATGACAATAAACAACAACCAAGTGAGGAAGAGGTGGATTACAGAGCAGTTTTACCATGTAATCGGCTGCAATTGTGAGTCTGAGATCCAACGCTGTCTGTTAAATGTATCATCATTGACAACAAAGCCATATGTGCTTTTTTAACTGTTTACGGGTCTTATATCTCTGAATCCCCTACACTTACAGTATCTGTGATTATGAAGATCACCCTGAATAAAATGTTTGTCCACAGGGCTCAGTCAACATGGAAGTGTCTCCCCCTCCCCCCGGCCTTGAAGCAGAATATGAGACACTCTTCACCTCTGATTCTCTCCTCTTCCTCCATGATCTCATCTCTACATTTGATGGCGAGGTGAATCAGGTGAGACAAATGTAAACAAAAAACCCTTCTATTGAACGAATGGAGTGCTTGTTTAACTCAGGGTGGGGCGTTTGCTCTTCTCTATCCCCCCTCAGTGTCTGTGGTCACGAACTGCTAAAAAGGCCAACTTGGAGCTGTCAGGTCACGTGCCAGGTTTCCTGAAAGAGACTATACACATTAGAGGAGACCCGACCTGGAGGGTGCTCCCCGTACCCCCGAGACTCCAGAGAAGACATGTGGATATCGGAGATTTGGCCCCATGCAATACGCAACGCTTTGTCAAAGCTCTGCTGTCACCAGCACAAGGCATTCAGGTACTAACATCCTTTACCAGCAACTAACCCAGTAATGTCTTCATTTGATTCATTCTGCTCATATAGCCTGATAGCCTGTTTTTTGGGACAGGTTGATTTTGATGATGGGAACTGCCCTACATACCACAACCAGATCAAAGGCATTCACAATGTTTTTAAAGCGGTGCACAACCTCTTTCCTGGTAAGTGGCTCACTACAAGTTAATATAGGTACAGCTATGCTACATGGACGAGAGCATGTGCTCAGATGCCTGGTGTGAGTATTCCAGGTGTAAACAGTTTAGAATGCACCTCTCGTTTCATCTGCTGCTCTCCCTGTGTTACAGACGTTCCACACATATCTCAGGCTCCTGTGCTGATGCTGCGCCCCCGGGCTTGGAACATGATGGAGCACAACATGATGGTAGTGAAGCGTTTTCCACTTCCAAGAACTTACTGAAACATTTTTGCTAAAAATTAACACAACTCTTCTGTTTGTTTGTCAGGTGCAGGGTAAGAAGGTTCCTGGTCCTCTCTTTGACTTTGGCCTCCTCATGTTTCACTGTGGAAAGAAACTGTTTGAAAACGAGAGTGGACCCTTTTTCTACCTATCAAAAGTAAGATATATAGACACTATATATCCCCCCCCCCCCACACACACACACACACACACACTCACAGATATATGGATGATTTGTTTAATTTAAACAATTTGTCTTGTTTCAGATAGAAGGCTTCATGGAGGCCAGACTGTGGAACACGATATTTGTCTGGACGCAGCAGAAGGTCAGCACATGCTTCACTGTCTTTGTTTCTGACTGTGTTCAAAGTTTATGGTATTCATTTGCACCAAATTCAACAAAAATACAAACTTTTTGTTTCACATGGCCAAATTAGTATGGTTTTAGTTGATAGGTTGTAATAATATTTTATAGTAAAATAAATGGCCTGCATCTATAAAATGTATTCAAGGTATTTAGTCTACCAAGGCAATACCAGCAGACACTACCAGCCACAATCACCCATTCATGCATTCATGTAGTGTGTGTGTGTGTGTGTGTGTAGCTTGGCCTTCCCTTTGGCAGCATCAAGGCAACGGTGCTGATTGAAAACATCTTAGCAGCGTTTGAGATGGAAGAGATTCTTTACGAGCTGCAAGACCATTCAGCGGGCCTCAACTGTGGGGTCTGGGATTATTCAGCCTCTTTTGTCAATAAGTTGGGTGAGACAAGCATTTTGGCATTTCCTCAGTATTGTTAAAATGAGCAAACACGTCTCAGGCCTTACTTAAAAAAAAAACAAGGCCATGTCTTCCTGACTGAGGTCTCTCCTCCAGGACATCGACGGGCCTTCTTGCTTCCTGACCGAAAGAAATATGTCAACAATGAGACAACCTTCCTGCGTAGCTACATGGACCTGTTGGTCCAGACATGTCATCGGCGGGGAGCACTGGCCACAGGAGGCATGTCTGCTCTCCTCCTCCCTCAGGACCGTCTCTCTGAGTCCCACAGGACAGTGTTGGCTACTGTCACCAGGCATGAACTGACTGAACTCACACACACACATATGTCCTTGATACTTGAAGTTAAAATCACTGCAGTGGAGAAATGCAAATGTTCTGATACATGCACAGGGCCATTATCTGTACCGGTATAGTTTATAGGTGTCACTGTGTCATTGGTCCATTTACATTTGTATACCAGTGGCAGATGATATCTTCACAGTGTCGGGGAAATATATCAACCTGACAGTTTTTACTCCACAATTCAGACTGAAGCTGATTGAGATCAAGGCGGGCTTGGATGGTTTCATGGTATACGATCTGAACCTGATTGAGCCCATGCAGACGGTGAGTACATTATGATGAGAGGCCAGTAATCATCTAAACCTCATCTCACATCATACGCCTCTGAAAAACAGCAGCTAAAGGATTAATGGCAACCAAAGAAAATCTGTTGCTATGGTGCATTGAGATTGATGAGAAGAGAAGAAATGTGACCATAGGACTGCAAACAGAGCCACAAGGTAACATGTCTGAATGAATTATTATGTCTTATTATTCTTCACCTGCTCCAGCTCTTCAAGCTTCACACTGTTGGCGATAACCAACTTCACCAGCTTCGAAATGACGTCACCGTGACTCCTGATCATCTGCTCTCCATACCGTTGGTGAGCCAACCACAACTGAATTCTGGGAAAACTGAATGCCAGTGGGTATGCTGGGCATGTTGTGTGTTATGTTGACAAAGTGACTGTTTCTGTTTCCTCAGGGAGAAATCACCCTGGATGGTTTGAAGGGCAACATCGCAGTCTGTGTCCTCTTCATTAACGCCTGGCTCTCAGGTTAGCGCGTTCATGTGTCTTTGTTCTCCTCATCTCCAGTCGACATGAAGAGTGACATCATAATTGCTGTGCTGTTTCCTTTAGGCGAAGGTGTATTTTTCTACGGAGGCTGTGTTGAAGACTCAGCCACAGCAGAGATTTCCAGATCACAGGTGGGTTTAGCCCACCGCAGAGGACAGGCATACCTAAATATGCCTTTGATAAATCAGAGCGATGTTCCAACTCAAAGATGCACTTTCTAATTTTGTCAAGTTCCCACAGCGTCACTGTGGGTGTAACTTACAAATGAAAGAGCAGCTACCTAAGTATAATATATTAATATTTTGCCTTGTAACGGTGTGTGTGTGTCAGGTGTGGCAGTGGATCCGTCATCAGGCTCAGCTGGAGGACAACGGCAGGGTGGTGAACAGGCAGCTGGTGACTGACCTCACAAAGGAGGTCAAGGTGGAGCTCAGCCGTCAGTGCCATTCTCTCAGGTGAGCAGTCCACTTACCAAACCTCTGTTAACACAAATGTGATGAGTGATCACGACAGAGTGGAAAAACCCCATGGTCCTCACTAGTGGCCTTGAACCCACAATTGTGTCATCACCTACATTTTCTGGAAGCAGGATGTTACAAGTACTCTTATTTTGCTTATACATTTGAGCGCACCAAACAAACCCCACAGCCAGACTTCTGTTGTCTAGGTTTTTTTTTTCAAAAAGGCAAATGAAACTGAAACCTTGTCTTTTTTAGGGAGACACAGAGATTACTGACAGCAGCGGACATGTTCTTGGAGATCGTTCTCAAGAGAGATTTCCCAGAGTTCATCACCACCTACTTGAACGAGGACTACACCTTCCTCAGCTGTCAGAGCAACAGACCAGCGACCGCTCTGGATGAACACGTGCTCCAATCCAAGCTGTGAAGGGCAAGCTGGACCACAGCTTTTTAACAGAGGATGACACAATTTATACACATTGATTTAAGGCTACAGACTTTTTGATTTCCGCTGTATGGACCTGGTTTGTGCTCCATGTCTACATTGCTGTGTCTCTGGCTGCATGTATCTGATGGAAATTACAACTGGATTTCAAATAATCTGCAGACATATTGAAGTTTGGATTTCTGTAATGACAAAAACAAATCTAAATGTTAAGTTTTGCAAACATTGCTTTATTAATCCATTTGTCAGTTTGTAATATATAAATTACTTTTAAAAATGTGAGAAGCAGATGCACCTACAAGAAAGACATGGCATGAAAACACAGTTATAGAAAACCTAACCTGTGTTTACAGAAGCCATCGGAGCCAGCCAATGTCCACTTCTCCTACCGTCCTGTCTCTGCATATCGTATGTTTCTTTTGATTTTTTTCCTTTACAGAACAAACAGTGGACAGGGCTTTTTATTGTTTAAAAAAAGTTAAGTGGGCACAGCCTTGCATGGGCTCCCTTTTCAGTCTCTCCTGTGGTGATCAGTCCATCCAGATCAGTGCAGTGTGTGGGGGGGGGTGGCGACTCTCAGCAGCCATGGCCCAGGAGCTGGAGGGGGCTGGGATGGGGATAGTGGTGTGTTGGCGGACTAAGGCGTCTGGCAGCGTGTTCACACCTCCTCTTCCTTTTCCTCCATTCCTCTTGACCGGCCTCACATTTCGTTCACCATGTCATCGTGTTCTCCTGCTGAAAGGTCACCGTTGGCGCTGACTGTGATGCTGTTGTCTTGGTAACCCGGAGGCATGAAAGCCAAACTGTAGGGGTAGAGCTTATGGCAAGCGGCTCGGTAGGTCTCTGCAGCCTTTTTCTGCCCCTCACCCAGCTGCCCCCCACGCAAAGCCTCCAGCACCTCAGCACAGACCTGCAGTGCAAACATGTGGGTTAGCCATCTTCAGGCTAAACCTGTGCTTGACCCCATGGAAACCTGTGGTGCACATCTTTTCAACAACGCAGGTTCAAAAGAAATTCTCTCTTACCTGGGTGCCTCTTCCAGTCAATGACTCATCCAGGGCCGTGGCAATCTCACATGCCATTTTATCAGAGGAGGGCTCCAGGTAGACCATCATCTTAGCAGCTGCAAACACAGACATGTTTATCTTATTACGGCAGTGTCTTTCTTGTGGCCCGGGTCGCATATGGGTTCAGTTCACACAGTTGGTCTCAGGATACAGACGTACATTCAGACTTGAATTTAGTGCTTTAGTTAATCTGTGGTATGGAGGTATGCAAACTGACACACGCTTTTGGAGAGGAAATGGTGATATTAATGGGATGCTGAAAGTTGTTGCGTGTGCACGTAACATACCAGCCAGTCGGTGTGGGATGGAGTTGGAGTGTTGGCTCAGATAATTCTTGTTGAAGCTCTGGGGGTTGTTCTCCCCAAACAATCTGGAGATTTCCTGCTTCAACACTGTCCTCACCGCCTCCGCCAGGTCTGCTCCCTCACTCACTGCACACAACCAAATTGTCAAAAATCAGAAAGTCTTACAAGTACAATGGGCACGCTGTGGCTCCTCTCCTTCTTGCTCACCTCCTTTGAAGAAGCGCACTAAACATTGGTGAAGCCACGGGTTGGAAGGTTCTATGGTTACAGCTCTCTTTATCGACTGCAGCATCAACATATATTTCTCTGGAGGAGAGAAGAGAATCAAACATGATATTATTTGGAGTAACTAAAGGTGAACATGTATTCTTTCCTGTTCATAGCAGTATGTTTTTCAGCACTCTATACAAAGACAGACCTTTCCTGAAGTAGATCTCGAAGGCCAGGAGGTGAGTCTCTATTTTGTTGCGCACTAAGTTCTTCAGAGGGATCAAGAACTTCACTGCCTCCTCCAGAGGATTCTCCGGCTGGTAAAAACAAGTTAAACAAGTCCCATTACTGAACTGGGCCCTTTGGATTTATACAGCACAGCCATTGAAGAGCTGGTGAATGACAGCCCACCTTGGCCAGTTTGTCTGGTATTAGCTCCTCCTTTGGCCCACCTATCTCCTCATCATCATCCTCCTTCTTCTTTTTCTGGTTCTTCAGCTGCTTCTCCTTCTCGGCAATCTTCTTCTCCTCCTCTAGCTGGGCCTTCTTCTGGGCTCGCCGCTGTTTGTTTCTCAGTTTCTTCAGCTCCTTGTCTGTCAGGTTCTCTACAGAGAGCAGAACAGGAAGAGAAATTGTTATTTCTTTTTTTATAGCCGTGCTACCTTTGGAGATTTCTGGAACTATAGGCAGGCTTAAACAGGAAACATCATTTTTGCGCATTCCACTTTAAATCTGTTGGGCCAAGACAATTGCATGAAAGAGACAACACCATGATGACGGTGGGTTTTCTGATCGGCTAATTACCTTCCCCTCCATGCCTTTGTCCTTTTCTGTCATCTACATTCTCTTCTAAAGACAATCAACTGTTTTAAACATCACAAAAATGCATGCAATGCATTCCCTAGCCACTTAGCCTAAAACCGACCATCACGACTAAATACCTAACCCAAACTTAATTCATTACTTTCATTACTAGTGATAGACTGGTGCGCACACACTGACCGTTGTCTGCCTGGCTCTCCTTGTTGTCGTCCGTCAGAGGCTTGTCATGCAGGTCCAGGTAGATCTGGATGGCTGTTCGAGCAGCTTTGTAGAAGAAGGGGTGTTGCCGCAGCACGTCCTCCAGCTTCAGCAGGTCCACATAGGAACGCAGAGTCATCTTCCTCATGCAGTAGGTGTGGAAGTCAAACTGGTCGTCCGTGATCTCCACAAAATGCTGATGAAGAGGAGTGGTAGAGAGAGAAGACAGAAGAAACAACACTTTATTTGTATATGCAGGTGTTTGTGTAAGTGATAGTTGATCCCCAGTTCATTTTGATTTGATCGATCTAATACAAAACATCCAAAGGCAACAGAACTCTAAGTCTCGAGGGAACAACTTGAATATCCCAGGTTCTATTTTTAAATTCATGGTGGTCAAAGGTAGACAGTGGTGACTCACCCTCTCAATCTCGTGGCACTTCTTCAGAGCCTCTCCAAACTTGTTCATGGCCTTGTAGGCCAAGGCACACTCAGTCTGGAACCACATGCACTGCATCTCATTCAGGTTCTCCACTGCAGAGGTCCCCTCCTACACAAATAGCAACCAGACATCATGAACTGGCCTGGATCTGATCTTCCACTTACTGAGGGAGGAAACCTCCAATGCGTCTCTCACCCGCGTGAACTTGGAGCACATCTCCTCTGCTTCCTTGATGAGGCTGGCTTTCAGCATGTACTTTGCGCACTTAGAGTTAATGAAACGATCGGCCGTGTCCAGTGCCTGAGCCTCATCCATCCATCGAGCCGCTTCCTTTACGTTGCCTGCGTGCTGTGGATGCAGGGGCACAGGTGTGAGGATGGGGAACATTAAAACACCAGAAACAGGAAGAATGTGTGTTATTCCTGCGCAACTTTGTACTAAACCTTGTAGATCTTGGCCTTGACGAGGAAGAGTTCGATGAGTGTGGGCGTGCTCTCGATGGCAGTGTTGATGTACTCCAGAGCGAGGCTGGGTTGTTCGATGAAGTCAAAGTGCTGTGCCAGGAAGTACTGTACCCACAACAGGGTGGTAGGGGGCTCTTCCTTCCCATTATCTGTACGCACATTTCACATCAGACACGATGAGTGTGTGGATTTACAGCACAGACACACACTGTATTATTTATGGTTAGTTGTTATAAATACACCAAAGAAATAAATCAAGCAGCGCTTACCGTTTTTACTAAACATTCGACAGCTCTTTAAACAGCTTTCATAGCCAACTACTAATTCCTCAATGAGTTTAACCTGCACGAGAAGAAAACAAGAACAACTGTTGTATTTCACACCAACAGGGACAGGGGTTTCAATGTGGAGCCAAAATTGTAAACTTTCATTTTGCTCACCTTTTCTTTGTCAGTGTAGAGAGATTTGAGGGTAGTGAAAACGGGCGGGCAGCCTTTACTGAAGTTCATCCTCAGGTAGCTGTCCAGACATTCACAAAACTTCTCCCCTGGCCAGCACAACACACAGCAGAGGTAAACAGAAGACACATTTGAATTGTTTATTTCTTGTTGTCATCAGTGGTGAATACAAGTCTCAGTCTCAATCCTGTTTGTCAGTTAAAGTGAGTTAACAACTAAGTATGAATGAAATCCAAATATTCCACCACATGAGCTCATAGAATTCTCACTATGTACATGTTAGTCATATGAGAAAGAATAGTTCCACAGCCTATATGGAGTTGCTACAGCATATTCAATGTTTACCTGTAAGGAAACTAAGAGGCAGCCTTCGTGGTACCAGGCCTTTAGGAAACTTTACCCACGATTCCTCGTAAATCTTCAGTCGCTCCTCTATACTGCCTGGAGAAACACACAGTCACAGTGTGAGGAGAAAACACAGACATGACCTGCAGGTTAAGTCTGGAGAATTGGATCGGTCTTTAGCAGCAGTCTGCTCTTTCACACATGAAGAGAAGAGTCTCCACAGACGCGATCATAGCAGCAACAATCATAATGTTATATTATATTATTCAAGGGAGGGGTGGTGCAGCAGGAAGAGGCACAAAGTAATTAATTCCAGTATTAATTCCACTATTACAAAATTTGGCTGACTGAATAAAAGTCAAATCAGTGTGAAGAGCACTGATACTGCAGTCTGTTTTATTTCTTAGTTTGTGAATAAGGCCCAATTATGTTCTAAGAGTAACAATTTAAAATGCATGATATAATGAACACTTAACGTCTTTCTGCAGACTTTGTACTGGGCCAGATTTCTTCCATATTCATCAATAGTCACTGTGTTTACCTTTGACCACTAAAGCATTTCTGCTATCTGTGAAGGGTAACATGACACATCGCATTCACAAGAATGGACAGACATGCATCTGAACAGCAACCCAACAAAACTATGCCACTGCCCCTCGCGGAGGCATGAAAACGAAACCACACAAGCTTGAAAATTAGTCACATGAATAGTGCTCACCTGGCTTTAGGGCTTTTTCCAGGCCCTGGTAATAGGCCCAGTTCTCAGGGTTCCTCTCCTGGAGCCTCCTATAGACCTCTAGAGCCTCCTCTGGCCTCTCCAGCCTCAACAGCAGTTCTCCTACAAACACACATACACACACAGCACTCAATGAACACTCTTCAGGACCAACCACATATAGTGTTGTTGTATGACACTCGACAGATGAGCTCACCTCTCGTCTCTTCCACAGCCAGTTTGTCACAGATCTGTTTTTCATAGTTGTTGAGGTGATCAAGAGCCTCCTTGTGGAGACTGGCCTCCCTCAGAACCTGGTTCTGATACAGCAACAGCTCACTGTACTCATAGTCCACCTTATCTGGAGAGGTCTGACACACACAGATGTTTGAATAATGATAGAAGCATGCCTCGACTCAGTTATGTTTAGAGGAAATCTGCAGAGTTCTGCCGAGGAGTCGCCACTCTCTCCTACCTGTTGTGTTTTGCGAAATTCCTCCACGATCTTGGCAGCCATCTCAAAGTCCTCCAACAGGTGATAGGCCACAGCATATCCAATCCATGAGGCGCGCTGGGCAGGACGGAGCTGCAGCAGCTGGTACCGAGTCTCCTGCAGGGAGACAACTATCTCAATAAATGACAGGCAATTCTTAATGACACACGTTCCTCAACCTCTCTTGTGCTAATCTTCACCATCTCCCTCTGCCAGGATGAGTCTCAGCTGCACATCCTGACTGGGGTTTATCTATTCTGATGGCCCCATTTTCTATACCTTCTTTTTAAAATCTGAAAGCTGTTGAAATTCATCTCTGTGAGCCGATCCTCACCCTGTATCCCTCCAGGTCTCTCATCTGGATCTGCAGCAGGGAGAGGTCTCGCAGGATCTGCAGGTTGTCCTTGTCCCACTTCAGAGCGTTGCGATAACACTTGATGGCCTCGTCGTACTTCTTGTCCGAGCGCTGCAGCAGGCCATACACATGCCAGCCTGGGAGGGGGAGTTCAGGAAATAACACACACACACACTACCTGGTGTTGATACTGTGTCTCACTATGAAGAAAATTGCCAAACACTACTGCCAACTCATCAAGGGAGACATCAGTGACAAGATAGTAGTGGGCAGCAGCAGTTTCAGACCAAGTGTTGGGGAAATGTGAAACAAGAAAGCTGAGAGCACTGGAGGAGTCATGAAAGGATACAGACGTGACTCTTTAGATCATTGCGCAGGCCTCTTCTCACAAGGTCGTAGGCCTCCTCCTTCTTTCCCAGACAGTTGAGGGTTAAACCCTTCATGGCCAGTGTCTCTGGAAGAGGGGTGAGGAGGGGTGGGGAGGAGTGAGACATTAAGGGAAAACAAAGAATTACACTTACTATGTTGACAAACTCAATTCATACATCCCTATTACAGAAGGATCATTGTAACACTGTACTGTTCCAGGTCTTATATATTAAATGTAACAGAACTGTGGGTCATAAAACAAGTACAAGTTGCTGGAGGTATTTTCCTGAGGATTTTCCCCACAGAATGCTGCTGCACTTTAAGAAATGGGGGACAAAAGTCCACAGCTCTTGGCTGAGGAGTGTTTCAAAATTCAACTTGCCCACTGAGCTAAACTCCCTCTACCACAGAGAGGATTAGTCGCTGCATTAAATGTTTTTCGCACAGTGCCTCCAGCCAAATGACTGTAAAAGGGCACTACAGCAACATATCAGAAAGAATGTAAAAGGTGGACGTAGGCTGGCAAGAATAGTGACCTGCCTGACAACCATGGGCGTAAGAAAGTTTGTGATGCAGCAGCTCATCGCCAAACTAATAACAGAAAACAGCTGAATTATGGACGTTTGCCACCAACTGTGGATGATAGAACCCTCAACTCAAGAACCACTGGTCTAGCATAACACTGTTTAACAACCACTTGTTTAGCTTCTCCTCACACACAGCAGTGAATGTGAAACATAACATATCCTCAGCAGTCCACTGACAGAAAACATGTCCTCTTACCTCCATGCTCTGCAAACTTTGGGTTGCCCAGGATCTGTTTGCAGAACTTCAGGCCATTCCGGTACTGCTTGTGCTCGTAACATCTCTGCAACGGAGGAAGGAGCAGATGTTACATGGAGCGTCACCCTGGTCCTCTGAGTCAGGTTGGAGTGCAGGAGCAGGACGTGACTGACACGGCACTGAATGCAGGAGCTGTGTGACGAGGAACAGCCCAGCTGTCCTTTCTGCTGTGAGAGATAACCATCAGGTGCAGCGGACCCTGCCTCCTCCACAGCACAGGGGCGGTGAGGTGACAGGCGGCAGCATCAGTGCAGAGAACCGTGCACAGGATGGAGCCATGTGGATGACGTTAGAACTCAAAGTGTGCACAGTGTATTAAGACAATCCCTCGGCATACAAGTGACTCAGTATGGAAATGACTGTAACAGCTTCAGTGTTAAATATTTGTGAACTGTGTTTGTTTTGAATGTTATAAGAATCACAGTCAAAAAGTCAGGACCAGTTTCAGTGGGGTACACGGGACATATATGAATACACCTCACTGACACGGTTCCAGGCTGAAACTATGAAGTACCACCAAAGTACTCAAGTATCTGCAGGGAAGTTGTGTGTGGCTGTCACTCGGTCACTTCAGATGAAACAAGGCCAGAGCACAGCTAGGACAACACATGACAGTTTGCTGACCTCCTCTCTGCCTCGCTAACGGCCCTGCTCCACACACTGCTCCCTGACTGAGGGCCGAGCTCTACCGTGGCTTTGGTGCACCAGATATCTTCGGTGAATTCACCAGCAACTCCCTCGCTACTTGCCACAACTGGTGGCTACTTGGCAAACTAGCTTTAGCTCACAAGCTAACGTGATCTGCGGCATGTAGCCTACCAAGATCCTCTTGAAGAGGGCATTCTCCTTCGGTGGGAGGCTGATTGAGGGCATGGTGCTGACTTCCTACGCCTGCGTCGGTCCACACATGAATAATATCCTCCAGGAGTCAGGGGTCCCGGTCTGTCTCTGGCTCTTCTGGCTCCTCTCTCACGTGTTGAAGCCGAGGCCCCCTTCTGAGCAAAATGGCCGACGAGCATGCCAGGCTGCTCTGAGTCTGCGTGTCTGTCACTGTCAGAGAGCTCCGAGGACAGAGGCGGCCGTGCCTTAGATTTCATTTAAAAATACTTTAAAGTGTTAAAGACACAACATTTAAAGTTGTAGATAAAAGTACGAGTAAGAGAGCGTCACTGTTCCCCCTGCTACCGTGTGATAGAACCTGTACATTTAGAAATACTTAACAAATACTCAGAAAATTGTGACTTAAAACGAGTTGATCAGTTTTAACTAATTGTGTAGGTTACACGAGAGAGGGTGTAAATGACAGGTTTTTATTTTAAAAAATGTATTAATATTTATTGATGCATAATCACGATAATACGTTTATATTATTATTTATCTTAGAATAAATAAACCTCGAAAATCTCCTGATCGATGTCTCTGCCATCTCTGGATCATCTACTCAGCCTTGCAAGGAAACTTAGTCGACTGCTGTGCGGAAGGATTGGGACGCAGGGGTCTGTTTTTCAGTCACTATGGTTTTCAATCGGGTGTTATTGCGAGCTGCTTTCCACAGCAGAGGTGAGTGGATGCGATAGTCATGTCTGTGTGGTTGCATTTTCCGTAAGCGAGTGTGTTTTATCTCCATGTCTCACCGCCGACGTCGTTTGTTACTTAAGAGCCTGACCTTAGCTTAGCATCCGTGTAGCAGTGCCGTCAGACAGGCCACATTTGACGGCTGTGAACAATAATTCGTGTCCAGAGCAAACATATTCAGATATGGGATGTGTAAATACACTCAGATACTGTGATTTAAATACAGAAGCCAGTCCAATCACATGGGTCACCAGTCTGTGGTTTATCATGTCACACATGATGGCTGTGTCCATGCGTGATAAATTATATCAAAATAATTTGTTCATATGAAAACTATCGTGACACGTGCCATACATTCCTCCTGAGTTAAGATTGTAGTTGTACATAGCTGATGATAATTGTGCTCAGGTAATCATGATCATACATTGAGATGTCTATATTGAAGCTTCAGTATTTTGCCATTCATTAAACTTTTATGGTGCTACTTTTCAATAATTATCACCATATTTTGATATTTATACCATTACTATCCCATATGCATAGACTATTCATATGTATCAGTATGTGAGACTCTGTGTGGTTCTTCATGCTGTGTTGGGTGTTTCTTTCAGTTGGATCCAGATCCATGTTCACAGCCAGCAAGCCTGACACTGTCAACCCAAACTGGCTGCGAGTTGGACTAGCCTTTGGAAGTTCTGCTTTCCTTTGGGGCCTGGTAAATGATCCTATAATTTCCCCCATACACTATATCTATCTACCAACTCCAGGAATCTGTTTCTGTGATATCTCAAGAACCGTTCATCTTAATGGCTTCACATAGAGGAAGCGCAGCATGTGATACATGGAGGTTAGAACTTGTTTTCCAGTGTTTCTCTCAGTCTCCTCAGTTGATACATCAAACAAACTAGAGTTTTTTTGTTGATAACCTTTCTCTTGCAGTATACATTCAGGCACAGTTTATGTTGTATCACCATGTGGCACCCCTTGTCTTTTGGAGCATCTGACATCAACCAGGAGAGGGCAGCAATGCACAGCTTAATTATTTGAAATATGCCTTTTACACCCTTGTAAGATATAGTACAGATACAGTACAGTACTGATCTGATAGAATCAGAGTTAGGTCATAAACACTGTCAGGAATTATGTCACAGTAAAACAGGCTTTTAAGATACTTCGTAGAACCCAAAGGAAACACCGGGCAAAAGAGACAGGAAGAATTTTGAATGATAGATAAGTAATCTGCAACAACAGTGAAGACAAACACTCATTAATGTAGATCTTGAGGACTTTTAAGATGTGTGATATATACATAATCATGTGTTTTAACCAGATGGTTCATGATATGACTTGTGGCATTGTTGTTTTCTCCCTGCAGCTCTTTAAACAGCACAGCACAGATGTACATGAGTACAAAGCTAGAAATGGACTGGAATAACCCAACATGCTGGTATGTGTGTGCGTTATTATTTTCAACATATTACATTTGTACTGAATAAAAAATGTATAGTCATTCATTTTTTTTTATCTGAGGCATGTATTGACAATTAGTATGATATGAATTCTGTCTTCTAGTGTGAAGTCTTAGGTTTATAAATGAATATAATGAATAAAAAAATAATCCTTTATGTGGTTCTGTTCCTGTGCAGGGGATTGCCACTTCACCCGTTTCTCCACTTGTTTCATTTTCCACTGCTGCAGATTCCTGTATTCTCTGTAAAATAAAGATATGTTATGTCTCATAAGATCCAAGGCTTGATCATTGTGTTCACACAAACCCACAGCTACTGGTTTGTTACAAGTAAAATGGAATATATGTCTGACATATTTCTTCAAAGCATCTTTTGTACTTTAATGTAATTGTGGCAAATGTTATCGTTTGTGAGATATCGCATGTCCTAATAGCAACAACAGAAATACTGGTTTAATTCTTAATGAAGGTAAAAGTTGAAAACAGCACAATTACATTCAGACAGCAACATTTAAAGTGATACAACAGTAGTGGCCCCAGTTCAGAGCCACAATACACGAGTTTCAATCTCCTGACCTGATCCAGAACTAATGGAACTCCTCACATGATGTTCTGAGCTCCAAGTACACGAACAGTCATGTTAAAGAACCAGTATATTGACTTGATAGTTTGGAAAACTCATCATCATAACATGATGCATTTCCAAAAAAAAAAAGTGGATTTGTTTGTTTTTATTATATTATATTATATTATATTATTAACCACATTAGCTTCCCGCCATGATGAAGGAAGAGTCATTTTCTTTCAGCTATTTTAAGACTTGCACTCAAATCTGAAGACCTCTGCAGTTTCCCCAAGGATCTCCAGAGATTCTAAAGACTTGCATCACGTGTCAAGATGTCAGGAGAGTTTATGGTGATGAGAGCTGACAGTGGTGCAGAATGAACACTTACTGTCTCTGCCTGCTGCTCCACCTCTCACCTGAAGGGTTTATCCTTGTTGTTATTCACATGTCTGAGCAGAGAAGCCCTGGCTGTGTTTTGCATGTGGGAAAGGCAAAGCATGGAGAAATGTCCAGGCTTACCCTATTTTTTGATGTAACTAGAAAACAAGTAGGTGGTGCATCAACTAACTTCCCTGGAGTTGTCATCTCTTCCAAGAATACCCTTCTCTGTTTTAAAATATAGTAGTATTTCAAGGGCTTTATTTCCTTGTATTGTCACAGTGAGAAAAATGTTAGAAAAGAGAAGTTTCTCAATGACAAACAGTGCTTTCATTTAAGATTTCTTCAGTATAAAGCTTATCCAATAATGGTAAAGAGCGCATACTTTTCTCTGAAATACTTTGACACTTCCTAATTTTGATGAGGAGCCATTTATCAGCAGGCCATGTTTGTAAAGTGCTCATGACGTCTAACAACTGAAGAGTAGGAGCAGGGACCGATTTCAGTGTTGACCATGACCTGACGTACTCACCCTTTGCTTCTTCCGGGGTGTTAACCACTCCTCATACCCGC
Source organism: Pseudorhombus dupliciocellatus (assembly GCA_016785235.1). NCBI lineage: Eukaryota > Metazoa > Chordata > Actinopteri > Pleuronectiformes > Paralichthyidae > Pseudorhombus > Pseudorhombus dupliciocellatus. The sequence goes on along the minus strand of JAFBJW010000130.1, from coordinate 92,281 downwards.
CGGTATGAGGAGTGGTTAACACCCCATACCGGCGGGTATGAGGAGTGGTTAACACCCCGGAAGAAGCAAAGGGTGAGTACGGGGTGTTAACCACTCCTCATACCCGCCGGTGCTGCCCAGTGGCATTAACCGCCCTCCATACAGCGGCGGTAGTCTATATATGCTGCAGCAGGAAGAGCCGGCCCGTCCGCCCTCCTCTTCCTCTGACGTGTCCGTGAACACACCGCAGCCGCTCATCCAGCTGAAGCTGCCGTCTTCCTCACAGCGTCTCCTGAGCGGAGCAGCGATGTTTTCCTGCAGAGCGGCCTGGCAGAGGTGCGGACCCTTGGCCCGCAGAGCAGCGTACGGGCTGCAGCGGGATGGTGAGTCTCCCCGGCGGCATTCACACGGACACGGACACGGACACAGACAGGCCAGTGAGTGGACGTTTGTCCACGAGCCGTGTGCTGGAGTGCAGCGTGCACTCGCCGCGCTTTGTCACCCGCCCCCCTCCTGACTGGGAATAGTACACCGTGTCCTCATGTCATAGACGCATCCCTGAAACACTGAGGGGCAATGGCTGCGTTTTATTTCACGTCAACATCCCGTTTGCTTGTTGTTGTTTGTTTTAAAGGTCTTTGTGGAGCATGTGCCACTCTATGGTAAATGCATGTATTTGTATATATGCTGTGTATTTGTAGGGCGAACACAGTGAAGTGTGTGTTGGAGTACCTCATTACAAACCCTTGTGTAACAGCACCGGCGGTGTCCTCCCTTTATGTAACGTGTGTCTCAGTTAACCTGTGTGAACTCACACTGAGCCCCACTGGGCCGGAGGACATGCTCGGGTCCCGGCTGTCTCCTAAATGTCCTTGATGGGGGGGACAGTAATGCATTGCGTGGGCACACACGCGTGTGACCTTCATTAGTCTGTGGGACGCGTGGAGACATGGTTGCCGCTGTCAGTCACGTGGTGCTCGCCTGTGAGGGGCCCAGGCTATGACTCGATCCTGTGAGCGTGCGCCGCCAGCCGGCGGGTGGCGGCTGCTCCTGCTCTCTGCTGACACCGCACGGGCTGGGACAGTGAGTGGACGTAACCTGACAATGACTTTTAGTAAAGGTCCATTTATTGAAGAGGCTAGTTCCTGGAGCGTTCAGCAGAAGGGAATGGCAAGGTGTCCTTGAGCCCTGATCTCAGGAGGTCACATGTGGCTTGTCTTACTTTTAAAGTTTGTCCCTCAGAGAACAGGAGGGGAGGTGATGACTCCACTAGACTAGCGACGAAAGGTTAGAGGGGCTAGATGGCCGCTGCTTCATCACGCCAACGTGCAAAACAAAGGGGTCGGACCATGATGGGGCGGGGGGGGGGGTGTCAGTTCAGACAGAGCCATGTCGTGACTGCTGCTGCTGCTTCGTCTGTCACATCCTGACAAAAAATCAAAGCCTAAAAAAAGATGGCAGGACAGCACTTGCCCGTTGTCTTACCGCCAGGCGCTGCAGGACACCTTAGCAGATCATCAGAGTCAAATCCGCTCCCATCCCATGAAGACAGCCTCTGCTGAGACCACTGCTCCTCTGCTGTGGTCTCACTTAACCAGAGGAGGGTATCATGGTATAATCCTGTGACTTGTTGACCTGCAGCCCCTCCACTGGGCCCAGCTGAGCGTTCACCACCTTATCCTCTCAACTCGTGCCCTCAGCCCTGAGCCGATTAGCCCAGTATAAATATCTGTGGTGGAAAACGTGTCTGGTGCCCGGACACTGGATTTGTTCTTGACAATATGAGGAGGTGAACTCTCAACACTTGCTCCGCAGTGGCTTTAAATTGTGCATTTCTTAAATTTCGTATTAGTTATAGTGTTTGTCGGAGGCCTCGAGGATATTGAGTGTTCATTACTTTGATGATGTTCTCATTTTAAGTGATAGAATAAGTAAAACTGACTCACCACCACCTTTGTACAGTAAACAATACTGGTTTACACACGGCAGCGTTCAGTTTTCATTCTTGAGTTAACATTTAATTTGTCTCTGGTCCACCAAGTCTGTAGTTGGAACCTGTCTGTGGCTACACTGAGTATGTTGGCACTTGAAAAGCATTTGCATGAAACCTGTTGGTGTCATAAGTGTTGGCAGGAAACAACTTGCTTGCCTACTTTTATTTTATTGCCAAACATTCCATCATAGATGAAATATTGTACCCTGTTAAATCATGGGTTGTACCTGGTCAAATGAAAGCAAACCAGTCTGTTTCAGTGACTGAGTCTTTCTTTCCTCGTCTTTTTTTTCCATTTAAAGTCGTGGTGTTCTATTCCACTCTACCCTTTGGTGTCAAGGCTGTGGAGGAGGGAACATCACTCTGCACGTTTAAAACAAGTGATGACAGGCACGGTTTTAGTCATCTCAATCAAATGGGTTAAATCTAATCAATGAGAAGCGTCGTGGGCCTGTCACACACATCAAGGTGCTTTTTATACTGAGAGAGCTGAAGGCCCGTGCAGCCTGTCTGTTTCAATCGGGATCCAGAATTTTAACTGGAACTTTTAAAAACACACTGTAATCAGACAATCTTCCAATTATGAAATGATCAAATTTGAGAAGGATGTAGCATATAACTTTTTCTTTTCTATACCTATTTCAGCCGTGCAGCGGCGTCCAATGTCCTCACTTCCTGGCGGTTCCGGGGAGGTCATCCTCTACACCGCGCTGTGCAGTGGAGCCTTTGTCGGAGCTGTGTCATATGTAAGTTGTGTGTGATCATAACTAACCATCCAAGGCCAAGTGAAAGAGTCCTCAGGGTCTCAGTAACGCTGGATTAAAATAACAGGCTTGCTCTGTCCTCAGGTGTATGTGATCCTGTCCACTGACAAGGAGAGGTACAACAGTCATGTTGCCGATATCTATGCCAGGCCCAAACAAGACTGGACACCTAAACCATGGCCCCCGAAGAGTAAGTATCCTTACGGTTTGTCAAGTGACAGGTGAACTCATTATTCCAAAAAAAAAAAAAAAATCCATGCTGTATTGTACCTCCTGGATTTCCTTTTCCTTTTATAAACCAACACTGAACGTTAGCATCCTCAGATCCAGCAGCCACTCGCGTGTGATTATATCAGCTGTTGTGATAAGTGTTTATTATTTGTTATGGCTCGCTGAATCTTATCTGCTGTTTTCTTCTCAAGATAGTTTATTTGATCCAGCTTCAAATGTTTGAACAGAGTAAACATAGAAATCCCCAGTGCACTGATACCATCAGCAGCAGCTGGTCACTATTGCATGGAGGAGGATGAGTCCACAGAAGAAGAAATCCCAGTCCCATTCAGAATTCATGTGAAATGGAAGCAAGTGCAGTGTTGATCACTAATCCCAAATGAAATTTGATTAAACAAAACTGTCCACGACAGGGTATGTGTAGTGTTTTTGAAAATGGGTTAGAGCTGCCTGAAGAAACCAACCTGTGTGTTCTTTCACATTAAACTCAACCATTGATGAGCGATAAATCTTGCTGTTTGACTCTGGTGGCTCTAAGTCATTGAACTAACCCTGGTGTTTGTGTGCTCTTCTTGCAGGTAGGGACGAGGAAGAGGGTAAGTTATGGCATCACAGATTTTTTTTTTTCAATCATCATCACTGCCTGATATCACTCACTGACATGTTTGAAGTGGTTTCCGTGAAACAACAGCATGGGCTTGATCTTTGGATTCTTCAGTTTTAATGAGCACCGTCACAAAGAATTAATCCTTTTTTTAAATTGTTAAAGAGTCTAAAATTACAGCCAACAGTGAGAAAGAAGATCACATTAGCGTGACTTAAAAACAATAGAAGGCAGATGAGGCCATGCAGATCACAGCCTCTGTGCTTTAAATGGTTTTATTCAAAAAAACTAAGCAAGATTAATAAGTAAAAGAAACTGACTGAAGAGCATGTGAAAGTCGAAGCTTATGTTTTCTATAACAGCCACATATTCATGTTGTGCAGCTGTAAATTTCTAAGATTATACATTGATGAGATGGCCTAAATAATTTTGGGGCTTCCTAACTCTGTTGGACCGGCTCAGTCTTTGGCCTGATTAACTTTCCATAATGAAACTCATCCCTGTCCTCCGGCTGTACAAACTTTGAAATCCGGTTGAAAACGGTTGATTACACTTCCACTGTTCACTTTGACAAACGTGTCATCCTGTGTAGTCACTCCTCTGATTTTAACGTGCAGACCAAAAGGCTCGGTCCCTCAACCAACCCCCTCGTCCCTCTCCCTCTCACTCTGTTCCTTATACCTCTTGTTACAATTGGATTTGTTTCTACTGAGACTTTCATGCCTTTTTCCTAACTTGGAATTTGAAGACCATGTGCTCCAGTTCAAAAACTGCTGACTTGTTATAGTCGCCTCATATCTAAAGGCCAGTTTGTGGTTTCTGCTTTTCATCAGACAAACACACACACACACGCATTTCTGCACATTATGCGATCAGACACGTTCCACACATGATGCTTGCTAGAAGCCCATGATGGAACTTACATCAGGTGAATCTTTGTGGAGGCAGAAACTATGAATTTGGCCTCTAGACCTAATCTCATGGAGCACGCAACATCAATATCAAATGTACCACTCCAGCAGCTTCTATCCATTCTCCACAAATTCATGTACACAGCCTCTGTGTTTGAATCGAGATTGACACTGTGTAAATTGAACTTTATATTCTTAAAGCTAAATCTCTTCTAACCTTTCTCTAACTTTGTGTCTTTACTCTTTTCAGTGTAATGCTAAAGCTAAGGTCCTCTGTGGCCGCAAAGGATATCCATCATAGAACTGGAATCTTTGGATCTGACCGAGAAAACAAATCCCTCTCTCCTCCTCCTTTCCTCCTCCTCCTGTACTAAGAGCCAAAGTGTCTTCTACTCGCCCTATTACCTCTGCACAATACTGTGAAGGATACTGATTCTGCAATTGTGTTTACAGTGTTTTATCTCATGCTGCTAAATGACATCTGAGCAAAATGTGGACAGAAATATCCACATATTACTTCTGTCAGATTTTTTTTTAATGGACTATACTTTTACCTCATGCAGATTTTCAATGCTAACAAAACCCTTCGTTTCTGTGGGACACCACATTAGCATCCACTGCTGTGACTGACAGTGCTTTACTAGTTTTAATCCAAAATGAGGAGACTTATTTCTAGCAAAAGTTTTACAGCAGCAGTACCCTGTCTGTGATGAAGACATTTATTTTGAAGTCCTTAAGGATTTTCAGACAGCGAGTGAGGAAACTTACTTCATGAAACAAGTAGGTGGTCACTAATGCAATCAAGTGCATCAGGGACGTTTACACAGTGCGTCACGTTTAGATTCTTGGTCAGATCGCAATTACGTACACCAACTAGTGTGTATTTAGACTTCTTTTTCCTTCCCCATAGCACTTTTTGCAGTGCCATTCAGACTGAGTGAAGAATAATTTAAACTATTTTTCTGTTCTGAGCAAGTGTTTACATTCAGCCACTTGTCCTAAAATCCCATGGTGCCAACATGGAGGTTATCGTCACTCACAGCAGTCGATGCTCATGAGTCTGGATTCCTGGGCTTGTCTCACATGACTTGGTGTAATTGTGTTGATTGTTAAATTCAGAGCGAATGGTGACAGGGCCTGAGTTAAAGATTAAAATGTGCAACCTATCAAGGCTGTTTCAGTGTCTGTTTGACTGTCAGACTCACTTTCACAGTTCCAATCATAGCTTGTTAATTGGATGGTAAGAACCAGATTCAACTTCACCCCCTCTTCTCCCCAAGTTAACCCCCCCCACTCCTCTCCTTGCCCCACCTCTCCCCTCCCTCGTGTCTTTGTCTTGCTCTTTCCTGTCTTTAAGTTTGCATGCGTGTGTGATGATGTATTCACTAATGCTGGTAAGGTTTGGGTTGGCATGTGGGGGGAAAAAAGGAGGGATTTAGTAACTGCTGGTAGTCATGTTTCCATCCAACTATTCTCCTGCTTTATATGGACGGTGACCCTCACCTGAGAATTGCATGTATCAGTAAACCAGTGAATCCTACAAAAACGTGGATCATCATCATCACATCTGACCAATGTCACAATTAAATAATGTCCTAAATATAGTAGCCTACCCCTAGACAGGTGTGGATGATACTGCCGGGTTTTGGTTTTATTATTATTGCAGTATTTAGTGAAATTGTTTGGAATGCCATTAATACTCAGTTCAGTCCAGTTAATGGTCAAATGTTAACTTGGTTTAGAGTTGGTGTTTGGAGTTTCAGATCAAATGTAATATTTGAATCTGTGTCTTCATATTAATTTTGTAGCTTTGACATCTTGGATGGAAATTCCGCTACTGATGATATCTAAAACCTGCTTTTGAATATTAATCAAAATAAACATTTGTAAATAGCGACGCTTTGCTATATTCACAATTTAACTGCTTAACATGCAGGTCTGTAGAATGCACAGTGCTAAATACTGTGTAGGTTGGGTGGGTGTGGAGTGAACTTAAGGACTGTTGGCTGCTCACTGCCTCGAATGACATGACGTGTCTGGTCTGCTTATACTCTTCTTCTGGCCATTGTGTTTCAGGTGGAGAGGAGGAAGAAGAGGCAGCAGCAGGAGAAGAAGAAGAGGCAGCAGCTGAGGCTGCAGAGGGAGAAGCTGAGCTCGGGGAAACTGAAGATGCTCCGGCTGCTGAGAGCGAGGCTGAAACCGTTGTGGAGGAGGTTGCCGAGGTAGTCGCTGAGGCTGCTGAAGTGGTCGCCGAGGTGGCCGAGGATGTTGCCGAGGCTGCGAAGGAGGTGGAGAGCGTCGCAGAAGAAGTAGCCCATGTAGCCGAAAGCATTGAGGAGGCTGCCCACGCTGTCGCCGAGCCTGACGTCGCTGCAGAGGAGCCGGAAAGCAATGGTACGACTTCTTCATCTGAGGAGGAGGCAGCTACCTCTTAAGTCTGACCTAGTGCAGATATAGGACAGGGAGAGACGCACAATACCAGATACACACCTAACTCTACATTCTTCACCACTGTAGTCAAGGAGCCCCTGACGGATCTTTTCCTTCACAACACTTAACCATCACTGGCTTTAGACCCACTAGAGGTTAGCTGCTTCTCCTTAGGTGCCTGGATTCACTTTCTATCCTATGTTGTCCTGAAAAGTATATTTTTCTCTTATCTCTTATTTATTGAAGTGGGTGTGGAGGGCAGCACTGTGTGCAAATCTTTTTTCAGGGATCTCAAGACACTGGGGATTTTTCTAGTGCGGCGCATAGATCACGGTGTATGATGTCTATATTTGTTCCAGTTATTATTTGGCTTTGAGATCCATCTTTTCAGCCAGGCCCGTGATTAACAGCTGCACACCCCAGCAACACATTTCCAAAGTGGCAGTGAAGGTCGTATGCAATGCTCATTTTTAGTTATAGGTGAAATAAATGTGATCACTACATCAAGGATATTGGCCGTGATTTTGCACTGGTAGCTAAAAATCTGCGTATTCCTCTGAGACTACCTTATGTCAGGCTACATCAGATACAACAACAAATAACAAGCAGGATATCCCCTCGAATGTGACGTTGTCAGTATGGTTTTATGCTATTTTATAAAAAGCTGTGTTTGTTTAATATAAACCTCTGTAATGCTGTTTAAGTCTGCCAGGCGACATAGAGCAGGTACACATCTGTTTGGTGTTGTGTACATCGAATGGTAAAAGTAGATGGCTTTGTACTCTGTAACAGCTGCGGTGTTGTTGGTTGTTTGTTTCGTAAAGTGTAATGTGAGACTTTCGGAGTCTCAATCATATGATCAGAGAAGCTGCTAAAAAACTCACCAGTTAAGTAATTGCAACAAAATGTGATCATATTTTTATTTTGCTTATAACTGAATAAGGAGCACTGTGAAGAGATAATGGTAGAACATCGAGCCACGCAATAAAGCTTTTCTCAAACTGGAAAGATATACTGCCGTCTTTAATTTGTCTGACTTGATCTTTTTTACACTAAGTTGTTAATACACCCTCCTTTCACAACAAACACAATGAGGCTCTTCTTTGCATTTTACTATCTGTGCTCTCTGCATGTCACTTTCCTGCACAGTATGAAACACAGTAGGATTTCTCTAGTCATCAAGGCATCAAGGTGACAGTCTGGGGTAACTGGCATTTTAGATATTCTAAATGTTTTTTGCTGATGTTGGGTGATTTGTCGCACCAATAATTTGGCAAGAAGAGAGAGAAAAAAAAAAAAAACTAAATGTAAAAACTAAACTAAAATGTCCAAGTCGTCAATGCTTGTGTCCTAAACACTGCCAGTACTCTAGTTTATGGCACTTTTGGTGGCCTTGCTAACTATTGCACCTTTCCTGGCAACACTTGTTTCTCATCAACTCTCTTCTGTGAGTTGACAGTGCACCTGAATGTACTCAAAATGTCTCACACATCTGCTCATACAAATACTAGAAGTGTTTCACAGATTGCCTTGGCCAAATACCTCAAGTTGTATGAACTAAATATGGGAAAAATATAACTAGCATCAGTGATGTTTGGATGGCTGGGTTTTTTTTTTTTTGTTGCAGTGCTGCCGGTAGCTGCCTCTTCTGAAGAGTTACTGACGGATGGAGTAAAGGACGAATTAGTACCTGCAGAGGAGGCCCCTGCACCAGTGGAAGCTGCACCAGTTGTTGAGGAGGCCCCTGCACCAGTGGAAGCTGCACCAGTTGTTGAGGAGGCCCCTGTGCCAGTGGAGGCTACACCAGTTGAGGAGGCTCCTGCACCAGTCGAAGCTGCACCAGTTGTTGAGGAGGCTCCTGCACCAGTCGAAGCTGCACCAGTTGTTGAGGAGGCCCCTGCACCAGTGGAAGTTGCACCAGTTGTTGAGGAGGCTCCTGCACCAGTCGAAGTTGCACCAGTTGTTGAGGAGGCCGCTGCACCAGTTGTTGAGGAGGCCCCTGCACCAGTGGAAGTTGCATCAGTTGTTGAGGAGGCCCCTGCACCAGTGGAAGCTGCACCAGTTGTTGAGGAGGCCCCTGCACCAGTGGAAGTTGCACCAGTTGTTGAGGAGGCTCCTGCACCAGTGGAAGCTGCACCGGCCCCTGCACCAGTGGAAGTTGCACCAGTTGTTGAGGAGGCTCCTGCACCAGTGGAAGCTGCACCAGTTGTTGAGGAGGCCCCTGCACCAGTGGAAGTTGCTCCAGTTGTTGAGGAGGCCCCTGCACCAGTGGAAGTTGCACCAGTTGTTGAGGAGGCTCCTGCACCAGTGGAAGTTGCACCAGTTGTTGAGGAGGCCCCTGTGCCAGTGGAGGCTACACCAGTTGAGGAGGCTTCTGCACCAGTCGAAGCTGCAGCAGTTGTTGAGGAGGCCCCTGCACCAATGGAAGTTGCACCAGTTGTTGAGGAGGCCCCTGCACCAGTGGAAGTTGCAGCAGTTGTTGAGGAGGCCCCTGCACCAGTGGAAGTTGCATCAGTTGTTGAGGAGGCCCCTGCACCAGTGGAAGTTGCATCAGTTGTTGAGGAGGCCCCTGCACCGGTCGAAGCTGTACCAGCTGTGGAAATATCTGCACCAGTGGATGAGCCAGCAGAACAGACTTTAGAAACACCTGTGGAGGCTCCTGCACCAGTGGTAGAAGAGACATTGGCTCCAGTAGAACCTGAAGTTTCCTCTGCTCCAGCTGAAGAACCAGTCACTGCCACAGTTGTAGAGGATGTTGCAGCAGCCATCACTGCAGAAGCAGCCAGTGCTGTGGTAGTGGAAGAAGTAGCTGCAGCCCCTGTTGAGTCCCTGGCAGAGGAGCCCCAGAAAGAGTACATTGTCGTTGTTCTGGAAGGAGCACCAAAAACAGAGAAGAGGCCTAAGGTGTTGGGAGTGGGGCCCATGAGTGGTAGAATCATCCCAGTGCCAGAGGATGATGATGATGCCCCCCCTGCTTCTGAGGTAACTTTATTTGACTGATCACTTAGACTCAATAAGAATGTTGGATCAATACATGTCACATATTCAGAAAGTGTTCAGCTCCCTTAACTTTTAACAATTCATGTTGCAGCCTTGTTGCAAATACATAACAATTCTAATTTATCTACACTCCGTTCCTGATAATGACAAAGTACAAACAGAAATTTTATCATTAGAGGGTATCAAGTGTAGAGTCATCAAAAGGAAACAGTTTTGGATTCTGGCGTAGGGCTGCAACATAACAAAATGTGACCATTTAAAAGGCTGTGATAACTTCCATGAACTCAAAGTAACAAAAACACAGTTCATGCCCAGCCTTACTTCTTGAGAATAAGAACCTTCCTTACAACTACTCTAACATGGATTTTTACATTTTGTTACTCAGGGTAAGCGACGTCTTCTTAGGATGCAAATGCAGTAGTTCCAATGAAGGTACTGAGTCTTTGGTTATTTCTTCCATGGTAGAGAAGGCTGTGAACATGGTGTAAAAAGATGTTTTTAATACGAAGCATTGTACATTCCTGTTAACCTCTGTTCTCCTGTCTTCTATCAAACAGTAATTGACCCCTGAATGATTGCACGACCGTCTCGTACAAAAGATATGGATGTGCCTTTCTCCAACATGTTCCTGTCGTCCTTTTACCCTGGAACCCAAGGACATAATGTGCAGTTTCACCTCAAAGACCCCCGATAGAGACAGTGTTTAGATCAGTACCTGCTTTACAGAACTGCATTGCAGTGGTCCACGCAGCCCATCACTGTGACACTCCACGCTGACCTTTTATGTCTTGACTCAATAGTGTCATAATGAGCCCGGCCACAAGTACTCAGCAACCCCTCTTGAAGCTGTCCGCTGACAGATGTGGACATAAGTGAGCCATTCAGTCTACCTTACCTTACTTATTCTTACTGTTACAATTTTCTGCCTCAAAAGTCACTTGAAAAGAAAACCTTGATACTCACCCCTGACATCCTGTTTACCCAGTCGCTAGCCAGCCACTGCAGTTACCTCTTCAATTGAATCACCAGCATTCTTTCCACAATCTGACCTCAGGTGTTCCCTCTCTTCCTCTTGGTGTGAAAATGAACAGCTGGAAACCCTTGTTCATCTTTTATGATGAAATCCTACAATGTGCAGAGTAGCTGTGTTGTTACCTCAGTTTCCCTCAGTGTTTGAAATGACACCTCTGACCTCTTTTTTTTTGTTTGTTTTCACTGCGTAAGCATTTGTTCCTTCTTGTGAATATTCTGATGACTCTCAGTGAAGATGCAAATTTGCAGTAGACATTTTGCTCAGCAGTATGCTTCAGTAAGGAAAAGGCAGGAAGAAAGGTATAATCGACAAGCTGATGTGTACGTTTTTGTTTCTGACCTGTTTGATTCAATGTTGTTTTGCTCTGGCAGTCAGACCTGTCATTTAAAGGCCCGCAGCAAGTGTGAACAGTTATGAGCCATGTGCTAGTGTGACATGAAACGTGTGTTTGGGAAGTGTTGCAGTATGCAGTATGTCTGTTCGAAAGTCACCTGTGTGAAACACTTTGACAGCTCTGTCCTTGTTCTATAATCTATAATCTTTGATTTCCTATTTCACATCCTCTCCCTTATATTGAATTTCTGGTTTTCTTTAGCTTTGCGTAGACAATGTGAAACTGACCTGAGATGACCGAAAGAAGAATTGAACATGAATGTAACAAATGGAAACGAGTTTTAAAAAGTTCCACCGCATCTGTCATTGATGTTCACAGGCAGGTTTCTGAAATGAGAAGTTAGTAGAAGCCTTCGTCTAAACGGAGAGCAGCAACTGTGTCTGTGAGACATGACTGTTTTATCTTGTTTCACTAAATAAAAAGGGATTAAATATTGTATCTGTTGCACTGTATTTTTTCCCAAGAAGACCTGAGTTCCCTTCCAGTGATCATCTGTTGCTCTGACACTGTTTGTCAAGGAAGTAAACTGCATTTAAACTGAGTGGAGTTGGGGACTTGATCTCATGCTGCTTTCTCTCTGTCACTATGGTTACACCCTTCTCTAGTTTGGGTAAACCAGTCATGATTGACATATGACTACGCATTCCTCATGCAACAGCAACAGAATGTTACCACAGACCTAAATTTTTCACTGAGGCTTCTTCACCTCTGAATGTGCCCCATGTAAAAGCCATGAATGTCAGAGTGAAAATGGGTTGACCAGTGTAATTATATCATGAAAAGACATCCTTATCTGTGTAAACTAGTGAAGAATAGAAATTCAACATGAATTAATCTGAAGGAGACACTGATGTCCTGATTTCTGAATGCTGAAGGAAGTAAAGTTATTGAAAATCTAACATTAGATAGCTTACCTGATGTGTCAACCAGTGATACTATTTGTATATATCAAAGCTAGTAGTGAATGAATGGACTAGAATGGCTCTGGATGGTCAGCACTGCTCCTCCTGTTCCTTCACGATGGAGCAGATACCAGTCCTGCTGCAATGGGGTGACCCTCTACATCACTGTAGCTCTTCTTGTGTAATTGCCAATCTCCCGGTATCACACACAGCAAACTTCATGGGTCATCCTGGAGCTTGAATTCCTGCACAACTCGATGGCGCTGCAGGTACTGTCATAAAAATGGCCATGCGCAAAATACCAACCTTGGAAAAAAATCTGCAGCAATCACTTGCAAAGCAATCCCTCTTTGGGTTATTTTTTGCTGCAACCTCTTTGGTCTCATTTCTGTAACTTTCAGTTTGCACCAAAGTGGGGTAAGTTGTCCTTTCCTTTAACTGACTTAGTGTTTAACATAGATTATGTGTAAAGAGGTGTTGTACTGTGATGATATATATTTTCATATATATTTGAATATATCACACTCATTCAAACTTATATTTACGTTGCGTTTAGATTTCGTTCATTATCACGTATCCTCGGAATTTACTGAAAATGAACATGACTTTTCATCAGATGGGATGAATCCATTTTCAGCACGTCACGGATGCGTAACAACAAACAATGAACCATCTCAAAGGCCATTACAATAATAATGTTTTGTCCCGACGGTTTTGTTGTCCTCGCTGTGATGATGTCACGCCTGTGATGACTGTGATGGGGTTTGTCCTCGTGACGTCACACACGTCTGCGCTCCAGCCCTGTGGTTGTAGAGAAGAGGCGGCGCGCCGGAAAGCTACAGGATAGCAAGAAGCTAGCAGGTGTGAACCCAACCTGGAGGTCTGCAGCGGTGTGCACCGGGTCCAGGCGAACGCGTTACGGCTCTAGGTTGTCTTTAAGGTGACTCGCGTCGGACGGAACAGCTGCAAGCTTCTGTTTACACGAGCCAAGTCCGCGCTCCGGTCTCGACAGCTCGGCTAACAGTAGCTAGCATCAGGCCCAGCTAGCGCTAGCCGTGGAGCTTACTTTCCGTTACCAGAAGCAAAACAAGGTAAGCGGGGAGGGAACTCGCGGTGGTGATATCGACAGTCTCCCACAGACGCACAGCGCGCAGGTGTAATTTTCTCTGCTGGCCAGTCAGCCACAGTGTTCTGCTTCTTTAAATTGTGTTTTCGCTAGCTCTATGCTAACTGAGTCCAGCTCCACAACTAACGCTGATGACGGCGCCCGCTAAGCGCTCTTAGTTGTAGTGGGGTGTCTCCTCTTTAAAGAAGCAGGCAGTGTTGTTTTCGATTGTTTTGATTAACGGACTGTACTAAAAGTGCAGTATATGGTAATTAGTTTTGGCTAAATATCAGAATTATTGAGCTAACTACTTCGCGGGAGAGTATCAGCTAGACGAGAAGTAAACATTAGCCTGTGTGTGGAGAGAGGTCAGATCCTGTCAGCTCCTCCGACCAACCGATCGCGCTGGACATTACAGACACTGTCATGGTGTCACTCCTCCTGTGTTAGTGTTGAATACAGTCGAGCTGGCTTCAGTCGACCATTCTGTCTCTGCACGCGCTGATTGTTTACAGTGAGGAGGAGGAATAGCAGGAGGAAGAGCCTCTGTTCTCATTCCATGCTGCTTTCAGCCATTCACTTTCTCCAAGACGGCTAGACGTCCCAGCCCTCAATTTCAAATGTACTTCTACACTACATTATCAGAGTTATATTTGATAACTTTGCTCAGTCTTCACACACCAAAACATTTCAGGAACATCTGCTGTGAATTCCCATCAAACTTTGAGAGTACAGCATATCACATTTATTCTTATATTTTACATTCATTTTTTAATTTAACCAATTATTTGATTGTTCCCTTGCTTTTCCAGTTGTTGTTTCTGTACTTGTAATTAATGTCTGTTGTGACATCACTCATAAATTTAATTAAGCCTAAAATTGAAGTATTCAAAATATCGTTTTGCCCGGACCGCTACATGCTGTGTCCTCACTTGAAAGACAACACTGCTGCTAGGTCATGAGGAGAGCAGGCGCCCATGGACCTTTCACATGACTGCTGCTTTGCACGCATACACACACAAACAGTCTCCAAACTGCTTAATCATAATGTAAATTCATTCAGGTGTTTGTGCTGCCTTCCCTATCCTGACCCACTGTGCTGTTTTTATTTCTAGGAATGAGTAATGACTTCTGTGGTAGTGTCAGACGGTGGAGGGAATATAGTGGAGTATGTCACCGTCATAGAGGAACCCCAGCAGGTGAGTCCATGCCATACCTATTTTCAGATGTGTGCAGGAAAGCAGAACACCAGGTCAGAAAGGCCTGTGCAAAGGATAACCGTACAATGAATGCAGCTCTGTTCTCTTGTGACGTAGCAAAGTTACAGAAGTCCTCACACCAGTTGTGCTCAATTTAGATGAAACCTGAAGCAATGTGAGTTATTCCTGTGTTAACCTACTATGTCAAGTCATATATTTGACTGTATTATTGCAAAAAGTGCTATAACGGCCCTAAATAAATGCCTTGAAAATTGAATTCAGTACTACCTGGAGAGGCATCTCCACAAAATGTTTAATCATTGCTTTTGTGAGGTGTAATACTGTTGAGAGCTGCAAATATGTGAAAATCACTCAAGACATCTCATATATTTGTAAATAATGTGTACCTTTACCAACTGTGTTCAGTGTGAGCAGCATCCTGAGGAAGAGGAGGAGGAGGAGGTGATTCAGCAGGAGGTAGAGGCAGTGATTGTGGAGGGTGGCGAGGAGGTGGAGGAAGATGTGGATGAGGAGGAGGGCGTGGTGCTGCAAGATGAGGGCTGCCCGGCTGTGATAGTGGAGGAAGTGCCCAGTGCCCAGGTGGAGGAGTGCTACTCAGCTCAGGTCCTGGTGTACGACGATGAAACATACCTGATGCAGGATGTGGCTGAGGAGCAAGAGGTGGTCACAGAGGTGGCTGAGACCGGTGAGTGGCCTGCAGTCTTTGCATGTCTAGCTTGCTTTGTGTGGGTCGATTTAATGGTCGAACCTCTTCTGTGAAGTTGGAATGGGATGCATTGTAACTTTGCAGACCTTTGATCAATAATTCCACCTTTACTTAGACACATTTCATTTCCCCTCCAACTCTAAAAGCTTAAATGCCAGAGTAAGAACTGTTTGTGGCTGCTTGTGTTCCCCCTATTCTGGTTTTAATACTGAAAGTGAATCTATTGATTGTCCCAGGTGAACACAGCAAGAATCAAGTAAAAAAAAACTCATTAAAAACATTTTTAGGTTTAACATACACAAAGCCATTTCTTCTCCACACAATCAAAGTCGTCAGCTTTGAGGTTTTGCATTAGCCTTGTCTCATTAGCTTTGATTTTTATCATTTATATTAAATAAAGATACATAAAGAAATATTTAATACTATATATTAAATTTAGCACTTGGTCTGAAATTTTACTGTATAAGGGTGTCTGGAACACTACATTTGCAATGCTTCATGCAGAGAAGTTCCAACTTTGCACCTCAAGTGCTGTTGTGTATTAAATGGAAAATGGTTTGGTGTATAAATGCTATTTATATATTGCTTTTCTAGTTTTAATTACCGCTCCAGACATCATGACTTACCTTTCCCACATACACAGAACACTTTGTTATAAAGATGGGGGAAGATGTGGGATTCCAACCCTCAGTCATAGCAGTAGACTACCCCCTGCTGGTCTAGATTATGTATAACCCTTAAGACAAGATCACAGGAAACAGGAAGGGAGGGACGCTGTACAAACCCAAAACAAGGAAGTCAACATTTTAAAGTAGCCGAGGTCGCAGAAATGTATTGCTGTCTGTGTTTTTCTTATTGTCAGACCAGACCGGATATTTGTGTTGGTCTGCCTCCTCAGTTAGTGTACTGTGTGTGCTGACAAAGGTTTGTGTGTGTCTCTTTCCAGTGGAGATGTCAGGTCATGACTTGGTGTGTTTTGACAAAACGTTTGAAGCAGCTGAAGCTCTTCTCCACATGGAGTCTCCCGGAGGACTTCACAGTGAACGTAACACAGGTAACATAAATATGTCTGAGCTGCAATGAGTGGCGTGTTTTGTTCATTTGCTTTAGCAGAAAATTACCTGAGGGTTTTCTAAAGAATATACAGATTTGCCAATGTTTACAAAAACTCATAAAGATGCTAAAGCATATATTGACATGGATATGGAGCCATGAAAAAAATATTTAAATGATCACTGAGTATGTTGGTCCTATGTGTGATCCAAATAAAGTTAAATTTTTTCACATACACACAGAAACATTCTGCATCATTGTTTACAGGACTCCTGGCTGTTCAGCCATCTTAATAATAACAAAAATGATAAAAGAAAACCCAGATTCAAAGTCCATATCAGAAGTAAAAGTGTGAGTTTTGTTTGTTTGAACCCAGCAGAGGATGTGATGATGGAGACAGTCGTGGAGGTGTCAACTGAGTGTGGGCCCATAGAGGAGGAGTCCTTCCCAATTCCTCCTGACTGTGAACCTGCTGCCAAGAAGAAGAGAGGAAGTCAGTATCCCCTCTACACACAGTTCAGATCTGAGATTATCACTTTACAGCTGATATCAGGCAATAATTTCTCCATATCAACAAATCCATGAACACTCTGTGCCATGCACCTACTCACCTAGAACAGGAGAATCAATAGAATACACCTAAAGACTATATATTCATGAGGGGATTGACACCATCTTGGCATCGGTAGCTGGGAAAACTACCCAAGACCATCGGCAACATCCTGTGGCTGTGTTTAAAAGTGAGCTCCCTCGGCCTGACCTCCAGTCCCCTGCAAGGCCTGAAACACAGACACAGGAAGCACCGCCATCCCCAGGCAGGGAGGGAGAATGACACGTATTATGACTCAGAACCATAAAAGAAACAAAGATTAAGGGATGTTAATATTTTGGCACTGTTCATAGATATTTTTTTTTTAAATCCAGAAGATGATGATGATGATTCTACATTTGAGAGAAAAATGTGTGTTATAATTTGTCTTTTTTGAATGTAGCGGCTCGTAAGCCGAAGTCACACCAGCCTGCCTCCAATGGCTCCTTTGACTTGGGGATCAAGAAAAGACAGAGGGAGGGCAAAGGTTAGTATCAGCTCTCTGTGTGAAGGCTGGGTCCCTTAAGTTCAGTCACTTGAATCTTGCATCTTTAAGCTGCAGTTGATCCGTGTTCGTCTTTAGTCTGCCACGGATCCAGCAACGTATTGATAACTCTGCTGGTGCTTCAGAAGTTTATGTGGCTGTGCTTTGCGTCCTCCAGGCAACACCACCTACCTGTGGGAGTTTCTGCTGGAGCTGCTGCAGGATAAAAACACCTGTCCCCGCTACATCAAGTGGATGCAGAGAGAGAAGGGCATTTTCAAGTTGGTGGACTCCAAGGCTGTGTCCAAACTTTGGGGGAAACACAAGAACAAGCCCGACATGAACTACGAGACCATGGGCCGAGCCCTGAGGTCAGCCTGCCTTTCTCCACAAATGCCTAGTGCTGACAGCTGTCTGTCTCTGTCACACGTAATAACTTTGCTTTGATGTGCGTGTTTAGGTATTACTACCAGCGTGGCATCCTGGCAAAGGTGGAGGGTCAGCGCCTGGCCTACCAGTTCAAAGACATGCCGAAGAACATCCGCGTGATCGACGAGGAAGAAGAGGGCGAGGACATGGAAGACAGTGAGGGCGTGGCCCAGCACCCAGCTCACCAGCAGGGTACTGCCAGCCTGGGTACAAACTCCAGTGCTGCTGTCCCAGCTCAGCAGACCTACGTCACTGTCATCCCCAGCAATGCCACAACAAGGTCTGAGGGGTCTATTTGGTTTTCACGTGTTAATTATCACATATTTAATCTGATTTTCTTAGTGTTGATCTGCGTAGCTGCTTTATTTAGTTTTCTACTTCTAAAACTACATCTGAGCAGCAAAGAAGTGATTTAATTAAATGATGTAGTTCCAGTTCATCATCACATTAGAAGATCACAACGATTGAGTTGTTGTATTAGATGAGAAGTAATGCCAAATACGAAGCAAGATTCGAAGACATCGAGCATAGCTTTGTCCACATCTGTAACAACAGTCAGATGGAAACAGCCAACATCATTGTGTTTAAATTTCAGCCATGAGATTATTCATCTTGTCATGTTTAACTTAGGACTTTTAAAAATGATCTGTTCAACTAATTGTGTCATCCTCTCTGCCATGTGCCTCCTCCTGCAGACCTTTCCGAGCCATGCCAGTGGTCATGACCAACTCTTTAGGTCAGGTGACGTTAAACTCCTCGCCCATTCTCACCACCGCCACAGGAGTCCCGGTAAGTGTTGCGAACGCATCTGCATCCGCCAGCACTCCCCCCAAACTGGTGATCCAGGCTCTGCCCACCGTACTATCCACCGGCTCCAAAGCAGGAGAGAAGATCACCATCATCACCATCCCAGCGAACCAGCTCACCTCGCTCATGCAGGCCAATAATACAGGCCAGCTCACGCAGCTAATCCAGGCCAAACATGTGGCCACACAGCTGCCACCGCAGGCCGTCTCTAAGCCTGCAGCCGGCACTTCGCCTACAGTCCAGGTAATGGCTGGTCGGTCAGCGCCGCAGCTCATCCTGGCCAAACCAGCAGCAGTGGCTCAGCGATTGCCTCAGCTCCAGGTGTGCCAGCCTCACCCAGCCCTGGCGAAAGCCTCCACACCACCCCTAAAACCCTCCGACACCCAGCCCGAGGCTGCACAATCAGAAGTAATAGTGGTGGAGGTGCCGCGCCCTTCTAGCCCGCCAGAAGCATCAGGAAAGGCCTCTTCGTCCTGAGGGGGGTGGTAGAACAGGAAATGACTGTGTACGCTGCCGTGGAGGTGCAGGGCAGATCCCACACCTCCCCCTCCTCAGAGCAGAGCTGCTCTCTCATTGGCTCTCAGACTCTCAACCCAATGTTGGTTTCCAAGGAGAGGCCACGCGAAGGATTAAAGGGACTGTTGGAAACACTCACGCAGATGGTTCAGAGCTCAGAAGACATGGGCAGCCTTAGATTGTACAGGAAAAGCTCATTTTGTAAACAAACCTAATATAAAAGCCCAATGAGACTTTGTTGTAAACAAAAATGTAAAAAGCATTTTTTGATACTCAGCAGGTATGTAACAGTACAGGCGTAGTTTGACTTCATCTCTTTCTTTCCTCTTTTTTCAGCCTAATTGTTTGTCTGCAGAGTTCTGTTACTCCACAGCACTGTCACCTTCTCCCAAATTCAGCATTTTTTCTACTGCTCTTCAAAAGAAAGTAAAAAGGATGCCTGCATGGCGATGGAAGAACTTGGTGTGCTCCACATTAGAATTACGATATACTATTTTTCTTGTACTATCAATGTATTGAAGTAGATTTTACTTGTGTATTATAAAAGAAGACAAATGTTACTTTTAACTGTCTGAAGTTGTTTTATTAAGCCATCTGACAAGTCACAGCTTCAAGGAAATTATTATATTACAGTGAGAGGAGGTCAGAGAATGTTACCAAGGTGGTCTTAAAATGGCCAAGGAAACTTCAGTTCACACAGCTAGTAGTTTAAGTCCTGGATTTACATGTAGGAAGATACTTGACACACTTGGACTCCTAAATGATGCTACAAAGTGAAAAAAGTTGAGATGTCAGTAGCATCATAGTGAATTCACTGCATACTGTGTCCCTAAACTCTGCACTGCTGCACTGAACCTTGAGCAAGATACTGAACCACAAAATGACCCCAATGAGTGCCAGCACTGTGTCATTGATGTAGGCATGCGTTTGTAAATTGCGAATAGACTAAAAATCTTCAAGTGGTCCTCAAGACTTAAAACGAGCTTTATAATTATAAAGCTCTTTCTTCATGGGGCCCTATGAGCGGTGGTTTTCACTCGGCTGCTGATGAAAATCAATGTTCGAACCAGTGTGCGTATGTGGACGAAAAATGTGATTTGAAAACACAGACCATCAGTTACGAACTCACAGTGGCCCAGTTTGAGTAAAATACATTTCTTTATTTACATTTTAAAAGTTTGCACTTCTCATGACATCATGTCGTCACAGCAACACTGTCATGAATTACTATAATAAAACTGAAGAACCACCTCAGATTACTTTTGTGCAAAGTAAATCATTTTAGGACTCTGTATTAAAATCTGTCCATTATGGTAAAACCAAATGAAAGTATAAATAATTAAATACAAATTAAGTTAAGAGTTGTGCGCATATTGGAAACAAATAACTACATCATTTTCCAGTCTTCAAACCCTAATCCTAAAACTGAGCATGTTATTGAACCTTATGCATTCTGGATCAGCAAAATGTAAAATTCTCCTATTGGTCCAGAGCTGCTATGATTGAAAGCCTGTGGGGTTCCTCCCTGAAGCTGATGTCACAGAGCAGTGATAAATGGTCAGAGGGATAGTGATAAGAGGGGAGGCGGTCTGGGCCGATCTGCTCTTCAGTGGGAATGTCCAACAGGCAGTCCACACTCAAAGTATTTTGGGTATACCAGATGTAGTCAAGTGTACTGCAGCTCTCACCAGAGGGACGAATTTTCCACGTGGTATAGGCTGGCTCTGTCTGCCCGTCGGAGCTCAGCAGCTTGTATGCAGAGTTCAGGCCGAGGGGGGAAGAGCTGAAGCGCCTGTAAACGTCCTCTGAGGGCTCTGCGTTAAAGTCCCCACATACTATTAAAGGGACGGTGGCGGACGCTGACCCACTCTGACTGCCCGGCCTGGACGTTATGCTATGTAGGCTCTGCAGCAGGTCGGCACCCTGCGCACTCCGCAGCCTCTCCCACCCACTGCGAGCTTTAAGATGTGTGACAGCCACACACAGCTGCCGGCCCGTTACCCTGCAACTCAGGGTCTGAACGATGGCTACCTGGTTCGTGGGCAGCATCATGGCAGACAGCCGCAGGTGAGCCGCAGCCTGCAGGGAGAAGCGCGAGCTGCGATAAAACAGAGCACAGCCGTCGGGACCGTTATTCTGTTCCACGTCCAGGCATGGAGACCAGGGTTTCGGCAGGAAGCTTCCGTGGTAACCCAGGCTGGCCATGATTGGTTGGAAAGTGTCGTAGTAATGGTCCACTTCCTGTAGACAGAGGATGTCTGGTCTGTAGGTGAGAATCTCTTCCAGGATCAAGTACTTCCTCTCTTTCCAGTTGAGAGCCTCCAGTGGGCAGCGGATGAAGCCGTCCTTCCCCTCGCCAAGAGCTGGGAACACAAACACTGATGTTATAAAACTGGCAGCTTGGGAAGAAATTTTCATTTTAACAGCTGGCTCTGTACAGTGTGCAGTTGAGTATGACACAAGTACTGTCATGACAGTTTCAGGTAACTGTTAAATAACCACATTAAATGTACCTTGTGCCAGTATATTCCACTGCATGACCCGTATGGAAGGGTTGTGCTTGCGGTGGTAGGGTGCTGCGCCACTGGGATGGACCAGATCCCGGTGTGGCCGTGCTGGTCGCCTCTGCAGGGCATCCTCGCACTCTCTGAGCAGCTGGTCGGGGTCTGCTTCGACCATGTCCTGGTCTGGGCCGTCCTCTGAGTACAGCTCTGGCTGGGCCAAGGATGAGCTGTTCAGTGACTGGGTCAGAGTACCAAACAACCTGCTGCTGCTGCTGGCCCCCATTGGACTAACTGGTGGAGCAAGAAAAGGGAAACGAGTGGTCAGCAAGGGTGCTTTATGTGTTTGAGCCTTGTACTGTTTGCTAATATTAGTAGTAGCCCCCATAAGCTACTGGTCATACCAAACTGAGACATTTTTCCCTTTCTTTCTATAAAGTAGATGTTTTTAATTTGTTTAAATATGATTCCAGATGTTTCTTGGTAAGTATGTGTAGAAATCTCAGCCTTGCTCTACAGTTGGTTTTGGTACAAGTCCAGACTTTAGGCACAGCCTACTGCATGACCCTAAACACATTGAAGGTCTTTGGACGTTTATCTTGGAAGTTCATCAGTCTAAAATAATGACCTCTCTCAGTTCATCAGTCTATCTTAACACTGTACGAACAAGTATGCAACTAACAGCGGACACAGATCACAGCAAATAGGATTGACTCCACAGCTAGAGGCCCCTGCAATGTATGCACTTTAAAACATCAGATATTAGATATGCAATATGGTTTGCATATGGTGATAATATAGTCTTTCCAGAAGCAAATACTTCCCCTACCTTTTTCAAAAAACAGATTTTGTGTCTATAAAAACCATACACACCTCACTGGAAGTAAACAATTTAAAGAGTGCTTCACTTATCCTGATTTCACTTTTCTTACCCTGACAGAAATACTGAGGTATAACAACTAGAAAACTATAGTTTATATCACAATTTCTCCCATAAGGCTTAACAGAAAAAAATATGTAGACACTGCAGAGGGAGCCACATGTGAGGGATCCCTCACCCAGGATGGAAAGAAATCAATAATTGATAGATATCAAGCCTCATTATTCGTCCTGCTTGCTGACCCTTAACGCAGTAAGTTACTGTAAATAAATGTCTTACCTATGGTCTCCATATCAGCTCTATGGTTTTCTTCCCTCTTTCTAGGTGTAATGAACACAGTCCCCCTCTGTCTCTGTCATTCACCCCTGTCCTCTTTCCTTTATCCTCTTTCACATATGAGCATGGCTGAATCACGGTCTCTCCGTGCGTCTACAAAGTGACTCATCCCTGATCCGTCTCATCCTTCATTATACGCCTGTCTCCCCCTGTCACTGACTCATCAGTTCTTATCCCTCCCTGCCTCCTCTTCCTCATTCGAGTGAATGTAGGTCTCAGACATATTAATAATCAGGACAGGAAGCATCTTAGGGGTATGCAAGCAAAAGCATGTTTAGGGGAAGTGGGTGGGATTTGGGCGCGTTGTCCAACAGGTTTGCTTGGCAGTGCAAGACACACACCCACGCACGTACACTTGATGTCAGTGTTCACTATTTTTAGTGAAACTCCTGGACCAAAATTCGTCCATAAAATCCCCCTTTACCGGAGCTTAAATAACTTCTAGCTTTCCAACATTTTGTGACCCTAACAACATTTAGTTTCTAGTTCATAAAATACACCTGCACAATGATATGGAGTCTAATACAGAAGACCTGTAAGAAACTCTAACTTTTTAAATCAATCAAGATTCAACATTCATAAAATTTCACAGAAACAGTTCAGCGAGGAAAGAACATTCAACTCAACAACTGTGTTGGCTGAGAGAAAACTGGGCCACTACAAAACTAGCAGTTAAGGTGAAACCTCAGAGGAAAGCAGAAGTGGTTGTTAGAATACCTCCTACTCTTTATCACCAACACTGTCAGAAACTGATTCAACTGTACAATAGTACTTGTTGGGATTATTTACACAAAATGCACATTAAGTTCAACTTGTTAACATGCTTAATATGCTAATATTTAGCACTAAACACATCGTACATATGAGGACAATAGGAATGTCCATTTAGCATGTAATCCTTTTTAAATTAAAGTACTGGACAAATTAATGAATAAAGATCAATAAGACAGAGAGCAAAGTTTTTAGATTAGGCTTCAATTATAAATGTCTTGGTTGTTTTTTTTGTTTGATTGGCGGCTGATATCCTATCCGTAGTTGCTTTGCTGCCACCTACTTCATTTCATTTTCTTCTGTAGTTCTTTAGTTTTTTCCTGCTCTCTATAGTTGCCACTTACTTATTTGTTGTTGTCACTATTTCACTATTTTATGTTATTTTTATTTCTATATTCTCCATCGTCTTGATCAAAGCAACATCAAAGGAAAGCAACAGTTAAGCCAAGTGTCACTGGCTCTGATGCTGCCCCCCCAACAAACAGCTGTAAAGACAATGGTGCTGACAACCAACCACAGATTGATAGAACACATTCACACACACAGGATGAAACTATATCAGGGAAATAAATTCCCAAACAATTACTGTAACTCAACCTTAACAAATATATACTTACAGGAAACAAAACAGAGGAGGGAAGCACAAACACTATTTTTTCAGCCTGTCTGACGCTTGTCCACCCAACATTCTTCTTTCCTGCCTCAGTCACCCCCGTCTTGTTGCTTCCAGCTGAACTGAGTGGGAGCAGGCAGTCCTCTGCACGTGAGTACAGAGGAGCACTGTGACTCCGTCTCAGTAAATGCTGATGCAGTTGAGGGAGTGACTCCATCATTGACTGGCCCACTGAACAATGCTCTCAGCCTCTTGCTCTCACTCTCTCTTTCACTCTTTCTCACAGAGGAACATTCCAACCCGTTTCTTATTGCAGAAGATTAACAATATTGTATGACATCTCGCAAATTAAGTACATTAGCAAAGGTGCGGTCAGCTCCATTTAATTAACAAAAAGACAACCCCGGTGTGGGAAACTCTTAATTTCACAACTAATAAGCCAGAATGTGCTGCTGGTTGCACGCAGATCAAATTGTCAGTTATATTGTGGAAACCACATGACAATAAATGTAATTACAACAATGATATATTAGATTAGGGGCACGAGGAGAAGTGAATAAGAGACTATCCTGCAAATCAGACACTGAGCTGAAACTGGTGAAGTCCACTCAAGCAAAGGCACAGAGTGACATTTGCACCACCACTACACGACTAAAAACCACCGTTACTAAAATCTCAGCAATGTTTGTTTACTTGCAAATATCAATAGTTCTCACCACTAGATGACACTCAATCCTCCACACTGAACCTTTGACTCAAGGCATACTAAGAGAAGGTTAAAGAGACCTGGCTAATTGCTGTGATATACGTGGCCCATGACTTCTTTACTGGATTGTTATCTAACTGAGCCTGACCAATCCCATTACAGATGGAGGCCAGTAACAATCTGCATGGAGTTACTGTAAGACTTTCAGCCTCCAGAGGACTGAAACACAGAACGATTACAGCGGCTAATTTAAGGCACCATTTTCCAGTTGACCCAGGCCATGAGGGAATGTGCAAGATTATGTACAGTATGTGATGGCATGGTTGGGTGGGGGCGACCTGACTGAAGGCTGAGACCTGACCCATTTCCTTGTGACAACACTTAAAATAGACAACCTGGGTAGAACTGACTACCCGTCGGTTCCTGACAAACTTGTTTTTGACAAGCAAGGGTTTTTGATAACTTGTTTAGGTTTTCCTGCAGTTATGTTTAGGATTATGGGATTAAATAAAAGATACTGCCAGAGTACACTTTTACTATATATCAATGAAAATAGAGGGTTTGGACAATATTTCAGCTCTGTTATGTTATCCCCCTCAATGTAAGAGTGATATGTTGTCATAAGCTTTGAAGATTTCTTTAGTGCAGGAAAAAAGGTTTTAGAGAGAAATCAGACAATTCCTTTTCAAAATGTGAAGAACTTATGTAATGATATTTTACATATTGTATTCAGAACTGGGACAGCCAATGGTGGCGCGCAATGCTTCCCTGCAACAGCTGTTCCAAGTGCAGAGGCATTAAAACATTATGCCTGCACAAAACACATGTATAGTATTTCACATTGTGCCTGTGAGGGATTGGTTTACATGTTTCCCCATGTGGGGAACAAAGGACTTCTTATCTTAAAGTTTCGAAACAACGGAATGTTGTGTTGAGTTTTAGAGGTAGGTGGTGGTGGTGGTGGTGGTGGTGGGGGTGGGGGGTAGTTACATCATCAGCCTCCCATGTTGACCACAACACATGGTCCACCTGACTAACACAAATGTGTGGAGCAGAACTTGTTCTAATCATAGTAAGACGTTGACAGTGAATGTGACGGCTTCATACATATGTGAGATGAGACCTCTCTTCAGCTCAGTGTTATTGTTGTTATGGTGAGAAAAGGTTCAACATGACACAAACAGGATTCTCGATTGAAGTATGTAACTATTAACTAAGTTTTCTCAAGTCTATCATTTCCATTCACTCATTAGACAGACGCGTTTATCCAGCGGACGGCTGAGGACAAAGTGGGACAGCTGATGAAGACTTTGAATATCAGTTAAAGACACAATCGATGAAATCGCTACGTAGACGAATCGTCGCCTCACAAACCAGATGTCGGTGGAAAACGCCATGACAGACAGGAACCAGTGACATCATTGCCAAACATCTGGTTTAATGGTCCCACATCACACCGAGCGGTACACTGAGGTGAACAGTACCTGCTGCGGTCCGTGAAGATGATGTTCCGCTCGGCTTCCGCTGCGGACCGGGCCCCTTCACTCCCATTTCACTTCCGCCGATACCGGAGAAGCATCGTCCCGCCGGGTTTGAGGCTGGAAACCGTCCCCGGGCTGCCGGTGCCCCCCGCGAGCACAGCTGGTTCAACAAGGCCGAGCAGCGACGAGCCGGATTCATGTCGGACCGAATCCAGTGAGACACACGTATGTTAGCAGAGACTACACATGGACTCAGTGTAAGTGGACCCGATGACGCGTGGCTTTGTACTCGTCTCGGTGACAGAAGCCGGCTAAAGTTACATCAGTTTCCTGGTGACTCACGCAACACCGGTACAGGGGTGTATCGATATGGTATAGTCCGTGTTGATTCAGAGAGAGTACTCAATTACGTTAAATTCCACCATATAATACACAGATTAATGAAACTCGTGAAAATGTGTGAGGCTGTCTTAGTCTCTGCCTCAAATGGTATGAAATCGGAGGTTTAAATAGGCAACAGCAGGAATACATCCTCCTGACTAGTGGTTCGAGCCACACTGGAGTTTATACCACGGAGGCGGGAACAGGGTGTTAACCGTTCATAAACCAGCCAATCGGCGTCCAGTGGCATGTCGGGCAGCAATGACGTTACTGTAGCAGCAACTACGTCGTTTCCTGCGCTATTTACGCAGAGTTCTCCCGAACAGCAGGAACAGTCTGGTGTGTATGAGCTGACAACTGCTGCTCTGTCAACTTACAGAATAAACAAGAATAACAAGAGCAGGACAGCTCTCCACCCCCCCCCCCCACACACTCCTCCTCAACATTGCTATTATTATTATTATTAGTTGTAGTAGTAGTAGTAGCAGGAGGGGGAGGGACGTCATTTCTGAATGCCAGTTTACCTGAATGATAAAAACAGTCAAACCTAGTTGATTAATCGCAGAGAAGAGTTTAATATTGTACTTTTGCAGACCTGACACGCACCTCTGGGCTAAATTGGGAGCAAACTAATGTTCTAAGGCCTTTACCTAAGCTGACAAAGGGTCAGTTTCAAGATCCACTTTCTCTGTTATTTATTCACCAAGTCAAACACAAAACAGAGCCTCCACAGTTGAATGCGTACTGGGCTTGTTTTCAAAATATGCTTTATGTAAGTCAGCACACACACATGACGTGGATGAGAAACAGAAGTCCAAGAAAACACAGAAAGCAGAGAGCAAAAATGTATTTAGAGTTGTCAGGCTTGTGACTTTAAATTTAAAATTATTTAAAAATTAAAATAAAATGTTGATATGTGGGAAACATTTTTTGGAATATGCCAAGTATTTAGAACAATTATAACACAATCTGTGGGCAATAATAACATGTTATTATTTTATTTTCATGGCAAATAAGCAAACAGACAATGACAATGATTAAGTAATAGAAGAGATACTTTTGATTTTGCTTGACACATGACACAATGTCATCAAAAGTGCTGCCACATAGGAACTGAGCTGCTGTATTATCTTCACACTGATTGTGCAATCTTGTTATTGTCACTGTCAGGATCCATATAGAAAGTCCAGAGAGCACATTTTTAAATATGCCCTGAACATTTTGTTCTTCAACATTTATTAACCCCATCTGTTTGTTCTGTTATGCAATGAATCACACATACGCACACGTTAACTATTTTTAGTTAAGTGAGTTTTAAAATGTGTGTGATAAAACAAATCGGCAAAACAAAGTAGCATTCCTTTATTCGTTTTTGTTTTTGCCACACCTGAAGCTTTATAATTTGTTTCTTTCTTTGAGTATTTCCAAGAAAATGTAAGACATGAAACTCTGATTGAAAGGTGAAAAGAAACCACTGACTGCCATCTCCTGGTGGAACAGTGCAACACCATATCCAGTAATGTTTGACCTATAAAATACACTAAATTGTGTAGTCTCTCTCAGAGAATAATTGCACACAGGAGGATTACAGAAGCGAATAGTTGTGTAGTTGCTGACATGAAAATGATGAGGTTACAAATGGGAAAAGTATCAATGAGAAATGACTGTACCTGCAGATGCTCACAGATTCTTCCATCTGTACAGCGCCATGCATTTTATAAAGTTGTCATCCACTGTGCTCACTAACAGATAAACCTCCTGATGACTTCCACTGCTCTCCACACTCCACAAAGCAACTCTGTCAAACATGAGATTGTCCTCCAGAGGGCATTGTTGCACCACAGGTAACGTTGTTTGCCATCACTTATAGAAGCTGAAACACACACACACACACACACACACACACAAACAAAGTGTCAAACAAAGTGATGTTAATTGTCATTCAGAAGCAATCTGGGTATGACCAATCATTTTACCAAAGAAAAATGATTCAGATAAACACAAGGACATGGGAGGAAACCAGGTTGCGACACTAGTTTCCGCATTCAGCACACACACCCATCCATCCGGCCCCCACACCCTCTGACACACACAAATTTGAAGCAGCCCTTTGGACCTGGTCGGCTCACTGAAGGCTGTTTCTGCATCGAACACAGTGGTTGTTGGGTCTCGTAGAATCTCTGATGACTGACATCACCGGGGCTTAGAGATGACACATCTGGAGTACAGTTGCTACGGTAACCCCAGAGACCTCCGTGAATCACCGCAGTTGTTTTGATTCATTTACCCCTGGAGGCAGATCCCCTGTCAGTCGTCAGATCATTTTGTTGTACAGGTGGATGAGGGAGGTGCAGAGGAGGTTGCAGTCATTATTATTGATTAGCCTGGACAGCAAAATAAACAAGGAAATGCTTCTTTTCCTCTTTCCTTTGATCCCAGCAATTACTCCTGACGGAAGTAACAAACAACAAACACACATCCAACACATCCAGTTTTTCAAGTGTAATGTTAGCACTTGGCCATGAGCAGTTAAGCTTCACTGACCCGTCCAAGGGTTTTTTCCACTGCTCCATATTGCAAGGACATTTGTTATTGACAAATAAATAATATAGCTACTTTATGCAGTTCACAGCAGACATTCCAATCTAGGGTACCGCTTGATGCAACTTTATGCAAACAGAATACCACTCTCGCATGTGACTTCACTGTCCAAACATGTGTTGCTGAGGTCACCTGAAGTCACTAATTGACCTTTTGCTATACAATTCTGTCCAGCTGATTCACAAACCACTGATAACATGATTTCCTATCCAACAAAGGAATGATGCAATCTATAAGTCACATGTTCCAGATATAGGACTATACATTCACACAGCCCCCTCCTCTGCTTTTTTTCAGCCAAGGCATAACCCACACACTTACATCACATTTTCATCACACTCACAACATCCAGTTTGCCTGAGTGAACCTTGCTGCAGAAAGCTTCGGTACCCTTTAACCAGCAGGTTTGTGGTTCAATCCCATTCCATCCGGTGCTTGGTGGCCGGATCACCTATAATCATTACCATGTTATCACCATGTTGTTGAGTTGCTGTGTGATCTTCTGTGGCCGGTTCCTTTCCGACTTTTGTGATGACAGTTTGACTGTGTGTTTGGAGTCATGTTTTTGTGGAAGTGTGGGAGGATTTGCAGCAGACAATTTTTCTGTACTTCCCAAAATCAACAGTCCAACTGAATGTGAGCCACATCACATCACATGACAAACATTCTTATCAACAGAGCAGCAGAGTGCAGTTGGCCGCCCTCCACCCGCATTCAGAGAAACTATTGACAGGTCAGAAGCACTTCCTGTGAATCACTTACAGATACATTTCCTGTTATGTTTCATGCTCATTCCAACCCACAGAAATGTATGATGATAAATAATAAGCTGTAAATGATACATTATAAAGCCATTGCTGAAATTACACTGCAGTTAAAATTTAAGTTGAAAATATGTGCAGAAAAAAATGCACTTTTCTAGTCTTGATCGTGGAATGTCATGAAATTTGCACATAACATGTGATACTGGTCTTCTGAACAAGTCTATATTGAACACACCCATGAAAGATACTGGCAGCTGATTATTCATATGTCTGGTATGGACAGGTTTTTGACCTCATCCCACAGTTGAACTCATTCTCTACTGGGTTAAAGTTTAAGCTCTGACTGGTCCACTCCCAAAGGTGGATTTTCTTTTAAGTCATCCTGTGCAACATTTATTGAAGCCTCATTGTTCTTCTGCATCACCAGCTTCTTCTGAGCTGCAGCTGGCAGACAGCCACTCTGACATTATTCTTTGGACAGATGAGCAGAGATGTTAAACAGCTCTTCTGATTCCTTTAAGCCTTTTAGCCTTTACTCTGGGCTTTTCTTTCACCTCACTGATTATTCTGCATTGTGTCTATGGACCCCTCTCTGCTGGCTTCCCACTTCTAGTGAGACCAGTGGACAGGAAATCATCTCCATTCATAGACAGCATATCTGAATATAGATAGATGAATATCTCATATAACTCTTTCAACTATATTTATTTAGAATGACACTTCACAGTACAAACCACATTCCCCTTTCCCCCTTCAAAGTTCACACTGCCAACACAGGGCAATGTGAGGTTCTCTGTACTGACCAAGGACTCTGTTACCTTTGTCAGGTCCATTCATAAATACAGAAATAGCTTTTGTAAATAGCTATCAGAGCTGCAATTACTTGCTTGTAATAGATAACTAGGTCAAAGCTTCCCAATGCTGAGACAGGCCAATAAATAAATAAACCAAAAAGTGTCCTTGAGAGGATTCAGTTAGTTATAAATATCTCAGATCTTGGTGAGAGAAAGAAATAGAAGAAACATTGAGCAAAACGATGATGACCACTGATTTGAAGTGGCCACACACATCACCTAATGTGCTCGTTCCACTTAAAGCATCCCAGTGCAAGTTCACCTTTTGCACTTGTATTTTCTTGGAATTGATTTCAGTGTTCATATTTGATTTAATTATTAAAGTGTTCTTATTCCAAGGGAGTGAAATTTTAAAGCTCTGGGTCTTTGGGAACTTGTGATTAAGAGTTTATTAATAATAAACAAATACTTGGTGCGTTGAAAAGTGTGGAATGACAGAAATTCTTTATCATTTTATTTGGGGAATCCTCAAGTAAAGTTTACTAACTAGGAAGTATAAGAGACTTTCCTCTTAGATATAAAGAGACTACCTTTGTATCTTATTTTGAAAATATTAACTTCATTTTAGGTTACCCCACATTTGTTTTGTTGTTAACATGAAATAACGAATGTCATTTCCTGGAAGAGGTTATCTGTTATACATACCATGTCTACAAATCCTTGGATTAAGACATATTTCACCTTTCTGATGCAGGCAGATTGAATAGTTACACTGCATATGATTTTTGTTTGTTTTGATATTGGTCTTATTTTTGAGAAAAGAAATAAGCATCAAGTGCGATCAAGTGCGAGTACACTTTCTGAATCTGTTAAAAGTCTATTTTTAGTCTTATCATATTTTCAATAATCTGTACATAAAATATAATATATTATTACAATAACACAATGGCTCATATTGGCACACTCGGGCTATGCATGATAGCCGTAGCTGAGCTCTCTTCTTTTATCCCACCAACGCTACCTTGGCAATCTTGTCCTATTTAAAGCCTTAAATTATACCTGCTGCAGTGGTACACCAGCAGTTAAAACACCATCACGCCTTCCTGCAGAAATGGACTTAACCTCTTAGATTCCAACAGGGAGAATCGTTTTCATACCAATGATTTATGTTATCATCTTGACAGAATAATTTCTAAATCATAATGAATGAATTATTTGTTCATTTCTGGCAGATAAATCAAAAAGAGGAAACCAGAACATTTGGCAATCCCTGCATTACCAGATTGGAGTTTGTTTGTGTTGGCAACTTAAGGTACTGAGAAGTAGAATATTCCATAGTTGTGCAACACATTGTGCAAGAAACAAGGACAGTACAGTTTACTGTTGATTGATTAATCAACTAGTACAGTTCAGTCTCAATAGTGATTTTGATCTTTTGGGAAATGACAGAGCTGTTTTAGTTATGGCCAAACATTATGTTGTGAACTATCAGAGCATGTTTAGTAGATTTTTAGGCACCTTTTTAACAGAACACTGAGAAAAAAAATCCATCTGCTGCACATTAGAAAGTAGCAAGATTCATACAGAGACAGCGTGTGTAACAACAGAGGGTGAGAACAGCAAGTTGGCCAAACAGGAAAATCACAGGGGGCTTGTGGGCCACACGGAGCACTTTCAACTAATGGCTAAAGTGGCGCTTTCATCAGTATATGTACAGTATTACTTGAAATGAAGTAGTTGATTCCAAAAAGCAACCGGGCCATATAGAAAAATTGAAACGCCATGGTGCAAGACTTGACAAAAAAGGTCCAAAAGGTTATCTTGCATCCCAAAGAAACATGTTTTTTTCTGACTGGATCATACCCCCTAATGTAGAAATCAGAATGAATATAGTTTAACAATATGCACCTGATTGTTGGTATTCTGAGAATCAAAGCTGTCAATGAAGTATCTGAAACATGGCTTTCCCCCTTGTTCTTCTCTCGGAACACATGATGAGCACAATTTAAAACATCAAACACATGCCAGACTGATTGGCAGGTATAATCTGGGGGGCCATTAGAGATTTAAACGGTGGTAACCAGCCTGCAGGCTATGAGTTGAATCAGCTTTGAATATGTGGTTAGTGCTATGTTTACCAAAGGAGACCTGATTGCATCACTTGCGAACAGTACCTCCGTTACTATTGGGTTTTTATATATTCCACATTCATATTTTATCTTATAATTTGTTTTTCTGTTTCTCTGTTTGATCTGTTAGCCCCGAGGCGTTCCTTTTACATCGCTACCGTGGAGGAAAAAGGCTCAAAATCTCAAAGGGATTCAGAAACTGTCTCAATGCTTAGTGCTATAATACACCTCAAGGTACATCTGACACTCTAACCCAGGCAGCACAGTCATGGATTATCAGGTCCCAACACGTTTCCAGGTAGGACACTACCCCACTTTTTTACCAGAGCCAGTGGAGGACCCTTCTGTAGATGTTAGGATATTTCTAATGGCTCTCCTCCTTTGTAACCCACTTGTTTAATCTAGGCATCAGGGCCACGTCTGACCTAAATGCATGACGCCCTGGAACTTCAGATGCTTCTGGAGCTGCTGCCAATCATTCTTTGCGATACAGGCTTCACCCCTGCTTGCACAAAAGTGATGGCACACCTAGTTGGGGGCTGCTGCTTGCTGTTGTTGATGCCATTGAAGAGTAGTAGTTTGCAGAACTTGGCCATATTGCCACCTATACCTGCCATCTCCTGAGCCTTTCATCTGACAGTAGTTGAGATCAGACAAATCCACCAGGCCCAGATTAGCCAGACCCAGGAGGACAGTATTCGCTAAATGGAACAAGAACCTGAATCAGTGCACCCAATACACCCACTGAAATATTTTAACGCCCCATGAGGAGGTGGCCTCACACTCTGTTTATGAGCAGCACAAAAGATCTGAAAACAGGTGGTGTGTTTGGAAAGTCCATAAAATCTCCTCAACAAATCTCCTTCCTAGCAACTGCCGAAAACGTCACAAGGTCAAGAAAGAAGGAGTTTGTAAAGGAGATATAACAGGATACACTGCTGTGCATCAAGAATTCTAAACAAAATCGATCACGTCCTGAGATTTTTTTTTCTTTACTTTATATAGAGGGAATAGTTAACCTCACTCACAGGAAAACACGACAAAACTGATTGAATTTGAAATAAAAACAAACAGAGAAACTCTGTACGGTAATGTCTTTCTATGAATTCCAATGAGCTTGTTGTTTACTGTGGCTCCTGACTGGACAGATGTTACATGAATAGACAGCTGTTTTTTTCTGGTGAATTACGTAGGTCTGCCCAGGTGCATCTATGAGGCTGTGTTGCTGTTGAAAATAATTGTGGGGACTTCAGTAAAACACCTTTTACATTTTAGGCTTTGAAATTTGGTTTGTTTTTAATTTAAGCCAGCATTAAATTTAAATAAGTTAGGAATATCGATACTATGCTGAGAGTTTATATTTTTTAAATTTCAATCACTGCTCCCATTTGGGAAGAGGACAGAGAACCATGGGAAACCAGAATCTGCATCAATGAAGTCCAAACTTCCAGTGTGTGCGACCTGACGGAGCCGAGAACAAACATTGTTTCCCTGGCTGTAGTTTAGAGTGAGGGAACCATCTTATGAGAAAAATACATGAAAACATCTTTCATTCCGCTGGAACATAACACTCATTGTGTTTCAACGCGCCAAGTTGACTGGATTGTAAGGCTTTGTTGCCTGAACACTGTGGTGCCTCATTCCAAATCAAAGCCATGGTCTTCCCTCCTGCTTGGCCATGCAGCAAATTAAGCCAGGCCTCAGTGTGAAACCCACAGCAGTGATCTATATTTCATAGTCCCTCTCCATGAATAGGTGAAAGTATGGTGGAAAGTGAACGTGGTGCCAGCAGGCCTCACCTCAGGAATACTCTTAACTCTTAACTGAGTGTGCTGGATTAATAGCTAATGGTACAAAGGGAGCCTGATGCTGGCCGCTAACAAGCTGCACACTGGAGCATTCTCACATTTGTTTTCTTGTTTCCTTTCTTGTCCTGTCAATCTACTGATGTTGCAGGTTAATAGATTTTGAATCCCCACTGATTAAAGCATAATAACACAGGGCCAGCTGTAAATGGTGCTGTCTTTTTGATGTAACTGAGAGACTCTTGATGTCAGATCATGTGGAATTGCAATGGCTTTTAATCACAGTCAATGCCGGGCACCGTGTCCTCTCTGATATGATGCAGTTGCTTCTGTGGTGGCAGAGGCTCAGTGGTTATAGCAGTTGGTAATTCAAACCAGTTTTCCTTAGTCCGCATGCCAAACTGTCCTTGGGCAAAATACTGAACCCCATACTGCTCCGTCTCATAAAGAAAGCTCTGGCCGTAGACGCAAAACGTGAATGTGTGTGTGAGAATGGGAGGAGGGAAAACTGTACTGCAAAGCACTGTGAGTGGTTGTCAGGAATGGAAAGGCTCTGTATAAATAAAAACCATTTAACATTTCATCATGAGAGATTATATGTGGAGAAGAGGGAAAACTCTTCCAAACTCTTATATTATATTTTATTGAATGATCATTAGAGAAGCCCTGAAACAAGACCACATTTTTCACCAAGATCATGTTTCAATATACCTGTTCATATTGGTCGGGTAGAGATTTAGATTTGTGGATGTATTTATATCAACTAGGGTTCAGTAAATGTGCTGAAGGGGAGCAAGGTCTTATGAGTAGAAGCTCAAGGGGTTTGTGCTGGTATTAGGATGTGCTAGGACCTAGTCCTTGTTCTGGTGTTGCTGAGTGTCAGTAGTGATCTTGACTTTGAGTCAGTGGGCCTGATGACAGTAGTAGTGTCTCCTTTCTTCATGTTAACACACCTAGTGTGTCGTGACGATCATAACATAAAAAACGGTTAAGTCATTAATTTAAAGCCCCAGCGTTTGTAATCCTGATAACAAACCTTAACAAAAGTAGTCGTGTTTTACCATCCATGAGTTTGAATATTAATAAAAACCATAAAAACTTGATTGCACCTTTGTTCCAGCCCAGGAAGCATCAGTGCTTTGGCCCCAAAAATAATCATAGAAAAAGTTAAGGGGCAGGCACTAGTGAGAAATGAAAGCAGAGAGAAAGAGAGAGAGAGAGAGGAAGAGAGAGAGAGAGAGAGAGAGAGAGAGAGAGAGAGAGAGAGACACACACACAGAGACACAGAGAGACAGAGTGTGTGTGAGAGTACGTAAGGCAGTCTTTAGTTTTGTCACTAGTTTTGTAACTTTGCCTGCACTCAACCACTCCAGTTCATTCCATTGACAGAGACTGTCTGTTTGTTAGACAGTGTGAAAATTATGACCAAAAAGTCCACATCTGCTGCAAGAGTTACAACAAATGGACACAAGTTTTCTCAAAATGGGACTTCAGACTCAAATGGTGCACTGCAGGATGAAAATGACAAGAAGGTGGGACTGGGGAAAAAGGTTACCTTGCTTCGAGGGATTTCCATCATCATCGGAACCATCATCGGGGCCGGGATCTTCATCTCACCAAAGGGCATCCTGAAGCACTCTGGCAGTATAGGAATGTCCATAATTGTTTGGATTGGCTGTGGTGTGCTGTCACTCTTTGGTGAGTTACTTCATAACTGTGTCAGGGTGTTTTCATTTGAGGGTATGCATTTTATCAATGAAGAGTGCGCACAATGTTTGAGTTGTAAATATCTACAGACTACAAAAAATATATTTTAACAAAAGCTTTTTTGGGTATCATTGTGTTGATTTAGTAACAACCCTTACCTCACCCTCCCTTTCCAAACATAAAAACCTTGGAAAATGGCTGCCTCCTTGGAGGGGGCCCCCTCCAGATTTACATATGAAGTATTCTAGGGTACAGAAACAACAACTTGTGAAGTTTAGATTATTAAACACTAATGAAATCATGTATATTACAATTTCTGCCAATATATCCATTTAACCTAAATCTGACACTGTAGACCTTTAATAGTTTTTTTTCCAAATTTCATATGAAACTTACTCATACTGCAAAACGAGAAGCTCAGTATTAAGGTGTATTTCCATTATCAGTGAATGAATGCCTCTGTAAAAGTTATTTATTTTGTCTAGACCAACTCATCTGGGATCTCAGACTCAAAGATTTGTAGTTATTGGTTGAGTTGTTTTGGATTATACAGAACCATATATACAAATTAACATCATGCTCATGTGGCACATTTTTCGAAATAAAGTTACCTCAAAGCATGGGCTTGTAGTATTACATCATAGTGGTTGTTTTTTGGCTCTCGATAATGACCCACCCAGAGACCCAACGTTTGCAAAATGTTATGTGGGATGCACTTAATTGCAGCAGGGGCCGAAGCCAACATTTTACCCCAGGGCACTCAGACAGCTAAATTGCAGGTAGCAGTAATACAGCAGCTGTGCCCTGCCTTAGGTGGTCATGCTAATGATCTCACACAAAAATAATGTTTTTCCTGGGCTATGAAAGTTTGACATAAATGCTCTCCATTCACCATCATTATTATTACTGATATGAATTGCAATGATTCTTTTATTTGTCTTTAATGTACTGTATATAATTGCTTTCTAATCTAATCTTTCAGAATTGAATTTTTAAAAACAATTTTCGTCATCCAGCTATAATTTTGTCTGTAGTGTTGACATGTCAAGAAGTACAAAACAAGTAACAGGTTCAGCTTTTATGTGAGAATTATGTGAGGCAGTTTAAAACCTCTATTGCAGATATTGGTGCAAGATATATTGTTGATGCATTGTTCAATTATCTTCATCACCCCTCTCCAGATTCCTCTAATTTTACTCCCTTAGTATGTAATTAAAATTCTCCCACCTAAATCTGTCTGATGAGTTGAGACATTGAAAGGCTCCCCTCAGTGATATATGTCGGTGATCATAGGGCCCAGAGAGGGACTGTGCATTTCTTCAGATGAGGCTCAGACAAGTTAATAGCCCTGGGTCTATTCTCTGCCGACCTTATAGTTTTAGAGCCAGAGCTAATCTGTCACCTCTGTCTCTGCAGGAGCCCTGTCCTATGCTGAGCTGGGGACCTGCATTAAGAAGTCTGGTGGACATTACACATACGTAATGGAAATCTTCGGACCTCAGATGGCTTTCATAAGGCTGTGGGTTGATCTTATTGCAATAAGGTAATGTCTGCCTATTGAACCTAAAATTTAACTTATATGTTTAACTGTCAGTACTTCTCTATTAACAACTGGTCAAATCACTGTGGGTCACAAGAGGTCCTGCATTACAATCGGGGCTGAGGGGTCTCCTAAAATCTTTGGGCAGCTGCTGTTTTCCTCTTTTACACGACCTGATCAGCAACAGACAGTTGGCAGACACTGGCGCCTGGGACGCACATGGTTAGCATCATTCCTCTCCATTCTGCAGTGTCCTCGCACAAAAATTCGAACCCCAGTTTGCTCCCTCACACTCTCATGGAGACAGTGCTCCAAACAAATGCAAAGCACGTGTAAGCGATTGGCAAAGATTCTCCTGCAAAGTGGTCATTAAGAAAAGCACTATGTTAATGCGGACCATTTGTAGTCACTGCTACACTGGGCTCTGCTGTAGTAACTACTGTGATTCCTTCAACAGAATTCAATGGGCTGTATTTATAGAGTGCTTCTAATTGTGCTGACCACTCAAAGTGCTTCACAGTGAAATTCACCCATTCATGCAGTGCCTCTATGGGCAGTAATATTTCTATGAGGGGCAATGGGGGGTGGTCCTAACATACCAATAAAAACAAATTAAGTGGATTCAGTTATCAGAAATGCAAGAGCTCTTAACTTGAAATGGGTACAGTAAAAGTTTAAAGTAGGTATTTTTGTGACTTATTCAACTGCTACACACTGAAACTGTGGTGAAGGAGAACTTTCTCTTTCAAATTGGCTGTGAACCGCAGGCGGTATGGAAAGACAACAGAGGAGACTGAGGAGCAGCGCAGCTCACAGTGTGTGGCTTCTCCAACCTGATAACAAAATGGCCAAAATACAAAGCAAGACATATAGTGTGTGAACAGTGGAGAGCAGAGGAGCAGGTACAGAGTCAGCCATTTCTCTCAGTAGTTAGTGTTAACCTAAATCG
Organism: Pseudorhombus dupliciocellatus; assembly: GCA_016785235.1. Lineage (NCBI taxonomy): Eukaryota > Metazoa > Chordata > Actinopteri > Pleuronectiformes > Paralichthyidae > Pseudorhombus > Pseudorhombus dupliciocellatus. Next base: position 53,173 of record JAFBJW010000130.1, on the reverse strand, counting down.
AATGGAAAAGGGATTTTTGGACTTCACTGGAAGCATGAGCTCAAACTATGATAATATTCTAATGTGTAAATTGGTAACTGCTTATGTATTAACTATTTTGCAACATGGTTGATTGTTTCTATAAGACATTGCTAAACATACAACTCAAACAATCAATACCATTTTTTTGCGCATCAAGACAGTTTCCCATGGGGGAAACGTAGAAACTCAGAGCGAGTAGACAGTGATGGATCCCTCTTCCTGACAGAACTTTTATAGTGTTAAAGAACTCAGTGCACTTTATAGAGCAGTTTTACGTCCATCTGTCAGCACTTTCTCTATAAGAAACTGCACTTTGAGGTTCAGTATCTTTTTGCCCATGAGGAGTAGGGAAGACTGGGATCTAACCACTGGAGAGCAGCACTAACCGCTGAGCCACATCAACAGAATACTTCTATTCACAGTAACACTAACATAAATGGAGAGGTGTGTCAGTGTTTTGAATATCTGAACACAGGTAAAAGGTCTGACAGAGGTGAATGGGGCAGTACTAACATTTGTTATCTAGTTAATATATTTATAATATTTACATATTATTGCAGAGGTAGTATTGTTAATACATATAAAAAATAAAATAAGAAAGATGAGACAAATAAAATAAAATTAAACACATATCAGGACGTGTTAGAGAGATTACCCTCCCACTCTGCCTGTGACCTTGTGGTATTCTGGGGTTAGTTTAGACCAGTGTTGGGGCAGCTCCATGTGCAGAAGTGTGTGTACACAGCCAAGGCGAAGCAGTATAAACAGTCTAGCTGCTGTCCTGAGCCGCCCAATTTTATACTGGCCTCGGGCTAGCAGGACTGAATGGAAACCATGGGAAATGAACAGAGACAGAGGTAGAGAATGAAAACAAGAGCGAAAGAGAGATTTCCCTGGATGCAGCAGCTCAGTGGCTGCTGTGGGAAATGAAGAGGGAAATACTGACAAGCTATAAGATGAGCCTGTGGGACCAGTCCACTTTATTTGATTCTTACTGAAGCCAAGCACAAGTCCAGCACATGAGGAGGTCATTATGGGAAAAGGTTGGATGTAATCTTTCCTGGTGTCGCACACACACACACACACACACACACGCACACACACGCACACACGCGCACACACACGCACACACACACACACACACACACACACACACACACACACACACGCACGCACACACACACATTTCATGTCAAAATGGCCGCAGGGAAAATAATCTATTGTTAGTCATTTCTATGCATGTGCGATGTGGTGAAGTGTGCAGTTCAAAAGGATTTGTGTGATCCTGGGGATTATATCTTCTTTTGTGTATGTTCTTCTAATCTAAACGGAGTCAGGATGCATTGACCTGACCCCACTGGCGAGCTATACCTACAAAGCAGATCAACATTTTCAAAGTATTATGGATAAATTCCACTGAGGGTTAGGCAGTAAAGTTGGGTCCATATTTCAATATTTCTTGTAGTGTGTCATGGCTTTTACAGCTATTCCACCAACCAACCCAATGACTTATTATTCTAGGAAAATGGTATAAGTTCATATCAAACCTGTCTGTGCGTCTCTGTTGTGCAGGCCTGCAGGGATGGCTGTCATCTCTCTTGCCTTTGGTCAGTACATCCTGGAGCCTCTCTTCATGCCCTGTGGTGTTCCCCCTATGGCTGTCAAACTGGCCACTGCAATCGGCATAAGTACGTACTCTACATGACTACTGTGAAATTATCTCCTCAGAGTGACAACACTGTTCCAATCTGCTCCATGACTGACAGGACATGTGAGAATACATGATAACAAGAATTCAACTCTGCAGTTAGAGGCTGGAAAATGAAGGGGGTGGTGTCAGCTGTCCACATTGGACGACCTGGGACTATCCTTATCTTGACCAAATTGCTGTAGAGACCAGAACATAATAACGCATGACATCTCTCTCTCTCTGTAGCTTCCGTCATGTACCTGAACAGTATGAGTGTGACCTGGTCGGCCAGGATCCAGATTTTGCTCACCTTCAGCAAGCTGCTGGCCATCACCATCATCATAGTGCCGGGGATGTATCAGCTTTTCAAAGGTAAGGCATCAAACTGTCAGTATCACACCGGAGCGCCACTGACTCTCAAGGCCAGGGGACATGTTGTGTTTCCTGGTTGTTCAAGACGGTTTCCAGGGTTCACACAGAGCAGCTGCAACAATTAACACAGCTTCCCCCGTCTCCCTTCAACATGCACTATAAATATGACCTTGAAGTCTTTCAGGCCATGATACCCAGCTGCACACAGCAGGAGCATTTCACAATGTCCTCAGAGCAACAACAAGAGCTTCGGCTTCGGCGTCATCATTTCCCTCTGCAACATATCTCACTGGGATAATTTGGGATTAAAATATCATTTAAAATGAATAGACAAGTTTTTATCATGTGTGATAAAATAGCTACTCAGATTCCCATCTGATAAACAGAGCTTGTCAATTGCACAGAATTGTTTTTATTTTTGATCTTGAGATTTTTTTAAGAACATCACATCATCATCACATCATTCCACAGGTACGGTGTTTCAAAAATTCTCTCTCTGTGTGTGTGTGTGTGTGTGTAGGGGAAACCAGGAACTTTGAGAATGCCTTTGAGTTTAACAACGTGAAGCTGTCTGGTATGCCTCTGGCATTCTACTCTGGGATGTATGCATATGCTGGGTGGTAGGTATGGTCCTCACACATGTACTTGAATAGACACAGACTGTACATATTGTTTGTACACGTGTACAACAAGTTACAACAATTCCTCCCTTTTTCAGGTTCTATCTGAACTTTGTGACAGAAGAAGTGGAGAAACCTGAGAAGTGAGTTTCAGCGATTGTGTACTAATCGTTTATTGACCATTGAATTTTAAACTCCAAAGAAAATATCTTTTTTCAATAGGTGCATCAAAGTTTATCAATTACATGCAGTGTTTACCATAAATGTTTTGATGTTGGTACACTATCTTTAGAAAATAATATGGCAAACATTTGTCACGCTGTAGTTGTGGTTGCGGTGCGTAGAATTTAGTGACATCTAGTGGTGAAACTGCATGTTGCAGCTGAACGCCCCTCGCCTCACTCTCGCCTTCCCAACATGAACATGAACCTCTTGTAGCTTTAGTTGTCGTAACAACTCAAAAGGTGCTTATTCATTCAGTTTGGACTAATGTAAACAATATGGCCGCCCCAAGGAGAGGACCCTGCTTGAAATATTGAGTATTTAAACATAAAGGACCTTTGTTGGGGTAGAGAAAGCTACAATGGATATAATGTCAATCATAATCCAGTGAGAGCATCTTCAATATTATGCTGCATCAAATTTCTGCCAAAAGCCTTGAATCAAAATCTTGCACACTGGACCTTGGACACTCTGGGTTGTGAGCCACAGGGGTAGAGGAATCAAGTACTGAACAATCACATTATAGGTTTCGGTCTTTTCCTTAAAACTATGACTCAATGCAACTCACACAAAAGCAGACCTTTGTTTTCCACTCCTGACTGGAAAGAGAATGTGCCAAGAAGTGATTAAAGAATGGGAAACTATGAATCCTCTTGGTGGCTGTTGCAACAAGAGGCTGCAGTTCAATATGGTTTACATTTTCATACACAGTATGGTTCAGTCAACAGTAACTCCACATTCCACAAACATGAGCAAAGGAACACTCGTTGATGACAACAGTATTCATTGTGAAAAAGGAAAGGCACGGTGTCAGAGTCCGACCTTACTGTAGTGTGGTGGACGTAGGTGTTATCCAGAATTGAATATGCAAGAATATTCAGCATTTACCTTTGTGTCACTATTTGAAGAGCAAGAGAACTTATTGCATATTCATAGGAAATGTCATTACTCAGTGCATGTGATGCTTGTTATATAATAAATAGAGCACTTCATAAGAGATAAAATAAAGGTGAATGACCTGGTGCTACTCTTATGATCCCTCCCATCCTCAGGACGCTTCCGTTAGCGATCTGTATCTCCATGTTCATCGTGACCACCTGCTACGTGCTAACCAACGTGGCGTACTACACAGTGATGTCAGCAGAGGAAATACTGGCGTCTGATGCTGTTGCTGTGGTAAGTAATAGAATATTTTTTTAAGCTAAAACACACAGAACAAAAAAAGATACAAATACAGGAGGGTGTTGTTGTTCATTCGTCGTGGTCAGGTAGTCTTCCATTATTCATTCATGGATTACTTCACTTTACTTTAAAAATATCTCTCCATATTTTGAAAATTGAAACATGCCGCACTAACGTTTGCGAGGCGAGCGTCTGGCCTGTGGGAAGTTGCTAAGCACTGATATCATGTGCTGCCAAAACCCCTGAATGTGCATCATCCTGAGAGACTCTTAACACTACTGGTTTTTTAATGCTTTCAAGTATTAGGTTTTTTTTTTTCCTGTGGAGCATTTTATGAGGCTTAATCTCCAGCAGAGCAGCAGAGACATGTTGTGTAGTGTTGTGTATAAGTGAACAATAATGCTCTGCAGGGGTCTCGTTAGGACCCTATTCATAACAACACAATGATGGAGTTTATGGAAGATTTAAGTGCTTACATGAAAACAAATAAGGAAAATAATACACACACGCACCAACTTCTACAGAGCACTGGTGGCTTGTTTATTTCGTTTTTATTAAAGGAGACCTGTCTAATATTTCAGGAGAGACGGAAGTGAATGTTAAGGGAACAGAACCAGTAGATTTGTTTTATTTTAAGAGAGTTTTCTAAACTGTGATTTTAATGTTTGCAGTGTTTTCAGCTGTATAATCAATCATTTTTTTTCACATTGTTTCACATCTTCATTGATTTGTTAAATGGACATTTCCTTCCTTCAAAACAAAAAGACATGTTGTCCACCCAAGTTATTAGTCAAGTTATTTTAACACAACTTGAACAATTCCAGTTGTCTACCCCTTTAAACAATATCTGGATAACCCTGATGCTATCCCCGTGGTGACTCTGGTCTTTGGAACATGAAATGTTGCATATTGAATATTCACCTCTCTGCTGTTCGTGATGTTCGCTCCCATTGTGAGCACCACAGTCTCCTTCCTGCACTTAAAATGTCATTATCAGCAGAGTCTCTGACAGCTCGGCTTCCAGCAGCTGTTAATGTGATTGCTCCAGCCATGTTACAGCCACCATTGCTGCTTACAGTGCCAGTGTAAACCTATAGCAGGGGGAAGACTCATTCACTAAGAGATGTCTGATCTTTGCAAATGCACTTAGTTTTATTGCCCTGTGCGAGATGAGCGATGGGGGGGCGCCTTAAGAAAGGTGTTAAAAGCATTTATGTGTTCTTAGGTGTCTGTGCTGCTATAAAGGAATTCTACCCTGTTCTTCTCATAGGCAAAACTTCCCAAACTTAATTATATACTTTAACTGCTGGTTAGCACTTGTCTTGAGGACGCCGCCCAGTATAATGCAGTTGCGTTGAAACTTGTCACAAGGGCCTGGAGATCTACAGGAGACATGAGACAAGTGTAGGTGCTGCAGCTGGTCTATGAATCCACAGCTGAATGCGTCCACCTCCTATGCTGCCATGAGTCACTCTGCATTGTTAGCACGTGATTATTGAATCACAAGTTTGTCAGGATCTAAATAAAGATTTTACTACTTCATTGTATTACCAAACAACATTAACCAGATTAACCCAAATTAAAATTACCCAACATAATAAATGAAACCTATAATGGTGATCATATTCCACTAGTCCTGAATGGAACCTGGAAGGTTAGCCCTTTGTCGGCTTTGTGTCATTATGATATCCTAGTCTGACATTATACTTGTTTGGCTTTCTTACAAATGACGTACATTTATGTTTAAGACACAGCTGTATCTTTTAAACCTCTTGCTTTTATGCCTTTGTGTCTTCAATAGAAGTGACGCACTACTCACTGTTTGGGCTTCAGTGAGACTGAGTGTTGCCTCTGTGGTGTTCCAGATCATTTCCACATGTTCGACTGATGTTAACAATTTCACTGTAGCAGCTACATTGTAAAAAAACAAACAAAAAAAACCCTCCTTTCTTCAATTTCATAGAGTCCTTCTTTCTTAACTGCACATGTTTTCCAGTGTGATCCGTCCCTCAATCCATTGCGTTTAGTCCAACTGGGTTTGGATACACTACATACACACATACAGTACACTCGTACTCGTTATGAATATTTAACATCTTTAAACAGGATGCAGTGCATCTTTGACTAGAAATGATCTTAAGTGACAACATAATTTTCCGTGTGTTCATTTACAAACACATATAACAAAGTCCTAATTCTCCCCTCTCAGTCTGTGCTTGTCCAAACGAGCACGGACTGAGACTAATCAGCACTGAAGGGCTCCATGAATAATGAGCAGCTTCAGCTCCCACATCTGCATGACCCATTTATGACAGAGTTTACCAGCAGCCCTGTCAACAGAGGAAAAAAAACAAAACGCATCCCACATGTACGTGTGTTTTCCTCGAAGGGCTGATGAGGTGTGACATGCTCTGCCCATAAAAAGCTAACTCAAAAGAACTTTTCATCTCATTGTATCTAGCAGTATGAAATCAACACGTTGGCCATTGTTGATAGAAAAATACTAAATTGTAGTTTTCAGTGAAAGAATAAGCGCTTTATTTTTATTGTTTTTTTTTTTAATTCAAATTTGACATGTCAAGTTGATTCTCAAAAATATTCCAACGAGAAAGAACTACTTAAAAAGTGTTATACAATGGTAGTGACATAGACTATCACACTTGAGGCCTTAAGAGAAATTTCAGAAAAAAATAAACACTTGAAACAGGGGTTTAGAAGGTGAGGATTTACAGCAGTGCACGATTCACTGTGTATTTTCCTTGTTCTCAGGGTTTTTATAGTTTTTATACAGAAAGTTTCGCTGTTGTTGCAAAGTTATATCGCACTGGAGACTTTGTTGTTTTATTCTCTTTCATATTGGGATGTGTTACTTAAATTAATAACATCAGACAGCACACCCTTGTGGCTTATTTGCATTTTTGTTCTCTTTCAGCCTAATTGGATGAAATCTCATTTCAAAGCAGTTTGCTGAAGTTTGACTGGCATGTTCGTCTTTTTTCAAATCACTGCTGTCAGCTGGTATTTTCATTAACAAGACTACATTCTTTTCTGCTAAAAAGGAGCAAAAATGTATGAAAATAGGTAAAGGTAGTATGTTTCTATCATCATTCCAGCATAGACGTTTATAGATTTTCCCCAGCGTATACTAAAAGTAAGAGGTGACAGACTGAGCTCCTTCTGAACTGTGACTTCTGAAGTCTCTCCTTCACCTTTCAGTGTCTCTGTCTATCACACTCCTCATCTGCTCTCCTCTCTTCTCCTGTTCTTCATCTCTCCTGAACTGCTATGTTATGAAAGCATTTCTCCATCAATTGGGATCAATTCACAATATGCTGGCGGATGTACAACGCAGCTGGACGCCAGATACAGACCAAAATTCAATGCAGTCAGGTCACTACTGCCGTGTAATCAGTGGACTGGACTCACAGCATTTTGTCTTCCAGAACATTAGCTAACCTCAACCCTACCTCTCTCTCCCATTGTACCCAGGGGTGCCTGGGAAAGTGTTTGATTTTGTATAGATTATTCACACAACACACAACATATCTCGGGTCCCGGGTGGTGGGAGCAAAATCGACTGATTGAACGATACGCAGAGGACCAGCCTTGTATCATACTGATCAACAGCATGAGATCAATGGATGAAGAGATGCAGCACATAAAACAGTCAGAGCTAATGAGACCTCAGTACTCAGTGATCTCTGGGTACTAAGATTACGTCTATAGATAATTGATATTACCCGCGGGTTGCAGGACACTCAGGCATCCATGAAGCATCCAGTGCTCACGTATGTTGAGGCTGCTGCTGAGGGCTAGAGAGGTCGTCCTCTAGCCAGAAGGTCTGATGCAGTTTTAACCCCAGTCTGTCCATCTGCATGCCCAAGTGTCCTTCGGAAACATTGCCCCTCACAGAGCTCTTTGATGCACTGAGGAGTGCTGAGTGGTCATCAAGACTTGAAAAAACCCTATGTGATTACGAACCATTCACCATTTAGTTTGTGTTCTCTGTCTTTTTTCCCGTCGCAGGCGTTTGCAGAGAAGTTGCTGGGGAAGTTCTCTTTAGCCGTTCCAGTGTTCGTGGCCCTGTCCTGCTTTGGCTCCATGAATGGCTGCATGTTTGCCTTGTCCAGGTACAGATGTGAACATAGGAGGTTCTATCAGTGGAGATTAAATGAGTAGAATTGTGGTGTTGAGTAAATTGCAAAAGGACCTATAAAGGAGAAGAAGAACAACCAATTGCCTGTGATGCACTGCGTTTCCTCCAGAATGTTCTACGTGGCGTCACGTGAAGGCCAACTCCCAGAGGTTCTGTCGATGATCCACGTCCGCAGACACACTCCACTGACTGCTGTTTTCATACTGGTTAGTTAAATGCAACCACAACAGTGTCCACAACCAATAACTGCTCATTAGCTCAACACTGACAACATGAACTGTGTGCAGTACCCCATGACCATGCTCCAGCTGTTTGTGGGGGACATCTACAGCCTGCTCAACTTCATGAGCTTCCTGCGGTGGCTGTTCATTGGTGTGGTGGTGCTGGGTTTGATCTACCTCAGGTATAAGAAACCTGACCTCCCCCGCCCCTTTAAGGTCAGTCTCCTCACATCTGTCCGACGCCCTATGCAGGAATATGATCTCAACTGAGCTGAGATCAGCCACCAATGTGAACATTTTTAATCAAACATTTTTATTTTGATGTGCTTATGACTCGTATGACTCTTCTGACTTGTCCATAGGTCCCCATCTTCATTCCAGTACTATTCTGCCTCACATGCTTCTTCATGGTCTTTCTGTCCCTGTACTCGGACCCGGTTAACACAGGGATTGGATTTGCCATTTCCCTCACTGGCATCCCAGCATACTACATCTTCATCTACGCCAGCAACAGACCAAAGTGGCTTCAGAGGGCTTTAGGTAATCCAAAGGATAGCCGACAGCTACTCGTTTTATAGTGTACTACAAACAGTGATATATACATATGGTACCTTATTTAAGTCTAGAAATGAAGTTAATATATTTGCTCTTGTCTCTGTCCTCAGATTCCTTCAACAGAAACTTGCAGGTTGTCCTGGAGGTTGTCCCTGCAGAGGAATGACAGCACACACACAGCACCTACATCCAAATCATAAATAGCCTATATACTGAACTTTGTAACAGCAGACTTGGTGTCCACTATAACAGACGCGAATTATGTCACTGCTAGGTGTGATTTAGTGTCTTTTTTTATTAAAGACTAAATAGTGAGGAAGGAAAACTATATGTACTGTACATCTACTGTTAATATCAACATGCATCTTTAGCATTGTGATTATCCTCATATTCTTCTGAATAGACAATAGGTCACTGCACAAGATACAAGCACTGTCTGAACTAATGGGGTTTTATAAACTCATAAGGAATCTTTGTAGAAATATATGCAACGGTTTATTACTTTGGAGCACCCACGTATAGAGATGTGTTTTGACTAGTTCACTCTTGAAAGGTTAAATACTGTGAAATAAATATGTTTTCAAAATAAACTCCCATTCTCTGTAATACCAGGCATGGCTGTGGAGTGCACCGCATTATAAACATGACCACATGGTTGAACAAAACTCTGTTGACCACCTTGTATGTTCAATTTAAGCCACTTTGCAATCCCAGCAGCTACTTCCATTCACAGAGAAAGTTGGCCAGCATGTGCTAGAACTAATGGTTCCAACACGTGCACACATGCAGCTGTGTTTATCACATTTCATAAAAATGTAGACTTGTTTCAGAATACCATTCTGCTTTGAGCCCATTCTTTTCCCCCTCAGTTACTCAGTAACTGTCAGAAAGAAGATGTGACGGAAGGTGAATGCTGAAGGTATTTCCTAAACTATCTGTTGTAAACATTGATTAGTGTTTACAGACAAGCTTAGTGTTCAAGTCCTCCAAACAAAGACACAAAAAAGCTGTCATACTTAAGTACTGTTTGAGGCTATGAAGACAATTGTCCCCTAGATAATGATTCACCTTTGAATGTGTGTCAGCCTGTGAAATTAGCAGAAGGTGGACAGCGTGGGTCCCTGAGTTCGAAATGAGAGCATTGTTGTTGGACGCAAAACAAGTAAACGCCCGTGAGTGCAGGATGAGTCATCCAACAGTTCTTATAGTTAACAAGCTTTTCACAGGCATAGAAAAGAGTGAGCGGTAGATACGGGGGTGTGGGTTTTATAAAAAGACATGAATGAATAGTTAACACTTGGACCCATGATTGATTCCATCAGTCTCAAACCTACTGAGAACTAGGCCAGGAGCAGCAGCACACACTGTCATTTGAACATTTGTGAGGATGTGACATTATTTTGAGTTTGGTATCAGAAATGAACAATTGCAGGATGAATATGGGCAGTCGACCATTGAAAGCTTCCTCTAAAGTATATATCATGGTATAAATATCCCTGAACTCAACAACAGAGTGAATTTGTGGCTCTGTAGTGCAGAACATAAGGAGCTGTGCTATGTGAGACCTGGAACGTAAGTAAATTCCTTGCATGATTTGTCTGTTTGATTTAATTTTTTAAAGCCAGTGTATAATTTTATAGAACAGAAATACTATGAAATGTGTTGTCCTCTGTGTGGGGCCTCCTTTTCTAAAATTGCGGGGTCACCATCAGTGGTGCCTGGGAAACATGAGCGTCCTCTCTGTTGAGGGCTTTTCAAGAGAGGCCTGAAGGACAGTTTCTTAAAAGGAATTTATTCAATTCAGGAATGAAGCCTTGAGTGTGCCAGAAATTAATTAGTAAATGTTCAGAGGTCTCCCTGTGTTTTCTGTATTCACATTAGCTACACGATTCAAAAATCACAAATTTATTTGAAACAGGATTTCCATTTCTACTTTTTGTATTTATTTATTTTTTACTTTTACAAATGATGAGACATATGGTGAAACGTGAGTTATGTTAGTCCTTGCTATTTTGGCTGCAAAGTTACAAATAGGATTTGAAGAGGTGACAGTAGTCTGCATGCAACAACCTTCAGAGTAAATGAAACAACATTCAACATCGTCCTGAATACATTTGAATTTGAAAGTTGAGATATGGGGTCTCACATGCTTGTTTCTGCTCTGGTTTGTATTCCGTCATGTTCAGGCTGGATTTATTCAGAGAAAATATTTGATGAACTCCAGCATCTCTCTATTTCCTGTCTCGCGGCAGGGAAGAACTATTTCATCACTGATGATCACTGATCCTGCACTCCTCAGTAGCTCCAGCTAATATGCATCAGTGATCTGAGGAGCACAAGCTGGCAGGACGTCAACATTGCTATACAGAAAAGTGAGATTGCTCCGGATGACGGCCTGCAGGGGATGTGTACAAGCTTGCTCTACTGGGTGTGTAGCTTCTGGGCTCTGTCTTCACCTTCTGTATGACCTGTCATAGAGTGAAGCCCAGAACTGGAGAAGTTGAGTTATTCTGCATGGACACTCACTCACTCACACGCAGTCGACAGCCACATGGGGGTGCTGCCGTGCTTCTTAACATGCTGGACGTTTCCCATTTATTTGCCGCCTTAAATTGCGCTGAACAGTGCGACAGAGCATCCCCTGAAGTCAAACATGACGCCAGCATGAAGGATTATTGTATCGCTGAAATTTAATTGACGCAGGATTTTGATTTGTTTGTCGCAACAAAGGGGGGAAGACGGGTAAATGTGTCACAATGCGCCGACGTCCTTTCATTGAATGCTCACCTCCATGAACGCTGGAATTAGCATTAGAATGAAGCAGCCGCATCAAATAATGACCTGCGGTGTTTTAGAACTGTGTTTCAGTCTGTCAATAAGTCAAGAAGCTTTTCTCCACAAGACAATGGAAAACAGTTTGAGACATTCAGCGGTGCAGGATGAAATGACAGAAATGGGTCTCATGCTGCCAGCAAACAAGGTTACATAATGTTTGAAAGACAGGTTCTTTTCAAGTCAAGGATGCCAACAGAGAAAGGCAGTGGCAGAAAGGCTGAATGAGACATTTGTGTGTAATTCATGCCTTTTTCTTTGGTTACTTATTTATTTTCCCCTTTATTCTCCTCTTATCAGTTTGCAACAGCAACGTTTCTTCCAACTCCTAGCTGCTGTCAGTTGTCTTTGATAAAAATGATAAAAACACAGCACCGACAAAATCGAAGAAAGAAGTAACTCCGTATAATGATACAAGTTTTGGAGAGTGTGGCACCTCTGGTGACTTGTGTTGACTAAGCTTTTGTTTCTGGTTGCGTCGTAAAACTCCGAGCAGATCAGAAACCATCACAACAAAAAGACAACTTTGCTTCCCAAGCAGGGCTCATGACGAGTGTTTATTTGGAATCTAGATAACTGAAAACACTCTTATGCTCAAGTGTTATGAACTGAGGTCTTTGTCCAGTAATTGTTAGATTAACTGGATGACATGGATGGTGAAATCATCTCTTAATGCTAACACATAAATAGTGAGGCAGTCTATGCTAACACGGTCCAGTCCGCATACGCAGGAAGTGGCTTTCATTGGCAAAGGGAGCCTGGGGGTGAGGTCTAAGGTCACCACTGACAGTCAGTTAGTTTAGAGGCATTGAAGAGGTCAAACCTATAAAGTGTTCTTGTTTTCATGAATGTGTGCATGTGTGTTTGACTTTGCTACACTGAGGCCGTGATTCAACTCAGTGGGAGGATGGGACTGATTCCTCAAGCACAGGGTGACTAATAGGGCTGTGTGTGTGGAAGGTAGGGTCTACCCTCAGGGTTACTCATGGCCAAAATATGATGCGACAAGCCCGCCTCTGTGTGTTGTTACAGCCGAAGTAGAGGTGGATGAATGAAAGCTTGTTCTGCTAACCTCAGTGGGCTTTATGCTTCTGTATGTTAACAGCAAAGAAGGTCCTTAGTAAGGGTTTAATGCAGAATGGCAACACCTCTCCTCTACTCCCAACCCTTCCTAATCAGCCTGGAATTGTAAGTGAAGTAGAACAATTACCTCGCCAGAGGCTAGATGGCATTTTCTTCTGTCCTATCATAAAGAACAGTGCTATGCTAAAGAAGATAACTTCTGCTGGGAAAAACAATTCTGTTGTTTCGCCCACCCGTGGAGTTCAGAGGTTCGAAGGTTTGAAGAAGCTTTTGCTGTTTTTTTTTTTTTTGCTGTGACAAAGATGTCGTATGAGCATATGATAATCAAATAGCCCATCTGGCATCAACATACCACCTCCCTGAGATCATGTTGTTTCCCCCTTGGTGATGTTTCATGTGAACAACATAAAATAATGCTCCTGACTTGTAGCTGTATGATTTCACATTGCAGCGCGTCCACCCTGATTGGCTGGTCATTGCGTGGATAAACATGGATAAACACAGTGCTTGATGGGCAATCACACATCAGTGTGCTCTTCCTTATATTTATTCCCTTCATTCCATTCATCAGTATGAGTTTAAAATAAGACTCGAGCTTATTAGGAGTGAGACACATGTTTTTTTCCCTTCTCCGACATAGCTCAGCACAGAAGAAAGAAACCAGATTTAAAAGCACAGTAGCATTTCAAAAAGGTAGAATTAAATGACAGTGGCAAAAACAATAGTGCAAATGCATGTAATGTGTCCATAGTTCATACTGAGGTCACAATAAAAATAAACTAAGGTTTCCACCTGACTGACTTCTACTTATATCACTCCTTCAAGTCTCCCCTGATTCTCTTGTGAATGCTCTGGCTCTGATTACTTACTCCTCCTCTAGCGGGTCACCCCTGTGTGTCGCTACCCTGATCCCACTGATGCGTTGGGGCTCTGCTGTGTTGAGCAACGTGCCGATGTTTTCTCAGCCTCCATCAGTTTCTCCGTGTGTGCTGCTTGTAGAGCAAGCGTGCGTCTTTGTGGTTATGTGACTCAAACAAGAAGAAACACAAAAACACACCAGGCTCATTTGTTTGGCTGATTGGTTTCCCCTAGTGACGAATGTGCTGCCAGCAAGACATCAGACAAGTTTGAGCAAGTTTTGATGTGATCCACGGATTTCAATATTTTCTCATTGTCACTTCTCAACCCTGAGTGCTGCTTGGCAGAGCTCGCTTCTTGTCTCAGTTTAATTGGTTAAGGAATCAAAGCAGGCACAGAGAACCAAAAGAGTTGAAAGATTTAAAAAAAAAGAGCTACAATGGTGCCTAGCCTGTGCTAGTTTCAGGCCTCTGTCTAGGAACAGAAACTGGTTCCATCAATCTTTTTTTGTTTGTTTGGGATTGTTTCTTTGGCATCTCTCTCCGTCTCCCTAGTTTTCTTAATTCATTCCATCTCCTCAGGCGGATTCTCATTGTTTTCGGATTTGAACGCCTCTCCACCCACTGTTCATTAGTCCTGGCAGCACACCCTGGCATTAATCTGCTTGTTGTGAATAATGATGGCCTCCATGATACTCGCACTGTACATTACACCCATCCGTTATTGTAACTAATGACCTCCCAACAGCATGCAGTCATGCCTTACAGTAGCGAAAGCACACAATCTGGCTCCAGCACATCAGTCACACATACAGTATAACTCACGCATGACAAGAACAAGTGTTTGGACACCAAGTCCCACAAGGCACTGGGGGAGGTAATGGGGTTGAACGAGGAAGAAAGAATACATCAGTGTCTTTGCTTAGCCGAGGCAGAAGAGAAGATGCGCTGCTAACATAAGGGACAGCTTGCACTTTACAGAGAGAATGCATAAAAAAACAAAGGCATTTAAATTTCAGGGTTCTCAAATTCTTTACCCCTACTAGCAGACTTTTCTCATCGCCTCACTCACCTATTCACTTTCTTGTTCTGTTGAAGTGCAATCAAAAGATGGATGTTGAGGGAACTCTCCAGAGCCAGGCAGCTTTAGGGCAACTGTCACCACACTGCTGATAGATGGGTTTAAAAGTTTGGAATTCTGTCACAATTACAAATGCACCATGAGAGAAATGAAGTCGAAACAAGAGAACTGTGGCAACAGCGAACATTACATCAACTGAGCGAACCTTTGGGACTTTTAGACAAATTCCGATTCTGGCCAAATCAATATTTTGTGTTTCAGTATTCATTATTTCAAGGCTAACACCGAAAAGCCAACTAGGGACTGACTGAATATTTATGGCTGGGTTGAAGGAGTAGGATTTGGACCAGAGATGAGAAGGGCAAAGGTGAAGGCTGGGAATGGTGGCTGGCTGTGCGGTGCATGGTGAAGTGAGGCCTGAGCCGAGCAGTGTCCAGAGAACGAGAAGCTGGTCGGTGTCAAGAGCAGAGGAGGAGAGTGAACAGGGCAAGGGGCTGGAGCCAGAGGTTAGAGCCGAGCACTTGGTGGGAGGAGAACAGCTTTAATGAAACATGCTAGATGGAGGGTGTAAGAATGTATTTAAGAAATAATTTGATCTCTGATACATCATTAGCATCATCGGCAGCCCCAGGGAAACAATTATATTTGTATGGTGCCAGTTAATAACGTGGATTATCCCAAGGCACTTTACAAGGCCTTAAACATGAGGAAAGCGTTTTGGTGATTGAGAAGAAAAAAGACCTCCCTCATTAGCTGAAAGAAACCCATGTAAACAATGGTTAATAGAATGGTTCAGCTGAAGGGAAAACAACATTGAAATCTAATAAAAAGAGAGATTTGGAAGCAATGGGTGGCGCCTACACAAATATCCAGCAAGTGCGTGAATGAGTTTTTGATCGCTAATTATAAGTTCTGGAAACTTGCATATGCATATGAATAACGGAATGAACACATCTGTGTGGAATTGAGGGTCCTGCTGCGAGATGGCCTTCAGAACCGTGGCAAATGTGACAAAGACGTTGAAGCTGCATAGTCAAGGGATATGTGCAGTGTTGGGCTGAGCAGGAGCCAAGAGGATATTTGGTCCTTTGAGTAGAAGCTTTGGGACTGATCCACTGAGGAAGAGCTGGATTGAGGGCATCATCCAGCCTCAGGCGAGATGAAGATCCTTCCTGAGCCACCCAGAGCTCTGCCTCTGCAGACACACTGAGAGACCGATAACATGCACAGACGATGTGAAAAGAGGCCTAATGGAACAAACATGTTCAAACTCAGCATGCTGCCACTTCAACTTTGGTTTAACACATTTAAAGAAACAAAGGGGAAATATTTAAGAATGCATCGCTACATTGATTCAGGGATGAATTGTTTGTGTTTCTTTGTGAAAGGAAAAGTGAAGACACCGATTTACTTAAATGTTTGGACATTTAAAAAATTAAAGGAAAAATCAAACTCCCCCCTGAAATATGATAGTCATGAACCATATGAAACATCACACAAATAATTAATAACAACAAAAAAAAAAAAAAAAAAAAAAAAAACACAAATAACGCAGGTCACATGCCCCCCCCCCCCCCCAAGTGCTAAACTTCTCTATACATGCGGCCGGGTTAGCTACGCCCCTGTCTGGATCCCCAGCACTGCACGAGCAGGTAAGGAAGTGTCAGCTGTTTGCGTGTGTCGCGGAATGTGTCGACCACCTGCGCGTGCACCCTTGGTTGGACTACAGAGGCTGTTCGTGTAGATAATGATTGGACCGTGTTTTGTGTCGCGGTTTGAACGGAGCAGGGGGGCGTCCGCGCGTGTGTGCGTGCGCACGCGCGCAGACTTCCGTGTGTGTATGTGCGTCAAAGCTGCGCCGCGGCGGCTCAGTGGCTCTGGCACAGTGTTTCTTTAGTTCCAAATGAGCTTCATTTGTGAGGTACAGGGAAGACGTGGAGGCACCAGTCAGGTGAAAAGTCCCCCGCATCAAATTCAACACTCGTTGAATTCCTCGTTTTGGGCCTCGAGTCAGGTGAAGTCAAGTATTGCACCCTAGATTAGAGGGAGCCTGCAGCGGGTGACTGACAGAAGTCAAAGTGAACGCCTTCCACATTAAGTAAACGGCTCTTCAGTGTTCAGCTTTGGGTTTGCAAGTGAAACGTCTGAGAGTTCTCTCACGCTGACTGTGAACAGCAGGACGACAGCTGCTTCAACACGGCCTGAAAGTGGGAGAAAGTGGATCTGTATCATGCAGAAGTCTGACAGTGGCATGAGTGATGGTGAGGAGAGGCTGAGCGGGTCAGAGCAGCCCCACTAACTGTAATGACATTAGTTTCTATTAGTTTCTCTGACAAACAACCGATCAGCAGCTGTGGCAGTTTTTGAATTGCCAGGAGGGATCAGGTGTTGGGTCTGTGTTCATGCAAACAAATCTGTTGTTGTTGTTGTTGTTGCTGCTATTATACTTGCTCTGGGCATAAATCACTGGCCAAACATCAACTGAGTGGAGAAAGGCAGACACAGATCCTTTTCACCATCCACTGTAACTGTGTCTTGAGTTGGCAAGATTGAGGTACTCTGCCTACACTTTCCTCAGCATCGCAGAGTAAATAATACTAAACTCCATCTTATCACTGTAAAAGAGGTCAGGTTGCGTCTCATGAAATCCCTGTATCTCTTGTATATTTCATGCTGTCAAACCAACTCAGCGGTTTAGATATTCTTTCACAAACTCAGATCATTTTCCACCGCCCAAGGCTGAGACCATTTCAAAAATTCATCGGATAATATCATAAATGCAATTGCCTCCAGCAAAAACAAGGTCCCAGAGATATGAGGTTTGTACCTGACAGCAATGAAAGCTTGCCTGGGGGAGGCGGTGTATCTGTGTGGCTTCACAAAGTTTCAGCTCAGTTTTTTTTTTTTTTTTTCTCTTCAAAGCATTTCAAAGGTGATGTGGAACATTTTCTGCGCTCTCTGATTTGGACTCGGCATTAAGATCAGAGTGTTCTCAGGCGTGCCACCGCCTCAGTCCATTTAAGGCTGTATCTCTATTTTTTTCCCTTCACTGCTGGTTGAAGATTGCGTGGTTCAGAAGACACATGTTTCGGTTCTTCAGATGATGGAGGACGCCGGCAGCCTGCAGGAGGGCTGCTCAAGACACATGTAGGTGTGTACTGCGGAACCAGTGGGTCGATCGTGACCTGGTCCAGACTCAGTCATACAATTTGGTAAAAGTACAAGTTCAGTGAACAGCATGTGGAAAAGTTGGCAGCAAGAAGTCAAATATTAGCATAGCTCTTTCTCAATATCACATTGTTAACGGCCGATCTGAAGGCGTTGGTCTGAAATTGTGGGTTAGTGAAGCATTTTTGTTTTTGTCTAAACCCAGGTTGCTTCATAATTGGTTTTCATATCCCTACCTTTTATTAGATGTCCAGGGCTGTATCTGTAAGCTGTTTCTCAATGTTTCCTAATGTAAGTTTTATTTCCCCATCGTCCACTATAGTGAGCCTGCATAATGCAAAGCGTTGCCTACAGCGACTATTAGAAAGTACAGTTGGTGTGTGTATTATGAGATTTGCTTTTGCTAAAGTGGTTTAAATAGTGTGTTAACATGCGCTAACGCATCCGACTATTCAGACGTACACACAATACTGGTCTATCAAGAGATGGAGCGTGTGCTGTATGGACACTGTGTATACTTATTTATCATTCCTTTTATTATTTGTTTGGACTTCTGTTCAGGCCTGTAAGGAAACATGACTTCAGAGGATACTGTATATATACTATATAGATCCTTTTGAACCATCCCTCTGTCTTACTGAGCAATATATGTCATTTCAAAACTATTCCCAAGTATTGCAATATATATTTGTTTCTACTGAAGCATCTGGCGACCCCCAGAAATAATCATTTGTGACCCCTGTGGGTTCAGCACCCCCATGTTAAGAATTAGTGCTCTAATGGACCATTTCTTTCTTTCCCACACTTGTATGTAATTCTCTCTTTAATGTCTCCTTCTGTTTTGCGTGACTGCTGTGGTCGTACGTCTTACGTTTTCAGAGCAGTAACTTGCTGTGAAGCTCCAGGGGTGACTCAATACGTGTGTGTCTTTGTGTCCATAGACTAAATGTGAATACATTAGCGGTTCACATACACGCTGACAGAGCTGCCTGTGAAATGGAGAACTAAGATAATCCCAGTGTCTGAGAGAGGCTTGCAATGTCAGATGATGCAAAGATGGAAATCAGAGAGAAATACCCAGAGAGCTTAGCCAGGCCTGTTGGAGGAGAGAGAGGAACTACAGCAGCATCGCCTCCTCTCCTTCCTGAGTAGCCAGTAGAACTGGTAATAACATCACCAAGGACGCTCCCCTGGCACTTATAGGACTTCAGCGAGCAGAGTGTAGTGGTGAAGATTCATGTTGCAGGAAAATGATGTTGCAACATAAAGGACAACCTGTGGTGGACTTCAGTTGTCATAAAAAGGGCAACGGCGTTTCAATAGGGTAAAGAAAGAGTTAGAATTGAGATGAAGGAATCTCTTATTGGACATTCAGAAGCAACTATTAATGTTTGTGACATGAAATAATCACATAAACATTAAAACTGAAAGAAGTTTTTCTGTCTATAATTCTGTGAAAAAACATGTGATTCACTTTGTGAATCCATTCATTTGATCTAAAGGGACTTTCCTATCAGCAGAGAGAGACAGAGGAGAGACACGTCTTCATGCCGCAGTGTCCTGACCTTTAGTTCAATACATAATCCGATCTGTTTTGTATGAATGCAGATTCACCAGCAGTGGACACACTGTCAGTGGGGACGACAGACACAGTCAAGAACAGTCAAGGCTTTCGAGATCAATAAAATGTGCTGGAGGTGTTCATTGTATTTCAAAGATTCCGTTTCTTGGCCATCAACTGAATCCAACCCTGATATATTTTAGTAGCCGTCATACCCCTGGCTTATTGTGTTTGAGATTCCCTTACATGTACACACACAACCTTTGTGTTGGTCTCTGTGTGTTTGTGTGAGTGTCACTGAGGACTCTGGAGACACCAAAAACCTTTCAAGGGCTCAGAGTGCTGTTGTTCAAAGGTCTCCATTAGCCCCCTCCCTCCTTCCTCTCTTTCCATCGCATGATGTTTTTCCTCTCCTGGACTTTTCTATTGCGCTCCCTCTCCTGGGGTCTCTGTGCCCTTTCCCCCTCCGTCTCTTGCCCATCAACAACACTGAAACCAAACAACAGGCGCCTTTGTCTCCCACAGGATTGAACTTCAAGCACATCACACCTCTGACAGGCTACAGTGAACAAGCGTCCTGCTGCTTCCAGGCACAGGAAGGAATTGATTACACAGGGCAGGATTACACATAGCTCACGAAAAACAAATGCCATTAGTCTGTCTTACATGGCTGTGGTGCCTAATCAACAACCTACTGAATAGTCCTGTGTCATATGATACTTGACCATGAGTCTTGAGGGATTGTCTTTAACTGGGTATGATTACCTTTTTCAACAATAATGAATCTATCAAATTTGATTTGCCCATTAGCCCACATTCACAAATCAAAGTGCTTGAGAAGAACTAATCAGAAGAGATTCTCTGAAATATGCAAAAGGTCGTAGGGCTCAAAAACAAATCATAATGATGAGGCAGTGGTTTGTTCCAGAACACGCCAAATCAAAATTGGCCATAGTGGAGGTCAGTGGCTTGTATCTCTTCTCCGATCGGTCCAAACTGTGCAGAAGGAGGTTTTTGAGCAGCGCAAACTCGCAGGTCTGATTAAAAATAAAGCCTGAAAATGGAAGGATGAGAGCATCTGTGCATGAACAGGTGGCTCTCACATATACTTGATAACACCACAGAAAGACACTTCACTGTGCCTTCTTTTCCCTTTGAATCCAACAGTGTGTCTCTGTTCACCCAAACAATAAAGGCAGAAAGTCTGAAAAAGTGTCTCTGAAAACATAACCACTCAGATTCCTCTATAATTCGCCCTTTACTTTTCTCCCTGCTATCCTTTCTTCTTGTCCCCCTCTCCTTTCTCCTATCTTGTTTTTCTCCTGCAGCCAAAACATGCCTTCCTCCCAGAGGGGCTTCAAAAAAGCCTGTAATCACTGCTGCAAATGTGAACTGGTATCTTTCAAACTGGTGTGGCGTGCCAGTTTTACCCATTTGAAAGGAGCACTGTGAGGTGAGGGAAGGGGAGAGTGTGGTGTTGAGGAAGGCTAAGGGAGGGAAAACCGAGGAGGGACAAAGAAACACATTGGGAAGAAAAATGTTTACATTTTAGAGAATCAACATGTTTTTCAAAATGATAAAGAAACTAGGACAGAGCAGGCATTGTCTCTAAGTGCTTAAACCACCCACCCACCAAGGCGGCCGCCCATCCATCACCCTGAGGCTTCTGTTCCAACCAGAGGGGCAGGACAAACCAACAGCAAACCTGTTCGAGAAGAACACAGAAGGAGGGAGGGATGACTGAATGCAGCACTGTAAAAAAAACCGCAATTTATAGTCTTGGACTTCAAATTACAAGTTGCTGAGTCAAACATCATTCTCTCAGCAGTTAGCAACAATGTAGGAGCCCTGACGACGATTTATTCTGCAGGAAATCTTGATCCGTGCTTCTCCCTTCTTTCTCTGGGACGCAAACAGGTTTCATTATTTTGATTAAAAACAGAAACAATGAATGAGCCATAATTTGCCCAGCCTCCTCTCTCTCCGTTGGCAGCGCAGCTCATACTGTCTCTGTGTGGCGGCGCTCTGCCATCTTTTAACAAGGGCGGGGGGGTGATTAGCCAACTGGACTCGTTTGTGCTAATCAGCCCCTGGTACAGCTTGAGGTCCCCTGCTGAGCCACCCCTGCAGACGCATTGACAGAGAGGGTGTTTCTGTTTACAGGGCTGGCTGCAGCGCCGACCACTAAAAAGCTCTTGAATCTGGTTTCCTTTCAATGTTAAAATCTTTGTCAGCGTCTCCTCCATGAATGACTCCTCTTTTTATTTCTGTTTGTTTTGAGTTTGTTTTCATTATGTGTCCATAGGGTGTTATAAAGAATGATATTCCTGCTGTATTCTCATGTCTGTCATCATCTCGGGCAGCTCAGGCGCTACCACTTTTGTACCAGGGGATCAATCTGATTTCACCAGTGCTGATTAATACTCTTGTCCAGGTGTCCCCGCTACCTCCACAGCTCTCTCTCTATATATATATATAATATAAAATAGAAGAAAATACAAATAATAAAGGCCACGTACTAATTCAAAGTAATGGAAATCATAAACCAGACACCACAAAAAAAAAAAAAAAAAAAAAAAGTGGGGTGATTCATTTTCTGTCCTCATTCTTTTCTTCAGTTGTGAGGCTACAATGTAAAACTTACCCTGAGGCTGATGACGGGTCCACAAAGAAATGTACCATATTCATATTTCGCAGCGTTCTTCAGCTTGAAATAGAAAAGAAAAAAAAATATACTTAAGCAATTTTGAAGTTAAAACTTAAGTAGCTCAACATATTTTTTCCTCTGGTGACAAAAACTTATTACAAATGTTATATTGTGATAAAAGATTTATGTAAGTGGGAATTCAAAGAGGACACACACACACACACACACACAAGAGAGCGTGACAGAGACGGGACATGCACAAATTAATCAAAACCACACAAATAGGGATCAGAAGCATGCTGAATATGCAGTGATGTTTCTGTTTCATCTGTCACACGCTGCTTTCAACTCTCAGTATCACAATATACTAATCTGGCACCACTTCAGAAAAAGGAGCTTTGATTCAGTTCTTCTCCTCTTCAGGAGTTCAGAGAGAAGGAACAATAAAATGAAAGGTAAAACCGTGATCACTGTACCTCATCAACATCTGTAGGATGTTTGTTTCTCACACCGTTAACACTAGTTGTGGTCTCACACACTCACACACAAGCACTTGTGCCTTTATGCTCTTCGTGGTCTGGATTTTGAAAAAATCGAGCCAATGGATAGCAATGGACTTCGGTGGAGATCGTTTTGGTTGCTACAGGATAAGTACTGCAGACCGTTGCAATCCCTCCACGTGCAGTATGTCACAGCCTAGTGGGAGGATGGCACACGCCTCCTGTTGATGCGGTGGGCGTATACTGCTGCATAGTAGGTTTGTATAGTATGTGAGTAGGGTGCTGGTACGACTTGCCCATGCAGCTGAATGATCGTAGCTTACGTGGATGTGTGGTGTGATGTGTGGGTACTGTTTATTTTTTCCTCTTATGGTGCTTCTGAATTTGATGGCAGCTGTGAAACAGTTGCAGATGAGAATCCATTAAAACTACATTTTATTGCTTTAAAAACCTGTTGCTGTGGCTGATTGCTTTATAGTGTATGATTGCAGTGTCTGGACACCCACATTGTGCTGTTGTATTTCTCTCATTACATTTTGCTTCAGACTGTAAAAACTGCACATTTGTAAAGGTCTTGTAAATTTTAAATATACTCCAAACTTACCATAATTACAGGCATGGGAAGTGTTTAACATCGTATATTCATGTGGAAACAGATCATTATTTTCATAGTTGAGATGCAGCGTTCCTCTGAAACCACACTATTAACTTGCGACTGCTTCTGAGATCACTGCTTCTGCCATTACTCTTATTACGGCTCTGTCCTACCCTTCTGCGCATCGCCTTCTCACTTCAAATGGAATGCTGTATTAAGGCAAATCCATGATGGAGATTGGTTAAAGCAGCTCAAAGTAGCTTATTAACTACTTACCTGAAGATTTCAGTCTATCATTAGATCTCTACAGACCACAGTTATAGTCCACAGAGACTGAGAGGTCCCTGCTAATGTTTGTGGAGTGGTCCCCGACGCATTCCTGAAATGTGAAACTCTTCTAAATAAGTCAATAATAAAATAACAAAAACGATAAAAAAAAGGAGTTGTTTTATTGTATTACTGAAAAGCCTTAATGGTCATATTGTTGTATGTCATCATTTAAATTAAAATATCTAGTAGTATGATACCATTTAAATGCTGTGAAGAAAGTAATTAGAAACTTCTTCACCCACAAAAGCTATTGTATCGAATAGATCTTATTGTTATGTGTGTCACAGTTAGGATTCACAGACCCAGTCCTGAAATATAAAAACAAAAACAAAGTGAGCATAACCAGCGACAGCTGTTTACTGAGCCAAAACAACCCTTCCTAGTTACGTGTATGCAGCATTACATTCAGTCATCCTCACTAAGTCACTTATCTGGAGAAGCATGTATATTTTTTATTTTTAATAAATTTGCAAAAATCTCAAAAAAACTTTTTCCACGTTGTCATTATGGGGTGTTGTGTGGAGAATTTTTTGGTAAAAGAATGAATTGAATCCATTTTGAAATAAGGCTGTAAAGTAGCAAAATGTGGAAAAAGTGAAGCGCTGTGAATACTTTCCGGATGCACTGTATCTGGAGAAGCATGTATAATTGCACTCACCAGCAGGGGGCAGGCTGAAACTGTCTGTGGTACATGACATTGAGAGGAAGCAGTTGGATGGAGCCATGGGGTCTGTGAGGTGAGCGCACCACCGTGCTGCAGCCTGAGTGTTCTAACAAAAGGAATGTAGCGATGTGCCACTGCTCTGAGACGCTAACATGTACGGTGACTCTCAGGGGGTCGAGTGATGCAGACGATTCACCTTAAATCAGCCTGATCGCCTGTGTCTGACCTCTCTGATCGCTGATTATATCCTGCAGGTTCCTCAGGAGCTTTGCCTGTTTGCAGTCTTTTCTAATGTGAGCTGACACCAGGGTCTGCTCTGTTCATGCATTCCGATGTTATGAATATAATTGTGCTTCAGACAAACAGCATTGTAATGGTATTCCTTCAGCTGGCATTGTGAGTTGGTACTGCAGGATACACAGGTTGCTCTGTGGAGATAACCTTGTCTGTAGACTTTACACAGCATTATCACTGCTGCTGACTGGGAAATCTCATGTTAGCTGTTGAATATGGTGTGCAATTAAACAAAAGTACATCATAAAAGCATATGGATTCTCTTCTGAACACTGTTGTTGTTGTTGTTCAAGTTGAAATACTGAAAATTTTAAATTGAAGTTTGCTGTATCGGTTGTCTCTGCCTCATCGCTGTCGGTCCTGAGAGGTCCGTCCAACACGCCATATAAATGAATGTCATGCCACTTAGTACCTCAGGCTCCTCCACTGTGTGAATGGGATGCTAGTAAGTCTCTGCTGTGTTTCAGTGTAGTTGAATTCATGTAATCATATTTATATTATTCTGCTTGAAGTGCTTTACAGCACTTTAAGTCAGCAGTTTACCGCTGTCAACCAGAAGTCAGCCATTCAAACTTCACCATTGTACCGATGACAGCAGCGAACAAATGCAATGATTCCCTCAACCCGGTGGTATATGGTTCCCTTTGAAAGACATTATTATTGTTATTTATATAACGGGGGTAAAGAGAACATAGGTTGCCCCCAGGTAAGCAGTGTAACTGTACCACAAATAAAGCTGTTAAGAGATTAATGTGGTTTAATTGTCCCCACTGGATGGGGTGGGGGTGGGGGGTGGGGGGGGCAGGACATATGCAGGGCTGAACTGACCATCTGTTGGATCCACAACTGATGTGCACACACACACACGTGCATGGGGGTATGGGGGGGGGGGGGATCCTCAAGTTGTAGGTGCAACAGATTGTGTGACTCAATTGCTCATTGCACCATGCTGCGCAAAGGGAGATGGATACAGCTGAACATACTACACTCAGGGCTAGGGCAAATGAAGTATGTTCAAAATACTATCACATAGTATTATTAGGGTGGTTCAGACAGATGATTGTTGTTGGAGTTCTACTCGAAATCTAAGGCTGGTAAGCGGGAAACACTGTTTGCGTCACCATTAAAAGCTCTTTCATGACAATTCAAACTCACTATGTGTCAACTGTCTGATACATAGGAACTGTGTCGTATATGGAACTGTTCAATACAAACAACAGCATGCTTCACCACGGGCAAAATCAGTAAGCAACTGTGGAGAGAAAAATTCGTGTGGCCATCTGCCTCGACCGGTTGGGGTGAGCGGAGAAGAATGGTTAGGGAAAAGAGGGGAGGTGGCAGTAGATCATCAGGATCCATTTGCTCAGGATATTGCAAATTTCATGGCACACTTAGGAAGAAATGATATGAGAATTATATGCTAAAGGCTACACTCCATTGATTAAAAAAAACACTCATTGATAAAAGACTTAAGTGTGATGTCCTAATCAAGGCTCCATTTAATGTCCATTTTTATATATATAAAAAAAATACATTACTGTCCAATGTTCACGGTGTCTCAGCAGGGACGTGAGGCTGAGCTGCTTTGCGTCTATCCACTAACCTGAGGATTACACTCTGAACCCAGACATCATGTCCACTCCACCAGATGAGAGGAAGCAGCTGTGAACACCGTAGCCTCGAGCCTGTCTGCATTAATGTTACATCTCCAGCACCTCACACTCACCATTACTAATTAATCCAAATCATGTTCCAAAGTGCCCGAGCGCTTAGTCGCGTCGTTCACCTCGACCAGCCATCCCTAACAGGGAGGACAGGCAAACATCATAATAATTCAACTTAAGCATTTAGTTCCTGCATAATGCATGAACGTGAAATCAGTGCAGAGGGCATCAGAATCCGGATGCTGCCAGTGTGGCTTGCATGTTTCTATGTATGTGTGTGACCGTGAGGTTGTGTCAGTGGTCGCACTGATTTATTTATTAGGCATGAAAATGTGTGAGGCAATGTGGGGGGAGAGGGAGAGCACTTTAAAGAAACACTAATAGTAAGTAATGTACCTTGCATTTCTGAGTGGTTTGCTGTTAGCCATCATATTTCTTTTCCCTTTTCCCACAGGTAAGAGTTGACAACCTAATTCCAGGCTGAAATGTTTCCTTTACAACTACAAGGGAAAAGGATTTAGTTCGGGTTCCGCAAAAATCAAAGGAATCATGTTAGAGGAGGAAGAAGAATACATTTGCCACGCACCCGAAGTATTTACATGTTAATCCTGATGGAATAGCCCCAAATCATACAGTTTATGAATCGCACAGCAAAAAACTTCTCACAACATCACAGCTGCGAATGGCTAGAATTCAGTTTTCTTTTATTGGGTCTCGGCTTAGTCTTAGAGATTGGATGAGTTCAGACATCTTGAAGAATTTCTCATTAAGATCCCACCTGGCTTAGGAACATCTAAGGTTTCCCCAAGCACTAGTCCCTCATTAATTTAAGTATAATTTGAAATAAGATTTTTTTAAAAAATCTTTCTATTTTATATGATACATATGTCCATCAATACTTTATGTAATTTCTTTCTAAATTTTCATCTTATACACGTTTTTCTTTTGAACAGACTTGATTCTAAGAGTGCTTGTCGGTTCAAGTCCTCACGTTGCTTTATAAATTGACTTTGACTATGACTAGAAAAGCAATTTATCAAAAATAAAAACATTAACACATTCACAGAATGACAATTGACAGTCACACTGCCATGGGTGGTAAATACATCCATAAACATTTAATCAGACCAAGTGTGGAACTCCATTCCTTGGTCAAGGCATGGAGTTCAGTTGTGTTTCAATACTCATTTTACCCTTAAAAAACTCACTGAAGTGTGTACCTTGTATCTCCCGTCTGTTCTGTGTGTGGTCACAGACCCACAAACAGATGCCATCTGGTCATCATCCTGACCACAACTCTAGGGATCTGAAAAGACCATCTCCCATCCTCCCCTGCTACTTATAATCCAATCCATTATTCCATCAAGCCATCTATTCATCCACGCATGAAGTTGTCCAAATATTCCCCTGCCCCTGTGGTCCCCTGTCCCAGCTATGTGGTGTAGCCATTACTGAGATTTTTTTTTCACAGCAGTCCATCTGAATGAATCCCTGTGGAACTTTGGCATCATAAAAGGCTTTATAAAAACTCTCTGGGTACATATGTCAACAGAGTTCTGGAGTTACTGTTTTGTCTTGGGGGGAGAGATGAGAGAAAGGATTGGGTCTAATTTGCTGAAAAACATCCAAGCCACAGGCATCATGGGAGCTGGTTCAAGAGCAAGTGCGTGTGCTATGATTACATGTAGACATCACCATTGGTATCAGTTATTTCAGTGGATTTTATCCCCTGTTTCGAGGCTGAGCTAAGCATGTATCATGTTATGATAAAATTTGATTCATTATTTGGTTAGGTTAGGGCAAGGGTTAGACCTAGGCAAGTCGTCTTGGTGATTTTAGTGTAAAATAATTGTAAGTCAGTGTCCTGGAGACACCACTCAGTGTGTGTTGTGCGTGTGGTGTGTGTATGTGCGTGAGAGAGTTGGAAGTTGTGTGCATGTGTTGGAAGTGACAGCCACAAAGAAACCGCTGCAGTCAATTAGAGGCAGAGAGCCCCAGGGGCGTCACTCTGTGACTTCGGTTCACATCTCCACCTCTGCTCCTTCCTCGCCTCCATCTCCCTCCAACGAAAATCCTTCCTCCTTTGGTTCTTGTACTTCTTTGCTGAGCACTGTGACAGCCACTGCAGTCAAGGACTTTTATCCAAAGCGTCACCTGTCACTGCCATCGACGTGGTGACTGTTGTCCTACCAGAACGAGGCAGGGAAGGAAGAGGAGGGGAGAGTGGGGAGGGTAAAGGGGGAGGATGACATGTTGAGCAATGGGAAAAGAAGAGGCGCTCAGTGACACAGAGTAAAAGGATACGTGATTTTAAATTAAATTTACATTTTACATTGAAGACATTCAGCTCTTGTTGAGTGACTTGAGATGAATGTGCCACTAAAATAAGCCAGAGCAGGCAGCAACAAGGAAGTTAGGCCTTAGTATCCTGTGCTGGACATTTGGACGTAAAGTGGAAGGTGGAACCAATTTCTGGATGTGCTTGATTAGTTTAATATTATTCAGTACAACCATAAGAAGCCAACAAGCAACCCTGATATGATTCCAGGAAATATTAAATACAGTACTTCCACCCAATATTAATAACCATTCAATATACTAAGGGGCATCAGATGTGGGTTGCATCCAAAGTTGCACTCTTATTTCAAATCATAATTAAAATAATGAAAAGAAGCATCACATCATTACTTACTATGTATTATTATTATATGATATTGATCAGCAATGGGTGTTTTAGCGGCTGTATGCCCAAAATACTTTCCTAGATATATTCTTAGAAATACATCCCTTCCTACCCTCACTCTGTGAGACTGATAGAGTCAGCCCACACCACAATTACAATACACTGCACACATTCTCCTTAAGGGAAGGATAGGTACAAAACAATGTCTCTGATGTGCACACACTCATATCTACAGTATGTCCAGGTTCATAACCAGCTTTATGTGACCTATTTGCTCGACAGTGATTATTTGGAGAATTTTGTAGTACTGGCCCCACGTACTGGCAGTTTCACTGATTCAGACAAGATGGTATTTCAGTCTTTAAGTGGAATGTTGGATTGGGACACAGAAACGCTGTACTACACCCTGTAGCTGCCATACTGGAGATATTTCTGTCTTGTGCAGCGATGGTGGGAAAAGCTAATTGCAGCCAAAGGCAGTGTTGTTCGACACAGAAATGCATTATTTGTGTTAAAACCTAAATTATTCAGTAGATGTGTTTACTTCCAAATGAGGCTCAAGCACTTCCTTGTGTTAATTCACTCCTGACCTAAGACAAATCACCCAAAGGACCTCTTACATGTAGAAGCCATATTTGCATTCTTATTTTGTTTACTCTTATTAAGGTTATATTTGACTCTCAAAATGTAAAATACATCTACTGTTTGAAGACAAGTAAAGCACATGTTTAATTCTTGGAGGATAAGCATATGACTCGACACAATCAAAGAGACCGTATAAACGTCCTTGATGGGCACTTTAGGTTAAATATTCCTTGAAAGTTGCGTCTCATTGATGAGGCACGGCCAAGTCAAATAACATGCATTAGTAGTCTGTAGTGTATATGCCTGGACCTTGAACACGCAAGGACTCCTTCAGAAATTCATCAGCTTTTGAAATTTGAATACGTTTTGATTTGAGAGGTGCAAAGATTTGTACACACATCTCTCATGTTTTGATTTTCAGGAATTTAAGGAATAACTGTTGGCCCTAATGATAAGGACCAAGGCTTCCTCATATGAGCTTAATGTATGCAGATATTTGTGTTCATGATTACACTAAATACAGCACACTGATCACATTACTGTGTACTGAGGCGTGTCTGAGCTCTCAGAAGATCCTTATATATGGGATTATGGCACGCAATCCATCTTGCATTTTATATTTTTTAAACTAAAACCTTTGTTTTAAATAAGATACTGAATCCACTGTCGCAAAATATTTGAAAAAATGACACCTACACTGATTAAACCAGTGTTACCATGGCAGTAAAATCCTGTACACAAGAAAAAAAAAACCTAATTCGTTTCCTGAGGAATTTGCTTGTAAAATTGAATGTGTGGATTTGAGGGATTAATACTAAAATACTAATAATGATAAACTTCACAAATACATAAGTGGTTGAATAAGATTTTATTTCAGTAAAGCCTTCATTAAAGTAAGTGGTTTTCCCAGTAAATGATGTTGTTTAGGCACAAATTGCTTAAACTCACAGAGCTTTATACAAATTTTCCAGAAACAAATGCTATTTGTAGCTGGAGGAGGGTGCCTGCAGGGTGTGGCGACCATCTATTTTAGGTAGAGCCCTTAGTTTATCTTCATATTGTGATGGTTTTGAATTGACCTTCTCAGGGCTGGGAAATGTTTTTCTTTATAATAAAAACTGTTTTATTTTTTAAACATTTCTTTTGGACATTGGAAGGTTTTGGATGTGTAGACATCATTTGCCTAGAACCGCAATGGGTATAAACCAGAAAAACAGCCATTCCGCTGATTCACAACCGAGGTATCAAGGCTATTCTTCAATAATTCGACTGCACTACACCCTGATGCAAGCAAACACCCAATATCCAACTCGCCACCATCTGCATGTGTGCCTCATACTTCTTGTGTCTGGGTCAAGTTCTCTGTGGAAAGGCAGATGTTCGAGGGGGGGGGGGGGGGGGGGTTTCCTGATTTTNNNGGGGGGGGGGGGGGGGGGGGGGGGGGGGGGGGGCTGTTACTGAATGTAGCATGTCAGTTCTCACACACTCTTCTGTCCTCCGACCTTTCCTCCACACCCTCCTTTCTCATTGGGGAAAACAAAGCTGCTTATCACCCCTCTGAGAGCCATTATGATGAGAGCCACAGCCCTGACATATTGATTTCTGACTCTTTTTCATTTCTCTCCCCATGGAGTGGGGCTGGCACATCTTGTCTTATCACTCACACTGGTAGGCTGTTCTGCACTCTACAGCTCATTGCAATGCACCCCTATGACAAAGTCTGTATACACAGCACTGAGTCTGGCAGGAACTGTAAAAATAATCTCATACGGTTTTGGTCAAAACTACAGTGTTACTGTGAAACACAGAAATGCATTTGTGTCTGATACCAGATGCAATTACATCATTTATTTTGTGTCTGCTGAAATCACAGACTGCATATAAAGAAGGATGAAGCGTCGCCCCTACCTCCCACTGCACAAAGCTAAACCATTATCCCAAACATAGGTGCTGCTACCTTGCACTGAGCTGTTATGTTGTTCATAATTATACAATCTACAGTTGAAACCAGACAACCATCGATTACGAGGTTGAAACTTACCCCCGGGGACTCCAGAAGTGTTTTATGGACTCAAACACCTCACCTGCCTCTTTATCTGCATAATAGTCTGTATTTTCATTTTCCATAGAGCAATCCCTCTAAGCACAGTCATACATTGTTTGGATTATATTTTAATATTTAAGGACAACCCACAGGTATGGATGTTTCAAGGGCTTGATGGTATTAGCTGCTGATTAAAAACACATTTTCTCCATTAGTAACATTGTATTATTCCAGCTCTTACAGAGACATTACTTTCCCTTCAAACATCTTTCTTCGTATATAGAAAGCCAGAATACAATGTGTTTACATAATGAAAAAATAATTTTAAAAAACTTCTATTAAGTTTGGTCAGCTTTTACCATTACATTTGATTGCTCACTCTATATTTTCCTTAGGGCTCCCTGTGCACTTATTCCTCCATTTGACCATATAACCTACTGTAGATAGTCCGTCTCCACACTGGGATCAATAGATGTTATCTTTGAAAATTAAAAGGTATGAGAACTTTCCACTTCATCCCTCAGTTGGAACTGCCTAATATATTTTCCTCTGTTCAGTTATTACTCTCCCCCTTTCTCTCGCTCCGTGTCTTTCCCTCTGTCATTCTCTGCTTCCCTAATGACTACAATAATGAGGCATTATCAACAGCTTCGGCGACAGATGCTCGGAATATTCTGTCTCTGAATCTCTCCCTCTGTCTCGGTCTTTCTCGCTGCTTAATCTTCACTTCCTCTGTCTCTCTCATGCTTGTTATTCTTTTTTTCTTATCAGACGAGCCACTCTCAGCAAACTGGAACCTCATTACTTCCCATATGCATCTTTTGCTCAATCTGACTGCTCTGACTTTCACAAGTTTTTGGAAGTCCATTCAGCTGTCTGTCTTGTGCCACTGTAAGCACTGCAAATGACAGTGCTCATTATTTGCAAATTATAAGGTGATATTAGTAAAATTCGATCAGTAAAAATGTATGACATATCGCTTTGCAATTATATGCTGCGGCTGAACATCCCTCACCTCACCCTCCCCTTCCAAACATGAAAAAGAACCTGTGGTAGCTTCAGTTGTTATTAAGCCTCAAAAGGAGTTTGTAAAGTCTGGATTTGTGGAAAAACATGGCGGCCTCTGTAGGGAGGACCCTCTCTATGCAAACTACTAAGTGTTGTTCCAGTTCATTCTGGTGTGGTTTGTCCTTCAGAATGATTGTTTGGCACTTTGGTCATGTCCCTGTCTTTAAATGTGCTATATAAATAAATCTGACTTGACTTATCATGGTGAATACTATACCAGCTCAGTGTATCATGACGCGAATGATGCAATAGTTTGTAGTCTGGTTCACCCTGTTTCACTCTACCCTATCCAAACTGATTTGGAAAAGGAAAGAAAGCCTGGATCAATGTTTAATCGAAGTGAAGATGGGTCAAATAATCCAGCATTTGGACTTGAGGTCTGCATGTGTGCACTGACAGGTTCTGATGTGGTTGTCGTTTGTGTTGATTCTGACTACAAAGCAGTAGTATCGCCAAATGTTGTAACAGCTAGTAAAAAAGCTTTACATTTAGCCAGATTTCTCAAAACCACTAATGATAATGAGAGCACATCATTTCCTTATGTTCCCTCATTAAACACATAAACTGCCAGCATGTACAACTCATGCATCCAGCGGCGTATTTGTGTAGAGCAGTGTGCACAATGTTCATGAGGTTATGAGCAATATTTTAAATACTAGGTCACTAACAACCTGATATATGTTGGACTCATGCATTTCAGACCCTAATGACCCGGGGGTTTGCTTTAAATATGACAAGTCCTTGTGTTTCTTGCACCTTCTTTCAGCGATATTATCTCTAAAGGTTCTGAAGACCTGAGCTATAAAAGTGGAAACACACGATAAACCCATTCATAAGTATAACTGATTCCCTTCTCTCAGCACCAAGTTGTCCTAAAAACACAACATCAAGCCAAATCCTTTGAAGTGGACGCAGCTCCGTTCATTTTATTCAGTGTGCTGCTGATTCAATCCTTTCATCCTGGCCCCTTTATCTTCCCATGGCCACCAGATGTGAGCCAACTCAGCCATGAAGTAGCTATCAGCCATGGAAAATGGGCAGAGTAAACTGGGCTAATCAGGGCAGCGAGGTGACGAGCCATTAATCCAAAAGGAAGATATGATGAAAACCTGTCCCTGTGACTCTCACACTTGACAACCTCCCTTTCATCAAGTCTTCTCTCTTTCATTTCGCCACACATCCATTCATGCTTTCATCTTTCAATCTGCCTGTCGCTGCCAGGAGAAGGATGAGGCCTGGAGAGTTTTTATCCACAATCACCTCAGCACCCAGGAGGTGATGGCACGTCTGTCTGTGTGAGCCCTAAAATTAAACTTCATTTTGCTATTTCTTCCTAATTTTCCATCACGGGGGTTTGCTCTGTAATCAGTCCACAGTGGGATAAGGCCTAGATAAGCCCAGTGGAGAAATCACATAATAGATCTGAAATTTTTTGGCTGGTTTGGAGGTAATTACCAGATCTTACCTTTTAATTCTGCAGACGGTTCCCTGTGATCTGTGGAAATGAGGAGGAATGTAGCGTGAACCTGTTCTAATTGGTTTTTAGATGACTTTCACATGAACTGTGAAATTATGGTAATCAACAAAAAGGACAGCATCTAGATGGATTTCAGTTGGTGCTGCACCACTCATTCTCAGACAAACATGGCATTTATCCGAAGGTTGCCAAATGTTTTCTTTTAAACACGGTTAATGCTAGATGTAATTCATTTCCACCTCCGACCGGTTCTACAGCGTTCTACAGCTATGATTAGTTTATGGAGACTATTTAAAATGAACTTGGACACCTGAATATTTCCGTTTGCTACTCTGACCCAGCTCCTCATTGATCTCCAATTGTTAAATTAATGTTTTACACTTTGACTTTCATATTACATGACAATAACAAATGTATAAATATGCATTAGCTTATTACATATTTTCTAATGTGTAATTATTTCCACAACCCAGTATCTCATGGTGGTAATGGATATTGATGGACGTGAGTTTAGTAGAGATGGGGCTTTATTAATGCATATTATGACATGGGTACTGCAATCTCTGTTAGAATATGCACATTTGGTGAATTTAGAAGACAGCTACAGACACAGAGAGACTCAGTACAGCAAAAGAAACACCTACGTTTGTATTTTGGATGCCCTCTTCCCACCAGACTGTAGATCTATTTCATGTAGGAAATATTTTGCCCTGTAGTGTCCTGTCTCAGCCAGTATGACTGATACATGCAGTTACTGTTTTCGCGATCTAATCTCCTCACGTTAGAAGACTATACATATTTTACAAGCCGTTGTCTGAAACCAGAAGTTCAGCAATCAAGCATTTGCCCGTCACTAACTAATGCAGCCTCCTCTCAGCGGGCATGTTCCCCTCGGAGTGAATTTACACAGAGCCGACCACCGAGCATCTCCATGAAATCTGCTCCTCAGTGTGAACTGCTTTTTTTTTTTTGTCAATATCAGATGGTTGGAGGGCCCTGGGCTTGGCATCATAGCAGGCATCAGTGCTATCTCTGGCACAGCTCTTATTGAATTGTTTACCCGGAGAGAGAGGAAGGGAGAGACTGCGTGGGTGTTTGATGCCCTCCATCTTTCTCTGTCAGCGTGGCTTCTCCTCTGGATCTAATCCTGCCAGGGCACCAGCTGCTCCCAGAAAGGCCTCCCCTAAGGCACAAGACACTTCCTCTTAGAACTACCCCCCCCACACCCCCTCCCCTCCTGCCCACCCATCCACCCAGCCCGGTCTCTAATGGGCACCCCCTCGGCCAGGCTGTGGTCGCTGAGGCCAAGTTCACACTGCTGGAATGATTGCAGTGACAGCAGTGTTTTTCTGATCGTCCACGGGGACTCCGGTTATCTGGTCCGCCTCGCTGAGCCGCCGCTGACTGGAGCTGTGACAGACTGACACTCAGACAGGCTGATCGACAACTTGATCTACTGGATGAATCTCGAGAGGCTCAGACAGAGGCACACAGCATTCAGGGCGTGCGTGTTTGATTTCCGTGCAGATCACCAGAGTCTGAATACATTGGAGTAAAATATTCAAGAAATATCTTTATGGGAACAGCACTGTCTGGAGCTCTCAGCTCCGTGGGCCTTTATGAGGCTGTGTGTGATGTTCTCGAGCTGGTGTGTGTTACTGTATATGGAGTGTTTCCGATATTCTGCACCCCCATGTATAAACCTGAACAGACAAAGTTTTCAATTTCTTTGTACAGACTCACAGATTCAGACAGTTCACTGCAAGTCCCCAGTGTTCTGCAGGAACTGAGTTACACCCGATATTGTGTGTGTGTGTGTGTGTTAAAAGTGGATTTCTGTATCTAGAATCACACTTAGCTGAATCCTGTTTGTAAAAAATCAAAGTGAAAGAGTAGCAATGGGCAAAATATGTGTTTTCATTTGATTTAAATTTAACAGACATTTCAATAAAGCAAGTTCAAAAACACCCAGGAGATATATATATATTGGGTTTAGGTATTGTGCTATCTTATATTTTGGTCACCTGAATTTAGCAGAACAGTTATGTTATGAATACTAAAATAAAGTAAGTTCACTGGGTGATGGAGGGGTGGTGCAGACAGGCAGAGTTACTGCCTTTTGGACGATGGTGTCATGTCCGTCTGCCGTTACTGGAGGCTGCTCCACGTCGCCTCCACCGTGCTGCCGCTGCTTTGATTGGCATCACCACTGACGCCGTTCGTTTCTTAGGAGTTCACCAGGAGACTCAATACCCTGCTGAGGGTGGGATGGGGAGGAGAGGAGGATGGGAAGGGGGAGGGATTTTTGGCTGATGCGTTGTTTTTTTTATAAACACTGTGGTGTACAATATAAAATAAAACAACGCTGTTGCATTATCACAGACAGAAGTCTGTTTATCTTCGTTATAAAATAAAGACAGCCGCGAGTCGTTAAAGAGGGATTGTTTTTTTTCCCCCGATTTTGATGAGAGGGAAGACGTGTGATGTGTATTATTAGTGCGTGTCTTCTATCTGAGGATGGATGATCTTGCACTGAAGTGTTTCTTAATGCTCAGTTTAGATCTTTTGTATCCCCTCTTTTATCTCCTCTTGTTTTGTCTCCCCCTCGTCTTCCCTGTCATTTTCTCTCTGTTGTTGGCTCATTTTCTTCTCCCACCTCCTCACCCTCGCCCCCTCTTCAACCCCCTCCTAAAACTCAGATTAAAGGAATGATGCAAACTCGTCTCCCTCTTATGCTTGATCCTTTCCAAGCGAGTCAACTTGCCAGCGGGCCCGTGAAGTCAAGAGCGGCTTTTTATAGCCGATGTAAAAACATGCAGCACCACATATGCTTTTAATATCCATGTGCAAAACAAATGTGGCATTAAGCTATGCATACATTCCACCCTGGAGTATTAGGTCGCTGTGTGTCATTAAAGATGTTCCACCAATATGAGCTTTAAAAAAGTAAAACACATGCACACGCTTCCTGCAGAGTGGAAACATATGACACACTGATGGAATAAGATTTACCTTTAAAAATGTCATATCCAGTATATTGGTATTTTTACGTTTCCATCATAAATATTTGGGTTTAATCCTTTTAACGATTTACACACAGTTCACACTGTTAGATAACACATCTGGTGTGCAAACAAGAAATGTACATCCGTCTTTACCAGCATGTGAGTGAGGATAAATACAGATCATTAGGAACCCAGGCATACGGTAACATGCAGTATTTTTTTTTATTTTCTGCACAACGGGGATGAGAAGGAGCAACTGCTGCAACTCTATTTATTTTACAAAAAATGTGGACACATCCTTCGAGGAGACTGAATTTTAATGCCCCAAAATCTGCAGGCAGGTTTTATATTTCACTTTTAGCTTCATTTGTTATTATTCTAACAACACATGGTGGATTAAGGGAAGGTTCAGTGTTGGGGAAGTGGCGAAGGAAGTATACGATAAGTAAAAACAATTGCTGCACTTACAGATTGTAGCCTGTTAGACATTTATTTTAGACACTTTCTTTTCTCATCAGTGTTTTTGTTTTGTAATTATAGTTGCATCTCTCCTCTCAGGATCTTTTGCACCTCTGTCTGTCCTGAACATATTCTGACCAACACACGACACAGATTAAAGCCTCGATGGGGTCATGCACAGGATGTTTCAAAATGGTGTGTGTTACACTGAAGTAATGTCGTGTTTTGACACTTAACTGTATAACGACACTTTCATTCAAAATGTTCCTACATCTATGTGTAAATAGTTTTATATACACTGAAATATTTTGTAAATTCATAACTGACATAATGAGGTCCACCCTTATACCCCCCCCCCCCCCCCGTCCCTTATCCCCCCCCCCCCCCCCCGTTAGATAATGTTAATTCTGTCCAAATGGGATGTGAGTCCTGTTTTCATCTTCCTGGAATGAAAAATGACCTGCACAACAAAACAAATCAAAACTGATGCTTGTTGCCAGGGGCAACAAGAACACATATGATGGCCACAGGACTGACCAAGAAATACAGATGCTAGCACAGCAAGTTGCTGTCGTCCCCCAGTGGTTTGATAAGTTTGTTTAAGATAATGGAAAACTTTGGAAGCGACACTTGCATCACAATGTGAGAGTGTGTCTTATGTAACGTCGTATCACTCTTTGCACACTTTCATCTTTACCATAATTGCAGAGAACTGTGGAGGTCACATTATGACAAAGAAAAGATAAGCCGGGGGATAGAGTCAGAAACAAGGCAATGACAGAGAGGGGGAGATTTTTGGAGATTGTTTATTATGGCAGGGGGAGCTCTGGCCTGCAGGTGGATGGAGATTAAAGACTCCTCTTCCTGAGCCTTTTATGATTTGTGGAGATTTAAGCATCAATTTGAAAACCCTCCGATCGGCCGTGGAGAGGCACCCAGACGGGGTTAGAGGGAAAATGGAAGGAGGGAGACAGAGATGCTTCTCACGAACATTTATTTTAATGGCGAGGGACAAGTCATGTGGACAGGAGAGTGAGGACGTGTTAGCAAAACTGTACAAGATTGTTTTGTGGGAGTTTTGACAACTTGATTTCAAACTCGTGCAAAACAGAGTGATTTATGTGTTTCACCATTTTACATAGAAATACTCATATCACTATGGTTTTTAAATTGTTTTCACAACAGTGAAAGTCTGGAAAGGATCTGACAATCCCAGAGCACGCTTGGTCCTCAGCAGCAAACAGCAGACAGTCAGAGAAGGGCTAGTGACCTT
The DNA here is from genome assembly GCA_016785235.1 of Pseudorhombus dupliciocellatus. Classification (NCBI taxonomy): domain Eukaryota; kingdom Metazoa; phylum Chordata; class Actinopteri; order Pleuronectiformes; family Paralichthyidae; genus Pseudorhombus; species Pseudorhombus dupliciocellatus. Next base: position 14,264 of record JAFBJW010000130.1, on the reverse strand, counting down.
GGAGCAGCATGCAGAGTCAGGTATTTGGATGTAGACAAATCCAGATAAGGATTGACAATTCCAAATGCCACTTACTGGAGCACATGCCTCCTGTAAGTTCCAAAGATCCACTAAGATGTCACGCATCCGCAGATGATTTCCAACGGCCTCAGCTGTTTGCTGTTAAGAGTGTTAACATTGTCAGTGAATGCAGCATGTGGACTGACTTTCCTTTGTTTGGGACAGTTTTGATTCATCGCTTCCTTTTCTCTTCTTCTTCCACTTTTGGTATGCATGCATGGGGGGGGGGTCATGAGGAGTGAGGGGTGGATCTGGTTTCCGACACACCAGCTGCAAGGCCTGAGTTCGACTCACGAGACAAAGAGACAACCAGACCCCTCCTCGGTCAGGTGAAACTCCCCTTCGCTCTTTCTTCAGACCACATGCACATGGGTTGAATGAAAGGTGGAATTTGAGTCAACTAGAGCCAGAAATATAGATTTTCTGAATTGAAACTCTCTTTCAACTTTAAACATTGTCTCTGCTCTGTTCTCATGCAGAGGAGTGAAAGCTCAGATTTATATCCTCCTCAGGATGTTGACATGTATGCAGGCAGTGATGTATAACTGTGGCACTACCTCACATTGTGTCACTGTGGAAGTTACACTTACAAACACAAAGACTGCAATCAGTATCCATGGTACTGTGCATGCATATGTTGTTGTTCAGCGAAAACAGCAAATTAGAAGTGTCTAGTTCCTTGTGCCAAGATTCTGTTGCTAATTGAGCATATTCTTCTCCCTCATAGTGCCTCATTACAAAGGGGTGGGTGGGAGTGGGAGTGGGGTGATTGAAAGACGAGAGAGCTGATGTGAAAATGCCTTCAGGTGGTAAACTTTGCTGTGACTGCAGAGCCCTGTGGCGTCAGGGAGAACTCCCTAACTCTGCAGCTGTGCTGCCAGGCTAAGACACACACACACACACACACTGGAATAGCTTCTTGCAGCAGTGTTACACTGCACCTGCTTACTTTGCTTACAAGTTATCTGACAGGATTAATGAAGCTCACTTTCAACGCCATTCACACAATGCTCCATTTTTTTGTTAATAGTCTCATTTCATAATGATGTCATCATTAAGATGAATATTTCCTGGGATTGAAAACTGGGTGAATGTGAGTGTGCACATCAATTCTATTGTTGATGATGTAAATCTGACTGCATCTATCATGTCTTGTTTGTTCAGAGTCACTGAACAGATTTGTGACATGTGTTGCTCCTTAACTTTCAACATGCACCTCTAACTTCTACCGCACACATTATCTTTTATATTATATTTTTCTTCTGACTGTCCCTTTGCTTATAATGCTGCTGGAAAAGCTCTCATTTGTATAAACACCCTAGTTGCAAAAGTCTAGATTTTATCAAATAGTTTGAATACATTTTTATTTGCTCAGTTTAAGTATTTTTCAACTTTCGACGTTATGGACAGACTTTGGCTTCAGGTTTGAATCAGTGATTGGTTTCAGTTCTGTGGCTGATCAGTGTGTAAAACCAGATTATATGTCACTAACTATAAAGTATCTTCTCTGCAAAGTTGCTTTAGATGTTCCAGGGGAACTGTGTGCGTAAAATGCATTAAAAACATTTCCATTTGTTGTCACGAGTTCCGCGCGCTGCAAACAGCCACTGCACTGATCCAAATCGAATACCGTCCATCCGACTACTCCTACTCACCAGATCATGTGTCCTCTGGAATGCGGACTTTCTTTTCCCCCCTTTCCCCCCTGCACCTAGAAAATAAACACATGAAACATGAGGCCAGGCTCAGCAGACGTTTCCAATTGGTGTGTGTGTGTGTTGGTGGGGTTGTTGAGGAGGAGGGATGGGGTAAGTTGGCTGCAGTCAGGGGTTGGGGTGGAGGGGTTTGGGGAAAGATGGAGAACAGCTGTGACCTATTTTTCTTTCTCCTCTCCTCTTTCAATCATTCTCCTCTCTTCCCTGAGCCTCCTACAGTTTTCCAGCAGCTTAGAACTTTACAGAGCGAAGCTCCAACCTCCACGCAGCTTTGTAGAGTCGCCACCACCAGCAGCAGAAAACTCATTAAAAAGTCCTGGCAGACCTGGACACACACACACACACACACACACACACACACACCTTTCCTTTAGCATATGCTTGTGAGTATTCCTTTGAATAGGTCGGTGTCTGGGTTCACCTCCTCCCTGAATAGTTTCGGGATAATTTTTCTGCCAACAGTTTGAAAGTCAAAGCCATTGTTTGCTATAACTGTCAACCAGGGAGAGTCCTCCACAGCGACTGAGTGATGCGTCTATGAATGGATCCCACAGGAGTGTGTCACACTGTGTGTGTGGTTGTGGATGCCTTCAGTCACGGAGCAGAGAAGCACGCACTGTAGTACATCTAAAAGCAGCTTGTGTGTGTTTGTTGTACTGTAGTAGTGTAGTGTTATGGTGGCTGCTCTGTATTACATCTGTTGCAAAGTGATTCTCAGAATGTCCGGAGGTTCATGACTGAAAGCAGCTATACAGATAGAGAGAGAAAGCTGGTTGTCTAAGACAATAAATACGTTGACAAGAGTTGAACCAGAATTTCTTGAAAAAGTAAATTCATCTCTCAGACTACTGACGAACAGCGTCTTGGTAAATATTCCATTTCCCTTAACTTGCGCAGAGCCTTCTCTTATCATGCACAAGCAAGGGAAGTGACATGTTAGCATTTGTGTGTGTGTGTGTGTGTGTGTGTGTGTACCCATATGCAGCCTGCAGGAGTAGAAGACAATGAGTCAGAGCTAATGAGAGCTGATCAAAGTGAGGCTGCTCAGAGTTAGAACAGTGTTTTTGTATCACATGCCGGTGCTGGAAAGTTCTCTGAGCCACAGAGAAATGAAAAAAAGGACCGTTGATGGCCCCTGACCGGCTATTAACTACTTCTGGTCTTTGTTATAAATAAGTCAAATTGCATGCAATTGGACTAGCCTTTTAAGTAGAATTGCATGCAATACCCCCCATCCCCCTAACACACACACATACTCTGACCCATATAAAATTGACACTCATTTTACCACATGTAGTGATATTTATTATTTTAATCATGTGAATTTTGACCTGTTGTTGGGATCAATAAAGTCAATCTAGTCTAATCTAAAACATAAACATATACAGTATACACAATATATATATATATTTATACTCAGATACCATCACTGACACTAACACTTCAGTTTGAGTGTTATTTGGTCTTACAGTCCACACACGTGGCGACACGAGCAGGCACATGTGGCGCGGAGCACGTTCATTGTTTTTGTCACCCTCCATCACTGCTGCTGGGTGAGTGATGGGTGGAGGCTGAGCAGAAGGTGTTAAACTGATCCAGGAATAAACACAGTAACTGTTAGAGCTGTGTTTGATAGAAATGCCTCAGGCTCACACCTCTTATTCCCCAGGGCTATGACTGATCTGTACGAGTAAGCAGCATGCACATGTGCCATTGTATGTGCTTGTGTGATGTGTCTATATATATGTGTGTGTGTGTGTGGCACTTCAGTACTGGCTGTGAAGTGTGAGCTCAGTGTCCAAGGACAGCGCAGAAAGCCAGCCTCGGGGATGGACAAGCACAGACAGACCCAGGCCTACTGACGGCCACTGAATGGAGCCAATAGGATTAAAGCAGCCGTGCGACCTTCACAGATGACTGTGGATGGAGAACAAGAGTCGCTGGTTTACTTTTGTTCATTGTGTCTCAACGGCGAGGTCACGGGGACAGAGGACACAGCCACTGCGAGCGGCAGACTTTATGACAGCGTCTCTGTTAACGGCGTCAGATCTGCATTTTCAAGGGCAGTGGATTAATTTCTTTCAAATATAAGTGGCACCCCACCCCCCACTGACTTGATACCAAACATTCACTTTATGCCATGCTATAAAACCACTCACTCTCCTTCCTGTTTCACATACAAGCCACACAGATCAATCTTCTGTCTGTTTTATAGATGCATATCAATTCCTCAATGAATTTAACAACCTCTGTCCCCTGTGTGAGGAGGTAGTGTTATAGTAAAGAACAGCACCTTCCTCTGTACATTGTATACATTGTTAAGTTTTTGTATGTTTAATTTGATATGCATTTGGCCATTCCCAGAAATAATATTACTTAACACATCTTGATGTTTGGTATGGACTTGCAGGGAATGGTTCAGAATTATTTGATAAAACTGTAATGGACAGTCAAGTCACATGCACAGGACACACACCATTCATACACTCTTAGTACATGCATTAAGGCTCGTTTGGGGGTCCAGTGTCCTGTGTTGCTGAGTGGGGGAGCTAGGGATCGACCCACATCTGTAGACGACATTGCCCCAAGCCATAGTGGTATTCATTGCATTTGATTTCAAGTCACACCGCAATCTTTCCAAACTTTTACCTAAAGGGCTTTTGCTGTGAGATCCTAACCACAGATCTGGATCCAAACCACAGTTTTACACAGGCCTTTGCACAAAAAAAACCATCACCACATTGTTATAATGCCATGACATACAAATGTAATTTAAAGGAGTCGGGGCTATCGATCACACAGCTCCACGTTATAAGGGACATTGTAGAAAAAACACAGGCATATTTTTGTTAAACCCAAAGAATTGAAGAAGGAAAAAAAATTGGATAGAATTATAGAATTAACAGTTTCCCTACATGTATAAGCTGCTGTATTTCAGCTTGAGAGGAAACAGCCATTTACTATTAATGACACGGATGGGAAATCTTTCACTGTTGGAGGATTGTATGACTTGTGATCTGATCCATTGATTATGACAGATCATAGATCCTGGTTCGGATGAGCTACACACCTGAGTGGCCACACGCTCTGCTTTGTCCTGACATGCGAGCGGTCTTTTACAGATCTAATTATCACATCTGCCCATTCTTCCAGGTCACTGCTTTCTTTACTGCAAAGGTCACACGGTCTTGGCAAAGTACGAACCTGTTTGAGACCTGCGCTAGACGCTGCTTTGAGTCGACGACATACTTGCTGCTATGGCAACCACATCTGTGTGAGATTTGGTGCAGCTCAATTTGAGGACTGCTGGGCCTTAGCTGAGGTTTATGATCTATGAGTGCCGATTTAATTCTAATCTGTTTTTCTCCTGTTGGCGTCCCTGTATTTGATTTTATTCAAGTAGTTTTAATTTGGGTAAGTTAGTAAATTCAAATGTACTTTTTGATTTTTGTTGTTTTGGCATTGCTTGCCTCAACACACTGATCAATAAATCAGTGTTTGGATTTCCAACTTGTTATGATACGGGTTATACTTGGGAGTCATGTTATTGCTCCACTCAGGTTTCCACCAGGCGTCACAAATAGTTGATCTGAGTTTAAATAATACAACAGAGTTCAGCTAAAAGAGTAATCTTGGATCGACAAATCACAGAACATTCCTAATGCTGGGTTCCTTTTCATCCATTTCCTGTAAACCAGTGTACACGATGCCCGCTGATGATTCCACGCCATGTAAGTTGGCTAAGTGGAGACCATATGCTCACCATGTTCTCTCTACACACCGGCTGTCAAAATGGCGGAGTGGTGCGAGGCTCCAGGGCTTCTGATCTCCTGCTACAAGTGTTTCCAAACCCTACAAGCAGTGCTGGATGCTGTTTGGTTGAAACTTTTTTGGACACGCGGTAATTTCCTTTTGATTCGCATGTAAGCACTTTTATTAGACTGATAGTGTTTGCTCAGTGAGAGCAGACAAGGAGCGGAGATGCAGCGAGGACGTGTGCGTCGCTGTGTCGTCTGTGCAGCTGCCTGAACGACACACACACAGCGCTCACGCGGCACTGGGAACCTCAAAGCCAACGCAAGCCCCCGCTGATGAAATCAAACAGATGTTCTGAGTCCTCTGACACTTGATGAAACAGTTGGACGTTTTTCAAGAGACCGGCCGTCTCTTGGCCTCTAAACCCTGCACCTGCTTCTGGTGAGAAACACTCGGAGATGTTCTGATATTCATTAAAGAGAATGTCACTACCTACGACAGTTCTCTTTGAAGGGCTCCAAAAGTAGACACCTCACACTAATGCTCAATCCGAATTCCCCCCCCCCCCCCGGTGCTGCCCCCGCCCGTTTGTTTTGAGGGTTACCTATACTCTTGAAAAGGAGTCAGTGATTGAAATCTGCTCCCAGGAATTGGGGCAGCTCTTCATCGAGCCGTTACACCAGCAAGAGTTGTCATGAGAAACTGTTACATCATAGGTGGTCGTCCTGGGACTACAGCACTTCATCAAAAGTCATCGATGTAAATAGATGTGACAGAAAGTTTGCCGAGATGTCATTGTTATAACATTGTAGAGACGTAAGCACTTTCCTCAGCAATTAAAAAATCTTCCCTTTGTTTGTTAAAGAGAGATTGCTGGATTTCCATGCACTGCCGCTGATTTAGGGACCACTGAGGATGAACCAGAATACCAACTATCCCCACACCACATGCCACCAACATTCATGGCCCCTAGTTGATCATTTAAGTTCATTTAATTCGTTATGTTGGATGAGAGGTGGGGATCACTCTATCACTATAACACTTCAGCCAATATGATGAATCAACGAGACACACATTTAAGGTTGGATTCATATAAAACCATCAATTCACATTTGGAATTACAGCAAATCTTAGATTTGTTAAATACCAGTGGAAGTGTGTTTCCTGACATTATAGCCACAAACTGTACTGTGTATTCAGTCAGGTTCAATCAGAATACAAACTGCACCCTGAGCTACTGTGGAGTAAATCACTGGATTGAGTAAGACAAAACAAACAGATTGAGAACACAACCTCCAAAGATATTGTCTTACCTTTCATTTCAGGGACGATGTCTCTCTCTCTCAGAGTGTCTTTGTGCTTTGCTCCACCAAAGTGCATGTTCCTATGTCAATAACTACCGCTTTGCTGTTCCCTGTGGGTGTTTAGACATCGTTTCCATAGAGCTGTAAAAATACCAATGTCTGCATCATAAATATCTGTATAGTTTCTCCTAACCACAGGCATTGATGGAGCTTGTTTGACATGCGACAAATATTTACCCTATGTGTGTATGAGCTCTCTTTGCTGGGAAATTACTACTGTTCACGTATCATGGTTTCATTATCTGTTCAAAGCTACATGTCTCCGCGTAAGAGAAAGAACTACTGTTGACTTTAAGTATGTCTAGTTGAGGTACACAAAGCACAAGAAAATGCACCTTCAGCACCTGTAATGGAACGTGTTCACAACTGTAAGGGCTGTAATGGCGATCAACAAGAAAACTCTCCAACTCAACACAAATTGAGAGAACACCTCTATGAATCTGGATCTTAAACTTTATCAGTTACACAAATGAGAAAAAAGCAATTCTTAAAAATCAGACCTGGAGGAAGAGCTTAAATTTACATGAACTGTTTAACAATATAGGCACCATACTAAAGTTTTAGTTAAGATATTCTTCTTTCCAAATATCTCAAAAAATAAATCAATTAATAAAGTGTCTGCCTTAGCCCAACAATTCAGATTTTATTCAAGTGTATAATAATATTTGCATCAGATTGTTAGTCCACTCTTCCAGTGTGATTATGTCCTCCAATTTGGTCCTGAGAAGTGTTGTCTGACTTGCTTATTATAATTCATTTGAATCAAATCTACGTCTGAGTCAGGTATTTAAATCCACAGTGGTCACCACACAAAATGTATTCTTCTGGTGTGTGGTGAGTCCACTAAGGTTGAGCTGTGGGCCTTTGGAGGCCTCTCACCTTTCAAGTTTGCATATTGTGGCCTGTGTAGAGTTTAGTTTAGAGAGCTCACAGTGAGCAGGCAGCAGATGGGACTACTGAACAACGTCAGCAGGTAAAAGAGATTTAACAGTGTAATTTGTGTATGGAAGAAAAATATGTTTATTTTCTTGGAATACTTACTTTTCATGGTCCAGTGTTCTCTTCTACATAGCCTTTGACACAGATTCTCACAACTCTACAGAGAAGACATTCATGTTTTCTCTCTTATTTAGCATGAGTTTAACAATTTCAAAATATGTTTTGATTTTCAGATAAAATGTATTTGCTGTTTTAAGTAGACTTTGAAACTATTTATTTGCCATAATATCTAACTCTAGGAATGTAGGCACACTGGCAGCTGTTTTTAATATCTAACTCTAGGAACGTAGGCACACTGGCAGCTGTTTTTTTTTTTTTTTTTTCTTTTGCATGAGCTCCTAATTGTAATGGATCTTTGTTTTCCATGCAAATGCTCAGGCAAATACAGCCAATGTTGATAGACTGTCCAACTGAAACATAAAAAGCACTCTCAGCAGGAGCACACTCCCCTCATCAATGGATGTAACCCTGTTTTTTCAAAAAGTTTAGCCAGAGACAGGTGGGGCACTGGCCCTCCCGCACCTGCAACTGGGCCCGGGAAATGAACCCATGACCTTCCGACTAGAAGACAGCTCTGCTACCCACTGCTACCCACTGCCGCGCTCCTTTATTTGCTAAACTTTGGTCATAGATCTAACAGGTAAGTTATACAAATTTCCAAATCATAACCAAATGGTTGGTGGGAGACGTGGGTCTGGGAATTAAACCCAGGACATTAGAATTGGGAGAAAGCTGTGTCCAGCCAGTATTTATGCCTTGTAGACTGGATGCATGAATTGTATTGTATTGTATTATTATTTTTATCAGTATAAAACAAATTTTTGTTTAAATTGTTGACAGTCCCTCCCACCAAATGTTGGGTTACACGTAAATAACTTCTTTTAATCTTTTTAAAGATTTTGATAAGCAGGCTAAGCCTCCAGCCACATGTCCGCCTCATCTCCGCAGCCTGCTCTCCCTGGAGCTTCAAAAGCACCACTTTCAGAATCCTACAGATCTTAAGACTTAAGATACATTCAGCATGAACAGGTTGCAAAAGGTAAACACATTGCCATCAGATTGAGCGCAGCAGAATGACCTCAAGAGTGGACAGGCGGGTCTTTCATCATTATGTTTGAGATCAGACTGTTTTTGCAGGATCAGGATGCTCCTGCTGTTGGAAGCGTGTCCACCGCTGTCAGTTGTGTCCAAAAGAAGCCGGACCCGGTGAGTCTGATGAAAGGTGCAGGGGAGAGCTTGCAGCAAATCCAGGCTAAACACTCCTGACAGCGCAGAGGTCCCTGGGTCAATGATGATGGTCCCGAGACATGCATAAGCACACCTATACCCACACACACATGCAGAGCTGCTGTCTTGCCTCAGGCCTGTCCCTGCCATGTCAGACAGGGGATTCTCCTTCCTCAATCCCCCTCGTATTTAATCGATGTGCCCCAGGCAAACTCTCACCCTCAACTCCCTCTATACCATCATCCTTCCTTATCACCCTCCCGTCACCATCCTCAACTCCTCACCTGACCTGGATCTCCCCCGTCTGATTCTGTTGTGCTAACCCTGCGTGCAGCAGTGGCAGCTAGGTCGTGCTTGTCTTTTCTTTCCACTCTATTTGATTCTCCAAATGGAGGAGGTTTATTGGGACGACGTATAGAGAACTATTTTTTTCTTATGAGAAATATGCTGGCCTAAATGCATGTATAGTCCACATGATGCCGATGGGCTGTAATTTGTGCTGTGTTCATTTCCATACACTTTATTACCCTTCATTTCAGGTGGTTGAAATGTGAAATAAGTTTTGAGGCTGCACTTCCCCAGAAGCAGAATATTGTGTCAGATGTTGTGACAACACTGCCAATTTCGTCAGCTCCTCAGAAAACCCTCAGGTATTCTGGTGTTTTATTTTTATTTTTTTTCATTTGATGCCCTGATTTCACTGATTTAATTGTTTCCTGAAAAAAGGGAAGCAATTAAAAATACTTTTTAATGTTGATGAAAAATGTCAGCTTTAAAATGTTCATGTTTCCCTCTACTCCGGTTTCCTTCAGATCCAAAATTACTGGATGACTAAACGACAAAATAGAAAGCTATTATGGCATACCAACATGATAATATTTAAGGTTTTGTTGGTGGTTCCAGCTTTTGCTGTAAGATTACCATGACACTAGCATCGCCCTAATGTGGTTTATTTGTGGATATTTATGGCTGTGGATATTTCGGCCATTTTATGTGGTTCTCTACTGTTCTTTACAGTTCTGCGCTGACTTTAAATCTAGCCCTTAAAAAAACTTTAAAACCCTAGACCAAAAAGTAACCCTAACCCTCACCCTAACCCTAGCCCCAACCCTAACCAATACCCTGATCCAAACCCTAGCCCAAACCCTAACCCTAACCCTAGCACAAACCCTAACCCTAACACTAACCCTAGCCCCAACCCTAACCCTAACCCAAACCCTGATCCAAACGCTAGCCCAAACCCTAACTCTAGCCCAAACCCTAACCCTAACCCTAGCCCAAACCCTAACCCTAGCACAAACCCTAACCCTAACCCTTACCCTAACCCTTACCCTAACCCTAGCCCCAACCCTAGCCCAAACCCTAACCCTAGCCCCAACCCTAACCAAAACCCTGATCCAAACCCTAGCCCAAACCCTAACCCTAGAACAAACCCTAACCCTAACCCTAACCCTAACCCTAACCCTAACCCTAACCCAGACCCAAACCCTGACCCTAACCCTAGCCCTAACCCTAACCCTAACCCTAACCCTAACCCTAGCCCCAACCCTAGCCCCAACCCTAACCCTAACCCTAACCCTGATCCAAACGCTAGCCCAAACCCTAACTCTAGCCCAAACCCTAACCCTAACCCTAGCCC